>CM034233.1:17072435-18272435 GCA_019916065.1 Vitellaria paradoxa | reverse complement strand
CAACCTCATTCCACCTGCTAGCGGATCCATAGACCTTAGACAGGAGCACATAAACGCCACTACAAGCACCTCCCTCTGACTCAATTACTTTCCTGGCAACTTCTTCACTAAGCTCCACGCCTTTGCTTTTCTTGCAACAAGCATCAAGAATACTCCGCCATATCACCACATCGGGTTTCATGGGCATGTTTGAAATGAGATCTAGTGCTTCGTCGATAAGGCCAACGCGAGCAAGGAGATCAACCAGGCAACCGTAGTGCTCTAACACAGGTTCAATCTTGTACTTCCTAACCATTGTATCAAAATACTTGCGTCCCTCAACAACCATGCCTCGATGGTTGCAAGCACTTAAAACACCAACAAATGTGACAGAATTGGGCATGAGACCTTCATCAACCATGCGGGTAAAATGTTCTAATGCTGCCTCAGCTTGCCCATGCATTGCAAGTCCTAGAATTATTGAATTCCACGAAGTTACGTCACGTCCACGCATCCTCTCAAAAACCTGCATCGCAATCTCCAATGACCCGCATTTGCAATACATGTCAACCAATGAAGAGTTCAGCAAAACGTCATCAGCCGCACCACTATCGCATTTCCTCAAAGCATAAGCATGAATCCACATCCCCAAAGACAAAGCTCCCATGCCAGCACAAGCATTTACGACACTCTGCAGAGTATACCCATCTGGTTTGAACGTGCTCTGCATCTCAACAAATAGTTTCAAAGCACTCTCAAACTCACCCAGCTGAACAAGTGCTTCGATCATCACATTCCAGGAAACGACACTCCTTTCTGGCATTTTCTCAAACAAATCCCGTGCATGGGCCAAACATCCACATGTCGCGTAGAAATGAATCAAACTATTGTTCACATAAACATCTGAATCCAACCCAAGTTTCAAAGCTTGGGAATGCATTTGTT
The DNA here is from genome assembly GCA_019916065.1 of Vitellaria paradoxa. NCBI lineage: Eukaryota > Viridiplantae > Streptophyta > Magnoliopsida > Ericales > Sapotaceae > Vitellaria > Vitellaria paradoxa. The sequence continues at coordinate 18,271,511 of CM034233.1, read as the reverse complement.
TTCCTTCGGACAAGGCGAATAGATAAGCACAGGCCTTAAGAACAAAGGGGAACGTGTGCTTGTCAGGCACAACGCTTCCGCCACTCAACATCTCAGAGTAAGTCAGAATGGCTTGCTGTTTGCGGTCGGAGCTATGGGCACAAGCTCTGATGAGAGTGTTCCACATGAAGGAATTGGGGTTGTCAATCTGGGCGAAGATTCGAAATGCGTAGTCGAGATCATATGAGGTTGAGGAGTGAAGAATTCGGCTAAAGAGAAAGAGGGTGTGGGAGTCATGGCCGGATGTGGTGCGTAGGGATTGGGCATGGATTTCTTTGAGCTGAGAAATGGAGGCGCATTGGCCCAAGTACTGAAGCAGACGCCGGCGTTGGTTGAAGCTGGCAGTGTTATCTGTGATGAGAGGGAGAGCTTGCGAAGGTGGACTTGGTGTGACTGAGAGAACCATGGGTGCAGGAGCTTTGCGATAAGAGACATAACAGACAAACGGGAGAGACTTTCTTCGTCACAAGCTGATGGGCGTAGTTTATGGTTGCCGTTCGCATTATCCAATCTCCAATCCCAAATCTATCAAAGAATCAAACAAACAGACCTTAATGAAAATGATATTAGTTGGGCCGTAAATAGTGGCATTTTATTTATTTTTACTTTTTTTCTCGTTTTATATTACAACATTGCCTTTCTGCTAATTACTAAATGAATATTCCCTTGCTAGATAAAATCTTAGAAGGATTGACACATTGTAAAATCTAAAAAGGTAAACAATGGTAAAAATGTGGGTAATCACTAAAAATAAATTCTAAATACAGTCAAGGTCAAGATGTTAAGATGCTTAAATATATATTACGCTCATATCATGTTTGTGTCACAATAAACATTATCAGCTTAGGTTGGGTGAATTTTGAGGGCATCTATATTGTATTTTTTAAGACTTTGTTTGAATTAAGAAGTTATAAAAAAAAAAAAAAAAGAATGAATAAAAATTAATTTTTTTTTATAAAAATTAAAATTTTTTTTTTTGGGTTTAAGTTATGACGAAAGAAGGCATTAAATTTTAAAAATTAAAAACTAGTTAAATTAAAAACTAGTTAAAAAATTAAAATTCTTTGTTCCCTATTTTTACTTTTGTAAGATAAAGTATTCTCTTGGACAGAGAATTTGATAGAGAATCTTTAATTCCCAGTAACAAGCGACAATTCGTCAAATTTGAAAGTGGCCCAGTACTGCAGCAAAATGTGGGTCCATAATTTTGTCTATGATTCTGGGAGTGTGTTTGATTGGGTTAATATTAGGGAAGGAGAATATTGAATTAGTTATCCATGAAGGTCACTCGCTGAGTATTTAGTTGCATAAAGGAATTCTAGATATGAAATTCTAAGGTGATTGTTTATGGGGGTGTTAAAAAAAAACTCAAGTTTTGGTATTTTTTGGGTGTTTTTTTTTTTTACACTTTTTTGTGTGTTTGGTTGAATCAAGTGGAATTTTTAGTATTTTTTAGTAACTTTTGGGTATTTGGTAAATTTTTTACTGTAACAAAGCAAAAAAGTGATAACTTTTGGGTGTTTGGTATATTTTTTTACTGTAGCAAATCAAAAAAGTTGTAATTATGGAGTGTACTTTTTACTGTAGCAAATCAAAAAAATGAAAAAATTTATGATTTTGCCAAACATACCAAAAGTTACAAAATGTAACTTTTGGTATTTTTTTGAGTTACCAAACGACCTCTATGTCTGAAATGGAGATGCGCAAATCGTAAGAATGGTAGATGTTATAAATTCTTCATACTTGAATTAATTTTTCGCCAATATTCAAATTGTTAAATTTATTGTCAAATTACATATGTTATTCTACTTTGCATCTCATCTACCATAACAAAATAATTTTATATAACAAATAAATTTTATATTATATCACATCTCACAATATTATTTATTCATACCATCCATCCTATAAGATTATTTATTCACATCATCTTTCTCAAATTAGGTTTAAATTAATGTTTTGACATAGAAAATTTTGTTTATATTGGGAAATTGAATGTGTCATCTTCCCCTCCATCTTATACTTAACTTTCTTTCTTCTTCTTTTTTAATAATATTTTATCAATTTCTAATATTTTATTATTTTTCTCCCCTTCTCTTGTTTATCTTATTTCTCTTATATGAATTAGTAAAAAATTTGATTTGGTGAGAAATTATAAGAAAAATAATAGACGCTTAGTGAAAGTGATAGGGCAATTTTGTAAAGAAAATTTTGATGCAATTTCAAAACAAGGAAATAGAAATATCAAAAAGTATTCTCTTTTTATGTAAAAAAACAAAAAATTAAATACATTCTATTTCTAACTTCTCACATTATTGGAGAGATAGCATGTGTAAATTAAAAATGAAATTCAATTAGCATTCCCCCTCCCCCTCTCTCCCTCCCGCCATACATTTACATATATTATGCAATTAGATTCATTCACCAACAAAGATGATTAAAATAATGTGATCCCTTGTGGGTTGAACATTTTAAATCAGAAAAATCACTAAAAATGATTATTTTACACAAGTTTCATTGCACAATTCTAGTTAGAGATGATCATGACCCAAATTTTTCTCAAGTTGCTTAAAACTCGACTCGAAATAAAAACTCATTTTCTTAGTTCAATTCGAGCTTGATTCGTAACTTGTTTAGAATTAAATTCGAGTTTGAGTAAAGTCTAAAAAGTATTTGATTTGAAAATCCATGAGTCGGCTTAATAATTTGTATCTATAATTTTTGTAATAATGATTTATTATATATTTTAGATTAAAACAACATTGTTTTAATTTAAACAAGTTATAATTGTGAGTTGATGATCTCGAGTCCAAATTCATATTTGTCAAACTGAGTTCCAGCGAACTTATACAAAAGTTTAATCGTAAGTCTAGTATTAAACAGCTGGAGTACAAATGCTTAACTAGCTGGCTCGAATTCTACTTTAATAAAATAAAATTTGGTAAAAAAAAAAAATTGTATTTTCCATAGACATGACTTTTAGTTTTCTTCAAGACAAGGGTTGGATGTCTTCTTCCACTTTTTGCTCATTTCCCCCTCCAATCTTCATCTTTAATTTTTCTTTCTCCCATGTGGTCCTTCTTCTTCAACAGTTACTTTAATCATTTTTTTTTTTCTCTTTGTTACCTGCCTTATAATATTTATAACGAAGGATTACTAACAATTATGCACGGAAAGAGGTGGGCATTTAAAAAGCATTTAAAATTGTGACGAATCTTAATATTATAGTAGGCTTAATTAATAAGTTTTGTTTCAGTTAATTTGCCTATATGTAGATTTTGAGAGTAGAAGAGCTGGCCGGGCCCATTCGTCCGAAGATCTCATTCAACTAACTCATCAATTAGAATTCGAGCTCTCCTTCTACCTTTTTTTTTTTTTTTCCCTTCCAATATACATTTTAATTTGGCATTATCTTTAATCCCTTCTTGCCTGCAATCATTCCCAAACCTCTAAGAACTCTTTTTTCTCTTCATCCTCACTTGATCACCTTAAGCAAAGGCAAAACTCTCAAATTTTGTCAAGTTAAATTATATTTAACAATTTTGCACTTTGTATAAAATTTTACTTTGATATATATTCTTTCAATTATAAAGTTAACCTGAACATTTACATCAATTTGACACACTTTTATTAAATTTGTTAATAAAAGATATCACATCTCGTTTTATGTTATATTTTTCTTGACGATTGTTGATAAAATGACCAGTTTAATGACTTGATAACAGCACATGCCATTTTTTTTTGATACTTTCTTAATAATTGTTAAAAAAAATTAAATAAAAAAGTTATAAAAAAATTAATTGTTACAATAAAAACTATAGAGATCAAGATAAGATTTTGGTATCAAATATAAAAGTATAAAGGATAATTATCCAGTTTGTTTATTATTGACTCCATCATTTATCATTAATTTCCACCGCACATGTTTGGTTTGCGGCCTTGGCCCTACCCATCTAAATTATTCATTCCAATGCTATATAATATATATTATATATATACGCACTGGTTAGCTTTCGGCTTTTCTCCGCCTTTTGGGTTGGCGTCTGGCGAAGGAAGAAAAAGTTTTGCCTTTTTAAGACAAACAACATGCTTTGAAAGAAACCACAAAGTAGTTTGCTTTGGAGCATTACAGCTCTTTGCTTGCAAATTTAAAAACGCAATCTCATTTCGTGATTTCCGTACGGTTAGCTAAAATTGCAGCTGGGCTTTGCGACTTTTTTAACTAAAAAACTTCATTGTCAGTTGTGCTTTCATTAATAATAATATAACAAATAATTTTTTTATTGAATAACATCTGATTAATTTTTTATATTTTTAACAGCAAAGCAAAACAAAATTCCGAGGATTTGGCCGGGTTGCAATGTGTAGTTTGGTTGCTTCGCATGTTTAGAATCATTCATTATTAGTTTTTTTTTTGTTGTTTTCACTCAATTAGAAGTTTCCTCCTTGCTTAATAACTTTTTTGAGAAGTTGAGCCAAATGGCTTGTTGAAAACTTCTAAGATGACTTGTAGAATACAATTCGCATATAAATTTCCTATTAAACTATCTTTTCTTTTCTTTTCTTTTCTTTTCTTTTTGGTGGAGAGGTGCATATATTTAGGGCATGTTTTGATTGATAAAAAATGAAGCAAAAAGTACAATAAAAGTAGAAAAATGTGACATAAAGATGATATGTAAAAAAATTTGATTGGAAGAAAGTACAAAAATTAATTAAAATTTGTGATTTTTGGTGCCACCAAACAGGCCCTTAGGATTAACCTTTTGTATCTTTTACATTCTACACGTTAAGATTATATTTGTTTGAGGTTTTGATTGTTTTAGATTCTATTTGTTTCAACTTAAAATATTTAGAAAAAATATATTTATTTATATTTAGTAAAATATCTTTTTTTTAAATCATGAGTAAAAATATTTTACATTAAAACAAACGGAGCAAATTTAAAATATTTTTGGAGAAAATAGTTTCATTTATATTTTCAAAAAATATTTTTAAAATATGAGTAAATGGATTTTTTTTCAAAAAATATTTTATATTGAATCAAATAGAGCATCAATGTAATATATTTTTAGGGAAAATACTCTTACTCAAATTTTTTTAAAGAAATTCTTAAAATATGAGTAAATATGCTTTTATAAAAAAAATTATATTAAAACAAAGGAGAATTTAAAGTAAAAATTTCGAGTCAAAAAAGCAGAGATTTCGTTTAATTTACTGGTAAAAACACATTTTCCACGCCTATAATAGTTTAGTAATGAGAAGAAAGAGCTAGTCTTACTATATTTGGATAATTCTCTAATTAACCTATATTGGTCCTAATGTGGAATAGAATCAAACTATTTGAAAGAAAATTTTATTTAAATTTTTTTTTTGTATTTAGTATTGATAGCCTTTTTAGAGATTTTATTTTAATTTATGATTAAATTTTATTTTGTTACTCATTTTGCGTAGCCTATATAAAGGCTAAGGATTTATTAAATTGAAAGACTTGATAAGAATTTATGACAATGAACAGCTTGTGTAGCTGATTTCCCGTCTTTTTTTCTTTTTTTTTTTTCTTTTTTGGCCTGATTTTTTCCTGTTTTGCTTCCATCTCTTCTCTTTTGTTACTTTATTTCTTTTTCTTCCACATCTTTGGTATCAAAGTTGAATCCTTAGATAATTAGAGATGAAAATTCTTATTTTTTCCCCCAAAATCTTCATACATGTTCCTAAAAAAAAAAGAAACCTTAGATATGTTCAAAGTCATGGTATGAGTTAAACCATTGTTTGAGATTTCACTCTTATATTTTATTCTGAATCTTATTTTGTTTTGATAACAAAGTTTTAATTTGATCATTCTGTTATTAACCATTAAGAAATTAAATGTAAAGAAAAATGTAACTTGTAAGCTCTATGATAATGTGCGGTATTTTTTACTAATAAATTTATGAAAACATTAGATTGAAATTTGATCATACATGCAAGGGATTAATTACTAAAATTTAACATGAAGTGTCCAAAATAAAATTCAATACAAAATGCAAAAGTACAAAATGTATGTAATACCAGATATTTATTTTTGACCATTCATGCGTTATTTTTGAGCCAATAAAAATGTAGACCAAGATTGAATCATTTTATTTTATTTTTCCTGAGGCGAGTTGGCCCAACTGGTTTGAAAAACTTGGCCAAGGGCCTAGCCATTCTTTTCCCTTCTTTTTCCTTCTTATCTTTCTTTTCCTTTTCTTTTTCTTTTTCTTCTTTCTTTTCTTCTTGCCTATTTTTTGGCTCCCAAAAAGGAGAAAAAAAAAAGAGAGTGAGAGAGAGGAAAGAAAGGAGAGAGAGAATAGAGAGAGAAAGTGGGTTTCGAAGAAGAAAGATAACGTATCTTTGGTATTTTTAGTGTCATGATCATTGCGGCGGTGTTGAATCAAAGTAATTCCACCCAAGGTGAGAGAAATGGAAGAAAGAAGTTTTGAAACTTTAAGATTCTTCGTTTTTTTTTTTCTTCATCTTTTCTTTAGATCTAAAATAAGTAAGACTTATATTTATATTTATAGACGTTGTTAAAAGGATTTTGATATGTTACACGCTTGATTTGGTTGAACATTGAAGAAATTTGGGTTGAGGTTTATATATGTGTGTGTGTGTGTGTGTGTGTGTGTGTGTGTGTGCGCGCGTGTGCATATTCATGTTGAAATCTTGCATTTTTATGAGTTGTTCCTAAATCAAATGTTGTAAAAAGATGTTATTGAGATATTGAATGTTTATATGCAATTGATTGGTGAGTTTTGTGACTTGGATGAGTGATTTAGGATTGTTTTGGAGTTACGGGTATTATTGAACACAACAAATCGGGTTCTGGGCATTGGCATCCAGACGGCGCTTGGCAGTAAGGCCGGGTGCCAATATTTGGTGCTAGCGTTTGGACGGAAAATCCTGGCATTCGAACAGCGTTGGGCAAATTATTCAAAAATATTAAATTTTGATTTCTAAATACCTGTTTTATGCCCAAACTCATTAATTGTTGATTTTTAAAGATTAAGTGAACTAGAATTCACCATCAAGCTTGATGGAAATGCATTCTTATATTAAGATTATATTTATTTACACGATTGAGTATATCATTTACATGGGGCTAGTATTGTATCATCCGGTTTGATATATGATTATTGATTGGCCGAAAGTGTCATATAAATATTGTTAACGTGCTGAGGCACGAGTTATATAGATAGATGGGATTCATGATTTTAAGAAAATGACAAAATGAAATTTTAAAACATTAGATGATTCCTAGTCATTATATATGACTAAAGTTTAATCATTTGGAGTTGGGATGTTAATTATGAGATATGATTACGAGATTTTCTCCGGACTGCACCTGGACCCTTCTTGAGCTAAACAGATACCTAACTAGAGGTGTAACACAGTTTCCTTGAGTCTTACATTGGTGTGAGTGTAACATGGTTCTTTACTTTACATATATATTGAGATATACATTCATCGTAAGCGTAAATGGTACGGTTGGTGACATCGCGTATTTTGCTAAGCATCACCTGTCTCAGGATAAGGTTGGGAATAGATAAAAATTAGAGAACACACATTGGCATTTGCATTCCATTATTTCCTATTACATGAGATTGCATAGATTATTGTTATGTGTTGGTATTCTGAGATTGTTAATTATAATGATATTTAATATATGATTTATTGGTAAAGAGTTTAGTTGTGAACCTAAAATAATGAAGTTAGGAACTACGGTGACCTGATTTTTGAAGTGGGATACGTAGGCAATTTAAGCTTGAATAGCCCAAGTTCAATTTTAACTATGGATAATAATAATTGTTTTTATTCTTCTTAACTAAGAATTGAATTATTAATATTATAAATTGTGTGACTTAAGGTATGAGTCTACTGTTTACATTTATGATATTATTATTTTGAGAGATATAAGTATAATTATAGTATATGTTTTGACCCTGCATACCTTGGATACTGTCATTGAGGATGGCGCCAAAGTAAATTATATTATTGTTTGTTTTATAGTAATGTACTCAAATATTGTTTTATATAGGAATGGAGGATATTTGATAATATTTTAATTGATGTTTATAATAAATACCTAACTTCGACTAGATTTTAATTGGTTTTATTTGATTCTCATATTCTCATACTGTCCATTCCGAATTATGAGGTTAGGGGCTTGATAAGGTAATTCAACTTTTTTTTTTTTAATGAATTAGTATTTCTATCAGTTAATAAAATAATGCAATGCAACGCCGAAAAAAAAAAAAAAAAAAAAAACACGCATGCTAGGTTTTTGAAACGGTTCTAGTTTTATTTATTGCAAATTAAAAAATTTACGTATTGACTATGAAAACATATAGTAAAATAAACAACACACTTACTATTTTAGCCCGTATGCTAGCCTTTATATTTGTAAATTTTTGGTTTATGATTATAAATTGTTCGAAGCTTACAATAAAAATATGTTTGATAAATTTTTTTTTATATTTTTTGTTATTAAAAAAAATAAAAATTTAAACATAAAAAAGTAACCGGAAAAATCATATTTTTACTCTTATTTTTTTTATAAATATTTAGCTAATTTTAATATTTTATCAAAATTTTGTAGCATGATATTAAAATTAATTATTTTATTTAAATATTTTATTAAAATAAAACTATTTTAATAAATAATATTTATAATGATTTATTTTATTTAAATTAAAACAACAATTTATAATTAAAATTATTTATTTTACTAAACTAAAATTATTTTAAAAATAATAATTACATATTAAAAGTAAGTTAATTTTTTATAGTATATAATAATTATCTCTTAAAATTATTTATTTTGCTAAAATATCTTGTTAAATTAAATTAATTTTAGTAAATAAAATAATTTGATAATAATTATTTTAGTCATTAATATACTTTTTAAAATTAATTATCATCAAAAATAAATAATTTATAACATTAATTAATTTAAATATATTTATTAAAATTAATTAATTAAATTATTATGAAATATATCTTTGTAAATTTTAATTAATTTTAAAAATAATAAAATTAAACATTATAAAGTTGATTACAATAACAAAATTAAATTACCAAATATATTTTTATTTTATTTCGAAGAAAAAGGGATGACTAAAAATAAAAAATAAAAATCGCGAAATATAAATATTATCAAATAAACCCTTCAAGTGCCAGTTTCGTTATAATTTTTATTCTGTTTTTGCATATGCAATGTGCACCAATTGAGCATGTAAATTAAAGATATTACCATTAATCAAAAATTTGTTCCTCGACTTTGATTTGCTTTCTTCTAGGACAAAGTTTATTTATTTTTTGGCCATATTACAAGGTATTAGTTTTTTTAAGAGAAAAATAAACTCTTATTTAAGGGTGTTTGGAGTGATAAAAAGTGAGATAAAATAAAATAATTGATAAGGTCGTAATTCGTATAATAAAATAAAAAATAAATAATTTTTAAAATTTTTAAAAATTTTCAAGATTTTTTAACTTTTTTTAAGTCGGTCAAGTGTACCTTAATAAGCCAAAGGAAAAAAAATTAATTTACACTAGCTGGAAGGCCGAGAAAGGCAAGTTGGGGGGCGGGCGTCACGGTCGGGCTAATGATAAACTAACCAACTCCTTATCCTTTGTTAAAAAAGTTGCCACCAAACGACGCCGTGGCCTTACGTAACGTACGTAGTTGCCAACTTGCAACCCGCGAGACGCCAAAGCAGATTCTTTGGGTGACTCATCAAAAATTTAAAACCCACCTTTAAAAATTCCCAAAGATACTCTCTCTCTCTCTCTCTCTCTCTCTATATATTGATATTGACACTACTCCCCCGCACGTTCTCTCTTCCCAGCTGGTTTCCACCGCTCGCTCACTCAGCCTGTTCGTATTACTCGTAACCGCCCACCCACGATATGCCACGTGCTACTTATATGCATTTGTCCTATCGCAAAAAATACTTATATACGACGTGTTTAATTATGATTGGTTGTTGATTACCTCGTCCGTTGTGGCTTTGTGATTTCCCCTTAAAAATATCTCACCCAGGCCCGTATCTTAGCACGGCTTTCCACCTCCCCGCTAGTTTGCGCTCTCGCCTGGCACGGCTTGACGGTAGCGGCCGACTCGCCGGGATCTGTCCCGACTCCGATCGAGCCGCCTATTGATTCGCTCACACACACACAACACAAGTGTACAGAATATTCCCGCCCCTCCACATATAGATACATATATATATCGACGGCTGCAGCAGCAGAGTCCCTGGTAGAGAGAGAGAGAGAGAGTAGGGGGGAAATGGGTGTCGATTACTACAAAACCTTGAAGGTCGGCCGGAATGCGAGCGACGACGACCTGAAGAAGGCGTACAAGAGACTGGCCATGAAATGGCACCCAGACAAGAACTCCTCTGCAGAAGCTGAGGCCAAGTTCAAGCAGATCTCTGAAGCCTACGATGTTCTCAGCGACTCCCAGAAGCGTCAGATCTATGATCTCTACGGCGAGGAGGCTCTCAAGTCCGGCCAATTCCATCCGCCGTCTCCCTCCTCCGGAGCTGGAGGCGGCGCTCCTAGAGCCTATGGTAACGGGTCGTTCCGATTCAACACTCGCGATGCGGATGATATATTCGCGGAATTCTTCGGAGGATCTGATTTTTCAGGTAAGATTCGAAATTATGGTGAGAATGGATTCAAGAGTTCTAATGCGCTTTTTGGAGATCAGACCACTCGCAAGGCGGCTGCCGTGGAGAACAAATTGGCTTGTAGTCTGGAAGAGCTTTACAAGGGTTCCAGGAGGAAGATGCAGATTTCTCGAATTGTTCCTGATGACTCTGGGTTGGCAATTCTATACCTTACTTATATTTATGTAGATGCATATCCTGATATCCATATATGAATTTTTTTTTTCTATATAATTTTTCTAATTTGAAATTTATTTTGAAAACAGTTAAGCATCGATGATTTAACGTCCATAGACTATGAATGGCCAAACCGATTCACTTCGCATATAATTTGAACAATTTAGAAAAAAATTATTGTTTTATGGAATTGGTGTATCGTAGTTTAATCAAATTGGATTAAACTATTTATTTATCCTTGAGGAAAAAAATGGAAAACTAATTGCCATCCATTTGATTTCTTACTAAAAAGATGTATATTCCTATAACCCTCCAACTCCAAAAAGGAATAGGAAAAAGAAAATCTAAAAAGTCTGTGAAAGTCGAAAAATTCAAACAACTGATGGTTCTTCAGAGCATTCGAATGTGTGTAAATAGGATGTGGTAGCCCTGTAGTGATTACATAACCCATTTGTTTCATAGCCCCCCCCCCCCCCCCCCCCCCCCCAAAAAAAAAATTCGAGTTGATTCAAGACCAAAATGTAGGCACCACTACAACCACCTGCCTCTAGTAATTCTCATCATGAAGGAAGGCCACATCACATCCGACGATCAAATTCCCAATCTGTATGTAGGGGTGGCTGTATGCCGCGTCTATGATTCACTACCACATTCATAACATAATTCTAATTCCAAACAAGTTAAAGAACTAAAGACTGATTATGTCTCTCAATATTCTCACTCCTTGAAGCATATGGGTTGAGGCCTCAATATGGTAAGTTATTCCACCTGGTCCTTGACAATACAGATATTTGATTTATGTGCCAAACCAGAAACAATGGTTAAATTGTTATATTGCGTCATGGTTCAAAACATAGTAAAAAGAATATATGGATCAACACATCTTGTTACATTCAACACTTATTTTATAATATGAATATGTGTGAGGAAATCAGACAATTAACTTGTGCTTTGTACTCATATCTCTTATACGTATTGAGAAATCGTAATCCCTCATTAGTACTTTCACTTGTTTAAAACTACCATCCTAGTGTGAACATGGTGGTGACTAGTAGACACTACGAACATCAACTTGTCCATATGACATGTTGGAAATCTGATCGTCGGATGTGATATGGGCTTTTTTCATAATGTAACCTCAACCCATGCCAAGGTCAATACCCATAAGACTGGTTTCATGATGAGGTTTACCTAACTGATACTCTCATATTTGAGACAGGTGGTCACGGTGCCTCCATTATGGTTTTGGGTCGACTCAAAACAAAGTGGCTATGAAATGGAAGGGCTAAGTAAGTGCTACAAGCTAATCACATCTTATTTCTACTTGGAAGTGCAATTGAACCATTTGTTGAACGGAAGTGGTGGCAAGATGCTCTGAAGAACCCTCCATTATTTGAATTTTTTAACCGCCTCATACTTTTTAGATATGCATATATATATTTTCTTTTTTTTTTTTTTGGGAGGTAGAGGGTTCTGCTATAGGAAGTAAGGACTAAGCGTCAATGGTGCTGTTTTCAAGTCAGATTGACGAAAGACTCCTGCACACGACAGACACGCATTGGACTTATGTCAGTCTCACATTATGTTGTAACGTAGCTTGGACACGTCACCGGCTCGTTTTGGACACAATAAGCTTTTTCTAATAACATGTGAACATTTTAAGTGAAGATTGATTTGGGAATAAAATAAAAATGAAAATCCATTGTTTGTTATTTTATATTAAAAATGATAGTATTTTAATTTATGAATTCATGGAACTATGTTCTGTTAAGAAGATGTGTTAACTATCGTTTTTTATGAAGTTTAATTATTAGGTGACGATTTTGTTGATTTTTAAGTTGTAGAATATGGTTTATTATCATTTTGGATGGAATGTAATCATTCTGTAACTTTTTTGTTGACTTTTAAATCATAAAATATATATAATTTTTAATTGTAGTTAATGCTATATTACATTATTTTTTTCTATTATATTTAAATAAAGTATTAATATTTAAGACATAAAAATATATATCTTTGCCAAGTCCCTGTTGTGACATGTCTTTACATTTTTTGAAAATCACTTAGTTGGTGCACCCATGTAATGTTGGCATTCGGACTCGTTAGGTTTTAGGAAATGATGTTTTTTTAGTAAGAAGCTTAATTGAATGTGATTAGTTTACCATTTCTTCCTCCATTAATTAAAAGGATAAATAAATAGTTTAATCCAATTTGATTAAGATGCAATGACCTGCATTCATAAAAAATGCATTTTTTCTAAATTGTTCAAATTAAATTATGTACAAAAGGAAATGGTTTGGGCACATATAGATCTAGTTTTTTGAATTTCGAATTCTCATTTGCACCTTGTTTTTTTTTTTTTTTCCCTCATGTCAGTCATGATATTGGGCAATCTCATCGCTGAAGATGATTTGTAGACACAGACTTGTTTTGGTTTTTTTTTAACCAGAACTGTATTTTGTAATGTATACTCTTTATTTTCTTTGTTTTTGAATACAGAAAACGGTTTCTTATAACATTATCTCTTTTCTTCAGTAACAGTATCAAACATTGCTGCGACTGGAACAATTCCTTAAAATGGTTTCCTGTTTTTGGAGTTGTAAAAACAGAAATCTGGATTGTAAATTTGATGCCCCGTTCTGGAAATTCTTTTCAGAAAATTTAATTTTAATGAATTTTCAGACTGAAATTTTTGATAATTTTCATAGTTTTTATAATCTAAAAATTAATTTTCATAGTTTTCTGGGAACATGTTTTGAGAAATGATTCTTGAAAATTAAGCCAAACTGCTTCAAGCTTTTGGAGATATACTTAGGGAGTGATTTATATGCTTCCAAACATGAGTGGGTAAGTCAGTCTTGGTTCTTAATTTTATCATGATAAAGATGCCTGCAGCTCTAGCTTCTAGTGAGATGATAATTCTGATAACACTATTCTCTTTGGAATAATACATTTTGCATGCTATTCATGTATTGAATAATTACCTTCTGGGGAGCTATACGCTTTCAAGAAAATGATTGGTGGACATCCTTCTGACAATATTAAGCCTTACACATTCTGTCCAATGGTTAGTCACATTTATTGAAAAACGAAAAGAAGATGAAGAATTTAGTCACATTGTTTCATAGGACCACATCCTTGGAATTGGCCCGTTTTGCCCGTTTTTCTTTTTCCAAGGTGATAATAGTTTGGTGTAATGAGCAGAAAGTGCTGTCTCTCTAGGTTTGGATAATTCTCTAAGTAGCCTATATTGGTCATAATGTGGAATAGAATCAAACTATTGAAAGAAAATTTTATTTTAGGATTTATTTTTGGTATTTAATATTGATAGGATTTTTAGAGATTTTTATTTTAATTTAGGATTAAATTTTATTTTGTTACTCATTTTGGGTAGCCTATATAAAGGCTAAGTCTTTATTGAATTGGGAGACTTGATGAATTTGGATGGTTTATGACAATGAACAACTTGTCTAGCCGATTTCCTGTTTTGGAAAAAGGGGGGGGGGTGATTCTTCTCTTTTGCTTCTATTTCTTCTCTTTTGTTGCTTTATTTCTTCTTGTCCCACATCAACTTGATATCAAAGCCAAATCCTTAGATAATTAGCTGAAAATCCTTAACTTCCCACCCCCCCTTCATATTATGTTCCTAAAACAAAAGAAGCCCTAGGTCTGTTCAAAGTCATGGCAGGGGCTAAACCACTGTTTGAAGTTCCACAGCTCTGACCACCATGTGTACACGTGCAAGATAAAGCTTGCTTAACCACTTGACTTTTGTTATGTGTTGGCATTGCATTTGCAGTTCAACTCGCTGAAGTTGAGTTTTTCTTAGTCGAGGAAAATGATGTGAAAGGAAAGGAAGATAATAGGGATACTTTAGGATTGGATTTAAGATTCTATATATTCATTTTGAGTAATTCGTGTGAGTAGAATTTATTTTTTGAATTAGGATTGTCTTTGATAGGATGTTATTTCAATTTACCTAAATTAGGAGATTCTCTTGTTAGCCTATATATGCTGAAGGTTGTAATGGTTGGGAGAAGATGAATGATGATTATGATAATTTGAACAATATTGTACAACTTGAAGATTGATTTCCACCCTCCCCGTCTGTTTGCTCTCTGTGGTTTTATCTCCGTAGCTTCTTATCTTTTCATTGTTTTAATTCTTCTCTCTTGCTTGAATCTTCTTCTCTTTGCTTCAATTCTTCATTGTTTGGAATCAGGTTCTCAAGCGTGTGGATGTGTCTGGCAGTCAGATTCATCTAATTTTCTTATTCAAGGATAAGATGGTATATACTAGGTGTCATTAAAATATTTTACATGCACTAAGTATAAATTTTATTAGTAATTATGTGTTAAAAATTGAATTGCTAGATGTTTGTATAGATATCCAATTATATATGCGGACACATATATCATTCCCTAACCAAGTGTCCTTATCCAATACATCATACATTTAGAAGAGTTCATGCAACTTAGACGTAACCATATATTAAAAAAAGACGAGCGTGCAGGTGTTTTTTCATTTTATGGGTTCTTGGGGGATTATGTTCAATGTTTTTTTTCATTTTATGGATCCTGGGGGATTATGTTCAATGTTTACACACTAATGTTGGTGACTAGTGCTATGTTAGGAACTATGGAATCTTGAATTTGGAATTGGAAATCACCGCACTTTTAATTTTGAGCTAAGATTCCTCCAATGCCAATTTCAATTTTAATTTTGAACTAATATTCCTCCAATGCCAATTTCAATTTTAATTTTGAACTAATATTTCTCCAATGCCAATTTCAATTTTAATTTTAATTTTAAACTAAGATTCCTCCAATGCCAATTTCAATTGCAAGGCTTTGATTTTAGGCCTTTAAACATATGCAGAGATGATGACATTTCCTATTGTGTAACATGGACTTGGATATGATTATTAGGTGTGGGTATGTATTTGGACTGGGGTATGAGTGTTGGATGTGAGTGTGTGTTTTCACGTGTCAGGTGTTAGGCTTTCTTAATCCTTAATTTTAGGATGACTGGACATGTCTTAAATATTTAAATATATTATATATTGTATACATTGTGATAAGATCTGATTAAGTGATGTCTTTGAATTTTGATGGAATTTAGAGAAAAATGAAAATTTTTGTTTACTATCCGTGTGGAAGGAGCTATCCTTATAAAGTTGGGGATCCAAGCATCTAATTTGGATATAAGAGTTGGATGCATATTTCATACCTGGATCATATCCGGTGGACACAGTTATGTTGAAGCAAATAGAAGAGTCCATGTAACATTGATTTCTTGATTGGTTCTTCTACCATATATGCATCAACATCTGGTGACGCTTTGTGATTGTGCCATAGTGAAGTAATGAACTATCTTAAAAATTTCAAGAGCATCGTTGGCACTCTGTTTTGGTAACAAGGATTGTTGAATTTTTTTGGTGCAGCTTCTCAATTACGTTAAATTTGGAAGACGAAACCGTTTATTCAGCTTTCCTCTTTGTTCATTCATTTTATTCTCTTAAATTTAGCCTGATGCATTGGTGTTGCTTGCAGAAAACCTAAGATTATCGAGGAGATCTTGAAAATAGACATCAAGCCTGGTTGGAAGAAGGGCACAAAAATCACTTTTCCGGAGAAAGGCAACCAGGAGATGGGGATGGCTCCCGGAGATCTTGTTTTTGTGGTAGATGAGAAACCTCACGATGTTTTCAAGAGGGATGGAAATGATCTGATCCTCAATAAGAGAATATCACTGCTGGATGCGCTTACAGGGAAAACCCTGGACCTGACTACCCTGGATGGAAGGAACATAAGTGTCCCAGTCACGGATATTGTCAGACCAGGCCGCCAGGTTGTGATTCCAAATGAAGGAATGCCCATCTCAAAGGAACCTGGAAAGAAAGGAAACTTGAGGATCAAGTTTGATATTAAGTTCCCATCAAGGCTCACCGATGAACAGAAGTCTGATCTGAGGAGGGTGCTGGGGGGCAGCTGCTGACCAGTTCAGGTTTTCTATTTGTGTTTGTCGAAGACTATAAACACTAACAATGCGTGTGCAATTGGATGTAAATACATAACGTATTCATCATTAGAGAGGAAAATGTGCATAGTAGGAAGATAGTTTGAAGGGTGCTGGCATCATTTTTAAGTGTAATTAGCATCTTGAAAATCTAGCTAAGCTATATTTTATAGCTGCCGCCTCGGCTGTCTGCATGAAGACCTTCATGGTGAAATGTATGAGCAATCTGTTGATGGTTCTTGGATTTGGATGGTAAGGATATATATTATTCTTTCTATTGCATTTTGGTAATGGTGTTGGTGTCTGGATTCTACTGTTCTTCTGATATTCTTGTTGCAAGGTGCTATGCCTGAAACGCTGCAGTATTTAGTTTTGGTAACCATTTATATGGGGCAATCCAATCTTTGTCATACTTGTGCAGGGACCATGCTAATCTTCTCTCTGCTAATCTCCTCTCTGTATCGTTCTAATTTTATGGGATGTTACTGAAGGGAAGGGGTGACCGAATCTAATTCGATTACTTCTCTTGTGGTAACTGGCGTCGCTTTAAGATTTTAATTTTGGGCAATGCTAAATGGCTCAAGATTTCCTCGGAACCAATCCAAACAAGACTTGGCCACTTGCCCAAAAAAAATCGAAAAGGACTTGGCCTTGACGTGGCCGCGCGTAAGGGCTGTGAAAATCTCAACCAAAGTCCTTTTAATTCGTGATCATATGTAAATAGACAGTTTTGTTGTTAAGTTTTATTCTATATCTGCATAAAGCTTCATATAGGAAATTGTTAATTTTTATTGCAACTAGAGATGGAGAAAGACTAATACAAGTAATTCAACTCTTTAGGCATATAACAAAGCAGCAGAGACAATTATTTAGATGTATAGTACATTGAGATTACTACTCAATATCGTTCTCTTGTGCTTCTGCTAGCTAGCAGCTGCAGCTACTTTTCTGATACATATAGGCTTGCTATATATATATATATATGCAATGCAATTAAGCACAATAATAGTAGGCCCTGTGCTTCTCAATCTTCTTCTGCAGTTCCTCCTTTTTGACCCCAGTAACCTTATCAACTACAATCCCTTTCTTTACTAGTATAAATGTTGGCATTGCCTGCACCCCAAATTCTTGAGCCACATCCTGTTGCAGTCAATTCAATCTTTTATTCTACTAGAAGAATTTACTTTACGAAAAAGAAAAAAAAGTTACTAAAATTACTAGTGGTGCTAGTTTTGTAATTTAAGTGCATAGCAATAAGTATTTTAATTTAAAATGATTTATTCACAAGTTTTCAGGGATTTTTAGTAATTTTTTTCTAGTATTATTACTTAAGTAAGCCACAAAAAATAAATTAAGAGCAATACCATCAATTCATCCACGTCTATCTTGATGAACTCAACATCTGTATATTTGGCAGCAAACTCGTTAATGGCAGGTTCCATTAAACGACAGGGCCCGCACCATGATGCAGTGAAGTCGATAACCATCTACATGAGTAGAAAAAGAAAAATTAAATGAGGATAGAAAAATATTAGTCGAGCTAGAAATAAGGACAAATTTCACTCTTGAGTTTTACTTGAAATTTCACTTCAAAACTATTTTTTTGTAATAATTAAAGACAGACTTTTAAATAACCATAATGATCTCATTTGGTGATTATTTTGTTCTTACACTCTTAACGTTAATTAAAGGGCTACGAACAAGGTAAGCGAAGCCAAGTCAAGCCAAGTCCAGTATTGGGGTGTAAGTTTACTTAACGAGGTTTTAACTAGTTTTAGGTTTTAAAGAAAAATTTCAAATAAAATTCAAGAAGACAATAAAAAATTACCCAAAAATAAATACTGAGCCTACGTACGTTCGTAGGTAAATGTAAGAGAAAATTTAATTTAATTAAACAGTTGAGTAGTGATCACCAGTTTGGCAGTTGCTTTGGAGGCTTCAAAATGAGACTTCCATCTGGCTGAGGAATGGAATGCAAGGACTGGGGAAGATGAAGTTTTCGCCGATGATGTTTTCCTGGAAAATTGTCCATTGGGATTTTGCATGGAGGAGAATTCGGCTCCCATTCTTCTTCGCACTTTCGGAACAAGAAAGTGTCAGCAACTTTCGGCAACTAATGCTCTTTTTTTTTTCCTTTTTTGGTGACTATGATTGAATTTTGGAAGGTACGTTATCTATGCTTGAACTTTCAGACTTGCTAGAACCCTTATATAGGGAGATGGTAGTGGCATGAACAGTAACTTTTAGACGTGAAGTGGGTATAGGATATATTCCTTCTTTCGTTCATTGGTCAATTTATTTGTAATCGTTGGTCTAAATTCACCTTTCTTGTGCGGCATTTAGTTTATCGATACAAAGCCATTGTGCTGGCATGAATATATCCTAGCATGATACCGTGCCACGCACGGTTACTTCCTCCTTCCCTAACCTTTCTCTTAAATCGCAATCCGAGCCTCCCCTCCCGTTTTCACGTACGACAGCTATCCCATCAACGGTTATCTTTTATTATATATATAATCAAAATTAAAAGTGCAGTTTCGGAAAGTCTGGTCACATTTTAAAACTCTTCATCCAGCTAACGTTTACGCCACCACTTGCTCGTGTTAGAAAGGTTCTACCCACATGCATATAAACCTAATATATATATATATATATATATATGCTAAATGTTCGACCCACATGCGTCAAATCTAGGCCCGTGCACATGTATTTATATATCTGTTCGGCAGCAAAAATTACCACCGGAACTGCTGACCACGCCAACCGGAAATGCAATCGCCGACCTGCCGAACAAAGACAGAAAGAAAGGTGACGGCCGGAGAGGAGGTCTCTGGCCGGAAAACCCTCCGATGATTAAGTCAGCAAGTCGCTTAAAGAAGGAAACTTTTTGGGAACGAGTGAGTAAAAGCTTAAGTTGGCAATAGTCAGCTTACCTCTGTGGTTCAGTAGAATATCCTATTTATAATGGCCTGAGTAATGATTAAAGCATACCTGGACTTGACGTTACGCACACTGCCGTGTCCCTCTTTTCTATCCTTGCTTTAAATACCCTTCCCCCTCATTTAATGCCTCAAACCCCTCATTTAATACACCATGCTTCTCATTTAATGCTTCTGGCGACTTAACACGGCATTACAACCGGAATTTCAGGGTCAGACTGTCTTCCTGTCACATCAGCCACCAAATCGTGACGAGATAGACCGATTTAGTTACTTCCTCAGAGACGAATACCTAGTTCAATCTTAACTAAGGTGCATTTATGGTCACGAGCCCTCTTTAAAGGCTGTGGGTCCCAGGTTCGACATTTACTAGCCGCCAACAAATAGACCGAGCAAACTAGCTTCCAAGATCCTCGGCTATAGCCACGTGGCAATACACTGTTCATTGATGCTGAAGTTCAGGGTATTCTTTGGAACACTAACTTTGAGTCATGTGTTCACGTATAACACTCACGCGGAACTCTCGTGCCATTAATCAGCTGTTCGGCAGGACGCCACGTGTCACGACGGAACGTGCTCGGCGAATGACTGTGTGGATCACACGAGTATGCTCGGCACTGGGCCACGTGGCGCCAGACTACACTTGTTCGGCACAAGTACAGCTTAGTATTATTTTGCCCAACATTTTGCCCCCACTCTGGTTGGAAAAAGGTATTTTCCGAGCAGAGTAGCAGAGCAGAATAACCTTACCTTACTGATCCTTCAATCTCTCTACACAGTTTGTCGTTTAGTATCTCCCTGACGCACATCAAATCTGATTGGACTCTTCTCTCTCCTCGTAACGACACGCGTAGTGCCCTTTCAGCTTTTTATCTGCCGCGCCGCTTACGCGGATTCCCAGATTCGGGGTGTTAAAACGTGAATGGTCAGAAATTTAAAAATTGGGGCGGCAATAAATGCCATTTTTGCCGCCTGTTGCCTTTTCAATGGAAACGTTTCAGTTACCCCCACAGATACATACACATATACATATAGACCTGGTTCATCTTCTCTTACCTCCTTTCCGCGATTCGAGCCATCAGATTTCCCTTGCTTCCTTCCCTCTGAGTTTTCATCTTCGCGAGCCTTCATCCTTCCCGTCGTTCTTCGTTCCTGGTGAGTTAATCCCTTTTTACTTCAAATCTTCCGTTATGGGTAGACTCGCAAACGAGCTTAGCTCTGAGGAGAAAATTAGGATTTTCAAGGAGAAATACCAAATCCCTCAGAACGTAGGCATTAGGCTCGCCGAACAAGGCGAGCACGAAACAGGGGAATTCCCCATAGTGGCAATCACCGAAGGTGGCCTTAGGTTCCCCCTGCACCATTTTCTTCGCTCTATGATGAGCATTCTAGACCTTGGCCCTAGGAACCTCACCCACAACTTTTATAGAATTGTTAATGGGGTAATAGAAATAAACAGGCGATACGGATTCCACATATCCGAGTGGGATCTTCTTTACTGTTACTCTATCCAGAAGGTGAGGAAGGATGAGAACAGGTGGTACCTGAAATCCCGACCAGAAAAGGCCTTGGTCCACATGCTGCCTGATACGATTAAGTCGGAAAGTGATCTGTGCGTCGTCACAGGTCACTGGACACACGATCCAGACGAAGATCGCTATCCAATCGTCCCTCGGGTTTCTTTGGGCCCAGGTTGGTTGATTTCGAATGCTACCAGTTCTTATTCTTCTTCGGCATTTTATCTTCACTTTTAAGCATGCTAACTGTTTGATTTAATGTCTGTGCAGCCGTCCAGTCAAAGAAGTTCTGGGCTATTGGCCTTCGTGCTGACAAGGATCATCTTAAGGAGGTGTTCAAATTCCTTGGAGGTCCAGATCTCTATCCCTTCGCCAGAGCGGTCCCAATTCTGTTTAACTTCACCCCCTCTCACCAAACGTTTATCGCCCCTCCTCAAGGTTTCGCAACCTCGGAGGCTATCAGGCGTCTTCAGTGGTGGTTCCGGGCTTCTGCTGAAGAGAAAGAGAATTACTACGCCTTAAGGCATCCAGGGTGGACTCGCCCCCCTCCATTCACTATTCCATTGGTTGCCGAGCAAGTTCAAGTCCCTCAAGTAGCAGTTCCTGAGCCTTCCGAGCAACCGAGGAAGCGAAGATTTGTTCTTTTAGACGAGGAGGAAGAGGAAGAAGAAGAAGAAGTTGAGATACCCCCTGCCTTTGACTACTTCTCAGATTTAGAAGGGGAAGAAGAAGAAGACATGGCCCCAAAGATCGACTATAAGAAACTTACCATGGCAAAGGCAAAGGGGCAAAGGGCCGAAGAATCCCAGAATAAGAAGGCCGTCGAACAAAAAGCTGGTGGGAAGAGAAAGATCGATGAGGGGAAAGCCCCTGCTCCTTCAACAGCCGAGCAGATAATGAAAGTGAAAATGCAGAAGGGGAAGGAGCAGGAGGCAGCTCAAAAGAAACCATCTGGTCCTCCTGAGCAGAAGAGGGCCAAGACACAATCGGCAGACGCAACTCAAACGGCCGAGCAGTCGAAACTGCCGAAGGAGGACGCCGCGAGGGGGCCAGCACCTTCCAAGGTTGTGCCACCCACTAAAGACGCACCACCAAGAACCTCCGAGCAATTACCTACTCAACCAATTGGGCCCGTGCCTCTTGCTATCGAGTATCCGGCCAATCCGGTTCGAGACTCCCCTCCATTTATTCCACAAATCCTTATTCCTAGCCTCGAGCACCCTCAAGGCCGTCCCTTCACTGTCCAAGATACAGCCTTCAACCACGCCGAGGAGTATCTCAAGGGTATCCTCCATCCTCGGGATGTTCATAACACAAGGAAGAATAGAACGGAGGATATCCACAAGACTCTGATGAAGAACATCATCTCTGTAAGTACTATAATATTCCTTTATGTGCATCCTTTCGTTATTATAATTTTTTTAACTTTCTGTTCTTTCTGCAGACTTCTCTCCATACGATGGAGTTAATTGCTCGGAGCCAAGCCTCCGAAGCCAGAGCCGAGCAGGATAGGACGGACATAAAGGAGTTGAAAGCGAGTGTGAGGACCTTGGAGAAGGAGAACAAGAATCTCCAATCCAGCAATGACGCTCTGGCAAAAGAGAGAAGTCAGCTTCGAGAAGAGAATAAGGAGATCGAGCATCAACTTAATACTGCCCTTGGCCAAGTTGCTGGAAGCATAGCTCGTGTGCAATCAATGGATAAAATCCTAACTCGTAAAGACGAGGAGCTGTTAGAGGTCAAGGGCAAACTCTCAAGGGCTGAGATTGAATTGTCCTCCACAAAGACTGGACAAGAGTTACTCCTGAAGGAGTTGGAGGCTTCCAGGGCCGAGCAAGGGAGATCGAAGCAAGAGCTTGCCAACCTTCGGGCAGAGCTTGCACTGAAGACTCGGGCCCTGGAAGAGAAAGAAGCTGCGCTCCGAGAAGCCGAGGAGAAGGCCAAGGCTGAAGTGGAGGCCCAGATCAACGATTGCGTGGATCAGATGAGGGATGCTCACAACGACTTCTTTCTTGAGGGTTGGGAGGCTGCAATGAAGAGGAACAATATTGATCACACCAACCCCATATACAAGGAGGTCCCTTATCCTGATCCAGAGCGCCCAATTCCCCAGTTCAGCTTTGAGCGTCCACCTCAAACTCCCTCAATTCATACTGCCGAAGAAACAATTGACGAGGGGGAGGTCGAGGTGGATAGTGCCCAGATGGACACCTCCCAGGCGCTTGAACAGATTGATCTAATAGTGGAGAGTGATCCTACTAAGGGGGGAGAGAAGTGAGCCTTCTTGTACGTATGTATATTTTTTCTTTTATTCGGATGTAACAATATAGAACTTTTGGCTCTAAGTAAATGAAAGTAGTTTGGTATTTCTTTAATCTTGTTTTATTTTACTATGTGTTTGTTTCTTTAGAACTGCCGATGAATTGATTGGAGAATGCCTTAACTGGCTTGCTGATGAAATTATAAGGAGTGCAGCCGAGGAGTACCTTGACGTTTTTTCCTACGAGATAGCTACAAACCCTTACAACAAATGTTAATGCCCCATCTAAGATTTAGGGTAGCCTCTTCAGTTGATAATCATGTAAAAATGTATTGTAACTGTACTCTGAAGGATGTAATAAAAGCTTTTGAATTGTCTCCTATTGGCAGTCTGTCTTTCCGTTTATATGTTTTACGCTTTATATTGAAGTATGTATTGTGAATGGATTTGTACCACTTTGCCGAGCAACTATAACTCTTAACAGAAATACTTTAAACATTAAACCTTTCAAGGGTAACAAGCTCATGTAGTAGTTTGCTTTTCATCAAATGACTTCAAGCTTTTACTAAAGAGGCATAAGTTTAATTAATCTCACATACCTCGATAAGTTCGGCTGTCCTCCAGCTTTCATATAATATAGGAGGTAACTATCTTCTGACAAAACTTCACTATTTAATCTCATACCGAGCATCGAAAAAGTAATCCTTTATGATACGAGGGCTTTTGCACACTAGCGCCGAGCTTCTTCTAAATGCTTCTTTGTGTTGCTAGGACTTTTGCTTCTATTGTACCAACGCTAAGGAAACTGAGCGTGGCTTCTTTTCTTTCCAATTAATAAACCAAGGAATCGAATCTTGATTTAAAAAAGCGTGTCTGGTCGATGAATAAACCAGGATTGGGACAATATCAGAAATGATGTGGATTCTTTCTGTACCAATGGTCGGCGAACCGAGCATAGCTTTCTTTTAATAATTCTTTTCAGGAACTGAGGAACTGAATCTCAGTCTAAAGAGAATTTCCTGGTCAGTAAATAAACCAGGATTGTACCAACGCCGGGCAAGCCGAGCGTGGCTTCTTTTGATAATTCTTTTCAGAAGACTGAGGAATTGAATCTCAGTCTAAAGAGAATGTCCTGGTCAGTAAATAAACCAGGATTGTACCAACGCTGGGCAAGCCGAGCGTGGCTTCTTTTGATAATTCTTTTCAGAAGACTGAGGAATTGAATCTCAGTCTAAAGAGGATGTCCTGGTCAGTAAATAAACCAGGATTGTACCAACGCCGGGCAAGCCGAGCGTGGCTTCTTTTGATAATTCTTTTCAGAAGACTGAGGAATTGAATCTCAGTCTAAAGAGAATTTCCTGGTCAGTAAAAAAACCAGGATTGTGCCAACATCGAAGGAGGTGTGGCATTCTTTCGTACCAATGCTCGGCAAGCCGAGCATGGCTCTTTTCCATGCCACCGCTTAAAGAGACGCGGCGTCTTTTTGTTAAGCAGGGAGTGATCTCAAGCTTTTGAAATTGCTTTTGCCTTGCAAAAAGAATTACTTTTCAATAAACGTACAAAGTCTTTAATCAACAAATGTAAAGAAAAAATCAATGATAGTACAACTTTAGATGAGCTATATTCCATGGTCTTTTGATTGGCTTTCCCTCCATGTCAATTAACTTGTAGGCGCCATTGCCGAGCACCTCAGAGACGAGGAATGGTCCCTCCCAATTAGCTCCAAGTTTTCCTTCAGTTTGATCTTTCCTGCTTCCCATCAATTTTCTCAGCACCCAATCGTTAGTGCTGAATTCTCTATGTCTGACTCCTTTATTAAATTTCTTCCTTGTCTCTTGCTGGTAGTTGGCTAACCTTAGTGCTGCCAGTTCCCTTCTTTCATCGATTAGATCCAGGCTTATTCCCATAGCTTGATCATTCTCCCCTCTGTCAAATGATAGAGTTCTGATGCTCGGGAGGCCAACTTCCAAGGGTATGACGGCTTCAACACCGTAAGCCAGAGAGAAGGGAGATTCTCCGGTTGATCTTCTAGGGGTTTTCGGTAGGTCCACAGTACTGATGGCAATTCATCCACCCATCTTCCTTTTGCCGCTTCCAGTCTTTTCTTAATCCCATTGAGAATGACTTTGTTCGTAGCTTCGGCTTGACCATTGCTTTGGGGGTAAGCTGGTGTAGAGTAAATATTCTTGATTCCATATCTAGAACGATATTCCCTAAATGGGGCACTGTCAAATTGCGTCCCATTGTCGGAAATAAGTGTCCTAGGGATGCCGTACCTGGTAATGATGTTCTTCCAAATAAATCGAATGGTATCAGCATCTCTGATGTGAGCCAGGGGTTCTGCTTCCACCCACTTAGTAAAGTAGTCGGTGCCGACCACTAAGAACTTTCTATTTCTTGAAGCCGCAGGCAGGGGTCCCACGATGTCGAGTCCCCATTGAGCGAACGGCCAAGGGCTGGTAAGTGGGCTGAGTTCCTGGGCTGGCTGATGAGGTATGGGAGCGAACTTCTGACATTTCTTGCATCTCCGAACATAGGCCTGAGCGTCATATCCCATCTTCGGCCACCAATACCCTTGAGTGATTGCTCGGTGCGCCAATGATCTGCCCCCAGTATGTGCTCCACAGACACCTTCATGAAGCTCGTAAAGAAAGTTTTGCACTTTATCGGGATGGACACAAAGAAGATAGGGGCCTGTGAATGACTTTTTGTATAACTTCTAGTCAGGAGAGAGCCAAAACCTGGCGGCTTTTATTCTTAGCTTCTTTGCTTCTGTCTTATCTTCGGGAAGTGTTCCGTCCTTCAAGTAAGCGATGATTGGATCCATCCAAGATGGGGCTAGGTCAGCACACATTACCTCTACGTCTTTCGTTATGCTCGGCCTTTTTATGACTTCCATAAAAACCTGGTCAGTTAGCCTTATTCGAGAAGAGGCGGCTAGCGTTGCAAGTGCGTCAGCGTGAGCATTATGATCCCTGCCAATGAGCTCTACGCTAGCTTTAATAAAGCCTTCAATTCTCTTCTTTGCTACTTCTAAATACTCCGCCATCTTTTCACTTCTAGCCATATACTCACCCTTCAGCTGGTTAGCAACCAACTGAGAGTCAGTCCTTATTACAACATCATCTGCCATCAACCGCCGAGCAATGTCGAGTCCAGCCAGGAGAGCTTCGTACTCCGCCTCATTATTAGTAACCTCGAACTCGAGTTTTATTGCATATTCTATTGAGACCCCTTCTGGTGTAGTCAGAACTATGCCCACGCCGCCTCTTTTTCGAGTCGAAGATCCGTCAACCTCGATTTGCCAAGGTTGTTCGACATCATTATGTTCGGCCGGGGCAGACTTTATGTCAACATGTCATACTTCTTTTGTTTGACCACAGGCTGGTGTGAAAAATTTCGCTACAAAATCGGCCAGGACTTGAGCCTTTATTGCGGTTCTTGGGATGAATTTTATGTCGAATGCACCAATGGAAACTGCCCACTTTGCTAGCCGGCCTGACACATCAGCCCTCTTTAAAACATGGCCAATTGGCTGATCGGTGACTACTTGAATGGTGTGTGCATGGAAATAATGGGCTAACTTCCTGGATGCCATTATTAATGCCAAGGTCAGCTTCTCTAGGGGAAGATATCTGGTCTCTGCTCCTTGCATTGTTTTGCTCACATAGTAAATAGGATGCTGCTTCCCTTGTTCCTCTCTCAGCAAGACGGCACTGACTGCATGCTCTGAGACTGCCAGATATAGTTGTAAAATATCCCCCGGCTGCGGTGTTGATAATATCGGGACAGTTGTCAGGTATTCTTTAAGCTTTTCCAGTGCCGCATCCGCCTCAGCATCCCATTGCATCTTATTTGCCCCTTTGAGCAGTTTAAAGAATGGTCGGTACTTGTCGGATGATCTACTAATAAACCGATTGAGTGCCGCCACCATTCCTGTGAGCTTCTGGATTTCTTTTTTACTGCGTGGAGGAGAAACAGATTGGATGGCACGTATTTGCTCGGGATCAGCCTCAATTCCCCTTCTGCTCACCAAGTGGCCCAAAAATTTACCCGAGCCGACTCCGAAGGCACACTTGGCAGCATTTAATTTTAACCCATACCGATCAAGGGTAGAGAAAACATGCTGGAGATGTTGGAGATGAGTGTTCGGCTCCTTGCTTTTCACCACCATATCATCAATGTAGACCTCCATCGTCTGTCCGAGGTCTTCTTTAAATATTTTCGTAACCAGCCGTTGATAGGTGGCTCCAGCGTTCTTCAGTCCGAATGGCATAACTCTGTAACAGTATATGCCTCGGGGGGTTATGAAAGAAGTTTTCTCCTCATCAGGGCCGAACATGGGGATCTGGTGATATCCCCTATAAGCGTCCAGGAACGACATCCTGGAACATCCAGTGTTGAGTCAACGAGTTGGTCGATCTTTGGCAGGGGGAGTGGATCCTTAGGGCAGGCCTTGTTCAGGTCTGTGTAGTCTACGCAGACTCTCCACTTCCCATTCTTCTTTTTGACCACGACTGTATTAGCCAACCACTCCGGGTATGAGACTTCCCGAATGGCTTCTGCCTCTAACAGTCGGCTGACCTCCTCTATGACAGCCTCTGCATGTTGGAGAGCTGATCGCCTTACTTTTTGTACCACAGGCTTTACCCCGGATTCACATTCAACTTATGAGTCATGACTTCGGGGGAAATACCTGGCATTTCGTGTGGAGTCCAGGCGAACGTTCCAATATTCTTCAAGAGCATCTCCGTTAGCTCCAGTTTCTCCTCGGGGCTTAGGTTGGTGCCGATCAGGAAGAATTTATCATCCTCAGCTGGGCCAATCTGATATTTCTCCAAACCCTCTGTGGCTTTCATCTACGGGTCACCACCGACATCATCGATCTTTGGCGCGTCCTCGGGTAACTCCGCCAGTTGGACTTGTTCGGAGATAGTCTTGGATTTTAGGGCTGCAGAGAAGCACTTTTGGGAGGTATTTTGATCCCCCAAAGTAGAAATCACTTCCCCGCAATAGGGAAACTTCAGCACCTGGTGGTAGGTCGAGGGGACCGCCTTCAAAGCGTGAATCCACGACCTTCCTACTATAGCGTTGTAGGAAGGGGGGAATCCACAACAGTGAACTCAACCTCTTGCTCCACCGGACCCACGCGGACAGGAATGACGACTCTGCCTAGAGGCCAGACAGGAGCAGAATTGAATCCTATGAGCGGGCATTCTGTCGGTTCCAGATCTTCTTCAGTTAATCCGAGCTTCTTAAATAAGCTCAGGAACATGACTTCTGTTGAGCTTCCTGCATCTACCAAGATTCTTCTAACTTCTGAATCGAACATGCCCAGAGTGACCACCAGGGCATCATTGTGCGGCAGTTGAACATCAGGATGCTCGTCTTCATGAAAAGTGATTTCCTCCATGGCGGCTGTCCTTGGGCGCTTGTTCGGCTGACCCGCAACGCCCAAGATTTCTTTACTTGGTGGATTTGGGGCATGATTGATTACACTCTGGGGCCGCCGCTCCATATGGATCACGTGGATGACTGCAGGTCTTGGGACATCTCTACGTGCCCTGGCCCTAGGTGGGGGTTGAACCTCTTCGGCAGCCTCCTCCTCGGCAGTCTCTTCTCGTTGCCTCCTTGGCTCTCTGTCCTGTGGGGCTGCTTCTCTGGTTCTGCCCTCGTCTACGAACTCTTTAAGGTGGCCTCTGCGCACCAATTCTTCCAGATGATGTCGCAACGATCGGCAGGCTCCGGTGCGATGCCCTTTGTCTTGATGGTACGCACAGTAGTTTTTGGAATTCTCCTTTCCAGGGAAATCCGGCAGCTTTCCGGGCCATCTGAAATATGGCCTATTTTTTATTTGGGGGAGGATCTTGAAGATTGGCTCCTTGAACACCGTATTGACCGCTTCAAAGACGGACTTCCCCTCATCAATGAATCGACGGCCATCTCCCCGTCTTTTCTCTCTTGTCTGGCCCTGGGATCTCCTTTCTTTCTGATCGGCCGGCTGTGTCTCGTCCTCCACCTTGGCGTACTTCTCGATTCGGCACATAAGATCTGACATGTTGGCGGCTGGCTTTTTGGTCAAGGAGAGCCACAGCCTATCCTCCTTCCGCAACCGCAGTTTAAACGAGGTGACCGCCAATTGCTCCGAGCATTCTCCCACCTCATTGTAGAGCTCCAGGTAACGGCGGGAATAATCTCTCAATGATTCCCCGGACTTTCTTTTCATCGTGAGGAGAACGTCAGCGGTTTTGGGCTGTTTTGTGTTAGCCAAAAACCGGGTGACGAACTCCTCTGCCAGTTGCTGCCAACACCGAATGCTGCCAGGGGGCAGTTTATGGAACCACTGAAGCGCTGTATCTCCCAAACTGGAAGGGAATACTTTGCACATAAGGTGGTCGTTGCTGTTCCATAATGTCATGGCCTGCATGTAATGACGGTAGTGGGCTAGGGGGTCAGTTCTCCCATCATAGAGATTAAGCCTCGGAGTTTGGAATTTCTCCGGAGGCTCCGCATCGATTATTTCGTCGACAAATGGGGAGGCAGAGATCCGCCCCAGGGCTTTCCTTGCCATCATGCGCGTGCTCTGGCCCTGAGCACCCCATTCCTCTGCTTGCCCCCACTCCTCTATCTTTGCCTTTCCCGCTTTCTTACGCTTCAAAGTTAGCTCTTCTTGGTCCGAGCTATCCGCCTCTTCTGAGTGCGCCTCCAGCACCTTTTTCGAGGAACTCCTTTGGTGGTGTGCTTTGATGGGCGCGTCAACATCAGATCTCACGTCACGTTTCGCGACGGATTTAGCACGGCGCGAGTCCTTTCTAGAAGGAGAGACATCACATCGCGAGCGAGAACGCACCTCCTTTTGTTCATGGGTGTCCCCGTCATCCTCATCAGTGGGGTCTTAATTCCAGCAGAATCTCCTCCAGCTCTGCCTGCTTTTCACTGGCCTTAGCCATCAGCTCCTCTCTCCGTTTCAGTACCTCAGGATCTTCCATTTTTCTTCTCCGGGCATGCTCCAGACCCGGAGTCCGGATAACCAGCGCACTCCCTTTAGTTTTGGCAGGAGTGGAACCGTCCCCTGCCCGTGGAGACGGTGGTGGGGTAGTGTTTCCTCCCGAAGTCATTATGTGGACAAGTACTAGAGACTTGACAAAGAAACAAGAAAAAAGCTAGTGAACAACAATGCTGGGCTAAACAACGAGCCCCACGGTGGGCGCCAAATGTTCAGCAACAAAAATTACCACCGGAACTGCTGACCACGCCAACCGGAAATGCAATCGCCGACCTGCCGAACAAAGACAGAAAGAAAGGTGACGGCCGGAGAGGAGGTCTCTGGCCGAAAAACCCTCCGATGATTAAGTCAGCAAGTCGCTTAAAGAAGGAAACTTTTTGGGAACGAGTGAGTAAAAGCTTAAGTTGGCAATAGTCAGCTTACCTCTGTGGTTCAGTAGAATATCCTATTTATAATGGCCTGAGTAATGATTAAAGCATACCTGGACTTGACGTTACGCACACTGCCGTGTCCCTCTTTTCTATCCTTGCTTTAAATACCCTTCCCCCTCATTTAATGCCTCAAACCCCTCATTTAATACACCATGCTTCTCATTTAATGCTTCTGGCGACTTAACACGGCATTACAACCGGAATTTCAGGGTCAGACTGTCTTCCTGTCACATCAGCCACCAAATCGTGACGAGATAGACCGATTTAGTTACTTCCTCAGAGACGAATACCTAGTTCAATCTTAACTAAGGTGCATTTATGGTCACGAGCCCTCTTTAAAGGCTGTGGGTCCCAGGTTCGACATTTACTAGCCGCCAACAAATAGACCGAGCAAACTAGCTTCCAAGATCCTCGGCTATAGCCACGTGGCAATACACTGTTCATTGATGCTGAAGTTCAGGGTATTCTTTGGAACACTAACTTTGAGTCATGTGTTCACGTATAACACTCACGCGGAACTCTCGTGCCATTAATCAGCTGTTCGGCAGGACGCCACGTGTCACGACGGAACGTGCTCGGCGAATGACTGTGTGGATCACACGAGTATGCTCGGCACTGGGCCACGTGGCGCCAGACTACACTTGTTCGGCACAAGTACAGCTTAGTATTATTTTGCCCAACAATATCCATTGAGTTTATTTGTACTCAACGTATAGATTCTTATGCTTTATTTTGTTTTTTTATTAAATAAAATTATACCATTACTATCATTCTATTAATAAGATATGTTATATAATTTCAATGATATAAATATTTTATTAAAAAAATAAGAATAATTGTGTAATTTTATTTAATAAAAAATAAAATAGTAAAATAATCTATTCATGAAATGCAAATAAGATCATTCTCGTGACGTGCGCGTGTTTATGTATACGTGGACAAAACAATTAGAGCTTTACGTAACAAATGGGCAGCAGCACACATTGTGCGTGCGTGCGTGTGTGTGGACAAAACAATTAGAGCTTTACATAACAAATGGTCGGCAGCACACATCGATAGAATGGCGTTGCTGAAAATTCTTTGTAGGCTGGAAACACTAATTACGGGGAAAAGTTTTATTCCCGAGTACTAGTTCCTTCCTATTGATCAAATTCGAAATGGCAAGAGATCCTTGGGACTTTCATAGAAATGCTTCAGACATAATCTGATCTTAGTTCTTGTGGAGGTTAAAAAAAATCAGGATTGATGCTGGAAAGTACATTTGTCAAAGCAATCTTTTCCCAAGATAAGACGATGCGTACTTAGTAATCTTACATAGATGGCTAGCACCATAAGGAAACGTTATTTCGAAGGTCCATTCACGCTAAGCAAAACCATTTCATGATTGGAAGTAACTGTTGGTTCTGGCACTCGAAACAGTGTGTTTTGGCAGATATACCTATACATATAATGTCAATTGCATGCGCTACCTTTGCATAATCGCATCACAACTCTTTCAAGTGCTCCGATTCGAGTATAGGCAGTGGCAATAGACCTGTAAACGAGCCGGATCTAGATCAAATTCGATAAATCCAGAACCGATCCCATTACCAAAATGAAAATTTTGATCTAAATTCAAAATCTATTAGACACACATAAATCCAGTAATAAATGGGCCAAAATCAAGGAAAGGTGAAAAAAAAAAAAAAATCATGCGTGAGGTCATAAGCGAGCCTAATGAGTTGATTCGAATTCGGATCTAATATTAACTTGATTTAACAAATATATATTTGACGAATTATTAGATTGGAAGCAACGAATTTGTTACTCTTTATTATCAGACCTGAATCAAGTCCGAATCCAACGTTCTAACACATTGATAACCTTAACTGCACCATTCTTCCATGTAATGCCAAATGCGATACCTTTGCATGGCAACTCTTTTAAGTGACAAGACAAACAAATTAATCAACTTAGTTAATAGGTTGATTGGAATTCAGATCCACTATTAACTTGATTTAACAGATATAAATTTGACGGATTATTAGATAAGAGATAATAAATTTGTTACTCTCTATTATCAGACGTGAATCAAGTCCGAAGCCAACATTGTGGCGCATTGACAACCTTAACTTTACCATTCTTTCCATGTAATGTCAAATGCGATACCTTTTGCATCGCAACTCTTTTAAGTGATAAGACAAACAAATTAATCAACTTAGACAGGTAATGGTGAAGGACAAAATTAAAAAAGACTAGGAGGTAGAGATGTCAACGGGACGAGTATGGACTCGGTATGACCTTTCCCGTTCCCGTCCCAGTTTAGCAATACCCTTAATCATCTCTATCCCTGTTTCGGAGAAAAAATTTTTTCCTCATAGCCGTCCCTGTTAGGTAATGAATTCATTGTCTTTGTCCTCGTTTACCCGTCAAGTATATACTAACTATTACAAATTATATATTATATGTATAAAATAAATATTTAAAATTATTATAAATATTATATATATTAAATAAAAATATATATTACATATGTATATTAAATAAAAATTAAAAAATATATATAAATTAATAAATAAATATTTAAACAGATACGGAACAGGGTGGAAACTATCGTACCTGATCGAGTAAGATCTCAAATCCTCGTTCTCATCCCCGCTACTAACATTCCCATATCCTCCCCGAACGGATTGGGTGAAGCGGGTACCCACCGAATACAGGTATATTTGACATCTCTACTAGGAGGCTTGTGAAACTGTTCCTCCTATGTTGCATGTATGGAGCATCCACCCAAGTATTTCACTATTAATTGTTACTTATATAGGTGGCTCGATTATGTTTGAACACAATACCCTTCCATGCGAGAGCTAATGATGTGAGGGAGTTTTGTACCATTATTGGTGCATTTCACCGATCGAACCGTTTTAGATATTTTCATTATAAAGATATAATATTCATAGAAAATACATACATACAAGAAACAAACATTGATTTGAATCATTTTTTTTTTTCCGTTAAAGATTGTGTGCCTTGATATTTTTCAGTGTTACTAATTATATTTGTGTGGTGTGAGTTTTAAAAAGCGCCCGTTATTGTTACATAACGCCATTACGTAATATTTTTGGACTCTTTCGTTTCTGTTAAATTTTCTTTATTTACCTGTTACATCTGTTATTCTCTGTTATCTTACATGAGTTGTTACTATTTTTTAAAATTATTATAAACACAAATTCACTCTGTGCAATTACTTTTTAAAAATAAATATATGTAGCGTGACATCTGAATGAGATAAAAGAAATTTACTTCCC
Source organism: Vitellaria paradoxa (assembly GCA_019916065.1). NCBI lineage: Eukaryota > Viridiplantae > Streptophyta > Magnoliopsida > Ericales > Sapotaceae > Vitellaria > Vitellaria paradoxa. The sequence continues at coordinate 18,237,149 of CM034233.1, read as the reverse complement.
TTCTTTAATGCCTATTGATTCTAAGATGAAATGAAACATTTTCGGTCCAATAATATTTTCATCCTGGTTCCTCACCCGTTGTTGGTCCAGTAGAGCGGGAGTCAAGCCTAAGGCTTGGGTGATATACCCAAGTCGCAGGTTCGATTCTCACCTAGAACGGCCAAGATTTAAGTGGGAGGTCGTGGCGGTGGGTTGCTGCGCTAGTTTTCCCGAGGATTTGTAACTCAGTGGATAAAACCGCTAGATGATTTTCCCTGTTACCAAAAAAAAATATTTCATCCTGGTTGGAATATTTAGTGGTTATAATTGATCAAATTCATGCCATTTGAACACATTGTTATACGTTAGGTTGCGTGCCTTCGTGCTTTGTTGACAGATTGAAGAGGAATAGAATCATAAAAAATGGGAAGAAAAAGTGCTTGCTTCCCATAAAAAAAAATAATAAATAAATAAAAGAGAGAAAGCAGTGAAGAAAAGGCGACAACTAACGATAATGAGAAAAGAATCTATAAGAAATTTTCTGTTCCAGGATGCATTAACTTCTATACCACAAATCTTTTATCCAAATCGTTGATTTGCAATAAAGTCGGCAATTATAATCCACCCGCGAAATTGTTCGAATAAGACGACGAGAGTTTCAATGTAAAATATTTTTTTTTTGAGAGCGCAATATTTATTCATATTTTTAAAAAATATATTTGTAAAATAAGAGTAAAAATATTTTATATTAAAAATAGAATAAAACATTGAAATGTGTAAAATTAGATGAGAGAGAAAACACCTAATTAATAGATAGATTTAAATGGATCAATATTCCTATTAATAATTACATCATAATAACACATTAATTAAGGTTTTATTATAAATGTGTGTATACATGTATCGATAATCTAACTAGTAAGATTTTAATTTGCAGTCAATAATTTGAATATCCTTGGATTCAGCGGAGGCTTACCCAAGTATTATGTGTCCATGACATGATCCATTATTAGATAAGTACATGATTAAATCCAACTTATCTAACCATAACTCGATCTAATGACCTAAATTCATTAAATTCAATTCATTTAATCACAATTTTCTATTTTAGATATTTTGTTAATAAGTATGTCAAATTATAATTATTAAAAGATAATCTTAAGAATACACATCAAAGCAACTTAATATTTATCTTTACATGCAATTATGTCTTATAGGTTGGTTGGAAAGAGTATAAATAAATCAAATCTAACAAGTGCGTCAAACAAAACAAATTGGAGTGCAAATGCATGCATAAACGAGAAAACAAGCATGCACAATAACAAAATTTAATCTCAGGAGCATTAATATAATGTTAAGTCACCAATTAACTTAAAAACTTAAAATTTTTAAGAAATTGATCCAATCATATATATTAAGCTAACTTAATGAGATGATTAGATAAATATTTTAATTAGAATAAGCTAGCCAGGTATTGCAGCTAAATAATTAAAAAGCTATCAATGTTGAGCATTTATTCAACAATAACGGTCGACAATGGTTCTTCTCCTTCAAACTAAAATCTTACTAGTTTAACTTTAACCTATTAGTGATTCTAAGATTTCGAACATGACGGCATTCTTTGTATTAAATTTTAGAAATGAGAAAATTAACGTTCTGATTGTGGTAAATTTTCGTGGGCTATGTGATGGACTACCAATGTGTATGAGTATGTGAAGGTCGCCAAGTGAATTATTATTAATGTGTGATGAAGCATTTTTGTTTTATATTGTTTGGCAAAGTTGATTAAAATGTCATGTATATAAAATTCAGCATCTCTTGAATACAAGATATTTTAAAACTGTGAGCGTACTATATTTTATTGAAACTCTTTAAACAAACGTAATATTAATTAAGATGGGCGCTCTTAGGAACCTAAATGCATCTAACCAAGTTTAAAACTAATACTATTACACTATAAAGTATTGACTATTTTCGCAAATAAAAGTTTGTAAAGCAAAATGAGTGAATTACGTACTCATTCATAGTTATAGTAAAATTTATTACGTCTCACCCAATAATAAAAACAAGTTGATGCTGTACCTTTTTTGTGTAATTATTGATTAAATGGTCTATGAGTTCCCTATCACGATTGGTATAAATCAAGGCTCAGCGTTAAACCCCTACTTGTTTGCTTTAGTTATGGATGAGATTACAAGACATATTCAGGATGAGATGCCGTGGTGTATGCTATTTGCAAATGATATTATTTTAGTAGATGAGATGAGAGAAGGAGTGAATGGTAAGCTAGAATTATGGCGGGATACGTTAGAGACAAAAGGGTTTAGGCTAAGCCGATGCAAGACGGAATATATGAAATGTAAGTTTAGTCAAAGTAGAATACCGGGTAGTATAGAAGTAAGTTTAGGCACACAAAAGATTGTAGAGAAAGATAAATTTAGGTACCTTGGATCTATGGTGCAATAAGATGGAGAGATTGATACTGATGTAAGTCATAGGATTTAAGTTGGGTAGACCAAATGGAGGAGTACTTCGGGGGTTTTGTGCGACCGAAAAATCTCCCTCAAGGTGAAAGGAAAGTATTATAAGGTAGCGGTTAGACCAGCGCTACTAAATGGATCAGAGTGTTGGGCAGTAAAGTATAATCATGGTCAGAAGATGGCAGTTGCGGAGATGAGGATGTTAAGGTGGATGTGCGGGATTACAAGGATAGATAGGATTAGGAACGAGGAGATTAGGGACAAAGTAGGAATAGCACCGATTGAAGATAAAATGAGAGAAAACCGATTAAGATGGTTTGGCCATGTTAGAAGGCGTCCAGCAGATGCACCTGTTAGAAGGTGTGAAAGTATGGAGATTGGCAGGAATAGGAGAGGTAGAGGAAGACCTAAGAGAAGCTGGAAAGAAACCATTAAACATGACCTGGCCTACTTAGATTTATCGGAGGACCTGCCCCTAAACAGATCTAATTGGCGTCGACAAATCCATATAGTCGACTCCATCTAGTGAGAAAAGGCTTGGTTTGGTTTGGTTTGGATTGATTAAACGGTCTCGAAATGTTTCCAAGACTTAACATAAGCAAATACATAGGCCCAGCTTGGGATTTTTGAGTCTTTGCCTTTATATCTACTCTTTTCTTTTTTTTTTTTTAATGACTCATAGTGTTCAGATCAATTAGCGCGTGTCTCGATTAATTTTTGAAGGCTTTAAAATTAACGATTGTGTGAACTTCCAGTATTACATGTTCTAATATCGTATTACATGTTAGTCACAATTACACTTAAGTTGTTGGGAAGAGAATAATTTTTTATTATTTATATTAACATATTTTCGAGGTGTGAAATTGCCGAAGAAAAAATCCACTTAGGCGGGCAAGCGGCAACCCTAAAGTGAAGGTGGAAAGCAAAATTTTATTCTTGTATTAATTCGGTTCTATTAGTTATCGTGCAGAAAAGCCAATTGCTGACCTTAATTGAACGCATTGCAGACAGAAAGCACATGCCCATTGAAAAAAGATTGAGAGCATAACCTTTGGAGGTTCTTTTTGAAGTACATTTAAGGGTAGCTTGAAATCTTGCCTCCACACTCCAACGATCGAAAACAAAATTGGAAAGTGCATTATTCGATATATATATATATATATATATTTTCCACAACTAAGAATATAGTTGATTATGCATTTAGTTTAGAAAATAATTCTATTATTTGAGAAAAATGGCATTTTGTTATTTTTTGTTTTTTGACAAGTACTAAAATTGTGACTGATATTCGTTGCATTTAGGCATTGGTAATGGGTTGTTGTCAAAATAAACTGAATAGAGTGCAGTTCACATTATTTCGTAGAAATAAAAAAGAAAGTTGAGGGGTGCGAGGGGTTTACCTTCTGCGGTGCAGTATAACAGTATAGTAACTCGTTGAAATATACTGAGATTCACTAATAAAAGTTGAGAGATTTACAGATATATAAGAAGCTACATGGATGGTTGTTGGGGATCGCTGGGTGGAAGCATAGCATTTCAGCAGGGTACTCGTTAGCTTCGTTGGAAAAAAAAAAAAAAAAAAGAAAGAGACATATTACTGCGACAGAACTGCTCATTTGCATCATCATCATGTATTTTTTTAGAGTTGTTTTAAAGCTCTTTTTTGAGTGGATTTATTTTTCCTCGATATATACACACACAAATATGGGACGTATCATATATCTATATTAAATTTAAATTAGGATTTTCAAGGGTAAATTTGAGAAAGGAGATAAGAACAAGGTGATGAGTTTATCTAAAGATTTATTTAAAGTTTTTTCATCTCTCGTTTGTAATTCATTACTCTATTATTAGAATTTATAGTAAAAATTAAATTTTTTCGTCTTTGTGGACATCGTTATATTTTCAAATCACTTATATTTTGTGTTTCTCCTTGTGATTGTTTTCTTGATTGTTTGCTATGCTATTTTCACTAGTGTGTTGTACGAAAGTGATCCAATATTCTGCACAACAATTAGTATAATTTTCAAAGAGACATTCTCTACATTAAACACATTTTTTATTTATTTTAATTAAAAATGAAAAATAAATAAATAATGATCAAGTAAAATGCACTTCTGTTCTGATTCTTCTGCCACACTGTCAATTGATCTGTATGATTTACATCTCATTTACAAGATATTTAAATTAATCAAAGGAGAGACAAACATGCAACAAGAGATTATGAATCAAAATTTTAGATAAAATAACCAAATAAAGGGTAAAACTCTCTTCCTAAATGCATGCATCAGTCGTCCAATTAATGCCATTTCATGACTCGATCAGTGTGAATTGTATGATCTGATATTCCATTGATCCCTCCTCTCATGTTTTACCGACAAGTTAAAACATAAAATAAAACAAAATAAGAATCTTAAAGATTTGAATAAAATGTAAAAAGTGAGAATCAATGAGGTAGGGATCCATAAAGGTCAATTAAATTAAGATGTCCACTTTCTGTTAGTCAACTCATGCTGCAGAAAGCTTATCTTCACCATGCTGCTGGTCTCGTATCTATACAAAAGCACAGATAAAATAAATAAATAAATAAATAAGTAAGAAAAGAAGAAAAAAACTATGGGATACCCTCATTTTTACAATCTTTTCCTAATGTCAATGGGCTTAATGCTAGAGAATCGGGAAGCTTAAAGCCGAACTTCATTCTTGATATATAGTATTCAAAACTCTGGCTGGCAGTTGGAAAACCCCCTCAAATATATTCTATCATTACTTTCCAACTAAGTGTGACAACATTGCGTTCAAGCTAGCTGCGAGTAACGTTGGCAAAGTTTTTCTTACCGAATCCTCCAACGATCCATTCATTCGATTCATTCCAATTTTGCCTGCTGTCAAAAATGAACTTCTAAGGATTTAAGGGGTGTTTGGGAGTCCAAATTCTATGAAAAGTTATATACTACTACAAATTTTTATAAAGTTTCATCTATTTTCATTTTTCATACGTACTATATTCTTACCTACTTTTAATTATTGAGTTACTGTAATTTTTTATCCAAACCCTTCAAACGAAGATATTTGACCTAGTTTGAGCGGATATTATTAGAAAATGACTATCCAAAACCAAAAAACAACTAACACAAAGGATATTTTCTATCAGAAATGTTCGGACGTAAAGTATCTATCTCGTTCGAACAGATTTTGATAGAAATTATGAATTTGTCTTCTAAACGCCAAAAAGTGAATCTATCTTGCTAACTTTTTTGCTCACTAAATGTAATGAGGGAAAAAAGGCTTACTATATATCAAACGAAAACTAGCATATCTATTCTTTTTTTTTTTTCTTGAAAAAGATAAGTTAAAATCTAAAGATATCTCACTCTCACTTCGTCAATGACAAAATTTATTTTTCTTCTTTTTTATTTTTTTCCTTAATATGGTTAATTTATGTATCTTTTAAATAAATAAAATTTATATGAAAATAAAAAAAATCAACCAATTTAAATATTTTATTATTAAATATAAATATCTATTATAAAATATAATTTTTATAAATTTTTTAAATTCATTATTTAAAATTTATAAATACAAATGTAACCTAAATATATTTGAAAAAATATATTTTATAATAAAAAAATTATATTTAAGAAAAAAAGAGTTTTGTTGGTGAGATATTTTGAGATTTTAATCTATCTTTTCAATGAATATGATTTAGGGTCAGTTGGAATAGTTAGCTAAAACAAAGAATAGGGTTGGAGTTGATTCCAAAAAGTGACTCTTCAAAGTAAAGAATATTATATTTTACATTATTTTGCCTCTTTATTTTAGCTAGTGGGGTTGGCGATGCTCTGAGCGTCAAAAAACGACTGATTAGTTACACTTTTATTAACTTTTGCCTTCCAAACAACCCCTTAATAAATATCTAAAATTTTGTATTTTGATAAAAATAATAAAAACAATAAATAAAATCGAAATCAGAGTCAATGAAATTTGACCCTACAACCTTACCATCATTTATTCAGTCGCTTGCTCACCGAACCATCAATTTTCATCTAATTATGGTTTGCGTAATAAATGTTTTATATTAATTGAAGATGCCGAAAACACTAGTCAAAGGATTAGTCCTAATTAATTGGTCCAAATCAAAACCTTATTAATATCGACATACTTTAAAACTAACATGAAGATAAAATTGAATATTTGTGATTGTGTATGCTTACGATCACTCTGGTATTCCAATGGCTAAATTTTAATCGTTAATCACTATAAATGATTAATCAAAGTTATATGAAATGTTACTAAATAATCCCATAAATAAATTTGTCACCTCAAGCCACTGCCATGTTTTGAATATAAAGTTTTTTTTTTGTTTGGCACAACGAAAATGCTGGTAGTGAAAATTAATCGACAAAATCCAAGCGCGACATGCTAAAGACCTTATTTTTAGCAATGGGGATAGGGGCATATACTAACGGCTTGTTAGGCAGAGAGGGAAACTTACTCTTGTTGCATAGGGGTGGCCCCGTGGACTTGGCCGGGCAAAGGAGAAGAGAGATAAGAATGGATTAGATATTTTTTTAATAAACCTTTATTTATGTTTTGTTTTTCTTAAGTGGCATTTGATTTACTATTCTATTTTCTATTTTTTATTTTTATTTTGTGTGTTAAAAATCTCAAAATGAGAAAACAAAAAATGCTCTGTTTTTTTTTTTAATTTCTTTATTTTTAGTTAAAAATTCTCAAAACAATTTTTTTGCCATTTTTTATTTCACGTATAAACTTATTTTCTATTTTATAAAATAAATTTTGAAAACATAAATAACCAAATGAGTTTTGAGCTGTTTCCTTATTTTCAAAAGCACAAAATAAAAAAAATGAACTCAAAACAGAAAATAAAAAAATAAACCAAATGACACCTTAATGATTGAAAATCTTGTGCTTCTGATGCATTTTCATCTAAATTTATAAATTTCTCTAACGTCTTTTTTTTATTTTGAAAGGTCAATTTCTCTAATGTCTATTAAATATTTAAATATAAAAAAATTGCACGAGACAAGCACTGTCTTGGAATTTAATCCCCAGACCTTAAAATTTGAATTCAAAATTCATGCTATTGAAAATACAGATGCAGCAATAAATGCAGTAAAATTTGGAACGTAACAGGGACACTTTCTCACCATTGCCAATAGGCAATAACGCATCTGAAGATATAAATTACTTTTCAGTTCTAAGTGTCAAGATTTTGTGCTAGGTCCAGTCGGACTCTGCCCTGGACCTTAATTTGTCAAAAATTCCTGCCCTGTCGCATATGTCAAGCGCACCAGTTAACCCATAAGGCAAGCTTCATGGAGCAAAATGGTCCATAAATGCCACATCATTGTCGCTTTATTCCAATCTTTTAGCTTTCTAACGCCAATACCTCCTCCATTCTTCGGGTGTCAGACATGTTATCCTAGGTGACTTTGATGTCGTGCTTTTTGAAATTAGGGCCCGACCATAATAACCCTTTTAGAGTCGCCGAATTTTTTAGGCAGAATAAAGTGAAGAATCCAATAAAATAAAACAGCGCTCATGATACAATAAACCCCAGGATGACGAGGAAGCAGCAAGCATGCACAATGTTGTTTTCCATCAAATTGTGCGTTAAGCAAAACCGCCAGCTAGCCTTAGGATTGAATTAATGTCGTCCGACTCTGGTATTCCAATCTCTCAATCATGCCAATTTGGATGAGGAATGAAATTCTTGTTTGACAATATTGTATATATCCTCTAAAAGTGATTTGATTCGAGGGTGTGCTCCTTTGTTTTTGACCTTTATGGGTATATATCATATTATACACAGACACACAGACACACACACGCACACATATATATATATATACAGTTGAGTTTTGAGAAACGTAGTTACATCACGTACGTAGTACTAGTTGAATATTAAACATTAGTTCAACATAATAATTGTCTAGATTTAATTATACTTATCACTTAATAATTGAATTCTAACTCAATTAAATTTTCTAAATTCAATATTATCACTTAATATTTAAATTTTAAATATTATAATTATCTAAATTGGATTATACTTATCACCTAACACCACGATTAGAATTTTTATTTAAGTGTATACTATTAATAATAATATTTTTAAGTTGGATTATACTTATTTAAGTGTAAAATATTAAAAATAATAATATTTTTGGAATATTATGTACAAGTAAAATAATATTATATGACAGAAATATACGAAAATATTATATATTAATAAAATAATTTATTAATTTATTTAATTTTATATATCGAGTGTCACGAAATCAACAACTACCTCTACTGAGTTGTCCAATCAACACTCTTGATGGATTTAAGTTGTTCGATCGTGGGAAGTTAAATAAAGTCGCACTACACATTCTACTTCCTTGCTAATACACCTGCCAACCAGGTGGGCGTGACCAAATATCCCTCCGATAGTTAAGTTAATGTTGGTGGAGAATAAGAAAAGTTAAAAAACTAGAAAGATAGAGTTCCGGCAAGATGAAAAGTATCTAATCTCTCTCTATGCATGTCATTTCATATTTATAGATGTGAATTGAGGTTTGTATTTATCGCTCCAAATGGTTGGACCATGTTCGATAATGGACAATAGTGCTAGAATGTGGGTAGAGGCGTAAAGGGTAAAGCAACTTTCTCTTCTCGCACGTTTACCATTGCAAACATGTGTGGAGGTTGAGCATTTGGATGTTCACCACATGCCCTTAGCTTGGATGCATGTCACGTGTTCAGATGATTTCCTCCAACAGTCCCCCAATCATTGTTCGTGAGACATGCTCGGAACACGAGCGAGGGCTTAACAGTGCAGGATTCGTAAAAGATTAGTCGTAGTATTGTTTGATCGGTCATGTTAATTACTTATGAATTAATGACCATCCTTCTAATTGGACAAGGCCGCACATGGTCAAACGTATTTTTGAAGGATAGCAGACCATAGATGTTAACGGGCTAGTCCAACCAGTGCTAACATTGGCCTATGTTAGCCCTAAGCATACGCTTGACGAGGCAACTGAAACATGCCCTAGGCATATGCTTGACGAGGCAATTGAAACATTTTTTGATAAGATGCCAACCATTAGTGGCAGCTTTTACGGCCATAGTCTTTTCACATTCAATGATTGTTCGTCTTCCTCATGCTTTCAACTACAAATAGCTATCCTTGCGGCAATTTTTGAATTTTCACGCGTTCGGGCATATCTTCATTCCTTGAGAGAGATTTTCATCTATCGTTGCTTCTGCACCGCTTACTTGGGTCGAGACCAGCACTGAACAGCTTCTAGCTCACTGTTTCTCCATTGGTGAGTCTCGAATACCAATTTCTTCTTTGTCTTTTTGTTCTTTTCTGGGATAAAGAAATTCCTTATCCAACACAGGAAACCAAGGTGCTGACAATTTCCCAAGCGCAAGAACTTTGACAAGTAGTAAAATGATTGAAAACTGGATTGTCTCCTCAGGAAGTCTATTCTACGATTATTCGGAAGGAAGGAAATATGTATGAAATTGTTTGATTGATTGGATGAGAGATTTTTCGGAACAAAAAGATGAAGTATTTAAACTTGTAATTAAAAAATCATTGAATAAAAATATGGATTAATACTTTGTATTTTGGTATAATATTTGTATGATTGAAAGATATTAATTGTTGAATGATGTTATATATATATTTTTTTTTCACATTTTCAATTCAACAATGGTGAATTAAAAATGGATGATTCAACTTTGAAGAAACAACTTATTTAAGAACAATATCCTTTGATCTTTAAAAACACACTTTGATTTAGAGTTAAAAACTCCAATTTTCGAGCAACCTTTATATTAAGAACATTTTATTCTTGTTAATAAAAGTTAAAGAAATATTTTAAACAATGGATTACTCACAAAGGTTTGAATAGGATGCGTTCTTGATTAAAAAAATATAAACATTGAAGAACAAATGAGTAATAACATCATTCAAATTAAATGATTCATACCTTATGCAAATCTTGATCCATAAAACAAATTAGTCACTCATACACATTGCAAAAATGACTAAATTTGATATTTTTATTTCAATGAAATCTTTAATTCCAACAATAGTGAGAGAGAGAACAACAAGGAATGAATAAGATGATACAACCTAACAACCTAAATTTGGCCCATAACTTCCTAGTAATTTCAAAATGATTTGAATTTTAAAGTTCCATCTAACTTGCTGGAAATAACTAACTATGCCGGAAATAACCACCAAGAATGTCAGAACATTCGTCCCAATGTCGGAACATTTATCTAACTTCAAGTGCTTATCCAAATAAATGCTTCAAATGCATTTTAGACCATTTGATGATTCGTCTTCATCTAAACTTCACATGAAATGTCTTTGATAATGTAGAAAGGCTCAAAATACCTTTTTTATATCATTAATCTATATAAGACATAAAAATTATATAAGTTGGGTTTTAAAGATAAATTAAGCCTTTACACAGTAAGATGATACAAAATGAACATCTTTTGAATGTTTTATTTGTCAATATGTGATGTTCATCACACCCCCCAACCTCATTCTTACTAGTCTCTAGCAAGTCTAACAGTCAAATGAAGTTATAAAAAAAATGAAAAAAATAAAATTGCATAAAGTAAATAAAATGCTAAAAATAAAACTCTATACATCACCACTTTCGTAGGTAACTCGGATGCACTTACCTAATGCATCATACCTTTTAAACTCCTAGGTTCCCCCTAATGGACAAGTGAAGTCTCGTGAGGGTTTCTAGAAATGATACCCACAAACATTGTTCTATTGCATCCAAAAGTTGTTTAAAGTATATGAAATTGCATAACACTTAAATTGCTCAAATATGGAATCAACTTGTTTAAAAGAATATTTGAAGTAACATGATAAGGATTTTCATTATATATTTATGAGATCAATGTTTCATTAAAAACATGAATTAAAAAGATGAATAATCACAATGACACTTGAAAATAATAGAATTCACATGTTTGAACTTTCATCAAGAAGAATTTTCTTTTAAAACCTTACTCTTAACAAATCTCACTCACTCTCAAGAAAAGAGCATTATTCATTAATTAAGATCATAACAATTATAAATATTTCTTAATATCTCTATTAATCCAACTCATATAGGACTTTCAATGAAATAGGACTTTCTTTGGGTTATATCTTGGTCATGGGACGATTACCAAAGAAAAGATATGAAATTCAAAGTTTGTCTAAAAAGGGCCAACTTATTTAATTTCCAAGAAGCCGTGCAAACACTTTGCAAACATTTCATTTGTCTTTAAAGGTCTTTTCATGAAATTGCTTTTCATCCTCTTTCTTTTTTTTTTTTTAATTTGTTATATATATATATATATATATATATCTTATTTTTTCTTATTTTTTTCTTTTTTCTTTTTTCTTTTTTTTTGGCTTTGTTTTTTCAAAAGAAACAGAATAATTGTAATTTCACAACTTTTTCAAATATTTCAAGACTTAAGGTTACATATAAGGTGAAACAAAAGAACTTTCATCAATGAAGGCTCAACACGGTTCCCAATGTTGGACAATTTTCAAAAGAAAAACAAGGAGGCTTAAGGCTGAAAAATATGAAACATACCTATTCTCTTCTTTCAAAGTCCATATAAAGTTGCATTACACTAACATATCAAGAAGCAACATGAAGGTCATCCTTTACTTTCAATGAGTAATCACAAACACTCATTATGAGAGACTTTCTTCACTCAAGAAGAAATTATCAACGCTTTCTTTTCAAGGAAATTCAACTATTCTAAAAGTTCAAAACATATTCATTCAAGAAAATAATCATTAGATCATTCTTATAAGAAAAATTCAATGTTTTATGAAATCACAATCTCACAAATATTAATGAAATATAAAAGAAACATGTTAGCTTCAATGAAAAGCCAACAAGTTGAAAGAAGGAATTTCACAATTTTAAACATCATGGCAATTCTTAAAGAAAATCACAACATTTGGATACAAAGACATAAAAATTATTAATCTGCATAAGACAAAAATTATATAAGTTAGGTTTTAAAGATAAATTAAGTGTTTACACACTAAAATGATACAAAATGAACATCTTTTAAATGTTTTATTTGTCAATATGTGACGTTCATCAGTAGGGATATAGAAGCCTTCAGGAATAAACACAAGATCCCTAATTCTATTAGAATAGAACTTCCCAAGGTTGATGATGAGCGTATCACTAAGACTATGGGCTCGAAGTGGACTAGGTAGCCGCCCGTGACCATAAAGGAATGTGGTGTTAGGTTCTTACTCTATCCTTTTGTTCAGATGTTCTCATCAACAGTGAAGGTCTGCCCTACCTAGCTTGCTCCCAACAATGCTATAGGATTCTACTTAAGGTGTGTCTGGATTGATAAAAAGTGAGATAAAATGAGATAACTTGTGGGTTCGTAATTCATACAGTGAGATACAAAGTAAATAACTTTGAGAGATTTTTCGAGATTTTCAAAAGTTTATAATAAATCAAACAGAGCTTTAAATCTACTTAACCTGCAGGGTTTGGGTTGGGGAAGACGCACCTTAACGAGAGGTAAAAAATAAACAATATCTTATGTGAACTAGACTAAAAAGACAAAGGTGACTCGTTCGTTCAAAATATATATATAGCAAAGATAATTATATTAGTAGTTATTATGATATATATATATATATATATAAACAACATATATAGTAAAAATAATTGTATTAATAGTTATTTATTATGTTATATACATAAATAATTGAGTATTATGATTGTGACACGTACATTTCATAATATTTAATTTTATTAATTAATAATTATCATATAATAATTATTAATTAATATTATAATTATCCAAATTAAATTCGCCACTTAATGATTGAATTTTTTTATAATTCAATGCTGATCACTTAAGTTTTGAATTTTAAATATATTGTAATTATCTAAATTGAATTTAATTAATGACTTAATTTTATAATTTAAAAATAGTAATATTTTTGAAATATTATATGCATCATAATTCTTACTTAAGCTGGATAGTACTAAAAAAATAATATTTCTACTGACTATTTAAACTAATAAGATTATATTTAAGTAATTTTCTTTAAATAATTAATTAGGACCAAATCTCTTAATTTGAAAACCATAAAGCAACCTAATCGCTTTCTATTAGAGGACAGCAAAAGCTGAGAAAACCACTTAAGAGAGGGCCGTATTCCATGAACAGCTTAACTTTTTCTCAGGCATTTTTTCAAACAGATGGCCTGGAACAAACATCAAACTAGTTCACTGGACGCCCTGGATTTAAGCTGCGCAAAAGTAGTAGCTTTATAAAACATACGAGAATGAGCTCATATATATTGGTTGTTACCTCGTCTTTTGAGATTAAAATTGGTACTCGAATGCGAGAAATCTTAAGAAAGCATAACCCAGTATCCTATGAAGAAGCATAACTCAAAACCATCAACTCCGGAGCAAAAGAAAAGAGGCATTAGTCGCACCTTTGCTCCATCAATGATGAAAAAATAGTCAAAAAGATCAGAACTTTGGAAGGTTGCCTGAAGCGACGAGCAGACTAACTGCAATCCTTGACGCCATTCAAGCTCTTGGACCCAGCTTTGGTGGGCTGAAGCGGGTTGTAGAAAGCTATCCAGCCCATCAGATTGAATATGGTTCTTTGGCCCAGTTATTACTCGACATCAAAGATGACACAATTCTTGCAATCCCTTTTCACATTGGCTGTCCAGTGCTTTGGTGTAATTTACAGGACAAGCTGTACTTTTGGGCCTACATACTTTATATTTGAGCTTTGTTTGTACTTCCAATTATAACACTTGGGCCCAATACTGAAAGCTATAGCCTTGTTACTGAAAAAAAATGGTGAAGTTCAATTCACTAGTAGGAATGGCAGTTAGTCGGGGTGGAGGCAGGCAATGTCCTTCCCGTAATAGGTAACAAATTAAGCAAAAGAACACAGTGGTAATTTATAAAGAAAAAATAATACCATTGGAGTAGGTTGAATCCGGGTTAAATTAAACCCTGTTTAATTGGTTTCATGTGACTCGTTGAATTCTCATCGGATGGGAGAGGGATGAATTGGCCGCACGAGACATTTTCCTTTTTAAATGAGTCCAGATCCACCAAAGAAGCAAGGCAAATGTGCGTGAACATGCCCATGTGAAGAAGGGCATTGGAAGTTATCTAATTTAACCTCTTTCTAATTTAAAAGACAATATATAATTTTTCTGTAATTTAAATTAAAAGGTAAAATTAATTAAAAATATTAAATTTAATTAAATTTATGTCACATGTGTCATATACACTTATATGTTATTTATCTAAAAATACAAAATCGAGACAAATTAAATTTTTTAAATAAAATGACTAAAAATATATTTTTATTTATCTATTTTTGTAGAGATCTTTTTTTCTTTAATTAATATTGACTTACGATGAGGAATAAATTCAATTAAATTTAATAGATTCAATTAATTTTACACTTTAACTTAGAACACAAGATAATTTTATGTTGATTTTTAAACTCAAGATATCATGTATCTTTAAATTAACTCTAAAAAAATAATATTTTTAAATTAATTCTAAAAATAAAGTTTAATTACCCCGTTAAAAGAAAACTGACTAGACTTCTAAAACCAATGCATAGAATGGGATAGAATCATAGAAACCAAAAGCTATCCGATCTAATACCGAAAGTAACAAAAGATTTCCACAAAAACTAAAAATAACAAAAAAATAATACGGATTTTGGGGTGCAATATTACCTCAGAAGAATAAAATTGGGTTCATTGAATTAAAATTTAATTGTTTAAATACATTCATATATTTTTAATTCAAAAAATATAAATATATCTAAACCCTTAAATTTTAATTTCCGATACCTATAATTTTTAATGCTATTAGCCAACAACAGATCTAGGGAGTAAAGTTAAAAATAATAATAATAAATAAATAAATAATCATCATCATCATTATTAAAGGTTTAATATAATTTTAATAAAAATTTTAAATATCCCATAAAATCCAAAACTTAGGTTCTAGGATAGACTTAGCGTATCGATTAATAGTCGATACAGTTTTTTCACTGATTTCTACATGTAGAAATCAGTATAATTCGCCCAAATTATCAAAGGCCATAAATGTTTATATTTTATTCAAAAATCAATGATTAAGATGTACACTGGTCATCAACTGGTGCACAATTACACCGGCTCTACTCCAAATCCTAAAACTTACCTCTCAAAAAATTTTATAAGCAGTCCTAATAACCCCATGCCTATAATCTTAACCTTGCCCCACTAAGGTTTGGTTTAGAAAGTAAAAAAATTTAACTTTTTTTTTTTTTGTAGTTAACTCATAGTTAATTACTAAAAAATTATTTTTTTGTGTTTAAAAAAAAGAAAAAATTAATTTTTTAATAGTTAATTTTTTAACTTTTTGTTAATTTAATATTTTTATCTTTTAAAATTTAAAAACAAATTAAAATATAAAAAAATAAATTTATTTATTTTTAAAAAATAAAAAAAAACTAATAATTAGTAACTCAGTTACTGGCCCTCAAACAGCGAATACCCAACCCCTCACTTGATGGCAATCCTCTTCCCCGTACAACAGAACAACCTAGCATCTCCCTCTCTCGCTCTCCCTCTCCCCCTCCCCCTCCCCCTCCCCCTCGTACGTCACGAACATGAAGCTCAGGCATTCTCCCATGACACTTCTCTGGCTAGTCCCTCTCTTACTCCTCCCTTACCGAGTCTCATCCCAGACCTGCCAGAGAACCTGCGGAAAACAACCCATCAAATACCCATTTGGAACTGGCCCCGGATGCGGCGATCCAAGGTTCCAGAACTACATAACCTGCAGCCAAAACCAACTCACTTTCTCCACCACCCACAACGGCTGCAGCTACCCAGTCACCACCGTAGACTACACAAACCAAGTCTTGTACATTACAGACCCCACCATGTCAACCTGCTCTTGCTCCCAACCCAGCAAGGGCTTCAGCCTCGACTGGAACGCCCCCTTCACCTTCCACGACAGCACAATCTTCGCTCTCCTCGACTGCTCCCCATCTTCGTCTCCTATTTACAAATCCAACGGAACCACCACCGCAGACAACCCTCTCTGCGATCCCAATGGTTCATCCGTTTGTAGCCTCCTTAATTCCTGCCAAGCGGTGAGCAGACTCGACATCCCAATCTCCACTTGCTGCGTCTACGCTCCGGTAGATCTCGGCCCTTCGTTCGAAATGGATTTGCAGAAGTTACAGTGCACCTCGTATTCTGGGATCTATGGTTTTGATGGACGGAACAGCGATCCGAATAGTTGGAATTATGGGGTGGCGCTTAAGTATAAGTTCAATTTCAATAACGATTACCCCACGATGTGTGCGAATTGTGAGAGGAGCAATGGAGTTTGTGGGTATAATTCTGGAACTTATAATTCATTTGTCTGCAACTGTGCTGGTGGGATGAATACGACCACAGATTGTTTCTTCGGAGAATCTTGGAACAATGGCTGGCTACTTCTCCCATGGCAGATTGGTATATTAATCAATCTAATATTCTATTTCCCCTACTCACACACACACATAAATATGCATTTTATTAATTTTCACATTTGGGTTGTGGTTTAGAACGTTGAAAATCGTTGAAAAATATTAAAATTTTTTAAAATTTATTCACTTTTTATCTTATTATACGAATTACGAATTTATAATTTTTATCAAATTTTATCATTTTTACCACTCCAAACATACTGACCAATATTATTTTAATCCCAATTTAAATATTAAAATCTTACGATTTTACGACGTTGAAGTAAAAAATCTTGTTCGATTTTATGTAAAATTTTAATAAAGATAAAATAGACAAAATCTCAATTTTGGGACGTAAATCAGTAAAATTTTAATTCTATATATAAACGATTTTATCGATTTTAAAAATTAAGCGATTTTGTGTAAAATTTTCAAATAAAATAGATTTTTATGATTTTTTTCAAGTAACATGTCACAACTATTTCACTTGTAACTTTTTTTTTAAATTTTTTTTATTCTACAACACTATTATTTATTATATTATACTAGTTGAAGAACATGTACGTTGTTGCACCAAATTAACCACCATAAATTAAATGTAGCAGATAGGATAGAAACTAAGAAACTTATGATAAAATATTACAGATGCATCTCAACTCAAATAAAAAAATTAGAATAAAATAAAGTCAGTATTTTAATGTCAACTGTATAGACTACACAAATCATTTTAACGGTTTCAATTGTGTAGCTAGGTAAAGGGAATATAGAACTAAGTATAGAAGCTTTTGTAAATTTTGTTGAGAATTCATTTTATCAATATGAGTAAGTTTTTGTGTGTGCAATTTTTTTTAATACATGTCTTTTCGCTCTTCTCTTATTAATAAAATTATTAATTTATCAAAAAAATGGAAAGTCTAAATGAAAAATTGTAGTATGATAGATTATATTTTCATTTTATAGTTATTTAATAAAATTTTACGATTTTATGATTTGATTTTTAAACTCTCTACTAATTTTAAGTAAAATCTTAATTTTAACAACGTTAACACTGCTGTCCAAAGATTTGAACTGTTCTGGTTTTGGCAGGGACTTGGTTGATCTATTTTCTGGCGTGGTGTCTAGTTTTGCTGTAGGAGTAAACAAACGTCATTGGGAGGAATTTGGACACCGGGACCAAATAAAACTGCCAAGGCTTGTCGTTTTTCCTTCTTGAGATTAATTTCCCCAATGCGGGGGGAATTCAATTACTTGTGCTTGATGTTCATTGTGAATATGGTGGAATTTCGAAGCTGTAAACCGAAAGTTACAATGCTAAAGGTTCACATTTTTTCCGGTGTTAAGATTTCTCTGGTTAATAAAAGGATAGAAAATTAAATACTCCTTTGTTTAGCAAAAGTGTAGTGCCATAGTATGACCAAAAAAAAAAAAATATCAAAAATATAAATAGATAAATATTTTTCATTTAGTAGTCCACGTAAATGTGAACATGAATGAAATTTGAATAAAAAAATTATTATATAGGAGCAATGCATTGCCACATGTTTCATTGCACCAACATAGATGCGACACTTGTTAATTTCTACAAAATACAGTCCCACAAATAAATTAATTGATATATTATTGTACGTGTTTTATTTGTATTGGTGCAATGTATTACGTATAATGTTGTATATAATAATTTTTTTTTATGTCAATAACCAATTATATATAGCTAATCAACAATAACACCCTCTTGCAATTATTTACTCATAATTATGGACAAATTCTTGAAGGTCCAAACTTTTATTTATTTATTTATTTATTTTTTTTGGTAACGGGGAAAATTACCTAACAGTTTTATCCACTGAGTTATAAACCACGGCCCCCACTTAAATTCTGGCCACTTCAGGTGAGAATCAAACCTGCAACCTGAGTATATCACATAAATCTTAAATTTGACTCCCGTTCAACTAGACCAACTAAAGATGGTTAAAGGTCCAAACTTAGTCTGTGTGGAGGATAAGTTTGAGGTTCTCGGCCAATTCAATTGTGTGATCCAGCTTGGAAAGTAGAGCTTTCAGTCCTCGAAGAGTTTAATAATACTAAAAATTAGCTGCTAAGGAATTTAATCGATTAAAAACCAAGTGCTGTTCCTTAGATGACGGAATAAGGTTCCTTCTTTTGAGAAGGTCCAGTGGGAGAGAATAGAATCACTTTTCTGATAGAGGTTCTTTCTTTATCCATCCTCACCGGGAGAACCTCAGATAGCGATCTAGAAAGCTTTAATGCCAAAGTATTATATATTCTGCACCATACAGTTGTATTCCCGTGCCATTCCTATCCCCAGAGTCCTCCTTTAAGGGCTTCTCGCATCAGGGGTGGTCATTTGTGTTGACGGGTCGGATTTGTAATTCCGGGTTACAATAATTTCCTATTCGCATTGCATTTTGCCCCCATCTCACATATAAGTGAGCAATGTTACATTTATAATACTTTTTTCTAACATTATTTTACAACATGTAAAATGAACTGGTCATGACCAGTATAGTGTAAGAATATATTAGTCATAATCCGTCATGACCAATATAGTGTAAAAAATATGTCAGAAAGAGAGTGTAAGAATTTCAGGTGATGTGATAGACTAATCCAAAACGGCGTTACTTTTAATGTTGTAAAATAATGTTAAAAAAAAATATTATAAACGTAACATTTCTTCGTATAAGCAGTGAAGAAATTAGTAGGACTGTGAAATAACAGTAACGACTAAAGCAAGCGTATATGAAGATGCTTATTATATTATATGCACGCGGGGATGTAAAATCCAATCACCGAACAAAAAATTGGAATTTTATCAAAAAGATGCAAAATATGACACACTGGACGTGTGTAAGCCCCAACTAACAAACAAAACAAGAATTTGGACTGCAAATAGCTGATGAACAGATTCGGGCTCCTCTGACAAAATTTTTAATTTTTCATTTTTGTTTTTATTTTTTTTTTATTTTTTGAAAAGTAAACATAAAAACTGTTTGGTAAATTTTCTAATTTTTAGTTTTCACAATAATTAAAATTATTTTCAAATATTTTTAAAATTATAAAAATATGAAATATGTGCTTTTTAGGAGCCGTTTGACAACGTTATCATTTTTCTATTTACGTTTATATGTTTATATTTTCTATTTTTTACTTTCTATTGTTTTTTTTTCTAAAATGAAAACTGAAACTGCGCTTGAAAATATAATTTTGTTTACAATTATTAATTTTTTTTATTTTCACAAGATATTTAATTTTATTAGTTTTTTAAAAATTAAATGAATTTAATAAGTATATTTTATATTAATTAGTTTAATTATATTAGTTATTAAAAACAACTGAATAAAATATAAGTATTATATCATTTAATCCAGTAAATACAAAATAAATTAATTATAATTTCATTAGATTATTTACTAAAAATAATTTAATAAAATATATTTCATAATAATTTAAATAATTTAATTACGATATTTATTAAAATAATTTAATAAAATATGATTCATAGTAAATAATTTAATTTAATTTAATTTGATAATTAATTTAATTTAATTATGATATTTATTAAAAATAATTTAATAAAATATATTTTTATTAATTAAATTATTTATTAAATTAAATTAATATATTTTATTGTATTATTTATTAAAAATAATTTAATAATATATATTTACTATTAATTAAATTAACTAATTTAATTTAATTATTTATTAGAAATAAATTAATAATATATATTACATATCAATTTAATTATATTAATTATTAAAAATAATTTTAGTTTAATAAAATATTTGAATAAAATAATTTATTTTAATATAATGTAACAAAAATGAATAAAGTATTAAGATTGACAAAATATTTGCAACAGAAAAAGAAAAAAATAAGTGAAAATACTTTTTTTTGTTTATGTTTTTCTGTTTAAGTTTCGATTTTTTTTAAAACAAAAAAA
The DNA here is from genome assembly GCA_019916065.1 of Vitellaria paradoxa. Taxonomy (NCBI): domain Eukaryota; kingdom Viridiplantae; phylum Streptophyta; class Magnoliopsida; order Ericales; family Sapotaceae; genus Vitellaria; species Vitellaria paradoxa. The sequence goes on along the minus strand of CM034233.1, from coordinate 18,216,146 downwards.
AAAACGTAAACAAATTTAATAAATATATTCTTGTTGCTAGTTTACAAAATTTTAAAAATATAAATAGAAAAACAGAAAATAAAAAAATTACTAAACAGAGCCTTAAATTTTTATTTTCATTTTTCATTTTTCTTCACAATCACCATCACCACTACCAATCACAGTCATTGCTTACCATCGACCATCACCCACTGCCATCCGACCATCGTCAACCACCACTACCACCACCTCTAACTGCCACCCACCTTCAACCACCACTATCGCTACCCATTTTCAACCATTGCCATTACTACTCACCTCCAATCATAATCGACCGATCATCACTTACATCCAATAATTGCTAACCAACCACCACCTCCAATCACCACTGGTCAGCCATCACATCTGTCAATAGCCGCTATCATCAATCGAAACCACATCCAACCACCACCACTCACCTCTGACTAACCACCGTCAGCCACTCTCTCAAGACTATAACTACCAACCAACAATTATCCTCACTAAACGCGCTTTCCAATTTTTTTTTCAATTATGAAAATAAAAATTAAACACAAAATTAAAAACTGACAATTTTATTACACGACCTCCCAACAAATAGATGACATAAAATCAGCATGATTGATTTGGTTTCGCACGCCCAAATAGGTGTGAAAAGAAGATAAACTAAACCCGATTGTGAGTTTATCCGATTGTGCAGACAGACTGCATTTCTTCTCAATTGGCTCATGATCAACGACAGGTACTAGAATTATATAAATCGCCAAGAATCAGGACAAAAAAGCTCTTACATCAATTGAAATTTTAAGGAAGTTACCAGAAACTGGACACTGCCACAAGAGCACAAGCAGAGAAACACAGTTTAAACCCGAAATAACCACTTTGATTTTGCTTCTATTGTTTGTTCACTCTGGATAACACCAAGATCATTGAACTATGTCTCCCTATATGTCCATGAGAAACCTAGTTCCTCCAATATCTTCAGCCATATATGGGGATCGGAAAGAAAAAAGTAGCTGAATCAATGAATGGATTGAAAAAGCTAAACTTAACAGTATGTACAAGCTATGACCGCAAAACTCTGTTCTTTGTTCACAACCACCCCCCCCCCCAAAAAAAAAAAAAAACCCTCTTTACCTTTCTTTGTGGTTTGCATCCTAGCATAAAAAGATCTAGGCTATCACTACGGTGACCATGGTCATCTCATGTTGCAGCATTGGGCTCTTCCTTGACGTTGCAATTTGTCCCACAAGCAGGTCATCTGTTTTGGAGACTGGTAATGTGCGGTATAATAATCTTCAATGCACCCAAACTGACAGAAGTTAATGCTGTGCAGATACTCAACTGGGATGGAACTGTTGAACTGCTCCACCCACATCCCCATGCTCACATCTTCCATCTTGAACAACTGCAGTGTTGAAAGACAAAATACAGGAAGATATGATTGCCTGAAGCAAAACACAAATGCAAAGACACAGACAGAGGCATGTCTGCACAAACAAACACACATGGAGGGGAGAGAGAAAGAACATACTCTCAGCTTCTGTTTTTCAAATTTATATACAATGTCCCGTGCAATGTCAGCTGACACCACGTAACCAGGCCCATTTGCATAGGGAGGATAATCTTCTTCTGGCCATTCCTGTCATTCCGGAAAAGGAAATGAATTCATTACGTAGAGAGCTTCTCATGCCCTTCCTAACACTCCCCCCCCCCCCCCCCAAAAAAAAGGAAAAAAGAAAAAGAAAAAACAACTAAATGCAATACACAAGAGGTTTGAAAGGTAAATGATATATTAAAACTTAAGATACAGAAATTTATAGTAGAAGTTTTTATGCTTTGTAAGACATTCAGACGCAAGTAGAATTTTTTGCACAACACAATCTACTTTGTCTCACCAGATTAGGGAAGCATTATATTGAGAGGGAGTAACCCAAGTTCAAGGAAAACCTCCTCAACCCCTCACAATACCTGTTTAAGGGAGAAACCAAGTATATATACACAAGTAGATATTCTAACTTCAGCTCAGTCAGAAAACATCTCAAAGGTCACATTATGGACAAGAAGTTCAATACAATAGATAGCAGGTGATAACAAGTCTTGGAACCAATTGGCATTATTGTCTTGCCTAAATATGAAGAAAAACAGGGTGGCAAATTGAACGATTATAAGCACAAGTAACAACATGAGCCCAACCCAACCTATTATCAAGCTTGGGCAAGAACCAAGAAAATGAACAAAAGCAACAACAGGACTATAGAACTGGTTTGAAGGGAAAAATACAAAAGAAAATCAGTGACAAAAACCTACATATTTTATCAGCTGTTTTCATTAATATTCAAGTGGAAAGTATCTGATCAAAAGAAGCGTGCAAACAGAATATGCAAAGGGGTAAGCCCTCAATGCATTATACACTCAATTGAGAAAGTAAGAAAGCATACCTCATACGTCACTGCCCATTTACCATAACGTAAAGGTTTATGGTAGTAATTTATGTTTCCTACATACAAGCTTCCACCACTGCGGACTTTCTTCACTTCCTTGATCACAGCATCTATCCTAACAAATGTGTCATCATCACACTTCATAACATACTTTGCTGCCACTTTGCGAACCTAAACCAAAAGCACTGGTAAATGACTTATGTAAATAGCACAAAGAAAAAAAGAAATTATCAACTTCAAATTTTAAAGGACCACCCACCCCATATTCACAGATTGCAATTGTCTTCAGCACAACAAGGTCATAATTGTCCATGTATGGTACCATAACAATATCCCCAAAAAACTCGGCTTCTTTCATTAGCTCTAAATTTACTTCCTTTCTTCCATGCTGTCACAATAAAAGTTCCTAAACAAGTAAGCAATCCCAGTTTAAGGTTATTATACACAAGATCTGTTAGAAACTAAGACATATATGCCAACCCTCACCAATGCTACAAAAAACCGTGCAACAACATTTAAAGATTTTATTAGCTGATGCTGAATCCAGGACTTCCTCACAGCCATCCGCTCAGAAAAATGATTGCCAGCAGAGAGAATGCCAATAAAAAGCTCCACGGGCCCATCAGGAAGAGGCGGGGCCTGCCATTTAGTCAACATCTCCAGATGCCTCTGTGGAGCAAAGCTTGGATGTGATGTTGGTAAGGAGGCAGCAAATATAGAATGCACATCAACATCCCCATTTATAACTAGCCCTGTTGCATCCTCAAGTGTGAAACCCTGCCAACATCATAATAACATTCATCACAATACACAATACACATTCATCAGAATACACATCTTGAGAGTTGGGATCATACGCATTCATCACAATACACAATACCAGCACAATTACCAGGGCTACTCACAGTGCGATAAGGAAAAGAAGTAACATGCCTCCCATCTACGTTGACATGATAGCCTTCCAAGCCAGCACTCAGGGTAAGAACAAATAATTTATCCTCTACAAATGGGTACGGCCAGTCAACTGTCACTTTTTTTGTCCTCCCTATCAGCCTGTTCAACCACCATATAGTCTTTGACTCTTCTGAGTGACTGTCGTCATCACGAATCCACTTCTCACATTTCACCTGTCCATCCACTTCATACAACCTCACAAATCAGAAAAGCCACACAACCCGCACATGTAGTTGAGTAATTCAAGATAGCAGAAACAAACACGCCAATTAACCTTTCGAAACAAATTATCAAGAGCAGAGCAAGTAAACGGAATGAAGAACAACAGACTACATGACAACTCCAACATGTTACAAGATAAGGTTTAGCACACATCATTGAGAAACAGGGACATCAATGTCAGGTTACCCTGATTTGCACCCGGGGGGGGGGGAGAAAAAAAAACACACGCGCACACGCACACGCACACACACACACACACAAAAGCATCTACCATCAAATTGTGCATATGACAATTATCAGATCAAATCATAAAATTGCAAATGGCTTTCCACCAAACTAGTTCATTGTACTCATTCTGCAGCAGCAATAATTACCCAAAACAATAATCCTTGAGATTTTTTTGGGCTGTCCCTTGAGAATGATAAATGTAGAGCAACAACGAATTCACCTACCAGTCTCTTCGTCGGCCTTTGACTTCCACCCTTCACACCTCTGTGAAAGTCCCCATTGCATCCTATAACACGTATTCTGCTCGATCACCGGCCTACCACTGAAGTCCCCCTTCAACCTCGGATTGAAATGCAGTATCCTGGGCGGGTCCTCCCCATCCACAGTCTTCAACCCCTGCAACTCCACCATAAACTGAGACACCATTAGACTATCATCCCCGTCGCCCAACGACGCAATCTTCGGGTCATACTCCGGGTGCGCCCAATGGGGCTTCCCCACCACCGTAATGTGCGATCCCAATGTCAGCCCACAGGGAATCACCATTGTCTTACCTCGTTCCCGGAATTCATTCCCGGAAATTGAAATCGAGTGAGTGCACAGGTCAGAAAGATTCTCCGTTTTGTTTTCCAATTCAATTCGAACTTTCCGCGACGAAATCTCTTCCCAGAGCTTCTTCCCCTCTACGAAAGCAACCCTTGCCATCTTGTGAAGCTCCGAGAACTCATCCAAACTCTTGTTACCAGACGCACTATCGTCGAACACCAAGCCCGACACTTGCCTGTACTCGGGCGGCGTTCGACGAAATGATTTCTGTAAAACCCCGAAAGATTCGACGTCTGAAGAAGCTTCTCTCTGGGCCATTTCCTCTTCGTCGTTGATCTTGATTGTCTGGGCGCGAAGAGAAACGGTTGACCCTTCCTCTCCTGGTCCAAACCCAAACCCGGTTTTCAGCACTAAAGGAATTTCCCAGCTCATCAAGAGTAGATATAGAAACAAGACACCCATCAAGACCTGAATCGATCTGAATCGACTCAATGACACCACTGTCTCAAACTTCGCCCTCTTCATCCCCCCTTCACCCCCTCCCAACGAAAAAAAAAAGAAAAAAAGCCCAGATTTTTCAGGTTTATGCGAGTTTGAAGAACCTTTACAAGGATTTGTTTCGATTTTTCTTTTAAATCTTTTCCCAAACCCCAGATTTCAAACAACTGAAAAAGAGGGTTTGGTCATTTCGAATCTCTACAACAAACCCTAAATTTCAAAAGAAAAAAAAAAAGAAAAAACAGGGTTAGGTCATCAGCCCCAAACACGCAGAGAGAGATACATATGTGTGTATAAATACACACACATATACAACCACAAAGGAAACTGTCACAGGCACACGAGGAAGAGAGTATGAAACAGAAATGCATTAATTAACCAGATCCATGCGACAGCGTTTAGTAGTTGAACAATGCCGATTGTCAGAACAATTGTTCATTTCAAAACTTTACCGTACTTGTAAATCTTTTAATAAAAAAAAAAAAAACAAACAAGGAAAGGAAGAATATAATATTAAAACAATTAAAGACGGGCATCCATGAATTGCCCATGTGTACGTGGTCTTCAGGTGAGTCTTACTCCTGTCAACATAGTTAATAATGAATTAATTAATATATTTTTAATTGAATAATTTCATTTTGTATTAGTTAATTTAAATCTGTATATTTCGACGTCAATCCAATTTACCCAAATGCACAATAATCGCAATTATTACCTGTTTAGCCTATCAAATAAACCAATTGAAATGTAACAAACACGCCTAAACATCGCTACTAATACAATTATATTTAAATTATTTAATATATGAATTGAATTTTTGTCGATGAACCAAATAGCTTTTTGCAATTATCTTTGTTTTCAGAAAAAAAAAATACTCAATATAACAATAATATTACGTTATTAATGATTTATGCAGATATATAAAACAAATATAAAAGGAGAGAAATGTGTCACGTACCATCTTTTTCTTCTCTCATTTATGAAAAAAATAAAAAAAAACAAAAATAGTAAGAAAACTCAACCCTTAATTTTGTTCTATTAATATATATTTATATTTATTTGTATACTATTATATAGGTTCTATTTGAGATGATAAAAAAATTCTGAAAAATGATAAAAAATACTGAAAAATCTTAAAAGTTATTCACTTTTTATCTCACTGCACAGATTATAAACTCATAACTTATCTCATTTTATTTCACTCCAAACGCACTTATAATGAATGCTGTTTATTGAATTTCATCAATTGTTGAGTCGATCCATTTTTTTTAGTGAAGCATTGTGACTCTTCATTTTAATTGATTATTTAGTTATAAAATAAAATAAAAATTACATGCATGCAATGGATACTCTTAATCCTTACGCCATTAAAAATGTTAAGATTTTAATTAATGGTATTTTTTTCCTTTTGAAGAAACGTATTCTATACTAAATCTAACACGCCATTTTACTTCCCAATTATTTATAATTTTATATCAATTCTAGAATAGAATTATAATACTTCCTCGTGAATAAATTTTAATCCTTTTATATTTTGATTTATTATATCACAATTTCACTGTAATTTTAATTAGTAATTATATTTCATAATATATAATTCTAATTTTATTTTTTTAATAAATAACTCAATAAACTAATTACATACAGAACTATCAATGTTTTTTAAGAATTAAGTTCTGATGTTCACAGTCAAAATAAAAAAATAATAGAAATTATTTGCACGTTGTATGGACACATAACTAATAATTCAATAAAGTAAAAATATTTATACGTATTTAAATTTTAATTACAAGACAACTCAACTTGTTTAAATTAAAACTCCGAATTTTAGAAATAGGGAGTTCCAATCTTCCATTATTGCGAGGGAGGGAAGACCGTTGGGAAAATCATTTCAAGGTTGGGGATTCGTGGGCCATGGATAGACGTATCTCCATCTTTTAACTTTATTATGTCTTGAATTGTTGAAAGATATGTCCCGAGTCCTTATCTTTACAATCTCCAGTTTGTCATGGCACCAATGAGAGTACAGGAAAATAAGCGAATGGTCCAATGCCCATAGGACTGGATGTGAAGGCCCAAAGCGCCCACTTGGCATGAAATGGAATTACTTATTGTCCACGATTGGGACATCTTTTTGAAAAGTGTTATTTATGCCTTTTTCAATAAAGTATTAGTTGGGTAATTATTTTGTAATGACAATGGATTCAGAATTTAGACTTAGGCTCCGTTTGAGAACAATTAATATTAGTTAATGACTAATGACTAGTACCTAGTTAAAAAAAAAAAATTAACTAGTTTTGTGTTTGGGAAGAGTCATTTTTTTTAGATGGCTAACTTATTTTTGTTAAATTGACATTTTTACCGTTAAAAGTTTAAAAAAAGATTAAAGTATAAGAGAATAAAACAGTCCAACCACTATTGAAGTAGCAATTAGCCTTGGCTAATGGCTACTCTTTCCAAACGGACCTTTAGAACGAATTACATATAACTTTTTGAAAAGAAATTAATTTAACAAATTTATATAAACAAATTTCTTACTTTTGACAATATATAGAATAACTAAAAAGAAATGTGGTACCTTTTTAAACTTGTGATTTTAATAAAGGTCAAACTCGTAATGTCTCAATTGTGAAGTCCAACAATTAAAACTCGTTTGTGGATTTATAAATTATTTTAATACGAAAGATTTTATAATCATCTCTTGAATCTAATATTGAGGAAAAAAAATAATTTTACAATATTTTCTTTAAATCTACTATTCACTTGCAACTGAGATGCAATTGAGTGTTTACTGTAATTATAAAATGAATCTATATGATAATAATACTCTATGATAATACTATTTTTTTTTTTATTGCGAGATTGATTAGAATTTATATTATATTGATCACTCATGTTATGAATATTTATCATCATGGTATAAGTATCTGTCTCTTTTTTTTTTTTTTTTAATAACAAAATTTCACATTTTAAATAAATAATTTTATCCATTTTTCTTTAATTTTTGAAACAACTTTTGTCAATGATGCCATGACATTCAAAATATTTTAAGATTTGAGTTAAAATGTTTGGCAATCAAAATGAATAATCCACTATAAGTGTGTTTGAAGTGATTAAAAAATGAGATAAAGTGAGATAAAATGAGATAAATTGTGGGTTCCTAATTCGTACAGTATTAAATAAAAAGTAAATAATTTTTAGAGATTTTTAAAATTTTTTAAAAATTTTCAAAGTTTTACAACAAATCAAACGGTGCTTATGTCTATCTTATCAAATGTTAGATGAATGCAAAGTCATAATAAATAATAGCAGCATAAATTTCATCAATTTTTGTTGATTGATCGACTAAGGGTGAGTTTGGAGTAAGATAAAGTGAGATAAATTAAGAGTTCGTAATACGTACAGTGAAAGAAAAAAGTTGATGCGATATAAAGTTAATAGAGATTTATAGAGTTTTTTAGAGTTTGTTTACAAACCAAATGTAGCCTAAAAGAGTTATACATTTTTAGTCTTATTTTCTACTGAAAATATTTGCTGTAACAACAAGTACATTAACTAAAATAGAATTTGAACCATTAACTAAAATAGAATTTGAACCACTTCCGCCACCCACCCTAGAATAAAAAAGAGTCACAAAACCAAGACCTGACGTACAGAGGGCTACACTAAAGAATAGTTATAAGGAATATCTTATACCCATGAAGAACCAAACAAAAATCATGGCCCATACTATTGTCCAACAATCCAACAACGTCATATCCAGTTATTAATGAGTATTGAAACGCTTTATTAATTGTGGATACCATTAAGAACAGTTTCACTATAATTATATATATGATGATAAGTTTCCTTTATATATTTATAACGAGGAGTTGGGTTTAAGAGACATGAGTTTCTTTTGAGAGAAAAAAAAATAAAAAAACTAATGTGCATATTTGAATTAGGGTAAGAATTGAAGAGTAAAAACCAATTACATGGGACTCATAAAAAAAATTATATTTTAATTATTAGATGAAATGGATGGTTGAAATTTAAGAAGAGTAAAAAGATGATGGAAAAATAAAAAGTAGGGGAACTAATCCCAAAATATTATCTCCAAACACTAAATATATTGCGCTTAACATATTAATCAAACTTCATAGTAAAAATTAAATGAGAACTCCACTAGCTAGTATTCCTAGGCTCCTAGCTCACTTTAAAGTAACATATTTATTTAATCCTTTCTTAATTACTCATTGATGACTAACATTTTTGTAACTTCAGTAATTTGAGTTATTTTTAATTAACCTTCTCGTTTGCACGAAAGTGGAAATTCAAATCTTTAATTTCGTCACTATTTCAAATCTCGGTTTACTCACTAGACTGGATCGCTTATTTAATCATTAATTTCAGGGGTTAATCGAAGTATGCACAAATTGATCCAAATACTTTAAGTTATAGGGGAAAAAAATCTTTAATTTTGCGCATATCTCCAAATTTGTTTTATTTAGGAAATGACAAACATTTGCTTATCAAATAAATTTGTCACTTATGTTTTTAACAGCTAAAAATTAAATTGTCTAATCGCTAATACTTTCAGCTACCAAAATACAACTTTTAGTAATCAAATTTTTAATCACTAAAAAGGGGGTTTTTTTCCCTTTTTTTTTTTTTTGTTATTTTTGGTGTGGAGAAGTGAAAATTAGAAAGTTATAGGTCTTTTCTTCCAACTCATCTCGAACTCTCACCTCTCGAAAATGTGGGGGTAAGAGTAAATGATATAATTGGATTTTTTTTTATATATATTCAACATTATTTTTTAGAGGGATGGGGTTGAAGCTAACCCATGACCTAAGGGAGACAGTGTTACGATTGGAGCCGCTTGATCGTAAGAATGGACAATTAAAGAGTTGGTATTTAGAATAATTCTGTCATCCATCGGGTTGAGTTTGATCGGGCCTAAATTTGATTCTCACCTAAGTCCATTTATTTAAAAAAAGTAAACTATATTTTCAAATTATTCTAATGTAAAAAATATTAAAGTAAGCATTTTATTAAAATAAATATTTTTTTTATAAATTCTAATATTAAAACTTAATTTTATATAAAAAATAAACAGAACAATATGTAAATTCATAAAATATATAAAAAATTATATTTTAAAATTTTTGAACGGACCTAGTCAATCACATGCCGAATTTGGAAAACTAAACAGCCTCAAAAACAATTTTAAGCCCAGAAAATTTGAATGGGCTTGGGTGCATGGCCTATTTAATTTGGGCCTTCATTCCGTTTAGCTTATTTTTAGAGTGTGTTTGAAATAATAAAAAGTGAGATAAAATAAGATGAAAAGATGTAAATTGTGAGTTCATAATTTGTACAGTAAAATAAAAAATAAATAATTTTTAAAAATTTTTAAAAATTTTCAGAGTTTATCAGTAAATTAAACAAAAGTACTCTTAGATTCTATAGGAATGCTTAAACGGCATTTTGCTTAGTTTAATAAAAATGACTTGTTTTATGTAACTAGGTTGTATTATTGTAACGTGCCGTTTGGTGAAAAAAATTTAGCATAACTTTATTAATTTTTGATAAAAATTTACCAACTTTTGGGATAAATTTATCAATTTTTCGCATAAATTTATTAACTTCTAATTAAAAAATACTAAAAATTATTAAAAATTAAATTTTCAAACACCCTCTAATTGTGGAAGAACCTCAAAGTTGTAATTTAATTAATTTAACTTAGGTTTCATTTGAAACTCTGATATTCATTGAAAAATACTGAAATTTTTTAAAAATTATTCACTTTTTTATCTTATTACACGAATTACAAACTCACAATTTTTATTGAATTTTACTAATATTTTTTCATTCCAAACACCCTTTTAACACACTCTTAATACATTGCTATTTGATCCTAAATATAGAAATTAAACATCGCAACTAAAATATTAATAATGAAGTGGCCAAATAAGTAAAAGATTATTGAAAAGTGACACATTCATCACGCAACACAATCTTTTAGAAATTTTGCCAACGAATTAATTAATGGTGTTAAATTTCCCACTTCTTATATTAAAGGGCTACTATTTTGAGATTGTCGCCGTATCTCGTCATTGTCATAACAGCCAAATGAAAACAGAATAACTCTTTCTAAATATACAGCACTGTTGTTTTTTATTTATGTTTAATTGATTATATTTTTTTAATTATTCTTTTTTGTCATCGTCATTTTTTTTTAAATTAAAACTGAAACTACATTTGAAAATGTAGTCCTGGTGGGTATATAAACAAAAGTCAAAATAAAGTTACGGCTACATAGCGGCATGAGTCAAAAAAGAAATAAAATAAGAAAAAAATAAAATTAAAAATAAAAGAAATAGAGATTATTCTATTCAAAAATATTTAAAAAAAAAATAGAATAGTAAATAAAGAAAGTATATATATAATTTGATTTAATAAAAAAATAATTACACAATTTTAGTATATGTATATATATATATGAATATTAACATTCTTTTATACTGTGTTTGAAATAAGAATTTGCGAAGAAAAATAAACATGATAGAAAGGATATGAGAGCAAAATAAAATAAAATAACTTTAAATTTATTTTATTTTATTTTTAATATAATGATGACAATAAAAAAACGAATATATATTTGTCAAAAAAATTTAATTTTTTATTTAATTTATTATAAATAAATAAATATATATATATAAACTCAAATTTCCTCCACTTTTTCTTTCCACAAATGCTTATTCCAAGCACAATATTCTTAGTACATCAGCCAATTTCTCGTTTGGGTGATTTTCATTAATCAAAAGGATAAGATTACAAATCTAGTTGGAAATTTAGTTATCTTTTCCTTCCATAAATCCAAGCGTTAGCCTATATATTAAAGAAAGCATGCATAGAATCATACGGTTCCAATTGGACTTTTCATTAAGCAATTCATTCCTCAAAAGAGCGTGAATATTTTTCTCCACTAGCTACCAATCACTTCCCATCATCTGTTATTGCTGTTTATTTCTCAACAAATACATAGCTTTTTTCTTGAACTACTTTATTAATTAGTTCCTGAGATTGCACCTCTTCCTCGTCCACTAGGAATGGGTCCGGAATTCACTTAAACCAAGGTAGAAGAGTAAGAATAAGAATAAGAAAAATCATTAACGTAGTGACATTCTGGTTCATACAGAATGTCACTGTAAGCATACTTTAATTAATTTGTTCTTTTGGTACCGCAATAAGCACTTACGCAATATAACACAATCTTGTCGTTTGTTGATGTTTTTCCATTTCCTATGAGAGTTCATGAAAAGAAGACTAGAAGTTACGTGGCCAAAAAATATCTCTCTGATTACAATAGTGTATTTCCAATCATAATATTGCACCCCAATTAGAGAGAGTGTACTTTAGTTAGATTAGGATTAAATAGTCTGATAGTTACACCATAAAATTATTTCACTTACTACACTAAGTGTATCGAATGACAGGAACTATAAAATATATATAACAAAATTATTTCTTCACAGGATTTAAAGCTTACATCATCAAGTATTTTAATACCACTACCGTATAATTAAATCAACATATCGTATATCGGATTCTCACTCCATAAATGGCAGAAACATAGTCAAGGTATGAATTTCTTCTTCTCTCCATCTTCTCTCTTTATATCACTCTCTTTCTCTTTTTTTATTTACATAAGATTATTAACTTATCTCTGCAACTGACTTAAATATCAGAAAGTCTGTGGTTGAGAATTATCTCCAACTACTTTATTTCGCCATTTTGTTACGTCCATGTTTGCACCGGAAGAAGGTTTATAAGAACAAGGAAAAATGGGGAGTTTACGGAAAAAGAGGGTCAAACTTTCGCCGCACAGAAGCAAACAGCTCAAAGGCACAAAAAAGGCGGTCCGAACTAAGAAGCACATTCTCAAACAAAGCCCATTTAATTTTTCTTCCTCCAAAAACAAGAAATAGACATATTCCCTCTGCTGATTGATTCCATATACATCACCCCCAATTTCTTTAGGAAATCCCGGCGCCACCCTTGTCATTGTTTCATGTAAATAATTCAATCAATTTTTGTCCATTGCCAACCACTTATATATATATATATATATATTTTATCCTTTCTCCATCTCAACTCTCCTATATATACCCAAGACATGATGCAAAATTAAACTTCAGGCGTTTCTTCCAACAGCTTTGTGTAATCATCTCTAGAAAAAATAATAATAAAGGCCAATTTGGGTGGTGAATTAATTTTGAATCCCACACCATGGCCTCAAAAATATATCCGACGGTTGAAAATTGCGTGTCCGACGGCAGAGAAAAGGACACGGTGGTCGCCGATTTGGACGGAACCTTGCTAAGAGGTCGCAGCTCATTCGGTTACTTCGCGTTGGTGGCTTTCGAAGTGGGAGGAATTCTTAGGCTCCTCCTCTTGCTCTTAGCTTCACCGCTCGCCGGAGTTCTCTACTATTCGGTGTCCGAATCAGCCGGAATCCAAGTACTCATCTTTGCGACCTTCGCCGGCGTTAGACTGTCCGATATTGAATCGGTGGCGCGAGCCGTGCTGCCCAAGTTCTACTCCGGGGACCTCCACCCGGAGTCGTGGCGGGTTTTCTCGTCCTGTGGGAAGCGATGCGTTCTGACGGCGAATCCAAGGGTGATGGTTGAAGCATTCTTGAAAGATTACTTGGGAGCTGACTTGATTTTGGGGACTGAGATCGCGAGTTACAAAGGGAGGGCGACTGGGATTGTTCGAAACCCCGGAGTGCTTGTTGGGAAGAACAAAGCGGATGCTCTTCGGAAGGCCTTCGGAGATGTGAAACCGGAGATTGGGCTTGGAGACCGCCTCACTGATTTTCCTTTCATGGCTCTGTGCAGGGTATATATGCAGTAGTGTCAACAATTTTCATATAGGCAATACCATGCAGTCATAAAATAAAAAATATTTTCCCAATATAATTTGAATAAGAGGTGTTTGATTTACTTTAAAAAAATTTTTAATTTTTATTAATTTTTTAATTAAATTTTATCACATATCAATTTTATACTAACTTATTATTTTTTTTTTCTAGTTATCCAAACGTCAATTAAATACGCAACTATAATTTTAAAATAAAAAATTTTATATATGTATAATTTACTTATAAAATTATCACTGTCACTTGATAAATTAACATTCTCCTCAAAAAAAAAAATAAATAAATTATTATTCTACAATAAAATTATGAATAATAATAATATATTAGTAGAATTTTTTTACTAAAAAATAATATAGAAAATTTGACACTTTCCTTAATGCAGGAGGGCTACCTAGTCCCACCAAACCCCAAGGTCGAAGCAGTAACAACCGACAAGCTACTGAAAGCCATCATCTTCCACGACGGCCGCCTCGTCCAGAAGCCAACTCCCCTCACCGCACTCCTCACCATTCTCTGGATCCCCATAGGCTTCATTCTCGCCTGTCTCCGGATCGCCGCCGGTTCACTCCTCCCCATGCCCCTCGTGTACTACGCCTTCTGGGCTCTCGGCGTCCGAGTCTACGTCAAGGGCAACCCTCCGCCCTCCGTCGTCAAGTCCTCCGGAAAATCCGGGGTCCTATTCATTTGCTCCCACCGGACCCTCCTCGACCCCATATTCCTCTCCGCCGCCCTCGGCCGCCCCATTCCGGCGGTCACCTACTCGCTCTCCCGGCTATCCGAGTTTATCTCCCCCATCAAGACCGTCCGGCTCAGCCGCGACCGGGCCACCGACGCGGCCATGATCAAGAAGCTCCTGGAGGACGGCGACCTGGCCATTTGCCCCGAGGGGACCACGTGCCGCGAGCCGTTCCTTCTCCGGTTCTCGGCTCTGTTCGCGGAGCTGACGAACCAGCTGGTGCCGGTCGCGATGGTGAACCGGATGAGCATGTTTCACGGGACCACGGCTCGGGGGTGGAAAGGGCTGGACCCTTTTTATTTCTTCATGAACCCTAGCCCTGCGTACGAGGTCACCTTCTTGAACAAGCTGCCCCTGGAGTTGACTTGTGGGTCTGGCAAGTCTAGCCATGAAGTGGCTAACTATATTCAGAGGGTCATTGCTTCCACGCTTTCCTACGAATGCACCACTTTTACTAGGAAAGACAAGTACAGGGCACTTGCTGGGAACGATGGTACTGTTGCCGAGAAACCTAAGCTCAAAGCCAACAAAGTAATGGGATGCTAGATAATTATCTCTTTCTTCTTTTCTTTTTTTCATTTTTTTTTTTTTTTTTTTTTGGCCTTGTGTCAGTTTTTCTAGTTTGTTTGTAAGCTGTGCAACCGAATAAAAGGGAGATTCCACCTTGGAAATTAGTTGAGTGTTTGCTGGAATGAATCTGAAAAATTAAATGCAATTTTATAAGAATGTTGTTGTGTTTTAATGTTGTTCAGGAAAATGGGGTCATTTATCATTTTTTTGAATAATTACTTTTATACTCTTTACGTGTGTCACGCCTTGAATTTCACAACTCGAGTACGTGAACAAATAACACATATTATACCATTTAATAACTTTTCTTGTCAATCGTCAAAAGCATACATACGCATTATGGAGTAAAAAAAATATATAAATAAATAAAACTAAACTTTAAATTTAAATAAGCTCCATAATTAAACCCAAACAATTTCCACAAAATTAAATAAATCAACAATTTATCTTCACCTCACAAACAAATGTTTATTATAATCCACTAAAAAAATAAATAAATAAATAAATTTTCCTAAAGTCTATCACAACTATATAACAATAAATAAAACTTCTAATATCTATACTCAATAGGCCTAGCACGTGACTCAAACTCATTACCTGCATCATAAATTGTAAGGGGATGAGCACCAATACCACGTGTGCTCGAAACCCTAA
Organism: Vitellaria paradoxa; assembly: GCA_019916065.1. NCBI lineage: Eukaryota > Viridiplantae > Streptophyta > Magnoliopsida > Ericales > Sapotaceae > Vitellaria > Vitellaria paradoxa. The sequence goes on along the minus strand of CM034233.1, from coordinate 18,200,371 downwards.
TAATAATATAAATGCAATAATGCCCTAGCATGCCACTAAGTGAAACAATTATGCATAGATAGCAAACTCAAGAAAGAAATTAAATTAATTTATCAATTTATCTTCGTTACAATTAATTGTATATATTTTTTTGGCACCACATAACACATCAAAGAAAAATAATTCAATTTCGAGGTACTGCTGCTTGGTTGTTCCGTAGAAACAGAACCCAACCAATATACATTATCCCTCAATGTCTGCTTGGTTGTCTTGTACAAACAAGACTAAACCAATATACACTATCCTTCAGTATTTGCTTCCTAAATTGAAGCCTTAAGAATATAATATGCCACCCTTAGGCATCTGCTCGTTCGTATTGTATGTTACTAGCCTACTGGAATTGATAACCAACTCCGTGCGGGTTTTGGGATTTTCATTCCTTAGGTACGTATATCCAATATTTTCAATATCTCTTAATCCAAATTAAAAAAATAAATTATTAAATAAATTTCACCTAAATTCTACAGTAAATGCCTTTATTTATTTATCTATTTATTTATTTAAAATTTAAATTCTATAAAGTATCAATTCTGCGACAATTCGTACACAATAAATCAATCTGAACCACCTAGCTAATTTAATAGCACGTGTCATTCCTAAGGATCTCACCATAAGGTCATCAAATCTTTATTTCTATGCATATATATATATATATATAATCAATTAACTCTTATATATACAATGCAATCATTCCACGTTCCTTTATGGACGCAAGAATCATCAACTTGATTTTATGTACGAAGGTATAGAAAGTATTTAAAATTATATAAAATTATAAAAGAAAATGCCTTATAATTCAGGTAATGAATAAAAAATTTAAATTTTATTACCTTATAATTCATATCTATAAAGATTTGTAAGACTTTATTTTATTTTAAAAAATTTCAAATGGAGCTACAATAAGGTTTCATTTGGAGCCTCAAAAAAATCTAAAAAAACCCAAAAGCTGACACGGTCTGCTGCTGACACATCTGCCAAAAAATTTAAAATGTCGTTGGAACGCACCATTTTGGTTCGTTCCAATGGATTTTGCCAAAATTCAAAAAAAAGTGATCTGACACGTGTACAAAAAAATACACAAAACTCCAAAATTTTTCAAAATCTTTCACTAAAATTTTGACACGTGTCACTTTATATACTTTTTAACAATTTTATATCAAATCAAATAAAACATTCAACAATCATTACACAATAATTTCAAAATACACTTTTGAAAATTTTTGAAAATTTTTAGATTTGGTTGGGACTCCAAACGCATCCTAAATTTCACGTTTTCACCCTTTTTTTTTTTCCACATAAAGACAAAAAAGAAAGCCATTCATCAATGCTTTATACATAAGTAATTCACATGGCAATTTACTTCCCCAGAAAAGACGTTCCAGTAGGGTCAATTCAAAAGAAAAAAATTTATGTATATATTTATATATAATAAACACATAAATACTAAATTCCACCATTTACCTATATTTTACAGACTTTTGCAGATTGACTTTGATTGAATTAGTAGAAAAACTACACAGCCGCCGTTGTTCCCTCTCCTTCTTCTTCTTCTCTTTCTCTCTCTCTTTTTTTTTTTTTTTTTTCTAAGGTTTTCCTTTTTCTTTTTTTACATACAACCGCAGCCTTCTTCTCTTCTTCTCTCTTTTTTTCTTTCTAGGCTTTCCCCTTTTTTTTTTTTTTTATTTACATACAACCGCAGCCTACCCGAGTACCCTATATATATATATATATATACACACAAGTGAGTACATAGACTTGATGTTTGAATCCCATTAGAAATTGGCTGCACAAAATTGGCAGCTAAATATATATATGTAGATATATATATTTTCCAGTCAAAACTTAATCTTCTCAACGTAGATGTATAATTATATATATATTTATGCATACACAACTGATGGCACAAGGATCCACGACATTTGAATCCAATTTGGATTCAACTCCTCTACATATAAGACTCCTAATGCATTTGTATATCTAATACTATTATTTAATAATCATATATATATATATATATATGGATATCTATATAAACACACATAATAAATGAAAATATATATATATATTTTTTTTGTAAAAATAAACTAATTTTTTTTTATAATTCACAAAAATATTTAAAAACTTAAAATATCCTTACACAATAAAATATCTTCACACAATTCATGCGTTCTCAATAAAATAAATATTTAATTAATATCTTAAAATTTTTAATTTAACTAAATTCCTTATTACACAATTAATAAAAAAATAATCAAAGTAAGAAATAAAAATTCTCGGTTCATTACAATGTGCTAAATGGTAAATGTTGCAGATAATTCTTACAATTTTTTTACGTGAAAAAACTAAATATAACAATTTTGTTCTCACTATATAACTTTAAAAAAAAAAAACTCTTACAGTACTCTTTAATTTATTTTGACCTTAAATGAATATTTTTATTTTTTTACTTAAAAATATTATACTATTTATGACTTTACTTTAATATTGAGTGCAAGCGGGTAAAGATAAATTTTTTAAACTTAAGAGGTTTTAGTTATTTTTTTCACCTTTGGTACACTCCAAGGTTATAAATACAATTATTTTTTTTTTAATTGGTGCTACGAAGGCGGCATCCAAGGGGTTTAAGGGCGCTGTAGTGAATAAATCTACAGGACTATAGTAGAAAATGAAGGGTTGAGATTTTTTTACACTTAATCCAATGGTTATAATTTATTTTAATTAAATTTATTTTCAAAATAAAAATAAAAGTTAAAAAAATTTTGATTGGAGCACAATTAATGTAAAATATTAAAGATCGCGTGTCATTAAAGTGTAAAGAAATTTTAACCGTTCATTTCTCTACTACAATCTTTGCACTGGGGCTATTGCAGTCCCCTTGAACCCGCATCCAAGTACTAATATTCACTACAAGATGAATCGGATTTTGTGATACCAATTTAATGCCATTTTATAAGAGAATGTTTTAGCTATTTGTCGTAGGGTTTCAGGAGGCTGCAGTGGGAAATTCACTGCAGGGACTGCAGTGGGTAAATCAACGGTCATGATGTAATTGCATTAAATTTAATGGTCTTAATTTATTGTAATAAAATTAAATTCAAAATAAAAATAAAAGTTTGACAAAATTTGATTGGAACATAATTAATGAAAAATATAAAAGGACACATCTTATTTTAATGTAATCACATCCTAACCGTTGATTTACCCACTGCAGTCCCTGCAGTGAATTATTCTACTGCAGCCCCCTACAACCATTTGTCGTAGCCTTTTTTAAGAAATGTTATTAAAAACATAAATAAATTATATTGGTTTAATGACGGTTTATTTAGGAACATCACTATTCATTCAATAATTATGCCACTTTTAAAAAATGTCATTAAATTGTAAATAAATTGGGTGATTTCATGACACTTAATTGCCATCCTTCATCTATTAATTGTGACGTTTTAAAATAATGTCCTTAAATAACAAATACGTTACTATACTAGAGAACTCCACTATTTATTCAATAGATATAGTAATTTTTAAATAAATCATTAAATCCTAAATAAATTTTAGTCGTTTAATGACACTTTATTAGATATTGTCATTATTTATTTAGCACTTATTGTATTTTAAAAAAAAAGTTTCATTGAATCATGTAGATATTGAAACATTTTAGAATAAAATAAATAAAAAATAAAATAAATGTGTATATATATATTACATTTGCAAAGTGCCACCAAATCAATATTTAATTTTGTTGTGCTCACATTTTATTTTAAGAAAGCACCGTAAATTAATTAAATATAATATTGCATCATCGAATATAAGGTGCCACCTAATTACGAAAGGAAACAAAAAAAAAAAACAAAAACAAAATCCAAAAAGTAAAATGATAAAACCTTATAAGCAATAAATTGGGTGTACAATTTATTATTTGAATTATATATAGTTACAAAATTCATCCCTTATTGTTTGGTACCTCACCTTTAAATTATTTATTATTTTTCTTACACTTTCTTCATAAAATGAGATATTGATATAAAAATTAAATATTTTCTCTATTTTAAAATTATTTTTATAATTATTTAGCATAACTTAAAATGTTGTTCCTTTGTGATTCGAAGATCGTAGGTTCAACGTTTAGAAACGAGGAATGTGTATGGTTTGGACCGATGTTGTACTAGACCCAAAACCAAAGTAAATTATATTGGATCTAAAATTTTGGACCTAAAACTAAATGAATTATCGTGTAGAATCTATCCGACTTGATTTTTTTAGATTAGAGTAGTTCGGGTTCGTAATATATTATTAGATTTCGTGAAGGAAAGTAAACAAGATATTGGATTAGCTTGGTTTGGATCTTCAAATAACACCTGTAATAACTAAAATTTCTGTATTTATTTTATTTATGTATTTTCGGGTTTTATGTGTATCTAGTTTTTTTTTTTTTTTTCAAAGCTAGGTTGGCTAGTTGGATTGGTGATTAGCTTAGAGTTTTACTGTGGTTGAGTTTTGGCGCAATACTTGAAGTTTTATCATTTGACTGAGGTAGAACATGGTTTCCCAAAAAGATGAAGAGGTATAGCATGGTTCCCCTAAGGGAATGTTTGGTAAGAGATTAAAATTTTGAGAATGAAAAATTATAGGGATAATTATTACCTTAATAATAATTAAGGGGGTGTAACGCGATTTCTTTGAGTCTTAACTGATTGGGGTGTAACACGGTTCCCTTATAAGTGCCAAGTCTATATACACTATGTTAGAGATTAGTAGATGCTTGACTGAAATATAACACAGTTCACTAATAGAAAGGTCAAGAGATGTGATGCGATTCTTCAACAATACACACCATAAGAGAATGTAACATAGTTCTCCTACAAGTGCGAAGTCTATATATACCAACCTTCTAGATATTAACAAATGCTCGATTGGGAGATAACATAGTTTTTCAGCAAAAGGGATAAAGGGATATAACACAGTTGTCCTAAATCTTAAATAATAAATGAGTATTAGATGATGGGTAAAGGTTAGGTTGGTATTATATTCCATCATCCTTTATTGTGTGAGATAGTATTAATTATTGTTATGAATTGAGATATTAAGGTTGTTAATTATAATAATGGTTGATGTTTATAATATTACAATGACTTTTGTTGTAAATATTAAGTGTAAGAATGATGGTGAGCAAATTTCCTGGATAGAATGCATAGGTAACTTAGACCTAAGTAGCTTAAGTCCAATCTTAACTTCGCTTAGTTATTATTATATTTGATTAGACTAACCCACGAGTATTTGGTACAATTGATCATGGTTGAGTTGAGATGTTTGAATTGACTAAGAGATTGTGTTCTCTCATTTGCTTTGTTGTACTTAGATAATTGTATCTTTATTGGTGCAATTAGGAATGTGAGTTCCGGACTTGATTATTATATTCATGAGATTGTATTATTATAATAATTTATGTTGCTGGCTATGTAAGCTTTTGGATTTAGTCACTGAGTTGTGAAAATTAATTACTTATAATGTGATTTATCATTATTTATATAGGAAGTAGGAACAATTTTATATAGATGCTCAGATTAAATGATGATTTGACCTAATCTTGGCTCAGGTTTTAAATGATTATATCTAATTTCTATATTCACATATTGTCCATCTTAAACTACGAGGTTACGAGTGTGACAATGCCTTTAAAATAAAAGTTTAGTGGCATGCACTAATACTACAAAAATAATTAATTCTGGTACTTAAAATGCCATTTAAGGATCATATAATAACAATTTTCTTAAGTAGTAAAGTCTTTTCAATGGTATTTCAAGTGTTACTAACCGATCATATAGTACTTGTTCTTAAAATAGAAAATTTATCTAATGACATTTTAAAGTATCTAAAATAAAATGACTTAATTTGTTTTGTGATAGTCTAACGAAATTAAGCCATTTTATTGTAATGACACTTAAGTGTTAATAACATCTACCGTGGCATTAGCATTATTTATATTTCTTGAAAAAGTCACTATTCAAAAAAAAAAATATCGTCAAAAAGAATTTATAATGGCAATTATAATTGCTATTTAAAGCAAGATCTTGTTGCATTGATTTCAAACAGATGGATAACATAAGGATTGTAAGGAATATACTTTATTTGGGCCTAGCCCACGTATAAACTTTATGAAGTCCACCAAGCAACAAACTCAACGGGAGCCACACGTGCGGGTTTGTAACAAAGGTGGGTAAAACTAAAGTACATTTGACCAAGTCGCGGGTTTTGTAACGACCGAATATGAATCCCCCGCCATCGTCTCCGACTTCAACCACCAGCAAATCAACCAAAAAAAAAAACAAAACCACCAGCAAATCTCATGTCGTGATCACCCCCTTCAATTACCAAGCTTTCTTCATCGAATTTGATTTGTTTTTTCTAACCCTAACTTTCTTGCCTTTTCTTTCACTTTTCCACTTTCCCTAGATTTCTTCCCATTCTGATGATTGCCGTTGCCTGAAGTCCGCAAGATCGAGAGAGAGATCGAGAGAGAGAGAGAGAATGGAGATATCGCACCCGGGATCGTCGTTCTCGTCAAGCAAAGGAGACTCGATTGAATTCGAAGCGGAGCTCACCCTCAGCGACAGGCTCAAAATCTTCAAATCCTCTAAATTCGATCCTGAAAGCTATGTCACCACCAAGTGCCGTGCCATGAGCGAAAAGGTCACATCTTTAGTCTCCACACTTTCATACAAACATGTAGATTGGATTCGTCACATTCGACAATGCCAATATGGAACTTTTTCAAAAGTTGAGATTGAGCTCTCAATTACATCATATAAATCCTTTTGCAAATCAAGAAACAGTCTAATGAAATTAATTCGTCGTTGTTGCTATTTATTTTTATTTGTATGTCCTTTAGGTGATCATTTATTGAATGTGAAAAATATATCCATCGCAGTAATTCCTTGTGTTTAGTTAGTGCATATATTTTCAAAGTTCAATGATTTTGACACGTAAGTTATATGAATCTTGATTTTTTAAGTACATTAACAAGGAAACAGTAACAACAGTTCCTTTTTGTTTTTTTGGGAGGGTTGAGGGTGAAATGAAACATAAGTTCAATACTGTTGACAGGAAATTAGGCACTTGTGCAGTTACCTTGTGGATTTAAAAAAGGCATCTGCAGAGGAAATGCGCAAAAGTGTCTATGCTAACTATTCAGCTTTTATACGGTGAGGATTATTTCCAGAGTGGCAGCAGAGAAACTCAGCTATTTTATTATGCTTGTTGAAGTTTTTTTTGTTATATATATTGCTGTTTCCACTTCTATTTGTTCAGTTTTCCAACCGAGTTCTTTCTCCACAGTTGTTTAAAGATTTATTGGGGGTTTGATAATCATTCATCCAATATTTGTTTTAACTCTAATCACAGCATTTATCTTCATTATTAGTTTTTTCCTTTAAACATGAATTCAATTAAGGTTTCATTTCATAATTTTATGGGTACTTGGTTTCAGCAAGTACACACCTCACCACGTATGCTGAATTCAATACCATGCCTCAGCAACACCTTAATAGTAAACTTTGACAACAGCCTATTGTAGAATGGAATTCAAAAGTTGTGCGTGGTGGTAACATGCAAGTATCCCTGTGTTACTTATATTTGGAACAGTTTAGTATCAAGTTGAAACATATAGTTAGCAAGTTGAAGTACCGTGTCATAGCCAATGAAAATGTAATTTGTTCTCTTGAAAGACAGTCTAGGGTGGTGGAGCTCCCCAAAAGTTTCATTTTTACGTGGTGTTTTATAAAAAAAGGAGAAGAATGATGATTGATCGGTGTTACTTATGTAAACAGGATGGTGAATCAATAAACCACCTTTGTTCACTGGACTGATGGGATTTAGTTCTTCATTATTTTGAAATGCCTTTGGTTTTCCTAGAGAGGCTAAGCTGGTTTTTTAAACTTGGCGGGGATCTAACTAATGTGGATAAATGGGGCAGGAAAATGTGGAGAAACATTCTTTTTTGCTTAGTATGGATCATTTGGGGTGAGGGGAATAGATGAACATTTCAAGACATGGAATTTCCTCTTTATAGAATTAAAAGCTTTTTTTTTTTTTTTTTTTTTTTTGTGCTTAGTATAGATGAGTATAGATGGAATGGAACATAGGGGAAATGAGCTAGATTTAAATTATTTGTTGTCTTTGGTTGATAACATGGTGGTTTAGATATATTTTTTTGTTGAGGTTTTGTATCGGGTGACATCCCCTTAATGCCTTATTCAATTAAATTTATTTATTTATCAAAAAAAAAAAACAATTTAATTCTATGGATTGCTCAACTGCCTTGATTTTAGCATGATTGGAAGGAGGTCTCCACTTTGCAAATTATGATGCAACACTCTCAAATAATAATCATAATGCTACAATCATCCAAGATGTTGGTTCATGGCCCAGTCTACTATCTTCTATTTTTTTTCTTTTGCATATGCAGTACATCTCGGGAGATATCTGATCTCGAAGGGCAGCTACTTTCCTTGAGAAATCTTCTATCTAATCAGGCAACTATTGTTCATGGTTTAGCTGAAGGAGTTCATCGTGAAATCTTGAATGCTGGTCCAGAAGGTTCAAAGAAAGAGGACATCTTTGATTTTGATGATAGCGAACCTTCAGAGACAGAAATATGGCTAGCACAATATTTGGAGAACCTTGAAGTTTTACTGGCTGAAAGAAGAGTGGAGGAAGCTCTGGCTACCTTGGATGAAGGAGAACGTAAGGCAAAAGAAGCTAATCGCCAACAGACATTGACTCCGTCTGCACTCCTATCATTGAGGAATACAATTAAAGAACAGAGACAAAGATTAGCCGATCAGCTTGCAGAAGCTGCTTGCCAGCCTTCCACACGTAGTGTTGAGCTTCGTTCGGCAGTGCAAGCTCTGAAACAACTTGGAGATGGTCCCCGTGCTCATAACTTGCTACTCACATCTCACCACAAGAAGTTGCAGTATTACATGCAAGGTCTTTGCCCATCAGGCACCTCGGATGGAGGTACATACACTGCTGCCCTTGCACAACTTGTATTTTCAACTATTGCACAGGCAGCAAGTGATTCTTTGGCTGCTTTTGGGGATGAGCCTGCATACACATCTGAGCTTGTGACTTGGGCTGTTAAGCGGACTGAGAACTTCTCTCTTCTCATAAAACGACACATTCTGGCCTCGTCAGCAGCTGCAGGTTGTCTTGGAGTTGTTGCTGAGTGCGTTCAAATATGCTTAGGTCACTGTTCTTTGTTAGAATCCCGTGGTTTGGCCCTTTCTCCTGTCCTCTTGAGACTCTTTTGGCCTTGTGTGGAACAAGCTTTGGGTGCCAACTTAAAAAGAATTGAACAGAGCACTGCTGCATTTGCCGCTGCAGATGACTGGTCACTTGCTTATCCACCAGTTGGTGTACGCAGTTTGAGTGCCGCGTCTCTTGGTAATATGATTGCAGCACAACCAAAGCTTTCTAGCAGTGCTCACAGATTCAATTCAATGGCTCAGGTGATTTAACCCCCCCCCCCCTTAAAATTCAACAGCATCAAAGAACTCACAGTAGTTATTGTTTCAGCCTTTGGTTTTGTTCTCATTGACACAGTGCTTGTTCTTTGTCATGCAAGAAACTGGATCTTTGTACCAGCTGCAACCAAGATAATTTTTAAAAAAACCATGTCTGTTTGACGTATTCAACCTGCTTACAACATTTTACTGAACTCATGCATCACTATATTATTTTACCACAAGCTGCACTATCATCTTTCACTTAGCTTTCTGTATTTTGCATAATTGAATACTATGTTTGGATCTTTGTTTTGCGGAGGGAACAAAAAAGCCATGGGAAAAGATTAGAAGGAAACATGAAGTGGAAAAGGCTAATTTTATTTTTATTTTATTTTTGTTGAGTTTGAAAACTGAGAAGAAAATGCCATTTGCCTACTCCCTCAATTCCACCTCCCCTCCGAAAAAATTCATATGTACATATTTTTATATGATTAACTACTAAAAATGAATATTTATAAATACTTTCATTTCTCATCCATTCTCTTTTCCCTTGATTACAGGCCGGCCCAAAGATAAGGCAAGTGTGGAAAGCCTTAGGCCCACTTTTTTTAGAAAGGCCTATTAAGTATAATAGCTCACTAGAATTTTTTTTTTTTGAATTAAATACTTATTTGACTTTTGCTTTTTTAAAATTCCGAAGTGTCATTATCTCATAAATTTAGCATTAAATCTCTCCACCAGTAGTGCACTTCTCAAAAAATTATTTCACTGAATAACTATATTATTCCATAAATTTTACATTTTTTCACTTGTAATTTAAGTTGAAAAACAAGAAAGAAGAAAAAGGGAGAGAGTGAATTGAATTTTCTCTTCTCCCTAAGGTCTTATTTATAATTCCAAACTTACATCACATAAGGAAATAAACCAAGATAAGGAAATATCCTAATTAATCCTATATCAATCCAAAATAGAAAATAAAATCATATCATTCCTAAATTCTAACACTCTCCCTCAAGCTGGAGCATATAAGTCAAAAATGCCCAGCTTGGATGAGAGATTCTGAAATGAAGACCGAGGCAATGGTTTTGTAAGAAGATCAGCCAATTGAGAAGAGGATCGAACAAACGGAGTGCTCAGCTCTTTACGAAGTAACAAGTCCCGAATAAAATGACAATCAACCTCAATGTGCTTGGTACGTTCGTGAAACACAGGATTATTTGCAATAAAGATGGCTGCTTGATTGTCACAATGCATAGCCATTGGAGCAGGAACATCAACACCAAAATCCCGAAGTAGTGAACGAACCCAGAGCAGTTCAGAGGCAGTATGAGCCATAGCACGATACTCAGCCTCAGCACTTGAACGAGCCACAACTTGTTGTTTCTTGCTGCGCCAAGTAACTAAATTATTACCAACAAAGGTACAGTAACCCGAAGTGGACCTTCGATAATCACGATTTCCAGCCCAATCAGCGTCACTATAGCCGGACACCAATAGAGAAGAAGGACGATAAAATAAACCATGACCAGGAGCACCCTTCAGATAACGTAAAATACGACAGACTGCTTCAAAGTGGGTGTCTCGAGGAGCATGCATAAATTGACTGACAACATGGACCGCATAAGTAATGTCAGGACGAGTGACTATGAGATAAATCAACTTTCCTACTAGTCGTCGATATCGACTCACATCAGAAAATGGTGAGCCAGTAGTAGCATCAAGTTTAACAGAGGCATCCATGGGAGTTTCAGCAGGCCGAGAGCTAAGTAAGCCACTCTCAGATAAAAGATCTAAAACATACTTGCGCTGGGAAAGCATAAGTCCTGTGTTGGATCGTGCTATTTCAATGCCAAGAAAGTAACGGAGGGCACCCAAGTCTTTGGTGTGAAAGTGGTGACTCAAATGAGTTTTTAAATCAGCAATGCCTGCGGCGTCATCACCCGAAATAATGATGTCATCAACATATACAATCAACATAATTGTACCAGTAGAGGAATGCAGAGTAAAGACAGAATGATCTGAGGTAGACCGTTGTAGACCATACTTGAGTAGAACATCACTGAAGCGATCAAACCAAGCACGAGGGGATTGTTTCAGACCATATAAGGACTTACGTAACCGGCAAACTAAGTGTTCACTCCCAGGAATCACATAACCTGGTGGTTGATCCATATAAACCTCTTCGTGGAGTTCACCATGAAGAAAAGCATTTTTAATATCCAGCTGGTAGAGTGGCCAAGATCGACTTGCAGCTACAGCAAGAAGAATGCGAACTGAATTGAGACGAGCAACTGGAGAGAAGGTCTCTAGATAATCAACGCCATAAGTCTGAGTATAGCCTTTAGCAACAAGACGTGCTTTAAGCCGCTCAAATGATCCATCCGGAAGATACTTGACGTTATAAACCCAACGACAGCCCACTGTTTTCTTCCCGAAAGGTAATTGGGCTAGGTCCCAAGTATGATTTGCATAAAGTGCCTCCATTTTCTCATCCATGGCACGCTTCCACCCAGGTGAAGACAACGCTGCTTGATATGAGACTGGAAGGGAGACTGAAGACAAGGCACAAATAAAAGAATACAAACAAGGGGAAGCACGATGATATGAAACAAATTTAGCAAGAGGATGTTGGGTGCAAGTACGCTTACATCGACGTAGAGCAATGGGTAAATCATCATTAGAGGGAGATGGAGTAGAGGTTTGGACCTCAGACAATTCTTACGAGTTGGATGGGCCATAAGAAATAACATGTCTATTCTGATCCCGCTGGTATACCTGTAACTGATTTTGCTGAGATTCCTGCACAGAAGGGTGAGAAAAAGATAAAGGTAATGTAGGACTTGAGTTTTCCGGACTGGTCTCCCCCTCACGAGTAGGATATGACTCCCCCTGAATGCGGGACAGTAAGTCAAGGGATAATTGAGTCCCAGAGTCAGAGAAGAAGGGTGTAGATTCAAAAAATGTAACATCAGCACTTATAAAGTACTTACAAGAAGGTGGGTGATAACAACGGTACCCTTTCTGAGTACAAGAATAGCCTAAAAACATGCATTTTCGAGAACGAGGAGATAACTTATCTAAACCAGGATTTAGAATATGAACAAAGGCCACACAACCAAAGACTCGAGGAGTAAGAGGAAAAGAATTACCTTCAGGATACAAGATAGAAAAAGGAGACTTGTTATCTAACACAGCAGATGGCATCCTATTAATGAGAAAACAAGCAGTGAGAACAGCATCCCCCCAAAAAGATTTGGACACATGCATATTAAACATCATAGTACGAGCAACATCGAGCAAATGACGATGTTTGCGTTCGGCGACACCATTTTGTTGGGACGTATGAATACATGTGGTCTGATGGATAATACCCCGATCAGTACAAAAGGTTTCCATAACAGATTGTACGTATTCTAGAGCGTTATCTGATCGAAAAATTTTGATACGTTTGTTAAATTGGGTAAGAATCTCATTATAAAAGCGAGTCACAATGTATGGTAAATCAGACCTCTGTTTCATAAAAAATAACCAAGTCATGCGGGAATGATCATCAACAAAAATAACAAAATATTGAAAACCATTAATACTAGTAATTCGAGATGGTCCCCAAATATCAGTATGAACTAAATCAAAAGGTTCTGGTTGACGACTGACACCATGACTAGAAAAAGAACTACGGTAGTGCTTGCCAATACAGGACTTAAATGAGAAATGACAGACTTCAATTTATTTAATGAGAGATACCCAAGACGAAAATGCCATTGGAGTGGAGAGACTGTTGCACTCAAAGCAGGTGAAGCGGCAGTAGAAAAGTTAGCTGGATCAAGATAGTAGAGCCCGTCTTTCTCATGCCCCAAACCAATCGTCCTCTTGTTCGTGAGGTCCTGAAATACACAAGAGGTAGGAGAAAAGGTTACAGAACAATGTAAGGATTTGGTTAATTGACTAACAGATAGTAAATTGAATGAAAAATTAGGTACATAAAGACACTGAGGTAAATGAATTGAAGGATGAGGAGAAATAACTCCTTGTCCTTGTACAGGTCGGGAATATCCATCAGCTAAAACAACATGATGATTAATGGGATTTAAATGAGAGAATAGGGAGGATTTACCAGAAATATGAGAACTTGCACCAGAATCAATGACCCAGGAAGATGAAGTGGAAGCAGTACAAGCGATATTACCTGAATTTGCCAAGGTAACAGTGGAAGTAGATGGATGAGGTTTCCGAAGGGTTTGCAATAGCTCACTCAATTGGGTAGCAAGATCATTGTTGGAACTTGAAGGTTCTGAAGCAGTGTGTGTCGACTGGGTGGACGTGACAGGAGTAGAACCATCTGACACGTGATGAGCTTGATCTGGTTTACCATACTTGGCCCAACAATAAGGCTCGATGTGATTGGTACGACCACAGTGAGAGCACTTCTGATCCCCTCGCCCTTGAGAAGATCGACCACCACGTGACGAGCCTCGAGAAGAACGACCACGTCCAAGCATACTACCACGAAAGGCTCCTGTAACAGTGTCAGTGGAGATCAAGGCAGATGTTTTAGAAGTAGTGGCCTGACTTTGAGTATGATGACTTAAGGATGATCGCAAAAGGCGAGAGTAAGCATTGGCAGCTGTAGGTAAAGTTTCACTAGCAAGAATTTGATCTTTGAAGCCACGGAGGTCAATATCAAGCCCAGAGAGAAGGGAGGCAATCATAAAATCTTCCTAGTGTCGCTTTTGTTGCTCAAGATCAGTAGTAAAGGGCCTATACTGTAACAGTTGATCCCAAAGGTTCTTAAGGACACTGTAATATTCTGAAAGAGGACGATCACCCTGTTTGGTTGCAAAAATCTGCTCATGTAACTCAAACACTCGTGAGACATTACTCTGTTGGGAGAATGAGTCAGCAAGAGAATCCCATATTTTCTTTGAAGAATCACAAAATTCTACCGTAGTGGCAATGTGGGGCTCAAGACTATGCCATAACCAGCCCATAACAACAGAATCTTCACTCAACCAATCATCATACTCAATATTATCTGAGTTGGGTGGAAGATTAGTAAGAAATTTTAGTTTCTTCTTCCCACGAAGAAACACTTTCACGGCATGGGCCCAAGCCAAATAGTTTAATCCATTTAATTTCTTAGAAGTAATCGAACGAGGAACATCTTCATCTTTCATTAATATGGATTTCGGTTCAATAACATTAATTTTCCCTTCGGCCATGAAAAATAAACAGAAAACCGAAATCAACAACCAACGAGAATAGGGTAACTAGATCAGTAGAGCATCAACACGGCATTAGCAGATCAGCAACCGTAAATAGAAGCAGCAACAAATCATTAGTAACGAAGGAGCAAACCACATCAATTAGGAAGAGAGAACCAGATTAGAAGCAGCAAGGAGAACCAGATCAATTAACATATCAGCAGCAGAACATCAGCAACGAAGAAGCAAACTAGATCAGCAACACCAGACAAACCAGATCAACAACAGTAGAGAGAACCGTCAGCGAAGGGAATCCAGATCAAGAACAAATCACACCAACAATCAGGAAGAACCAGATTAGGAGCAACGGGATGACTCTCCTACTTCAGGCGAGCATCGCCGTTCAACGCCGGAGACACGCCGGATGTGCACGCGCCTACACGCGCCAAGAGGAGGCTGGCGCGTGAGGGCTGGCCAACAACAGCAGACGGCCCGTGAGGGCGCGTCGGTGCTACTCCGGTGACCTGCTCAGGTGGGTGAGGGTCGTCGGCGGCCGGCGACTCTCCTAGGATGATCGGCGAGCAATTCCAACGACCGGAGGATCGGCCGGCGGTGAGACAGAGGTTCAGACCCCCTTTCTGCCCTAAATTTTTTTTTTTTTTTTTTATGTAATATTGCTCTGATACCAAGTTGAAAAACAAGAAAGAAGAAAAAGGGAGAGAGTGAATTGAATTTTCTCTTGTCCCTAAGGTCTTATTTATAATTCCAAACTTACATCACATAAGGAAATAAACCAAGATAAGGAAATAAACCAAGATAAGGAAATATCCTAATTAATCCTATATCAATCCAAAACAGAAAATAAAATCATATCATTCCTAAATTCTAACAATTTATAATAATTATTTCTATTTATCATGAAAGTAAAAAATACCCATTTTAATATTTCCCCTTAGGCCCCAAAAAAGATTGGGCCAGCCCTACTTGGTAAATCCATGATCCAAAGTTAACATAAAGCTTTTTGTCTATTATTTACAGCAACAATATTTTTGGATTTAGAGGTAAGGAAAAAGAAAAAGATAGAAGAGAAGAGGAAGCGAAAGAATCTAAATTCCCTTCTTTTGTTTGGTTGGATTGCGAAAATGAAACACAGTGAATATGTATTTTTCAACCCGAAAAAAAAAACAAAACAAAATTTTCTCTTTGCATTTACTTTTATAAAAACTAACGTATATAATTAATTTGTTCATTTTCCTTTCCCCTCTCAATTCCAAGAGTTTTCCATGCTTTTCAGGAAATGAGTGAGGATGTGGGGCGCCTCCAGAGCTTGATTTTTGCAGACCATGCATTGGAAGGTCTTGTTCAAGCTTTCAACTCGTACATCAATATTCTCATAAATGCATTGCCAGGTTCAATGGAGACTGAGAACTTGGAGGGGTCTGGGAGTAGAATTGTGAGGATGGCAGAGACTGAAGCTCAGCAGACAGCTCTCCTAGCCAATGCATTATTGCTAGCAGATGAGCTGCTCCCACGTGCTGCTATCAAGCTATTGTCCTTCAACCAGACTAGTAGAGCTGATAGGCAAAGCCGTGCTCCGGAGCAAAGGGAATTAAAGAGGCGGCTTCAGCGTTTAGTTGATCAGTTACGTGATAGCTTTTGCCGACAGCATGCCCTCGAGCTCATCTTCACAGACGATGGTGGCGTCCGTCTGAGTGCTGAGATGTACTTAATCTTGGATGGAAATGGGGAGGAGCCTGAGTGGTTTCCTTCTCTAATATTTCAGGTATTTCAGAACAATTAGCAGTTGTTTGTTTAGTTTGAGAAATTATGATAATGCCATTTGTTTGAAGGATGATGAAACTAGCTAGTTTTTTAACAAGCACACATTGTTAAGAATTGCAACCACAATATAGAATGCATTTTTTTCTTGGAAATGATGCTGACTTGCGTAAGCATTTAACAAACCACAAGCGCGCACAAAAAGTTCTGTAGTTTTTTTTGGAGGAAAAAATTTTTCTTGAAAAAAGCATTAGGTGAAGCTGATCTTGCTCTAACTGGTGTTAGATTCTGTTGTTGGAATTCTTCTAAAAATTGTATCCATTTACGTTGATTTATTCTACTCTTTCAATAATGGTTCCTTGAATCTATCATGATTTAAAACATTAGCGGTTAATTTCTCATTAAACTTCAGCTGCTTGAGTTTCTTAATTTTCTTCACATTTTAATGCAGATTGATAGTGGCAGTAATTTGGCTCGTCTTCCTTATTTATAAATGTTAAGAATTTGAGTGGTACTGCTTTTAGACACAGAACAATGCTTGTGAAATACTTGATTTAGTGTATAATTTTTTTCATTAGTTGATTTGAGTGTTTAATCATCAACTTTATATGCATACTGCTTTTAGACACAGAACAATGCTTGTGAAATACTTGATTTAGTGTATAATTTTTTTCATTAGTTGATTTTAGTGTTTAATCATCAACTTTATATACATTCAGGAACTTTTTGCAAAGTTGACTAGGATTGCAAGCATAGCATCGGACATGTTTGTGGGAAGGGAAAGGTTTGCAACCATCCTATTGATAAGACTCACAGAAACTGTCATCTTGTGGCTTTCTGAAGACGAAAACTTCTGGGGACAGATTGAAGAGGGACCAAGGCCTCTGGGCCCTCTTGGACTTCAACAGGTTTTCTGTTTTCTTTTTTTTTTTTGGGGGGGGGGGGGTTGGGGGGTGGGTTGGGGTAGGGAGGTTGGTGGTGGAAAAAGTAAATTAGGTTTTACCTGATCATTTTGCAGTTTTATTTGGACATGGAATTTGTGATTCTCTTTGCATCCCAAGGCCGTTACTTGTCCAGAAATCTTCATCAAGTTATCAAAAATATCATAGGTAGAGCTATTGAATCAGTTGCTGCAACCGGAATAGATCCCTACAGGTACGCCCAATTGGATTTAAAAAAAAAAAACTTGGAACAGAGAAACTAAGTTCATATTTTATTTAAGGTAAATTATACTTAGTGACAATTTAATTTACCATAGTGTCACTTTGACCCCTATGCTTTAAATGTCTCACTTTATCCATTCTAAGAATTTTTCTTCTATCAATTATCATTAAAAAAAAAAACAAAAACAAAAACTTCGACGTATCCATTATTTTTAACATCAATGAATTTTACAAAGGGAAGAAAGTGGGACAATTCAAAAGTATAGAGGGAAAAATGATACAATTTAAAATATAGGGGTCAAAGTAAAATTAGTGATTAAGTACAACAGAATAAAATACTAAATAAACCTTTTACTTACTTCCTTCTTCTTTCTTCCATGATTAAGGTTGTTAAAACTGTGTCCTCTTTGTTATCATACTAGCATGAATATGGTGGACACATCAGGAATACTTGACCACCCCTCTTTTGATCAATTTGACTACATAACCAGTACCTTGATTATTGCAGTGTATTGCCGGAGGAAGACTGGTTTGCTGATGTTGCTCAAATAGCAATAAAGATGTTGACAGGAAAGGCCAACTTTGGCAATATGGATCAAGATGTTATCAGCCCGACTGAATCATCGGCCATATCTCATGGAAGCAACTAAGCTTTTTAGGAAGCGATACGACCTTTTTACTTATCCATTTTTGGATCTTGCCATTTCAATCCTTGGATGGTATGTACCACCATACTGATCTGCTTACAGGAGATTCCCCCTTTTTCATCCACACAGCAGTTGTCAGTATGTAAAAATCAAGGGATAAACGTTCTGATATTCCCCCCTGGAAGAGACTCCGGCACTTTTACCATATGGTAGATCAGGTGCAATGTAAATAGCGTTAGGAGTGTAGGATGCTTGAATTGAGTTTGTCAGAAGTTTTAAAAATTAGTTTAGATTCAGTTTGTTTACCTTTAAATCTAACTCGAGCTAACTTCTAATTGAATCAATCTTGAAGGAAGCTCGAATAATTTGATATTTTATATTGTATTTTATCAAGTCAAATTTTTGGCAATTCAATAATATAATGAACTTAAAATTATGATTTGGGTTTAGTTCATTCATATTTCGAGTCAAGCGAGTCTTAAGTAGTTTGGTTCGTCTTAAAACCCTGAATAGCGAATCCTTATTCCAAGTTTGTCTGTCTCTCTTTTTTTTTTTTTTTTTTTTTCTCTCTCTCTCTCTCAAATTATATGTACATGAAACAAGAAGGTGGAATGCTTTGATTTATAACAGTTTTCAAGCTGCCTGGGAATTTTGATTATTATATCCGGTTGTTTTACAATGCCCAGAATGCTCTCTATGCTTGTAACCCAACAAAATATTCGATTTTGCGGGTAGTTTTGAGTTAATTACAAGGTGGCGGCTATCATTCCTGACAACTTGTCAGATTTGTAATTATTAGATTTTTATTTTTTTAACTTGAGGATGAGTCCGGATGATTGGGAGCTTGCAGCCCCTTCGACAAAATCCAGAATTTGATTCCAGACAACAACTAGCATCTGGAAACTCCAGGGCACAAGCAGCCACATATAAAAACAAATAAATATTCTTACCAACTAACAAATATTCTTCTGGGTAGCATCTACCCATGTCGTGCTATGTTGGGTTGCCAATGGAAATGTGAATGGGGACGGGAACTTGAATAGCGACGAAATTTTAGTGTTTGGTACCATATAAAATTAAAATATGATACCATATAAAATTAAAATATGAATTCTTTCTGTTAGGCCTTGCTCTTGGAAGTTAATTTTTAGTAGCCTTTTATAATTTTTTAGCAGAAGTTAGTAGGCAAAAGTTTTTGTGCATTTGGTAAAATAAATAAAAAATTTTAGTAATATTTGGCAATTTTTCCGTATTTGGTAAAACTAATAAAAATTTTTAATAATTTTTGAAAACTTTCAGATGTTTGTTAAAAATTTTGTTAACTTTTAGGTTGAGTTAAAATGAAACGACTATTATATCCATCGCCAATTCAACAAAATTTGGTATTTTAATAACCTACCAACTCAGCAAAATTGATAGTTTTAAGTGTTTTATCAAATATTTAAAGGATTGAGGGTAGGTCCGGTATAGTTATGCACAGGTGCATATCCGGTGCATTTTTTAGTCATTAATTTTGAAACAGTAAATAATTATCTAAAAATTCTGATGATTTGTATAATTTACACTCGTTTTTACGCATAGTAACCAGTTAAAGAATACATTTTTCATGCACCGGACATGTGCTGCATCGGATTTACCCTCAATTCATATTTAAAATACCAAAAGGTGGTCTTTTTTTTTTTTTTTTTTAATAAACTCCTCCAAACGGGCTGGTATGTTTGAAAATAGAATGTTATAATTTACACCTTTTTTTTTATTTTAGTAAGGCATTTAAAATTTTGTCAATTCACATTTTTACAAACAGTTTCATCCTTCGCGGAATTTTCAAATGACCCGAAACTTCGTATTCCGCAAATCGAGAAGAAGGAACGTTCGGTTCCTTGGTCATAGATCAACCAAATATAGAAATTCCGGCTGACCGGAGTATTCTGTCCATTTCGGTTCGTGAAGCATATTGGCAGCCGAAGATTTCATCAGGGTATCTCAGCCATTTTCAATTCTCAGCTGGATCGGGGACAACAAAATTTAGCATAGGCAGTGAGAGAATCTGAAGAACGTGCGGCCAGAGAAAATGGGGTGCCAGCTGCTATGGGTTCTTCTTCTGATGCTCTCTCTGGTAAGAATTGGCGAAGCATGCGACCCCAGTGACCTGAAGGGCCTGACCAGTTTGAAGGCCGCAATTCTCTCAGACACTTCAGGCCGGCTGGAGAGGTGGGTAGGTCGAAGTTGCTGCAACTGGGATGGCATTTCCTGCGAGAATTCAACTGGGAGAGTGAAAGAAATCAATCTCCCCGGTTTCATTACTCGAGATTCCATGCCTCTGCAGACAGCTATGGAAGGCTGGCTATCCCCTGCTGTAACTCTTCTCAGCTCCCTGGAAGTTCTGGATCTCAGTGGACTCATCAATCTCACCGGAAAAATCCCAGTGTCGATTGGTTTTCGCTTGCCAAATCTCAGAAAGCTCTGCCTCTTTGGCAATAAGCTCCGTGGCCCACTCCCAGAAAGCATTGCTAATTTGTCAAAACTCGAAGAATTACATCTCCACGAGAACTGCTTGTCAGGGACTCTGTCTCCGAGCCTCGGTAGCCTTCAAGGTCTCAAGAGACTAGATCTCCACTTGAATTGTTTTTCGGGTTCCATACCCGACTCTCTTACAAACCTGACAAATTTGGTGAGTTTGAATCTCGCAGACAATTCTCTTACTGGCGAAATACCGGAGAGAATTGGCAATTTGCAGGGTTTGAAAGAGCTTCATCTTTCAAATAATTTCCTAAGCGGGAAACTCCCGCCTACCATATCAAACTTGACTTCCATTTCATCTCTCTACCTAGATACCAACAATCTGGAAGGAGACATCCCATTTCCAGCAAGGTTTGGTCAAATGCCATGGCTGGGTTTTCTCAGGCTGCAGAATAACCAGCTCACTGGGAGAATACCTCCTTCCATTGGGTATCTAACCTCCCTTCAGAGAGTCTCTCTAAGTAATAACAAACTCAAAGGGCCTATCCCCTCCAGTTTGGGTAATCTTTCATCTCTTTCAGAGATATATCTGAGCAGCAATCGGTTATCAGGTCAAATACCAAGATCAATAGGACAGCTCTCTAAGCTTCTGGTTCTCTCTGCTTCGCACAACGCGATGGAAGCACCATTGCCTCCAGAGTTGTCTTCGCTCCAAAATATTCAAACACTCGATCTTTCATTTAACCGCTTGAATCTTTCCTCCATACCCCGATGGCTCGTGGGATTGCCTTCACTGACAAGAATTTACTTGGCCGGATGTGGGATTCAAGGGGAAATTCCAGAGAACTTGAGATCAACTGCTGGATCATTACAGGAACTGGACTTGTCAGCTAACTATCTCACTGGGAAAATCCCCGAATGGCTGGGGATCCTGAAACAGCTCTACTTGCTAAACCTCTCTGGAAATTCACTTGTTTCAGAGATCCCCGGTGCCATTACAGGCCTAAGAAGCTTAGGCGTGCTTGACCTCCATTCCAATCATCTAACAGGGGCAATAAACCAAGTTTTTGAGATACAGAGCAGCTTCGAAAGGGGATCTTTGACGTATGTAGATTTTTCAGATAATGATTTCTCTGAGGGAATCAAACAGATTGGAGGAGGATCACAGCATGGGATCCAGTATCTTAATTTATCTCATAACCATCTCAAGGGTGGGTTGACGGGTTTTGTAGGGGAATGGGAGTCGATGCAGAGTTTGGATTTGAGTTGCAATGAGATTGGTTCTGGGTTGCCAGAATCTCTGGCAAATCTGACCAGTTTAGAGAGGCTCAAGTTGCAGAAAAACCGATTTAGTGGAGTCATACCTAGTGGGTTTTTGAGGCTGGGAAGGCTGAGAGAGTTAGACTTGTCTGATAATCTTCTGGCGGGAGAGATTCCCTTTGGGAAGCCTCTCAGTGACTTTCCTGAGAGCTCTTACACTGGAAACAGAGGGTTATGTGGGAAACCTCTTCCTCCCTGCAAGGCTTGAGCTTCAAACATCTGAGTTGCTTAGAAAATTCACAAGCACAGTTTAATGGATTCGATTGCTTTGCAGAATTTTTGATTATTCAAAAAATTGTTAATTATTCGACAAGTACCATTTATTTTCCTGGTTGAAATAAGCATTTTAATCTCTATATCGAATCCTGCAAGTACGGCTTAATGAACAGAAAGCCCCTTTGGTTTTAACAAATTCAGTCCTTTATTGGTACAATCAGTGATGAAACTATGTTAGAGTCAGAGGAGGCACGACCCCCGGAATTTTGAAAAATGTTGTTTGGATATGTAAATTTTTTATTACAAAAAATTTATAGTATAATTTAGTCTCTCCTAAAATTTTAAAAAATTGTTAACCTCAATTAGGAAAATACTACCACTAGTACAAATAAATTTATAAGTTAAAAAAAATTAAGTTATAGATTAACTTCTCTAAAATTTAATTTTTTTTTTTTATTGTTATGTATAATCAAAAATTTGAAAGCTCAATTGACTATAGCATCTGTATATATATATATTTATTTATTTATTTATCTTTTATTTACTAAATTTAATTTATAATATTAGTCATAATTTTTTCTAGACCTAAATTCAAACCAAGAAAAAAAATAAAATAAATGACCCCCTAACTAAAAATCCTGACTTCTTCCCTGGTCCAATGTTTGGTAACATTTCAAGGAGCCAAAAGAAATCAGTGTGGTGTTTTCTTAGGAAACAATCAAACATAGGGATCAGTGCTAGGCTTAAGTTCAGGGTGATACTCTATTCCTCACAGAAAACAATTTCACACGAGGAACTTATTCCCCCAGGACAAATTAAACAGATAAGATTGCAGAATGTAGACACTATCAAGTTTTCAAGTCACTTCATTCCCAGAATTCATTTCATGTGGGAAAATCCCAGCAGGTAGAAGGATGTATACATACATATATATATATATATATATGTATGTCCATAGTATACATCTATCGAGGAGTTAAAAGACGGATCGCTGTGGCATGTTATGTTAAGGAGGTAATGAAAAACAAGGCTCTGTCTAAGACCTGTTCGATTCGTTTGCAGGACACAAAAGCAGACAATAACACATTTCTTAATTATTGGGGAACTGAAAAGCAAGAATGATGAAAACAGATGTCGAAAAAGCCTTCAATAAAAATTAGCCGTTATTGAATATTAGTTTAAATCCTTAAATTGTCTGTTAACTTTATTCAGGGGATTCTTGACCCAATCCCAGTTGTTGATAATTCTTGTAATCAATTCCATTTAACCGTATACAACATAAGATCTGCTCCGGCAACTCTTCAGCTTTGTTCCCCTGATTTACAGAGAAGAGTAGTATTAGTAACAGCTTGTACACCTCCACTATGGTTTCAGATGGTAAGGACCACAAGAATGAGAGGGTTCTAATGAGGAAGCCACTTGGGCACTGGAAAAACTTGCCTGTATTGTGAGGCCAAAATCCAAGATGCAGAGCTTCAGTCTATCAAAGAATGCTTCAAACCCTTTCCTAGAGATGTAACTGAATCTATGCATATCCAAATCAATCTCCAAATAGTTTTCTCCCTGTGCAAAAGTTATAATAGTGTGTGTCAGGATGAAATCAAAATAAGAACAACTTATTTAGAATTTTCCGGATTTCTCGCAGCCAACAGCAGGTTCAGCTGGCTCATAAAGCAGTAATACAGAAGCAATGAGAAATACCATCAATTTAATTTTCACACTCCTCAACCAAACTGATGTCTAATTTATTATTTGATAAACGAAAAATGAAGCACTACCAAAGTGAAGTCCCATTTATCATGAAATGAGAAATACTATCACTTGGAACTGAGAAGGAAAAAAGGATACAAAACTAATACAATGGAAAGGAATTTTCAAGTTGAGGAAATTTCCTTTTGGGCTTACCAAGAAGAACTCATGTTGAGGACGTGAAAGAACAGGCTTTTCATTGTAAGCATGCATAAGCTTTCTTTCTGGTGCACTTAAATGAAGGTCTTCCACATTTACTACACGACCCAATATCTTCAACCTTTCCCGGAAGGGTACAATTGTATCTACTGGAAAACCCTTGACCTTTTCTAATTCATCGTCGATTAACCTCTGTTCCAGAAAGAAGAAAATGACCATGAACTAAACAGATTGGCAGTACAATACACATTAATAACGGTGAACTTAGAGTGATTTTCTAGTCTAGAAATGGGAAAGGGGGAAAGCAAAATAAAAAATGATAGATGGTAAAACCATCCTGCAAAATACAGCTTAGCAGTTTTTAACATCATAATTTAGGGTCATAAGAGCATTCCATTTACAACAAGAATGTCCCAAAGAAGAAAGCAATATTCTTTATTGGGAGGGCTAGCTCAAGTCGGAAAGGCACCCCTACCTAAAACAAAGGTCATGGGTCCGAGTCATTCCAATCCTTTTTCCCTAACAAACAGTATTACTTGCCAAAAAAAAAAAATCTCCAAAAAAATCGCAAGACTTTTCGTGGCATTCATTGCTAGGATGAAAAGATTAGTAGAAAAATCCTCACTATAAGAATCTGTTACAAGCATGCAAAACAAAAGCTCTGAAATGCAAGTATATAATGGTCCATCTTACTCTGATATTTTCTTGAAAATGGGATGGAAGTTCCTTAGAGTAACTTTCAGAAAGCTTAAAGTATAAAACAATACTCATCCCTTCCCCATCAGTTTCACTCTGGAAAAGAGAAGCAGGATAAAGTGGAATCTGCAGGCGACAACAAAAGAAACAAGTCAGTATCAAAAGCTGGAAGAAAAATAGAAAGAATAAATAAGACAATCCCCGTCTCATAAAAATGATGAAATTTATATTAAAAGGTTTGGAGGCTCAAGCCAAACAGTTTGCATAACTAATCACAGGAAACTAATGCATATGGCGATATAGGGGAAATAGGCTTTAATAAATGAAGCATTAGTTTAAAAGGAAGCATTATTTGCGAACAGTGTAAGGAAAGAGCTGGAAATTGTCTTGTCAACAAGGAGTCGGTGACAAGGCTGTAGTCAGAGGTATGTCCGGGACGAGAGCATGAACGGAAAAGTGTGATCAAGGCTATGACTGGCCAAATACAAGCTACGTTTGGAGTAACAAAAAACGGTGAAAAACGGTGAAAAACACTGAAAAACTCTAAAAGTTATGTATTTTTTATTTTACTGCACAAATTACAAACTCACAACTTATTTCACTTTATATCATTTCATCTTATTTTTTTTCACTCCAAACGCACCCACATTATGATTATTTCAAATTGTGCTATTGTAGTATTGCTATGCTCTATAATATTCTGGAACATTGTGGATTAATTTGAGAACACACTTTGATCTCTTAGAGAAACCCCAATTTTGAATGTAAAAGAACAAGTAAATATAAGAGCGTATTTATCAAATGTATCTTCAACATATGAATGGAAAAATCTCAATCTCTCAAGCAAAGTATATATGAAATAAGCAAGATAGCTTGACATTGTGATTTCTTTTTGCACATTCAACTCACAACGTTTAACCACAGCACAAAAACTTTGTGGGTGCATGAATCAAATTAAAGTAAAAGGCAGAAATACCTGAGCATTTACAACAAGGATAGATGGAAGTATCCCAGAAGAGCTAACAGCAGGAAGTTCCACAAATTGAGCAATGTGATCAACTTTCCGTGGAGACAAGTATACATCAACACCAAATGGATAATATGCAGCATAATTAGGGGCCAACTCCTTCTTTTTATCCCTGCCATATCGGGAAA
Source organism: Vitellaria paradoxa (assembly GCA_019916065.1). Taxonomy (NCBI): domain Eukaryota; kingdom Viridiplantae; phylum Streptophyta; class Magnoliopsida; order Ericales; family Sapotaceae; genus Vitellaria; species Vitellaria paradoxa. The sequence continues at coordinate 18,174,284 of CM034233.1, read as the reverse complement.
AAAAATGGATTCCATTTGAAATGAAAAGGGAGTTCAGATAAAATTGTTAAGCCGCCTATGAAGTTCTAACTGTAGAGTTCTGCACACCTGTAATCATATATGTGCATAGTGTGCCTATGCAGATGTGCATGCATGTACTTCTTTCTTACCTAAAATAGTTCTCTCCTCGAACTTTGAAAGTACTTGGCTCAACATGCGACCAAGAATCGAGCATGTTCTTTTCTACTGGGCAAAATGGTACTTGAGAACCTGCTATTGGTCTTTGCAGAAGCGTCTTTGAAGATACTACAGAAACCAGAAAATTGAAAAACCAATAATAAGTGAATATAATTTACAAGTTCTGCTTGGGACAGGAAAATAAATTAATGCAGCAACCTAACAATTTCATTCTTGTGTGTGTGTTTCTGCCTGTGGATGCTTTGTGTGTGCGGTAAGCATTACGAGTTCACTATAGAGTTAAGAGTTATCATACATTGAACGTACCCACCAATAGATAATTCATGCATATGAATAGGAAAAGTAGTATCTATAGTCATCAGTTCAGCTTTATCCCAAACCCCTTCCGTTACGTGTAAAATTAACAAAAGAAATATGTCTGAAATAAAAACAATTATTAACTCAAAAGACTTGAGACTGGGAACACACTAGCCATATACGGGCTACACATATTTGTATATTGCCACCAATTGATTAAGACTAAAATAAGTCAACAGTGACAGTTTTCATCATAAGTGCGAATTGTATTGGGCAGCATCCCCCTGATGCCTTATCTAATAAATCTTAAGTTTTACTTATCAAAAAAACAAGGTAACAGCAACGGTACTCACATATTGCAGCATTCGGATGCTCTTCCTTCCATTTGAAAGAAAGCTTTAACGCAGCTTTTTTCCTTGCACTTGGTGGACTTGAGCTCAGTGATCTTCTCTTTTCAACTGAGGGGACGGTCGAGGCAAGACAAGGCAGACAATTGTTTGGAAGGATTCCACAGTCCAACAGTCCATCTGCCCTGCCAGAACCAACATCCACGGAGAATACCTCATCGCAGAACACCAGTTGCTTATCTTCATTTATAGGACCTGCCGATTTTGATCGAGAATCAACATCATCCAAATGAAATGAAGTTTTGGCAACTTCACTGACACAGTTGTGTGCAGAATTTCTGGCTGATGAGTCCCCTGTTTTCCGTAGCTGATCAGTGGAAGAGGAAACAGAAGTACAGTCCCTATGATTAGCTTCTCTAAGAGACGCAATAGTTGATATGGATGCACCTTCAAAGCCAGTAAGAGATAACACATCTGCAGGTATGAATTGTATCCATAATCAGCCAGAAATGTTATTGGTTAGTCAAAGTAGAATAAACAAAATTAGGATATCTTCTTAGAGATTAAAATTTATCTATATATTATACCATCCGGCACACTTTGGAAATCTTCATCACAGTCAGACTCAAGTATAGCAGCAGAATCAAACCATGCCTCCTCAATACTTCCTGCCAAGATTACCACATTGCAAAAGAAATGAGGTAAGCATGCTACTAGAGAAACCAATTGACTTCACACGGAATCAAGCAGCAATATATGAAAATATACTAGTTTCAAGATGAAAAATAGTCAAACAACACAAGTTTATCCAAACAAAAATGTCAAGCAACTAAAGTGTTCCAAAGCCCTTAATGCATCAGAGATATTCTATTCCAATTTAGCACATATGATATGGATGAATGTTATGTATTGGCGGAGAAAATCTCTGCAAATGGAAAAGGAATATTTTACCACTTCTTGTGGGGATGCCTTACCATGATTTCCTCCTACAACCATCTACAATTGTTCAAGGTAAAAGACCCAAAAACCAAGCCTATTCTTCGACATTAGTACGGCCTCTGTTATGTCCCTTCACCCATGTCCATGTCTAACATAACCATTCACCACTCACAGCAATCATCGACAATTTCTTGAAGTCATATCAATCATCCTTGATCCTCACCCCATAGGATAAGCATGCAGAATTTATGAATCATTACGCCTCACATATTGAGAACTCAATTCATTAAAACACAGACTAGCCCGCATAAATCTCCAGTACCCAGCAGTGCTTCTGGCTACTTGAGTCCCTTCTGGCAACTATACAAAGGTTGCTTGACACAGATAATGACCTTACCACAGGATGAACTTCTAAATAAACCACATTTGCGTCTACAAGCACAATGGGGCAGTGTGAGGAGTACAAGTATGCGTAGGGATGGCAATAGGGTGGATAAAGTGGGGAACACAGTCTGATCCTACCCAAATGGGACCGGGGGGGTAAAAACTAAAAGATAGGGTTTGGTTTGGGGCGGATACAAGAAAATAAAATTTTCCTCCCGCTTCGCCCCAATTAAGTTTAGAATTATAAAAATATCTTTATTTATCTCATTTTATATATTAAACAATTGAAATGTTAATGTTAAAATGTTAGTTTATACTACATTGTTAATTTATATATTGATATTTTTATTTTTTTATATTTTTTTCGGATTAATAACTAGTTTGTAAATATTTTATTTATTGCCTTATTTTTATGCGATGGAGCAAGTGGGGGAGAAGAATTACTCGGCAGGGCAGAGTTAGGGGAAGGCCCCGCCCATTGCCATCTCTAACCATGGGTGGCCACTTCATTGCTTTAATTTAAACACAGTTACAACTTAACTATAAAGGGTTTGTTTGGAGTAAAAAAAAATGAGATAAATTAAAATAAATTGTGGTTTGGAGAGAGTTCGTAATGCGTGCAGTGAGAGAAAAAAGTTGATGTGATATAAAGTTAACAGAAATTTATAGAAATTTTCAGAGATTTTCAGCAAAACACTGCACGCCAAACGCAGCCAAAGTAAAACCCAAATGAGCAAAATGAGTGATATTTCTCAGAGGTAATGTCGAAACATAGAAGACTCAATAGTATCAATCTCAACGAGCTTAACGGCTCTTCAAAACCCTGAATTTGAAGTCCAGCCCCGTAAATTGTTCGATATGATACGAGCAACTGAAGCCCCCCAAATTATCACAGGTGGAGAGATGAAATTACAATGCAATTATTAAAAAAAAAAAAAAAACTTGAGGGTCAATCATCAATATTAATCGCAGGGCCCACATTTTTGGACCGCAAGTAAATTGCCCACATTGTCACGTAGAGATGTAAACTACCGGTCAGGTCCGCTGCCATCCATAAATCATTGTTTTATTAGGCAAAAGAGCAGCACTTGTAAAAGGCAAATAATACATTCCGTATCAAAAGTGTACATTAATTTTTATTTTATTTTTTAATTATCTCAGCAGAATTAACATCTTTACAAAAATGAACTTACCCAAAACAAAAAAGAAAAAATAAAACGGTTTTATATAATCCAGTTATAGTTACTCCAAATATCCCAAAAAATCAAACCAAAAAAAACGCAATTAACAGAAGTCCAACCAACAAATCCAAATAAAAATCAATTTCAATAAAACAATAGATCAAAACTCCCAAATATAAATCTCACGCAGAATTTTCCATCACAGTATATGGATATAGACATACATCGTACATGTACCAGCACGCAGAGAGAGAGAGAGAGAGAGAGAGAGAACCGTGGAAAGGAAGATTGTTGAAGGAACGATCAGGCTGGGCGGACCTATCGGCCTTGTCAAGCGACCGATCAGACAACCGAGACGAAACTCTCCGCTTGCGGGAGTACTTCTTCTTCGACGAACGCAACCGACCACCGACGCAACCATCCGGCGTCGACACGCAAGCTCCCATTCTAAAAATAATAATAATAAAATAAAATAGAAACTTCTCTGAAACTCCAAAAATCTCTCACTTTCTTAACCAGAAATCACAGTGTGACCATCTCCACTCTGCAATGACAATCTACGGAGACAAAAGTTCAGAAATAGATCCGAAAACGATCGTGCGCGAGGCGAAAGAGAACAGAATGGAACAAACCGCCACCGCCCCCGCTTGTTTCTCTACCTGCGTATAAATTTTTCTCTGCATATATACATATATGTATTTGTATATTTTGCTGTGAATTTCAGAGCTAGTAATAAGCAATCGCTGTTTGGAGAGAGAAAGAGAGAGAGAGAGCGCCAAGGATTCTATATATATACATATATGTGTTTATATATTTTGCCGTGAATTTCAGAGCTGATAAGCTAAAAATGATTTATTAATCGCTGTAGAGAGAGAGAGAGAGAGAGAGAGAGAGTCAAGGAAACCGCAGCTGCGTGCGGTAGCTTCCAAATCAGAACAATGTGGGACCCGCTACCTGGGTAATCGCCACGTGGCTAAATTATTTTCGCTGGCGGAACGTGTGGGAGAGCTGTCCATACGACGGTTGCTTTGTGCCGTTTTGAGGGATGTACCTGGGGCCTTGTTTGGTTCGTTCTCAATCCAGAAAATTGCTCTCTGTTACGGAATTTGGAATATGTTTGCTTTGTAACTCAGGCTCTGTTTGATTTGTTAAAAATTTTTAAAAATTATTTATTTTTTATTTCACTATATAAAATATTTACCTATAATTTTTTTTATTTTATCTCACTTTTTATCACTCTAAATATATCTTGAGATTCCAATGTCATTAGGTAAAATGGGACAAACAAACCCAACATACATGTTTGAAAAGAAGGGCCGTTTGGTGTTCTAAAATTTTTTAAAAAATTCTAAAAAATTCAAAGATTTTTAAATTTTATCAATTAAATTTTATTTTTTTGAGTAATTAATTAAATTTTGTTATGTGTCACTTTTATATCATATTAACATCAACTTTTAATTTTTTCGATCTTTTTAACACCCCAAATGTCTCCTTAATTGATATGACAAGTTAGGTTTTAATTTCTTAAATGCCAAGCAAGCAACGTCTCATGATGAATTCACAAGTTTTTTTTTGTAAGGTAAAGGTTTTTTTTTTTTTTTTTGTTTTTTTTTTTTCATAAGGGGAAGAGGAAGAGGAAGACTTGAACTTGAGTTATAAGCGGGTAAAAGGGACTTTTAATTATTGAGATACAGGCCACGCTAAAAAAAAAAATTCACAAGTTTTAAAATTTCTAATATCTCAATTTGAAAAGATGAACTTTAATTCTCTTGTACCAAATCTCAATACGGTGGTTTAAAGTAAGTTTTCTTACAATGTAGTTTAATGAAATGTGAAAATTTATTTTTTATTTTTTTAATTAAATGTAAAAATTGTTAAAATATTTTTTTATGTTATTTGATTAGCATGAGTTTAGAGATAACAATGACAACAAGTAAGTGAAGAGATTATTTTCTTCTTATTTTAATGAATTAGAATGAGAAAAGAGCTTATAATAGATAAAATAAAGATAAAAATTTCTTGTCCTACCCCAGTTAGATTTAAGATTATAAAAATATTCGTATTAATCTCTCTTTATGTGTCGAAAAAGTTGAAAGGTTAATGTTCAAATGTTTGTTTATTATTTTTTAAATTATGTATTTATATGTTTTTATTTTCTTGATTAATAACTAGTTTGTATATATTTTTTTGTTATTTTATTTTAAAAAATAATAATAAAATAATATTGATATAGATAGAATGAGATAAGATAGACCCTACTGAAGTACCTGAGATAAGAGATGAGAATTACTTGGTAGAGTAAAATTAAGGGATGACATTCGCCTCATTTCTACCCTTTTACACACATTAAATTCCTAATTTTATTTTATTTTTAAGGTTTTCATATGAAAGTAACAAAAATATTAAAAAAAAAAGTAACCACTATTATATTGTTTCTCATTTTTGTCGTAAATTTCATAGTTTATAATAGGGGATTCATAGGACGCATTCAATCCCTACCAAGTTGGTCATAAAGCATCTCTACTCATCCTCTTAATTTACTTATGTAATTTAAATCAGAAAAATACACCCTCCTGGGGATAGGATTAGCTCTTAACCCCTTCCCCGATATTATTCCAATTTGGAATAATATTATACAATGCGTATAACAATATATATATATATATATATATATATTAAAGTGTGTAATTTAAAGAATCAAATATGAGCCTGTTTGGAATTAAAATAAAATACTACAAATCTCTACAAATACGAATTACGAGATAATAAATTTAAATTTTCTACTCATTGTACAAGATACAAAATATTAATTTTTACAATTTTATACAACTCCAAACACACTCTATATATAGGTTCGTTTGGAGTTAAAATAAAACACTACAAAACTCTATAAATCTTTACAAACACGAATTACGAAATAATAAATTTAAATTCTCCGCTCATTACACAAAATACGAGATATTAATTTTTATAATTTTATATAACTCCAAACATATTCATAACACGGTTAAGTATAGAATTTGTAAAATAAAGGAATTATTTTTTTTGGTTATATTTTAGAGAGTATGAATGACCGTACTCCTAAGCGCACTTTTGGAAATCTTGTCCGGGTCCCCCAACTATAAAATGTGGATTATTATATTCATGCTTAAAAGTCACCTCTCACCCCCCCCCCCCATTGGACTCAAACAATGCTTGACCACCATTCTCCGCTCCTATAAATTGTGGAAACATTACGCCTTTATTTTTTTTTTTCTTTTCAACCTTCGCAAACTTAAAATAAAATAAAAAAGATAAAAAGAAAACCTCCATTTGAAACTTGTAAAAAACCCAAAAGGAGTGGTAAAAGAAAATATCTTGTGTTTGATTCGTAACTTAGAAGAAGGAAGCGTGGCTTATAACTCATTGGTTAAGAACCTCTTCTGTTCGCTCATGACTCGAGTTTGAGTCTTCCCTTTCCCCCTTAAAAAAAAAAATTTACCTTCCAAAAAAAAAAAAAAAAAAAAAAAACTTAGAAGAAGGAAAAGGAAATTAAAAAAAAATAGGGAGAATGAAAAATTATTTTTATATCCTTTTTTTTTTTGTCATTTTCTTTTCTCTTTCCAATATACAATTTTTTTCTTTAATTTAAAACTCAAACAAGAAAAGTAATTTTTTCTTATTTTTCTTTCTATTTATTTACAAAGCCAAACCAAAAAAAATGAAAAATTTCTCCATGATTTCTCACAATGTTGCCGATGTTTACTTTCTTTCCTTCCTTTTTTCTTTTCTTTTCTTTCTTTTTTTTTTATTTTCATTTTTACAAGTTCCAAACATGACCTAATCTTATCCATCCTAATTACCTATTAATTTGAACTGTATTCACAGTCATAATCAGTTAACTTTTTTTTTTTTTAATACCTATAGCTGATTAGATGACGCGATAGAAAAATGCAACTTTACATCCAGAACTGGCAAATGGCACTTTAGTTTGTAAAAAATTGTAAAAGCTAAAAAAAAATAGCGAATATTAATAAAAGTTAAAAAAAATTATTAAAAAAAGTTAGTAAAAGTTAAATAAAACAAACAAAAATTTTATTAATTTTTTATATTTTTCTAATTAAATTTTATTACATATTACTTTTACATTAAATTTTTATATTTTTACTCTATTTTTTTACCAAATTTTTATTAACCAAACATGTATTTGTGAATAAGTAAGCAGCTAGACAAGGCACAACAATAGCCATAAATACATGCGTGGTTGTACACGCATCGGCAGTGGCCCCCCGAGAGGTTGTGTCAAAGGCACAATTTACAAATTACAAAGCAGAAGAAGATACCCTCGCCCACCATCACCACCACCTCCTCGAGATGGCAACGGCCACAAAAATATCATCCACAGCATATATATACATATATATATATATATATATATACGGGGGACCCTTCTCTCCTGGTTTGGTCGCCCTCAAATGTCGCTGCATGTATTTTATTTTTCTGCTTTTTTTTTTTCCCCGCCCTTGAAAGCGGCCATCCACGAGCATGGACAATGATTGGTGCTCCACTTTAGTTTTATTTATTACTTGGATACGTTTGATTTGTTAAAAATTATTGAGTAATTTTAAAATTTATTTATTTTTTATCTTATTGTACGAATTATAAATTCATAAATTATCTTATTTTATTTTACTTCATCTCATTTTTTATCACTCCAAACGTACCATTTATCTATTTGTCGTTTGCAAAAACAGTAGCTAAATGATTTCCTTATTTCTCTTTGAATGTTGAAAAGCAACTAAAATTGTGTTGAGAATCAATTATGATATTAGGTTAAGTTTATATTTATAAATTTAAAATTAAGGAATTTAACACTAATAATTTGAGGAGAATTATTCAAATATAATTTTGAAAATTTAAATAGTAAGTTTTAGCATGGGTACATAATTTAATATAATAGATTTGAAATCACTTCAAAAATAAATTAAAATAATTACTTAAATTTTTTCATAATAACAATTTTATCATTATTTTTTAACTGCTTCTGTAGTAATTATAAAAACTTTTCCAATGTATATTACATATTTTGTGATAAGTAAAATAATAATATTATTAAAGAAAAGATGTAACAGGTGATTTGAATGCTATTATTACCATTGGTCTCCATTTTCGTTCAGATTATCCTAATTTTTTTTTTCTTAATTTACCTTACCTCTGCAGCTTCCCAAACTCAATCATTCCTAATCCAACCTAGTTATTAAACTAATAAACGCATTCGAAAGGCAGCCTTTTTGGGCACGGGAAAATGCACGAGAGCCAACTTGGGTGCAAAAGGGGATACCCTCACCCCTAAGGCCTCCACCCTCGGCCTCAAGGGAATGGTGGAGGAGGTAAATCACGGTACACGGCGGCCTCTTAGACAGAAAGATCAGTGCCTGGTACCCACAAGAAGTCACCCCCACAAAAGGGCAAAATTCCTACACTATGACTGACAAGATTCGAACCTGTATCTTTAAGTGCAATCTGCTGCCCAAGTACCAACCATGCTACGTCCGCGAAAGCTCACGAGAGCCAACTTATATTAATAAGTGCACCATCAGGAAGATATCGAGATCGTTTCCCTGGAATCTTCTAATTGCTTTCCATTAATTTCCGTGGACCATGTCATTGCCAAATTTCCTCTAATGCAAGCCTTTCTTGGTTCCTTATTTCATGTCATTTCACCTAACTAGCCATCATTGCTTCTTCTACGCATCTCGCAAAGTAGCTTTCTTTTAAACGTGATCGAATGCAAGTACCAAATGAGATTAGGTGAATGCTTACCCACTCCATCTCTTCTAAACGCATTTTTTTATTTTTGTAATTTTTTTAATATTATTTTTAGCTCCTTTATTTTATTTAATAAGCTTGAACTTATTTTTTTAATTTAGAAAATAAATAAACCTACTTTAAATAAAAACAAATTCAACTCAATAAGATTCGAAACAAACTCATTTGTCATTTTTGAATAAATTCGTTTATAACTAGTGAACATGCTTATAATTAAATTAGCTAAAATTAATTTTTTAACTTTTAATAACTTAACTTTTCTTGTTAATAATTTAAATTGAACAATGCTAAACTACCAAAATAAATTACTAAAATATTATGAATACATTGTAGACTTATCACTTTAAATGAAAATACACATCAAGATGCTTATTAATTTGAAAAATGCTATTACCACATCATTCTATTTACTAATTCTCACATATTCTTCTACTAAATAAGTATTTTTCGACTAAATTATTATAAGTTGAAAAAGTTTATTTATTTGCAAGTTTGTTCATTAAAAAATCTATTAACAATATCTTTTACAAGCTTACCGAGTAAGTCTTGAAACCAGTAAACGTAACAAACAAACTTAAATACAATATTTCAAATTCGTTCAAAACTCAACTCGAGTTTTGATTTTTCTTGCTAACAAACCTAAAAAAAAACAAATTCAACACTCAAACTATTGATCAGTTTGCAGCCTTAATTGAATTGCCCTCAATCCCACAAATTTTTTTGTTCATCATAAAAAAAATAAAAAATAATAATATATTGGATTATTACTTTTTTCCTAGTACAAGGTAACTATCATTAGGTCATTAATTACTACTAATCCAAAGTAGTCCGAAATAAATTCCTTTTCAATCCAACTACTAAAAATTTACCCTCTTTCTTTTATTTAATTTGTTACCAAACTCTAATCAAACATAATATTAATAATTCCACCCAAAAAAAATTAATTCAGTTATTATATATTTTATTCTCTCGATTATTCCATATCATTACCAATCCCTCGATTCCATAAGCAGAAGCAAACATAAACATTAATATACATTCTCAAATTCCATTCCAAAAAAAGAAGAAGAGGAAGAAGGAGAAGAAGAAGGCGGCATAGGCTAAGTTACCGTCTTAACTAATATCAGGTGTGGCAGCTTTATCAAGAAATCGAATTTCAAAATCCCAATTACAAGAGTAGAAGGATTAGATGATGGGACAAGCCAACTACAAATGGAGGTTATTGTCACTTTCTTTTCCACTCGGTCTCCCGCTTTCTTCTCGTCCTGCTTTTTGCCAACTCTGCCAGATACTCGCGTCCGTCGCCAGCACTCAGGTCTCCCTCGCCGGAGGATATCCAACTCTTTCTCCGGTCAGTTATTCTCTCTCTCTCTCTCTCTCTATCCAGCCCTCTCCCCTGCTTGATTTTTGGAATGTTTGATTTTTGGTTGAATGAAGGGTTTGGGTTATTGATTTGGAAGCTCCCCTCCACTGTTCTGCAAGCATCTTCCTCGGTTTAGGTTTTTTTTTTTTTTTAATTCTTTAATTTTATTTTTTATTTTGGCAGTTGACATTTGTGTATTTGAATGAATTTAATTAGTTGAGTTTCGTAGCTGGCAGTTGCACGTATACTTTGAGATTTTCTGTATTTGGGTATTTAATAATTTTGTGAATTTGTTTGTGAATTTGTTGGCGATTTGTGAATTTGCTTATAAATCTTGTGAATTTGTTTGATTTTTGTTTATTTTTGTTAATTTGTTTGAATTTATTTGAATAATTTACAATCCATGGAATGTTATTTTTTAATTTTATTTATTTAGTATTCAATTAATCTTAATACTGTTTGTTTTATATGCTGATAATAATATTTTGTTTGATTATTCAAATAATAAATAAACATTAATTAGTTTCTTTTTAATTATTAATTAATTATTTGTTAATTGTTAATTGTTTGTCGGTTGAAAAGATCGAAAATTAATCAAGTAAAATGTTAATTGTTTCTTTCTCAATTATTTTGTAAAATTGAATGAATAGTTTGGCTTAATTCATTATTGGTCTAAAGTATTTTCATGATGATTTTTTTAGTTTTGTTCAAATATTTTTACTAAGTTAATTTTTTAGTATTTTTAATATATTTAAAATACTCAGAAATCCTATAAATACTTGAAAAATAAAATTTAAATAAAATGCTCAATAAATAAAACAAGTGATCCCAAAATCCATAAATAATTGTGTCCTAAAATCATTAAACTTCCTACCGTCTAATTTATATTGATTATAGTAAAAAAAAAAAAAAAACAAAAAACAAAAAAAAAAGTCAATAATTTAAATAAGACAAATAAGAAAATGAATTAATTAAACAAAATGTAATTAAAAAAATTATTAGACAAATAAGACAATAAATTAACTAAATAAGGAAGACAAATAATTGAATTAATTAAGACAAATGAGACAATAATTTAATTAAATAAACATTAAATAAATTAATTAGACAAAATTACAATTTATGATTGGACAATTTTTTAGGTTTGAATTTAGTTATTTGGACAACACTAGTTTGAAAAAATTTAGGTTTAAATTTATATTTAGGATTAGAATTAATTATTTAAAACTATATTACGATTGAATTTAATTAGGGATAAAAATCAATTAAGATTATTATTAATTATTTAAAATTAATTTAGGGTTAAATTTTAGGTTTAAAATTAATTTAGGGTTAAAATCAATTAAAGTTTTGAATATCGAATTTCATGGTTAATGAGGGTTAATATTAATTACCCTAAAATTAGATTATTATTAAATTTAGTTTGGGGTAAAATTCAATTACATTAATACTAATTACTTGATTATTCGAACAAGATTAAAATTCAACTAAGGTTACATGTTAATTATTTAAGGTTAAACTTAAATTAGGCTTCAATTTTGTTACAAATCTCAAATTACAAAAATCTCAATATTTACAAACCTCGAACTACAAGAATCCAAGAATTCCTTTAGTAATCTGAGCTACTTAATGTCCAAAAAATCTTTGCAAATATTTACAAACTCAAACTACAAAAATTTCAATAAACTGAGCAAATGATTTTCTATAGATCTCTAAAAAATTTTTAACAAACCGAGCAAATAGATTCCTAGGTTGAAACATGAAAGTTTGACCTTGAAACTTAAAACTTAGAAACGTCCACAAATGACTCAGCTGTTCAAACCAAGCATGCACTGTCCGATCTGGAGAAAACTTGATGAGCAGCGAGTGCCAACCATTTGGGACTTACTAGAACGAACCACTTGGGAACCCGAGCTACAGATCACCCGAAATGGCCTCGAGTAGATTCTACTCAAAATTTGAAACTTAAAAATATCCACGGATGACTCAATTGCTCAAACCGAGCATACGCCGTCTGATCTAGATGAAACTTGATGAGCAGTGAGTGCCAACCATTTGGGACTTGTAGGAATCAATCGCGCATGAATCCGAGTTACTGATTGCCCGAAATGGCCCCAAGTAAGTTCTACTCGAAACTTAAAGCTTAGAAATGTGCCACAGAGAACTTAACTGCTCAAACCGAGCATGTGCTATCTGATTTGGATGAAGCTTGATGAGCAATGAGTGCCAGCAATTTGGGACTTGTAGCAACAAACCACGCGAGAATTCGAGATACAGATTGCTCGAAATGGCCCCGAGTAGGTTCTACTCGAAACTTAAAAACGTGCCACAAAGGACTCAATTGCTCAAACTGAGCATGCGTTGTCCGATCTGGACAGAACTTGACGAGCAGCGAGTTCCAACCATTAGGGACTTGCAAGAACGAACCGTGTAAGAATCTAAGTTACGAATCGCCTGGAATAGCCCTGATAAATTTATTGTTTTAATTTGTCTAAAAATAAAGTATTACAAGTTAATTTTGCTTTTAAATTTAAAGTTTCAAAATTTTACAAGTTATTTTCGATTAACCTTTATTGATTTAATTTTTTTGTTTATCAATTTCAGGTTTGATGGGTTCTCCTGCGATTTTAACTTTGACTCTCCCATAAAGATATTTTTTGTTATCTTTTGTAAAATTAATGTAATAACTATTTGAAAAGTCATCTTTTGTAAATAATTATGTTTTTGTGGATAATTTTATTTCCTGTGGCATGGTTTATTTGAATGTTCAATTGAGGATGTGTGAATGCACAAGTTTAGTTGTATGAATGTACAAGTTTCTATTGGTTTTAGCAAAAAATATACAGGGGTACAGGAAAAAAAAATAGTATACACGACCGCTTTGAGGCGGTCGTCTAAGACTTTTTCCCTTTGCCATGATTGGCAATGACCTAGTGGCAGTCGTTGAAAGGGAAATGCCGATCGCTTCAAGGCGGTTAGCCAAAGGAATATCCAAAATTAATATTCGACCATTTTATGTGGTCGAGAAATTTCACGACTACCTTAAGCAGTCGTATATAATCTTTCTCGACCCTAGCATCCACAATCGCCTTTAAGCAATCGTTAAGTAATCAGCTATACCATAAACGACCACCTTAAGAGTTATAAACGACCACCTTAGGTGGTCGAGCGTTTCTCGCTTTCTAGTAGTGTGTTCCGTCCTAATGCCTTTCCTTAGTGAATAAGCATTTATATCAACATGACATAAATACAAATATATATATATATACACTTCTTTATTCTGAGTTGATACTTTTAAGAAACGTTTGGAGTGGTGAAAAAAAAAAAAAAAACTAAGAAAAAATATAATTTGGAATAACTTTTAGCGTTTAGTGTTTCTAACCCAAATCACGTTTTTTGGATATAAATTATGTAACTTTTAGACTTTTGTGGTAAAAAGTTAAAGAGAGAAATCATAAGAACAATTTTTTTAGTCTGTTTTTATGGATTTATGTCATAATTTTTTTGAAAATTGTTAAACTTTTTAACTTCTGCGTGAAAGAAATTGGAGAGAGAAATCATGTGAACGATTTTTTCAGTTCGTTCCCACGGATTTATATCAAATTTGTTAAAAATTTATTGTGACTTGTGAAAAAGTTACTAGAATTTGTAAAAAAAATATTGAGATTTGTAAAAATTTGTTGAATTATGTAAATATATATAAAAATTTATAGAGACTTCACAAACAACAAGATGGCCAAAATGTGTTAAATAGTTTTAAAAATTTTTAAAAACTTTTAGATATTTGTTTTGGTTTTTAACAAACTAAACATTGCCTTGGTGTATCACAACAATGGCTACCCAAGGCATCCAAATACGTGGATATATATTATATTTAGGCCATGTTTGATTATAGGATAAAAAAATGAAATTGGACCATTAATCCAATGGGGCTTAATATCCTTTGTTTGGATTTGTAAAATGACTAGGGATAAGTAGTCCGGATTAGATAGCATATCCCCAAAATGGGGGATAAGTAATATCATGGGAGATATGGTATTACTTATACCCCATATCTGAATTTATTTTCCATCAAAATCTAAAAGTCTAAAATTATTTTTTGTCACATCTCATGTCAAGTCATATCTTTTATCACACTTTATATCCCACCAATCAAACACCAATAAAATAATTCTACAGAAAAAATTAATCTCATATTATATCCAGTCCTCTATATTATCCCATAATATTATTTATACCTGTCATTCAATTCCTCGAAACAAATATAACCTTAATTAATGAAATAACTGAAGTCACTCGTACAAGTCAACCAAAAGAAAGTAATTGGGCGTTTAATTTTACTGAATTTCATAGTTATAATATACATGAAGTAAATGCACTGCGATGAAATTGAATCGAATTGAATGCATGCAAATCCCAATACAAAGTTGACCATTTATCTTCATTTATGTACCTCAGATAATGGTTAAAATCAGGGACAATTAAATGGCCTTGCAAGTGGTCCTGATGCTCGTTCGTGCACCAACAGGGGCATGCACTCAAATATAATCCATCCATCTAGATGGACCAATCACATTTCAGTTTGAATATATACTTAAAATTGAAAACGACAAAATGTCCGCTTCTCAAACTCAACTCGAAGCACCAGAACTCGGTCCTGGGCAGCAGCACTCTTGATAAATTATAAGAAACCTATTTATTTATTTATTTTTTTGGCTTTCTATTCATTGAGACAAAGTAACCCATTGACAGTTGTCTAGCTAAGCCACAATGCAACAAAAAGTGTCCCTTCTGCGAAATTGTTCGAAGAATTCGAGCTTACGGCTAAGTGCAAACACTGCAAGAAAATGATATGTCATGGGATACAACCAAAAGAAGCATCAAAATTGTACGACTCGTAGTGATCAATGCTTTGAATTTACAATTGTTTTGGCCACTAAACACGACGAAAGGTCCGCAGATGTTATTCCATTGCTAGGGGAGGGAATATCCAAACAAGAAACTTGAAAAAAAAAAAAATACCGGTTAGTTTCACCCACAAGTTAAAAAGTGTGTTGTCCCTTTCAAATGGCATTTTGTCCTTACCAAACTCACCCGAGGCTAATAAAATTGTACTCTTAAATGACTTTTCTACGATGTCTAATAAGCCATATAGAACTTCCTGGCCGGCATCAAAAACAAAAACAAAATAAGTACTGGGAGCAAGTCAAGTTGCCATGGGCAAGGTTTGAGGTCAGCGTGAACTTTAGACAGATGGGCTAAATACCTAACTATCGTACGCTACAAAAACACAAGGAATAAAAAGTAAACTTTTATCGCCACACACACACACAATCAAAAACAAATAAATAAAATAAAGGGGCCAATTTTTGGCTTTGACAAACTCAATTTACAATTGTCATTGTCATTGCATACTGACATATGTTATAAAATATACCATATATTGGTATGCCGGCAAGCGACAACAGAACTATCTCATTTCTCATAAATTTACCGTCCCATCCTCTCATATATGAGAACTGATCAAATGAATACCCCGTTCTTCAACACCCGTATTTCCATTTGACAACTAATGGAAAGTAACTTCACTCGATCATTCTATATATCAAGAGGTTAATTTCAACCTCGGTAACATCCCCATACAGCCATAGAGGGAAAAAAAAAGGTGAAACTTCTATTTGAATACCAACCCAAAATAAACTTAAGGCTTTAATATTCATGCAAATGGTTTTGATAGCACGGAATAAGCGCGATTTCAGGCATCACAGTGAAGAATGATTCATTAGTATGTCATCAAATGTGTGCAGGCAGGATCAAGTCATAATATGTTTTATTATACAAGAAAAAAAAAATCCCGCACAAAGACAGTATAACAGTAAAAAATGGTAATTAAATATTTAACCTGGATCTTTGGAGATTTCTGCTTGGGTGGTTGAGCTTTCTGGACCTTGTTGGCAAACTAATGTTGTGCCCTTGTCCTGTACAATTCAGGATGATATTAAAACATGGTAGGTGACTAGAGAAAATGAAAAAGTTACGTCAAATCAGCCCATGTTTTCTTTTTCTTTAGTTAGCTTTAGATTGTTTAAGAAGCATGTCTGGACCTTTTATTTATCCGTCAATTATGTGTACAAGGAAGGCAACAGGATAGAATTGGTTACAATGTCTCCAAAGGACAAAGTATGAGAGAGAGCTAAAAATAAAATACCTTTGCTTCTGTTATAGAAATGGTTAGGGCATTTGCTGACTGGGGTTCTGAGTTAGTTGGCTGGGGGGAAGAACAAGTGAAATGCCATTGCATTATTCAGAAGTTTGTTATCAACACATCACCACATAAGAAGTAAGAAAAAAAATCCACTTGCCTGAGTTGCCTCCGAGGTGCAGGAGTCCAAGTAGTTGTTCCCTTACAAGGTATTGTTTGCTGAATCATGCTCTTGGGACCATAGAGCTGCACTAACAGAAAAAGAATATTAAAAAAAAAATTCAAAATTGTGTCTAATGCCTAGTAACGCTAATAGAACTGGTATCTCATGGGGAACGTTAAGATGCATGTTATCAGTTTTAACTGCATTATCTTGAATAAAAGTAACCTACTAAATGTGCAAGGGACGAGCATTATGATGTACCTCATAAAGTTAGTCATGTGTTCTTTGAATAGATTTTTCTTTAACAGTATTTTAAATTGAGACTATGTCATTACACGGAGGTTTGCATCACTTAAAGCTCTATTTGGTTTGGAGAGAAAAGAATGTAGAATTAAAAATTTTCCCCCATCATGTTTGGTATCCTAAATTAGTAGAAGAAAAAAAACAATGGTAAAGAAAAGGAAGAGCAAGAGAAAATCATAACCGAGGGACTTGGGTCACTTGGTCAGAGCTTGGGATTTCCTAAGGGAGGTCTCGACTCCAAGGAGAGTCATTTCCTTATAGTTGCCCCACAGGCTAACCAACTGGCGAAAGGGATAGGCAAAAGGGCTCTCAATGTCACAACCAACCAAAACTAATTGGCCGGATAGTTAACTAACTGGCGGAAGGGATAGGCGAAAAAGTTTGTTGCTAGACTACTCTGGCTTGAGCAAAGAAAATGCTCAATGTCACGACTAGTTGAAACTAATTAGTCGAATGGGTGCTCGTGACTGACCTGGGGCTACGTGGGGGCACATGCTGGCAGCCCAAGGAGTTTGCTATATATTCACATAAAATCGAAGGACCTATAAGAAAATTTCTTCACGTTATCCAAAAAAGAGAGAGAGAGAGAGAATCATTTTTCTTCCCATTTTCTCCCTATTTTCTTCTCTCTGTTTTTCCGCTTTTTACTTGTTATCCTAGCTCCCCCCGGCCCCTCTTCCTTCCGCTATCAAATAAGATAAAATTATTTTTGTTTTTTGAAAATGCACAAGAGAAAATTGTTTTAGTCTCATCTACCATTTTTTTCTTTGTAAAACAAATAGGAGAATATATTGATTTTCATCATAATTTCTCTTACTTTCTCCCATGATACACTTCCGCTTCCTTTTTGTTTCTCTATTTCCAAACCAAATAAAGAGTAAGATGAGTGCTTTTGTTGTATGGAATACGAATCAAACCTAGCAACAATGGAAAATATATGCAAAGCGAAATTGAAAACAAAGCACAAAATACAAGATTTACGTAGTTTCACAATTGCATACATCTATAGGTACATATCTAGTTTTCTATTCAAAAACATCTAACAATGGAGTAAATATTACAACACAATGAAAAAAGAACTTTGAAGAAACCCTGAAAGAATCCCATCACCTTGGTCTTCTTTTTTCTATCGTGTAAACCCTAGAAAACCCTAACATAATCTTTATAGATGTGTACAACATGTTTCCTTATATGGGAAACCAAAATCCATCCCGAAATGAATATTTAAAACAAACGAATATTTAAAAGAGTCTTAGAAAAACTGTGTTCGCACCGCTCATTGAGATTAAGGGTGGACTCAAAATTTGTAGTTAGTAGGAACAAAATTACATTTTTCAGATAAATAAGGTAAAAGTGAAAACTAAAAAATAAAAATAAATAATTCTATAGGACAAAAGCTTAATAATAATATGAATAAAGAACAATTATAAGTAAATAAGAATAAAATTAATAGAATCTCGGTGTAATTTTTCAAATTGTCCCCATTGGGCCCTTACTCAGTCTGCGCACGTCTGGGACAAACTTTCAACCTTACTGCAAACCCCCTACTTTTGCCATTAACCGTCCTAGCAATACTCAGCTGGTAAGGCTTGGCAGCAGTCTACCCCCACAGTTGTATCTCAACAAGTTTAGGTTTCTTTATACATGTTGAAATTGAATGTCATACATTGGGAGTTTCAGAGTTACAAAGTTGGGCTGTGCAGTTCAATGACAACATTACTTGAGGCAAAAGTTCTTGGTTACTCTATGGAAAATAGGGAAATGACAAGAATAAACCTGTATTTTCTGCAGTGCCATCACAAGCCTTCCATGGAGAATTTTCTCCAATGTCTTTACATGCATCTTCTGTCCTGCTATAATATGCCAATGGCAACACACATAATAAGAGAAATATCTTCCAGAATTCATCACAGTAGCATAATATTTGGGATCCACGGGAGAAATAAAAATAAGAATTCAGTAAAATTCTATGCCATATCTTCAAGATATTCACAAACAAAACTCTTTGCCTATGCAGTGGTTGAAAAAAATTATCTTCTTGGAAAGCATGAAAACTGAAATGGAAAAATAAGCATCCGCACAAATAGCAAAATGTCTGGTCACAATCCATTATTTTTATGTTCGATTTCGATCTTTGATGCTGGTTTGTTCACTTTTTGATGATTTGATGTTTGTGTTGTTAGTGTTTTCTTTAATTGAGCATGCACATTAATTGAATTTTATTTTTTAATAAAACGGGGCTGAATCCAAGTTTAAAGTCAAGACATACAGGATAGGCCCAATAAAAAAGTGATTTATGTGGACTAGACTTCTGTACACCTTTCAGATATATTAATTATGTGGTTGGACGGTTAATCGTGTGAGCCCACTGTAAGCCCTTTATGAGAGAGCTCAGTGAGATTAGGGTTTACCCTATAAATATATCGCTAGATCTCCTCTCTACTCTAGACAAACAAAATACGCCCCATAGATAATCCGTCATACAGACTTAGAGCATAGAGAGGAAGATCTATAGCCGTCAAAGTTTTATTTTTGAACTTGAAGATCTCTTCCGCTCGCTTTCAAGAATAATGAATAAACAAGTACGCTTCCGCATTCATAATTGTATAATTTGATATTTTTAAATTCATATACAGATTTGTATTAAATCTTACTTTTGGTATCAAAGCCACTATATATGAATTAGATATTCTTGATTTTCAAATTTAAATTCAAGATCTTGAATGATTTGATCTGAAAAAGTAATAAAATATATCTATTCCTGACATTGACTCTGTTCAATTTAATTGCTTCGAAGTCATTGAAAATTGATCAATGATTCTGCTACTTTTCCGTCCATGAATCCATTCGTTTTTTCATCTTCTCGCACAATCTACGGGGCCCATTAAAATTATCACAATCCGTCCGCGGTCAAATCCTTTATTGGGGTTGCAATTCGTGAGGCAAAAGGGGCTTAGACCTTTCAAATTGAAAGAAACCGAGACCTTTTCCTTCATAAAAAAAAAAAAAAAGGTTTGACTTTAAAGCACACCAAAGTGCTGTGCAATCATTACAAAGGATGATTGACTTTTGCTTTTAATCCTACAAACACTGCAGAGATAGCATGAATATATGTATTTGTACCACGCGGTTTTCGGTTTCGTTTTTTCTTTTGCTGTTATATACATATGTTATGTATATATATATATATATATATGAAAACAGAGAAATAAAAAAAAGGGGGGGTTTTTTTTGTCTTATTCTCTTACACACCAAACAATCCAGCTTCCATGTGTATTTGGAATCCCGCAGCCTTCCCAAGTTTCGTCCTTTTCCGGTCGTATATATATTTAAACAGAGCATAAAAAAAAATACTGGAAATAACAAAGGGCAATTTAAACAAAAAATGTCATATTAAGAATTTGTGGATTGATATACGTGCTACTATCCAAAGGGGTGCATCTATTGATATCTAAAATATGGCATTATCCATTGTATTATTAAATGTAATCATATGCCCAAATAAGATTATTGCATGTTTTAATGACAGGGATAATTTTTGATGATTGACCTAAAAATATTTATTTTTAAGAGGTTGATCTGCCCAAAGGGGACTAATCTTTTAAATATTTGAATATTTCATTGTAGTTAACCATGAGGAATCTCATAGCATGTTGCACTCTCTGCCCAAAGGGGAGACAACAATGATACATTAGGCTACCTCAATTTAATTTTATGCTTGATTAACTTTAAAGCATATAAGGATTGTTTGTTGCCCAAATTCAGCTAATTTGTTGCCTCTTATGTTCGCATGTATAGTTTCTTTTCCAGTACAGCCACTGAGAAAGAGTTCTACGCCAAGTGGGAGAGATCTAATAGGCTAAGTTTGATTGCCATAAAGAGGTCTATTTCTGAGCACCTCCTGAGTGGCTTGCCTGAAACCAGCAATGCAAAGGAGCTTTTCGATGCCATAGGACAGAGATATCATGTATCTAATAAGGCTGAAGCTGGATCCCCTATGAACGAGCTTACAAGTCTAAGGTATGACAGCCAAATTGGGGTAAGGGAATATATCCTTAAACTTATTTTTGTCCAATCCAAACTTAAAAGCCTAAATATTGCCATTCTTAATGACTTTATAGTCCACCGTGCTTTAGATGCCCTATCACCAGATTTTAGTCAAATTAAAACTGCCTATAATACCCAAAATGCATCTTGGACCATAAATGACCTTATTTCCAAATGCGTCCTAGAGAAAGAGAAACATAAGAGGGAAAAATCAAAGGTTGCCATGTTTGTATCCCATCATAAGACCAATCCTAGGCAGGGCAAGAAAGATTGGAAGAGGAACCATAAGAAACCTACGACTCACACTGCTCATAAAAATCAGGATGATAAAGGGCAAGGTAAGGGACAAGGTTAGACCAACAATGCTCTAGGTCCAAATGTTGATATTAAAAAGACTTTTTAAGTGTTACTTTTGTCATAAAGAGGGCCACATGAAAAGGGATTGCACTAAGTATAAGGCCTGGCTAAACAAGAAACGGGGAAGAGGTAACTCACTTGCTTTAATTTGCTTTGAATCCAATTTAGTTACTGTTTCATCAAATTCTTGGAGGTTTGACAGTGGTGCAACTGTTCATATTTCTATTTCCTTGCAAAGGTTCAAAAGCAAATGGAAGCCAAGTGAGAACGAGACAAAGCTCAAAGTAGGGGACGATGCAGAAGTTAAGGTGGAGTCTATAGGAGAAGTTGTTTTGAATTTAGAGTCTGGATTTTCACTTATTTTAGAAAACACTGCTTTTGTGCCATCCTTTAGACGAAATTTGATTTCTGTTTCTTGTTTGGACAAATTGGGTTATGGTTTTCATTTTCAAAATAATATGGTTGATTTATTTTATAATTCCAAGATTGTTGGCCATGGTTACTTGACTGATGGGTTGTATAGATTGAAATTGACTTCAAATAATGAGTATGCCTCCTTCCATGTTGAAAGTGGTATGTCCAAAAGAGCTAGAATAAAAGACCGATCCTTCATGTTATGGCATAAGCGTCTAGGTCACATTTCTAAAGAAAGAATTCAAAGGCTAATTAAAGAAAACATTCTTATTCTACTTGATTTTGGAGACCTAGATATTTGTGTTGATTATATTCGTGGAAAATTGACTAAGACCAAGAAGAAAAGTACAATACGGAGTAGTGGCCTTTTAGAGGTTATTCACACTGATATCAGTGGACCTTATTCATCTACTTTCTGTGGAAATAAATATTTTTTGACTTTCATTGATGATTTTTCTCATTATGATTATGTGTATTTAATTAAAGAAAAATCCGATGCACTTGAAAAGTTTAAAATTTTTAAAACAGAGATAGAAAATCAGTTGTCCAAAAGAATTAAGATTGTTAGATCTAACAGTGGGGGTGAGTATTATGGCAGACATAATGTCACTGGACAGTATATAGGACCGTTTGCTAAATACTTACAAGACTGTGGAATTATCACCCAATATACTATGCCTGGTAGTCCTGAACAGAATGGTGTGGCCGAAAGGCATAATCGCACACTTAAAGATATGATGAGGAGTATGATGAGTCGTAGTAACTTGCCTATGTATCTTTGGGGTGATGCTATTAAGATTGCCTTGTACATTCTCAATAGGGTTCTCAACAAATCTGTTCCTAAAACCCCTTTTGAATTGTGGACCGATAGGAAGCCTAGCCTTAATCATTTCCGTGTTTGGGGTTATCCAGCAAAGGTTAGAATTTATAACCCTTCTGAAAGGAAAACCGATCCCAGAACCACTCGTTGCTTTTTCATTGGTTATCCAGATCATTCTGAAAGATACAGGTTCTACTGTCCTACACCAGGTGCGAGAATTGTCGAGTCTCAGACAACTAAGTTCTTGGAGCTTGATACTGTTGATTCAGAGATGGTACCGCACGTTGATGAGGATCGGACTAGCGGGGTCATGTCTATTCCCTTGCCAGCTATCCAACACAACGTTGCACCTATGCCTATGAAAGTTGTGGATCATGAA
Source organism: Vitellaria paradoxa (assembly GCA_019916065.1). Classification (NCBI taxonomy): domain Eukaryota; kingdom Viridiplantae; phylum Streptophyta; class Magnoliopsida; order Ericales; family Sapotaceae; genus Vitellaria; species Vitellaria paradoxa. The sequence goes on along the minus strand of CM034233.1, from coordinate 18,151,103 downwards.
CAGTTGGGGATTGATGCAGCCATTCCTGATGTTCTTGAAGTTACTGAGCATGTTCCAGCTTCTGATCCTGTTGAGATCGTTCCAGCAGTACCAATAAGGAGATCTTCGAGACAGAGAAGACCTGCTATTTCAGACAAGTTCATAGTGTATCTTGGTGAGAGTGATTATGATGTAGGGCATGTGGTTGATCCAGGGACCTATGCCAGTGCTATTTCGAGTCCCCAGTCCAATAAATGGGTGGATGCCATGATAGATGAGATGTGATCCATGGCATATAATAAAGTGTGGGAGCTTGTTGATCTTCCAGCTGGCTGTAAGCCCATTGGTTGCAAATAGGTGTATAAAACCAAGAAGGATTCTAAAGGACAAGTTGAGCGTTTCAAAGCTAGATTGGTTGCTAAAGGATTCACTCAGAAAGAAGGTGTTGATTATAATGAAACTTTTTCCCCTGTTTCATCTAAGGACTCATTAAGAATTATTATGGCTCTGGTGGCTCGATCATATTAGTTGAATTCTATTTTGGTGCGTCAGATTGTATTTGTTTTTCTCGATGGGCTGATTGTATTTGCATCTCTTCGATGCTTATTTGATTTACCATTCCTTTTAATAAAATTTACTTATCTTTTTCAAAAAAAAAAAAAAAGACTTAGAGCTTCATCAAATGGATGTCAAGACTGCTTTTTTGAATGGTGATCTTAATGAGGAGATTTATATAGTGCAACCTGAAGGATTTGTGGAAAAAGGAAAGGAGTACATGGTGTTTAAAATGCAGAAGTCCATCTACGGGTTGAAGCAGGCATCGCGTCAATGGTACTTAAAATTTGAAAAGGTTGTCACTTCCTTGGGTTTTGTGGAGAATAAGATTGATCGATGCATATATCTCAAGGTCAGTGGGAGGAATTTTATTTTACTTTTGCTTTATGTTGATGATATCCTACTTGCAAGCAGTAATTTGGGTCTCTTACGTGAGACTAAGATGCTCTTGTCCAATACTTTTGATATGAAAGATCTTGGAGAGGTCTCTTTTGTTTTAGGCATTGAGATTATTCGTGATAGATCTCGTGGTATGTTGGGGCTATCTCAGAAAAGATACATCAATCGTGTACTTGAAAGATTCAATATGCAGAATTCTAGACCTGGGGATGTTCCTGTAACCAAGGGTGACAAATTTAGTAGAAATCATAGTCCTAAGAATGACATAGAAGCAAAATCCATGCAACATACCATATGCTAGTGCAGTTGGCAGTCTCATGTATGTACAAGTATGTACTAGGCTGAATATAGCTTTCATTGTGAGTGTTCTTCGGAGGTAGTTATCAAATCCTAGCATGGACCATTGGGTAGCTGCGAAGAAAGTAATGAGATATTTGCAGAGGACGAAAGATTACATGCTCATTTACAGAAAAGTTGAAAATCTTGAAGTAGTCGGCTATTCAGATTCAGATTTTGCTGGATGTACAGATGACATGAAATTTACTTCAGGATATGTCTTTATGCTTGCTGGAGGAGCCATTTCTTGGAAAAGTGTCAAGCAGACTATTACAGCTTCTTCCACTATGCATGCCGAGTTCGTAACTTGTTTTGGGGCTGATACTCAAGCTGTTTGGCTGCGGAACTTTATCTCGGAACTTAAGGTGATTGGTTCCATCGTTAGACCACTAAGGATTTTTTGTAATAATAACGCGGCTGTGTTTTTCTCTAAGAACAACAAAACATCTAGTCGTTCTAAACATATTAAGATAAAATATCTGTCAGTTAGAGAATTAGTAAAGAACGGTGACATTATCATTGAGCACATTGATACAGTTAAGATGATGACGGATCCATTAACCAAAGGACTTCGTCCTGTTATTTTTAATAATCATGTTTCAAACATGAGAGTTATTAAGTCTTTTGATATACTTGGTTAGTGGGAGTTGTTTTCTTTACATTATGTGATTGTTATTATATATGATACCTTTCAGTTTGTTTATGGTCATTAAAGTTTATAAATGGTTATTGATTATTTTATTTTGATGCCATTTTTTTTTTTTGTGACTCGAAACCCCACCGATTTATTGCAATGCTCAACGAACCGCGTAATCCATCAGTAAACCGGGGGCTTGCGCAATACATTTATTTTGATGCCATTTATGCAAGGATATATATGTTTTGATATTTTATATGTCATATATGGATGCATATATATTCATGATACAGATTTAAAAGAAAGTCTCAGGTTAGATGTACTTAAACATTCGGGAATATGTCTTGTTTTGCACTGTAAAGTTTTCTTGAGTTATACATGCAAGACATATTAGTTTCATTGGAAACTATTGAAATTCTCTTGCTTAATGAATAAGCATACGGTTAAAGAGAATTTGAGGACTGATAGAAGAGTAGCAAATTTATGAAATCACTTAAGGAATGCTATTTTCCACCACACTACCACATATGATCCATGTTGATGAGGAAATTGATATTTGTGATTATGAATGGTCCTACATTGATTGATAATGTAGTGATAGCCATGGTTTGATATTGGTTACCTTGTTAGACAGGATTGTTTTAGGTGTTGTCCCTTGACTTTACTTGGTTTTTTAAAATGTGGCCACATATGGATTTTATAGTTTCAACCCGAGAGTCATTTTGTTAAAATATTTTTTAAAATTGTAATTTTAATTAATGTTTGTTCAAGTGGGAGAATGTTAGTGTTTTCTTTAATTGAGCATGCACATTAATTGAATTTTGTTATTTGATAAAACGGGTTGAATCCAAGTTTAAAGTCAGGACATACAGGATAGGCCCAATAAAAAAGTAATTTATGTGGACTGGACTTCTGTGCACCTTTCAGATATATTAATTATATGGTTGGACGGTTAATAGTGTGGGTCTAAGAAACCCACTGTAAGCCCTTTATGGGAGGGCTTAGTGAGACTAGGGTTTACCCTATAAATATATGGTTAGGTCCCCTCTCTACCCTAGACAGACAGAATACGCCCCATAGAAAATCTGTCATACAAACCTAGGGTACAGAGAGGAAGATTCATAGCCGTCAAAATTTTATTTTTGAACTTGAAGATCTCTTCCGCTCGCTTTCAAGAATTATGGAACAAACAGATACGCTTCCGCATTAATAATTGTACAATTTGATGTTCCTAAATTCATATACAGATTTGTATGTATTAGTTCTCAATCTCATAAGAACCCGTGTGGGATTGGAATGACATGAAGTACTCTTGTCATCCGAGAATAATACCGTCATTAGTGGCAGAATCACACCGGAAGTGAGTGGGGTGAGAGTTGAGGCAACCTGGAGGGGGGCAGAGGGAGAGAGAGAGAGAGATTTGGTAGGTGGGTATTGAATATAAGGTCATAAATGTGGGAAGGACAGATGTATTTATATTTGTGAACTTGGCAGGAGATAGGTTCATGATTGTAAGTAGTAGGAGTCAGAGGGACAAATGTTCGATGGTGAGGGTGACTATACCTCAAGGTCAGTCCAAGTATTGGGAAGCTCAAGGTGCTGGGATTTATGATCGAACTGGAGGACTGATACGTTGAGATTATTAAATTGCTGGTGCAGATGCATTAAATACTCTCTCTATCCTTGGGCTAAAAAAGGCCTCGACAAATCCCCAACTCTATCAACCAATCCACTCGACCCCAGTGATTCCACGATAGATTGTTCCAATGAAGTCTCCGGAGAAGGAAGACCTCGCGGGGTGCAAGAGGAGTCCTTGGCCTTGCTCCTAGCCCAGTGACCCTACTGGCGTGAATGATGTAAAGGAGGATATTTGCTGGTCTCAGAAGTGATATCTTTTTGGGGAAGTGGTCCACGGATGTGTGGAGGTATACCACGTTAAATGTTCTCCCACAGAACCTATCCATCAGATTGAATTTGTGCCAAAGACTTTGATCGATATTATATATACCCAGTTGAATGCTGGACAGTGCCTAATATAGGAGATAATCAAGACAGATTGACTTCAGGCTTTTTTGGTTCCCTGGCTTTTATTACGCCAACGTGGAAAGAAGGCTTCTAACCCACCTTGAAGTTATTCTTTTGTAAAATACATGCTAATTTTAAAGTCATTATTCAACTTGAACACAGAAGTTGTGATATTGCTTCGTCAGCCCGGATCAAGGAATCCTTATATATGATAGAAGGATGACAAATTACATTTATCCAACCTGTTAATTTCTGTTTCCTTAATTGCTGCACATTCTTCTTGGACTCCCAGTACCGAGGAGAAAGCTTTTCTATCCTGGCATGGGAAAAAATATATTACAACAGACTGGCAAGTAAAGGACAAACATTAGGGAAAAAAAAAAGGAAGAGGAAGAAGAAGAAAGAGAGAAAGAAAAAGACAAAAAGAAAGGCAGATGCAAACCACCATAAAGACATGAATAGAGGAAATGTTGGATGCTAATTCGGGATGCACATCTGACCCCAAGTAACAGGCTGCTATAGAAGTAACAGGGCCCATAACATATAAACTTGAGAAGTCAAATCAAGAATAGCACAACGTAAGTTGACCAAATTGGAGGTTTCACTGTTAATTGATCAAATTGGACTTTCTATCTGTGACATTAAGTGGATGTAGGCAATGCTTTTTTTAGTGACACGGACGAACAAATTTATTTATGAACAATCAAAATAGCACATCTAAAATGAATTATACAGCATTTTGTGTGAACCATCTAAGCATACCTTCATCTGTCCTTCACTTGCCCCAACACATTCATATGCAAAAAAAAAAAAAAATGCAGGTGACTTGAGATCCGCCGAACCCAACAATGTTACAGACACACTATTTTGTTTAAAGCTGAGACTACAATAGCTTGAATACCCTAAGTTATTCAAATAAATACCTCCCTTCGCTCACCTCATCATTCATATTTGTGACAGCATCCTGAATCTTTTCCACGATAGTCCCAAGACTCCATAATTCCAACTGCAATGCCTGACCATTTGATTGTTTCTTGGGAAGTCAGAGATCAAAGAAGACTAACTACAATAATTCAGCTAAAAAGCCCTTTTTCTTATCTTTCTTTTCCGTTTGTTTTGGAAAACAGAAAGGACAGAATCTTAAAAACAGACCTTCTTCTCTGACAGTAAATTCTGTATGACCATATCCTTTGCTGATAGTGTTTCCTGAAGGTGAGGCTAGTTGAGATTTTACACGCCCAAGAAGTATCTTTATCTGAAAGTTCAATTCATCAACTAGAATCTCAGGATAATATAGATATTTGTCAATGCTTGTATGGATATCTCTTGTATCTGTGGTTGGCAGCTGTTACTAGTTTTAGCTTCCTCCAGCTGTGCTTCTAGCTCTGAAATAATTTTCTCCTTTTTCTGGAGCTCATCTTCATCATTTCTCAATTTATTTTCCAGGTCAGAGATCTTTTCTGCAAAAATATTGGAACTCCAGTCTTATTAAAGCAAAACCAAAGTGTGTATGCATTGAAATATGGGAAATATATTTAGCATTGGAATGATGATAATAAAATGACTATTTAGGAGACCAAATCACTGAAATTTATAATTACGGGATAATGATGGTGGCAAATCTTGAGAAAATTACTGCTTTTAAAACTCAACCTTGTTCGACTAGTAAGGCAATCATGAATCATTGCTGCAATTTCCAGATGATTTATAATTAAATAATTAACACAAGATTGAGATTTGAAATTACCAACAAATACTTTCTCATAGGCAGAAAGCTTGTCCATTTTGCTCTTTAATCCAATCACTGAACACAAAAGCAAAGTCAAGAAGGAATATCATTCTGTGTTTTCTCGGAGAGACTTGAATAGTTTATTCTGCAGATCCATACATGAGCAATTAAGCATACACATGGAAAAGTTAGTTCAGAAATCTACGTGCCTATTCCCTCTTTTTCACTCACAAGATGTTGCACATTATCCAAAACTTGCTTGACAGAAAAAGCCTCCTTTTCTATTGAATCAAAAAGTAGTAAATGAGCATTTATCTTCTCACAAAGGATAGCAATCTTTCTGTCTCCGGTTTGAATGGATCGTTTCATTTCACAGGTAGAGTCCTGCAGGTCAAGGTGACATCAAAATATGGTATATGGGTTGTGAACGCTGCTTAATTTAATGAAACTTTCACCGTAAAATTCAACGTCATATAATACCATTGCACGATGATTGCCACATAATTCATTAATTGACGCAGTTTTGCATTATCTATCTAGACTATATATAAAGCCAATACTAGAGATCTCTGAAATCTGTCAACTGCTTTGGTGAAGCCCTTTTCACCTTTCCGAATTAATCCCCATAATATAATTAAATTATCACCAATTCATTTCATTTTGAATAAATAAAAATAGATAAATATGTAAACTGAACTTAACCCTTCCTAAGACGGTGTAACATGTTTGAGAATTTTAATATTTCACGTTTACTTAAAATTCTTTTAAACTGTAGCACGTATTTGTAATTCATTGGCCACGCAACTATGTAAGTTTCGATATTGCAGAAAATACCAGCTGTGGCATTCTATGGCCTAAAACCAGAACTTCATTTGTAACTCAAATCACAGTTGATTGCTGACACAAACATCAATTTCAAGTTCTCAAGGACAATGTTAATGTTAACAAAATTGAAACAAACCTCATAAACTTTAACAAAATTTTCCCGTGACTGAAGTAAGCTATTTATGGTTCCCTTCGACTCTTTTTCCTTGTTTTCAAGCGAAGCATTCTCATGCTGAAGGTAACTAACCTGCAATGATACATCATACATTTGAATAAAAGTATAAATCAACGAATTAGCCAGAAAAACATCGACACAAGCATTAGCTTTTACTTAATCTCTAACAGTAATTTCTACAAATGTATAATTTGCAAGTTCCAAAATGTCAATTCACTGACCTTCCTTTCAAGTTTTAGCCGTAATTCATTGGACAGTGCCAATTCCGCCTGCAATTCCGTTATCTTTCTTCCAAAGTCTTCCTCTGCTTGCTTTTGTTTCTGGATTCAAACATCAACAGTTTTTTTATAAATTTCACTAGACACACACATATATATAGACGCATGAATATATAATATATTTAAGAATCTGTACAATATGTGGCCGCAAGTAATTGAAAGGAGACCTGAATAGAAAGGTTGAGTTGCTCGGTGGCAGACCGTTCTCTTCCCTGAAATGTGACGGAGAACGTTGAGAGAAGAAATGTACAAATGCAGAGAGAGACGATGGCGATGGAGAGACTCACTCTAAGTTCACGAACTTCGGTGATCAGGGCTTGAAGCTGAAGCTTGAATTTGGACAATTTGAACAACTCCATTGTCCCGCCAAGTTTCGTCACTCCCTCAACATTGTTTGATTGTGGTTCGCTCCTTGACTTCTTGCTGTTGAAATCATAGTGGTGACAGACCGGACCCTGGTGAATAGGTAACGGCAGAAAGTTCGACAAAGCATTGTGTGTTTTGTATCGCATTTGTATCGATTTTATACCATTTCAAGATTAAAGTGAAATTTCATTTTAATTTTTAAATATATATTTATTTTTATGGTTTTCTAGATTGGCTACCCCTTAAAAAATAAAAATGACAAAAGATAATCTTTTTCATTTTTTATCAAACTCGATATATATCCCTTAAAAAATAAAAATGAAAAAAGATAATCTTTTTTAACTTTTATCAAACTCGATATATACATATATGCATATAATCATCATTTTTATTTATTTTACCACTCTTTTATAATCTTTATTTTTATTTATTTTACCACTCTTTTATATAAATTATGAAAATAAAATAATAAATGCGTTTCACTTTATTTTTTAAGTAATATTTGTTTTGGGGGCAATAGAGGGTAAAGTTTTACTAAGGTAATTTTTACCCTCCATCACATATGTTTGGATTGGGGGGCAACAATTATTCTTAGGGTAACTATTACATTTTTACTTAAGTGGAGTGTGAGTAACGGAGGGTAATGGAAATTTTTTATTCTTGCAATTAATTTTTTTTTTTTCTGAACGAAATGGATTTTTGATATGTATATTGATAGCTTGTAATCTTCAATATTTTGTTTGTGAGTATTGATTTATTGACACGTATTATTTTAGAAAAATACTAAAATCTTGAAATCATTTTCTAGAAAAACAAAATCATTAAGTGATAAAATTACGCATGTTTTAAAAGTTAAGAATATAAATGATGTTCAATGATTATCTATCAACTTATTACGGAAACATTGATATTGGTTGATAGAAGGCTTATTTGAGATTGCATGTTTATCTGCCATATAGAATATCATTAAATCGGCTGATCCTTCACAAGTCTCAGTTTTAAGATTGCTTTAGAAGTATATATTTTAATAATATATTATTTATTAAAATTAAATATTAATTTTTACTATTAGTTAATTTATTTTTATTCCAAACACAATTAACTTTTATCCTTTCAAAAATTTTTAGCATTCCAAATATAATATAATTATTACTGAATAATATTATTCTCTCATTCCAAACATAAATACCATAAACTTTTTACCGTCGTAACCATTACTCGGGTAATAATTACTCCCGTAATCTTTCATTTTTAAATTTTTCATCCCATACCAAACGTTTCCTTAAAGTGTGATATACATTTAATATAAATTATATTAAATTAGATATCTTAATTAACATTAATTTAAAAATACATAATCTGTATTGTATACTTAAATTGTATTGTTGTTTATATATAACTGATGTATCAATTTTTTTGTGTAGGTATATATATATATATATTAAAAAAATAGTAGTGATTAGGCCCGTGCATTATATGGATTTATTATATCATATATTTATTTAATTTTTAATTAGACATTATATTTAAGAAATATTTTTATAATAACAAACTCAAAACGATACCTCAAAATGCATTCAGTACTCACGGTCTGCGGAATTTGACCAACAGTGCTGCAGGCACTTGGGTATCCGAGAGTCATTTTTTATTTAAAAAAAAGTCCCGCAGAAACTATATATTTATTTAATTTTTCTCACTTCAGTAGTTAAATTATAACAATTAAATCTTTAAATGATCTATTATCAACAATAAGGAAATACTAATTCTAACTGCATAGCAGATGATTGTCCCCCCCTTTATCTAATTGATTGTTTGGATGGTAAAAAAATATAAAAAATAAAAATACAAAAAATTGATGAAAAAGTTATATTTAACAAAATTTAATTGAAAAAAATTAATAAATTTTTATAACTTTTGATAGAATTTGATAAATTAAACACCCCTAAGTACATTTATATTACAGATGAAATTATCTATTACCAACAATGGGTTTCAATTGAACATGTCGACAATTGAATTGTTTGTAGATGCATTTTGAGATGTGAAAATTATTAGAATTTTCTTATATTGAGCTTCCATTAATTGTCTATTTTGTTTTATTAAAATGGGCTAAACCAATATAATTATGAGACATTGAGAATGGGCTATTGTTGTAATCATTTTGTAGGCTTATGCACACCTATTATAAAGTAATTGTGGTTAGATGGTAAGTTTGAACCTATTGGGTCTAATGGTCTCTTTATGGGAGTGTCCATTGGACTACATATATATATGTATGTTAGCTAAGTCTCCTCTCCACTCTAAGGGTTTTAAAGATTACTTGACCCATAGATAGCCGTTATAGTTGTTCCTGGAGAAAGAGGGGAAGACCTAACCCTGATAGATTTTGTTTGTTTGTTGTCTCAAGAGGCAATTTACAATCAAAAGAATGGTTCAAACAGATATGTTTCCGCATAAAAATTATAAATGGATGTTCTAAATTCATATTCATATTATTTTTCTCTTACATTTGGTATCAGAGCCATTATGGATGTGAATTTAGGACTCTTATATGAATATTTTTTTCACTTAAGGTTTACATCAGATCTGTTATTGATTGTGTGAAATTAAAAAAAAAAAAAATTTCTTTTTCCGTTTCTATCTTTTGATGTTAATAGTGCTTAACAAGATTTTTTTGTTTTCTTCGAAATCTAGCCTCAATTTTCCGGTTCCATACACTCTATGTTGCAATTCAGGATATATATGTATTTGTATCAAACTGGAACACAAAGGCTGCACATTTCCAATTGGAAGTACGTGCTTCATTCTTTGTTTTATCTATTTACTTATTTCTTTTTCAATCACATACACCATTTAACACTAATTAACAAGCACACATACATATATATGTATATGATAATACATTAAAGACTTGCTTGGCACGTATTACTCTCTGGAAACATCCAAACGTTTTCTTTTTCTAATAACTTAGCACTAAAATTTTAAGATGAATTTTTTTTTCTTGGATGTTAGAGAATATATATATATATCTGTTTTATTTTAATTTTAATATGTATTGTAATTTTTTTTTTGTTATTAGTAAAACATTAAAAAAACTCAAATTTTATTTATTTTTTTATGTGTCAAACAGAGCTATATAATAAAATTATTCATTTATTCAAATAGCTCAAATTGTATTTTTCTAATATAATGGAATTTTTTTTTTAGTCTCCCTAATTTCATTCCTAATATTTATAACTTTAAGCCTTAAGTTATTAAACATAACTTAGCACTAATTTAGGTTTCCACTAACTATACTTATTTAATTTGAGAATGAGACAACCATTAATATATTTGTGATCTTGAAAGGTACATTTTGATTCATACCTATCTTGTTTAGGATCACATGCATACATGATGTATTAAAGTATGCATAATATTGATTTGGGCAATTTACATTATTAATCAATATCGATGTTGAAAATTTGGATTGACATGGGTGTTTACTGCCAAAGTGGTACACTCATTGAGATCTAAGTTTTCTTCTTTTGTTACGGTATTTTCTCGGATATTAATGCATATAATTACCTATCCAAAGGGGGTCATTGTATGTTTTAATATGGAGAGACATTATGTAACACCCTGAGTTTCAAACCCCATGGAGTGAGGGAAAGAATTATACACAACATGTACTAAAATATCCGTTACCCTAATCAGAGTTGCACCACCACCTTGGAGCAAACATCTATACTATATAATAATAATGATTTTGTTAATAATTAAAAGTATTTAATAACAATTAAATCTCGGCGTAACCGGGCAACAGTGCTCCAACTACACTCCAACAAATAATAGAGCGGTAGGCCTCAAAGCCTTTACAATCATATCGGATAAATCCCCAAATCAATAATATTGCAGTTTGGAATAATATTACAACGACGCAGAAATAAATCCAACAATTGTCCGTCTAAGTTTCAGATTCATACCCTACAAAAGAATCTGCAAGAACGTGAGCACTATCCACTTATGCCCACGATGCATAATAAAACATATATAATATGCACAAAAATTTAATTAGTAGTAATTTCACATCAATAACTCATAGATTGTAAGTCGTTACGTAACCTAACATCAAAACATACTTCAACACAAATCTCATAAATAATCCAATTATTACTTTTCATTTATCCCTTTACCATCAGATCACAATCATCACAGTCATGGGACAGATACTATACAATGTTGTCGTTTACGGGTCCAGGCCCGATGGTCACGAGTAGCCTAATAATTATCATCGTTGTAGACTACTAACCTACTAGCATGAATACCAACCCCTACGCTGGTTTAGGGTTTTTCAAGGATTTTTCAACCTTAGGGTAATCTATGTACCCTTCCTATTTTTCAGTATCTACAGCTCCGCAATCACAACATCGTTCACATTTCCTTTATTTCTATTATTATCATCTCAACAAAACAACTCATTAGAATCAACCATCAACATCACATCATCACTTTCATAATCATTCTTTGTTAATAAAATGAATCACTCAAACCTTCAAAATTGAGTATTCTCAATTACACATTTTCTATGCATTTAACCATAAATATCAAACTGCAACTTCAATGGCAAAATTGTAATTTTGCATAACCGTAGGGGCAAAATCGTAATTTCAAAAAGTCTTGGGGACATTTCGTATTTATTCCAAACTTTGGGGGTCACTATGTAATTACCCAAAACTTTGGAGCCAATTTGTAATTTTTCAATAAGTTTGGGGTCAAACTGAAATTCTCATCAATTTTGGGGTTAAACTGAAATTTTGTAAAACTTTGGGGTCAAATCATAATTATATAAAAACTATTAGGGCTAAAGGAAAATTTTGGAAACTTTCATGGAATATACTTTGGCATATTCTCTTCTACAATTCTTTCTAGTTCTAGTGAACTCCATTTTTGGTAGTGATATTTTGGTGTTTTAGTTTGGACAAAATTCACACAATGTAGTCTAAATTTAATTACATTCATACAAAATGATCACATAAAAATTTATCAAAATATTTTCATATCACATATATGTAAATAAAATGCATTAAATCTCTACCTCAAATAAAAAAAAAAAAAGTGAAGAAATTTCAAAACTTTAAAACTTCATGCCTTTATATCTCACATTTTAGGCCGAATTACCAAGATCCAATACTGCCATGATGATCACAACGTCAAAAATACCAAAATTTCATTATTCCTGAACTTAAATCCTCACTTTCTCTCTCTTCTTTTTTTTTCTTCCATTTTTTTCTTCCCTCTCAGTTCACTTCTCCAAGCACACAACACACACACACACACACATACCCATTCACACATATATATAAATATCACATGCTTGGCGGCCAAGCAAAGTGAAACTTCCAGGAAGTTTCAATTTTTTTTTTTTTTTTGTTGCCTTCTCTCGCGTGCGTGTGGGAGAAGAATAGAAAAATTAAAAGAAAAATAATTCCTAAGCTAATTCAAGTCTCCACGTGGTCACTTTTGACCATTAATTTTTTATATAATATATTAAAATAATATTTATATTGAACTTATTATTTTTTTAAATAATTAAAATATTATGTATATTAAAAATTTAAAATTTTAGGGTTATTACACATTATGAAGCATTTGGTTAGAAAATACTTGAGTTTAAAAGGTTAGTCTGCCCAAAGGGGACTACTTTTGAAAACTTGGGTGCTTTCATTTAGTAGCTCCATGGATGGAGGTCCAATAGCATGTTACACTCTCTGCCCAAAGGAGAGATTGTAATGATGCAACTGGATTCTCTTGATAATGCTTATGTTGTCAAACCATATTTATATTATGTTTATTGCCCAATTTATAATTTATTAATATTTGTTGTTCCTACAATTTCTTTTGCAGTTAATAGTAGCAATACCACTATTGAACTCTTGGTTGGTTCCAATTATAAAAAGTGGAAACAAGATATTGAATTTGCTCTAGGTATAGTTGATATTGATGTGGCATTTAAAGAGAAAGAACCACCTAAGCCTACCACTACTAGTACTGCTGATGAGAAGGAGTATTATGCCAAGTAAGATAGATCAAATCGTTTGAGCCTCATTGCTACTAAAAGATCTATTTCTGAGCACCTTATGAGTGGCTTACCTGAGACTAGCAATGCCAATGAGCTCTTTGATGCTGTGGGAGCTAGATATCATGTATCCAGTAAGGCCGAGGTTGGATCTCTGATGAGTGAGCTTACGAGCATGAAGTATGATAGTCAGTATGGGGTTAGGGAAGACATTCTCAAACTTGTCTTTATCCAGTCCAAACTTAAAGGTCTTGAAGTTTCAATCCTTGATGACTTTATTGTTCACCAAACTCTCAATTCTTTACCCTCTGATTTTAGTCAAATCAAAATAACCTATAATACCCAAAACCAGAATTGGACCATCAATGATCTTATAGCCAAGTGTGTCTTAGAGGAAGAGAAGCTAAAGAAAGAAAAGAGTGAGAGTGCCCTTATTGTTTCTAATTTCAAATTCCATCATGGGAAGGGTCATGGGAGTCATGGGAACCACTGGAAACCTAAGTTCAATACTTCTCATAAAGTTCAGGATAACAACAGGCATGGTGGTGGTCAAACTTAAATTGTAGGGGGTCCAAAGGGAATGAAAGATGTCAAGTGTTTCTTCTGCAAGAAGAAATGTCATAAGAGAGAGACATGTGTCAAATTCAAGTCTTGGTTAGAGAAAAAAAAGAAAAAATGAGGTAATCCACTTTCTTTTGTTTGTTTTGAATCCAATTTAGTTGATGTCACATCAAATTCTTGGTGGCTTGACAGTGGTGCAACTGTTCATGTTGCTATTTCTTTACAGGGGTTCACAAACCAAAAGAAACCAAATGAGAGTGAGTCCAAGCTTAAAGTTGCAAATGACGTGCGAGTTATAGTCGAGTCTATTGGAGTAGTAGTTTTAAATTTAGACTCTGATTTTCAACTAGTTTTAAAAAATATTTTTTATGTACCGTCTTTTAGACGGAATTTAATTTCTATTTCTGTTTTGGACAAAACTGGATATTCTCTTCATTTTGGCAATGGTAGAGTTAATTTGTTACATAATTCTCAAATTATTAGCCACAGTGTGTTATGTGATGGTTTATACAGGTTGTCTTTATCTCATAATGATGTGTATGCCTTATTCCATGTTGAACACACTATGTCTAAAAAATCTCGCACCAAAGAGAGGTCTTACTTGTTGTGGCATAAACGTCTAGGTCACATTTCTAATGAAAGAGTTGAGAGATTAATAAAAGATGATATTCTTATTCCTCTTGATTTTAAGGACCTAGATACATGTGTTGATTGTATTAGAGGTAAGCTAACCAAGACTAAGAAGATAGGAGCCACTCGTAGTTTAGGTCTTTTAGAAATTGTTCATACTGACATTAGTGGATCTTATACTACTATGTTTTGTGGCAACAAATATATGATCACCTTTATTGATGACTTTTCTCGTTATGACTATGTCTACCTCATAAAAGAAAAATCTGATGCTCTTGAAAAGTTTAAGATTTTTAAAACAGAAGTAGAAAAGTAATTAGGAAAGGTAATTAAAATTGTCAGGTCTGTCCGTGGTGGTGAATACTATGGTAAACATGATGATTTTGGACAGTAGATAGGTCCGTTTGCCAAGTATTTACAAGATTGTGGGATTCTTGCTCCATACACTATGCCTGGTAGTCCTGAACAAAATGGTGTGGCCGAAAGGCGTAACCACACCTTGAAAGATATGATGAGAAGTATGATGAGCTGAAGTAACTTACCTATGTAACTCTAGGGTGAAGCCATTAGAACTGCCTTATATATTCTAAACAGAGTTTCCTCTAAATCTGTGCCTAAAACACCTTTTGAGTTATGCATTGGTAGAAAGCCTAGCCTTAACCATTTACGAGTCTGAGGTTGTCTTGCTGAATTGAGAATTTATAACCCATCAAAGAAAAAGACTGACCCTAAAACCACTTGTTGCTACTTCATCGGGTTTCCAGATCATTCTACAGGATGCAGGTTCTATTACCTAGCACCAAGTGCTAAGATTGTTGAGTCAATGACAGCTAAGTTCTTGGAGTTTGACACTGCTGATGTTGGCTGCATTCATCCAGTGGACATAAGTAGCAAGGACTAGATGGTTTCTGTACCTTTGCCTGTTATGAATGACAGTGCTGTCCTAGCACCTATAGAGAGAAATGATCACGAGGAATAACAGGAGATTGCTAATCCTCCTGCACCAGTTAATAATCCTCAGCCTCTTGAGCCTATTCTAGAGATACCTATGAGAAAATCCACGGGGGAGCGAAGACCTGCTATTTCTAATTAGTATATTGTGTATCTTTGTGAAAGTGACTATGATATGGGACCAGTGATTGATCCAGTGACATATAGTGATACTATTGCAAGTTCTCAATCTGACATATGGGTAAATGCAATGAAAGATGAGATGCAGTCCATGTCACATAATGAAATATGGGAGCTTGTTGATCTTCTAGAAGGATGTAGGCCCATTGGTTGTAAATGGGTGTTCAAAACTAAGAAAGATGCTAAAGGGCAGGTTAAATGGTTCAAAGTAAGGTTGGTTGCTAAGGGGTTCACTCAGAAAGAATGAATTGACTATAATGAAACATTCTCTCCAGTTTTATCTAAGGATTCTTTCCGGATCATCATGGCACTAGTGGCTCATTATGATTTAGAACTTCACCAGATGGATGTCAAAACAGCTTTTCTGAATGGTGGTCTGAGTGAAGAAATCTACATGGCACAACCTGAAGGTTTCAAAGAACTTGGTTAAAAACATATGGTGTGTAAACTGAAGAAATCTATTTATGGTTTAAAGCAAGCTTCTCGTCAGTGGTACTTGAAATTTGATGAAGTCGTCACCTCCCTGGGATTTGTTGAGAACAAGGTGGATCAATGCACATATCTTAAGGTCAATGGGAGCAAGTTTATATTTCTTGTTCTTGATGTTGATGATATTCTATTGGCAAGTAGTGATCTAAAGGTTCTACATGAGACTTAGTTATTATTGTCTAACACTTTTGAGATGAAAGACCTTGGTGAGGCATCTTTTGTTTTAGGTATTGAGATACATTGTGATAGATCTCGTGGCATATTGGGACTTTCTCAAAAGGCATATATAACCCGTGTACTTTAGAGATTTAATATGCAGAATTCAAACCTGGGGATGTGCCTGTTGCAAAAAGTGACAAGTTTAGCAAAAATGGATGTCCTAAAAATGACCTTGAGAAGGACCAAATGAGTAATGTTCCTTATTCAAGTGTAATTGGTAGTTTGATGTATACTTAAGTATGCACTAGACCTGACATAGCTTTTGCCGTGAGTGTTCTTGGCAGATATCTTGTAAACCTTGGTGTTGAGCATTAGATGGCAGTCAAGAAAGTTATGAGGTATTTGCAGAAGACAAAGAATTACATGCTTGTGTATAGGAAAGCTGGTGACCTTGAGGTAGTTGGTTATTCAGATTTAGACTTTGCTGGATGTGTGGATGATTTGAAATCTACTTCAGGGTATCTTTATGTTAGCTGGAGGAGTTATTGCGTGGAAGAGTGTAAAACAAACTCTTACAGCGTCCTCAACTATGCATGCTAAGTTTGTTGCATGTTATGGGGCTGCAATGCAGGCAATTTGGCTCCGTAATTTCATTTCAGAGCTTAAGGTAATGGACTCCATTTCAAGACCATTGAGAGTTTTCTGTGATAATAGTGCTGCTGTTTTATTTTCAAAGAATAATAAGAACTCTAATGGGTCTAAACACGTAGAGATCAAGTATCTTAGTGTTAGAGATTTAGTAAAGAAATGTGATATCATCATTGAGCACATTAACACAGAAGAGATAATAGCTAATCCTTTGACGAAGGCACTAAGACTAGTGATTTTTAAAAGGCATGTTGATAACATAGGGATTATTGGATCTTTTGATGTACTTGGTTAGTGGGAGTTTCTTTCTTACATCCATTGATTCTTATTTATTTGGATTTTATGGATTTTGTTGACATTTATTTCAATTACATTTATCAATAATGTCATGTTAATGATTATCATTTGATATTTGTTATTTTATTATAACAATGAAATTATTCATGCATATTATGATCGCTTAAGATTTAGTGTCTATCTTAAGCATATAGTTTATTGAGTGTATGTCTTATTAATGACACCATGTGGAATCTCAAGATATTTTGTTAAAGACATACTGGCTTATATTTGAAGCCTATGGAATTCTCATATTAATAAAGAGAATTCATTTTTGAGGACTGACAATGAAAATAGTATTTGATATGATCACTTCTGGAAGCTATTTTCATGCCACACTACCACAATTAAATCCATGTCGATGGGGTTATTTGACATTTGTAATCATGAGTAGCATTATACACATAAAGTATAATGATTGCCTTGGTTCGATGTTGATAACTTTGTTGGATCGGACTTGTTTAAGGTGGATTGTCTCATGATTTTTTTTAAGTGGCCACATAAAGTTTTTTTTTTTTTTTTTTTTTTTTTTTTGTGTATCAGCCTAAGAGTTATTTTATACAAATTTTTTTCTTTTCAAAATATTAAACTACAATTAATGTTTGTTCAAGTGGGAGAATGTTAGAATTTTTTTATATTGAGCTTCCATTAATTGTCCATTTTGTTTTATTAAAATGGGTTGAACCAATATAATTATAAGACATTGAGAATGAACTATTGTTGTGATCATTTTGTGGGCTCATGCACACCTATTATAAAGTAATTGTGATTGGACGGTAAGTGTGAGCCTATTGGGTCTAATGGTCTCTTTATGGGAGGGTCCATTGGACTAAATATATATGTGTGTGTTGGTTAGGTCTCCTCTCCACTCTAAGGGTTTTAAAGATTGCTTGACCCATAGATAGCCGTCATAGTTGTTCCTGAAAAATGAGGGGAAGACCTAACCCTAATAGATTCTGTTTGTTTGTTGTCTCAAGAGGCAATTTACAATCAAAAGAATGGCTCAAATAGGTATGTTTCCACATAATTAAATTATAAAAGGATGTTCTAAATTCATATTCATGTTATTTTTCTCGTGAAAATCCGATGGCTTCGCAAATGAAACTAGCATCCTTCTCTATTTTGACTGCTGGAACTGTACGATTTTACTTACATTCTGGGTTATGATGCTTGCAAGCATGTCCTCGGTGTTGGTTTACTCATCAAAATCTATCAAACTTTTTTTTTTCAATTTTTTTCTAATTATAAATTTTACCACATATCACTTTTATATCAATTTTTTATAGTTTTATTACACTTTTTTATCATCCAAACACCTCTGTCAAGGGAAAATTCAACATTGAAACTAATTGAAATAGATATCTCCATATTAGGTTCCCTTTTCAAGTGGGATGGTCTTGATTATTCCACCAAAAAATGGAATATCTCTTAGGAGTAATGCTATACAACAAAAAAAAATATACTAAAAAAAATAATCAAGATTAAGAGTTAGCCTAACATTTGAAAAAAAAAATAAAAATAAACTATAGAAATCCACAATTACAACTTTACCATTGCAACATTATTTTGATCTTATTTTCTAATATATTTTTTTGGTCTAATAACTTTTTCCAATTCCTAGTATCAAAAATATACACCAAGTGTGTGTGTGCACGCACGCGCGCGCGTCCTCTTTGCCTGAACCAGGCCCTGAGATGAAACCAGGGACTAGATCACCGGAATTGTCATGGCAAACTATCATACCCAGGGAACAATTTAGTAAACATTTAAAAGTACATACTTTGATAATGCCCGACCTTGTTGTCAATCAAAAACTCACAGGCCGTCTTCCTTTTACCAAGGATGGGCGAAGTTTTAATTTACTACAGCAAAGTTTGAACGGTGAAGATGGCAAAGAACTTGGGTATTCCCAGATTTATCTTCTCGTGCTGACTAAAACTAGAACTAAAAAGTCGAAAGATTCGCATAATACGAGATCAGCAACTATTGCATAAATGAGAGAACCATTCTTATTCAATGGTAAAATCCTTGACGTCCCCAAGACTAGGATTGTCACTAAAAATTTACAACT
This sequence comes from Vitellaria paradoxa, assembly GCA_019916065.1. Taxonomy (NCBI): domain Eukaryota; kingdom Viridiplantae; phylum Streptophyta; class Magnoliopsida; order Ericales; family Sapotaceae; genus Vitellaria; species Vitellaria paradoxa. The sequence continues at coordinate 18,131,716 of CM034233.1, read as the reverse complement.
ATATATAGAACCTCAAAGCAGTAATATATTTACTGTTTCAGAAAGCTACCGCAGGTCTAAAAAGATAAATGGAGAACTCTCCGTACAGTAATAGATCATGTTACTGGTTGTGTTCTATCGTAGGGAGTTCCACTTTGGTTGAAATTATTCCCACTTGATTGAAAGTAGGAAGTAGCTGCCCAAATCACGCGTAGGAGCAGGATTACCACGAATACAGAGCCTCCAATGGTACACGCCACCTAGAAACCACATTCATAGCAACGCAGTATCTTAGATCTCTTGCTCTGTTTTACCCATAAATATGCTGAAGGTTACGTGCTCCATAATTAAATCAGTGCAAGAAATTAACAACCAACCCACCCACCCAACCAAAAAAAAATAAAGATGCTACAAATAACATAATATAATCGTTGAATTTTATGAGCAATGTAGCTCCACCAAATTCTTAAAAGTTTTCATACTCATTTTCCAACCTTTTTCCAAATTGAATGGACCAAAAAGATTGTAGGTAAAAGAATGTATTCCTATCGGTGAAAAAAGGAAGCTACTTTGAATTGTTTCTTTTTCGTGACTGCCCCCCCTTTTTCTTTTTTCCCCCCTTCCTTGGAGAAGATATCTTTGCATGAATATTTGAAGAAGAAGCCATTATGGTCTTCATGGTGTATAGTTTCAAAAATAAAAAAGAAAATGAAAATAAACAAGTTATAGTATTATACTTGTCAAAAAATAAAATTATAGTATTATAATTCAATTTTCCTGGTGATCTCAGATTCTTGGCACAGCAACCAGAATATCCACCTTTTTTCCTCAACTTTTTTCCCCTTCATTTTCCAGTTATGTTGTTTTCACAATTACCTTACCCACAAACAACCCACCTTCTCCGCGAGGATAAATAAAATAAAAAAACTACCTGCAGTTCAGTGGTACACTTTCCTAGTTGTGCAAACAAGACGCAACACCACATCTATCAGCAAGCAATAAGATCTAAATTCTTGTGCAATGGCACTAATGGCGAAACAATACCTCAAGAAGGGCCTTCAGGATAGAAAGTGAAGCCAAAAGAAGGACTCCATCAACTGCAAAAGAAACCTGTACTCCCCAGATGAGAGAGAGAGAGAGTTAACATAAAAGTTGAAACTTGAAAGTAAAGCAACCAACAATATTCATGACTAAGTGTTGCTAAAAGCAGCAAGGAATCCACTACCATTGGCATGAAAATAACAGAATAATGAAACTTCAAAGGAACCAAACACACTCTCCCTCATAACCAACATGGTTTAGGCAAGTTCCACTATTGACCAAAAAAATCCATGATCCATATTTAGTAGGTAGATATTAGAAGCTAAGAATGGACATTGGCAAAACACGACATGGATGAGCTGACTCAACAAATTTTAAAAAAATACAAGACACGCTGCGGCATAGACTCAACAAAAATATATTATATTATGAGTATGTTTTGTTGACAAAAAGTTGGTCAAAAAGTACAATAAAAGTAGAAAGATGATATGTGAAGAAATTTTGATTGGAAAAAAATACAAAAAAATTAGTTAAAGTCGGTGGGTTTTGGTGCCCCAAACGGGGCCTACGTGTCTTAGATATTAATATTTTATTCAAATATACTAGAAATAATACATATAACGCTTACTAATTAAAAACTATGTATTTCATATCCTAAAAGTTAACAAAGAAGTCATAAATGATTACATTCCATAAAAAATGATAATAAACTAATATTCAATAACTTACAAGTTACCAAAGAAAATAAAAACACACACATACATAAAGTTGAGTTGAGTTCGGCTGCTTTCCAACATGTGTTGAAAACGAGTTTGTGGCGCATCCAGACTCCAAATTGTGTTTGAATGTTAAAAAATAAAAGATAGACACGGAAAAAGGCGAGTCCAACACCTATCTAGGGCATGTCCAAGTCCCTTATAAGTTTGACTCACAGAGAACATCATTGGTGGTGAGTCTGTGTTTCTTAGGTTAGAAGCAAGATGATAGCTGGCGTGATCTCAAAAAGAGCTTCCTGTGCACAATGCAATTTTATATACAATAATTATCAATAGACACACATAATACCCAAAGTAGCAGCAGATTGCATGAATACCACTATGAACTACATCTTTGATGAAATTATGTTTTCAAGGAAATAACTATCTCATGAACATTTCACAGCGATAAAACCCTCAATCTATGTTGCAGGGAGTTGGATATGAGTACCGGGTGCAGTACGTGTTCAGATGTCAAAACTTTTCAAAATTTTAAGTTTACAATATTGGGATACGTATTCAAAATTTGGGTATTGATATGTGGACACATCATAAAAATTTAAATATATTGTTTATTGCATAGTAGATTGAGATAAGATATTGTTATTATTTAGGAATGTAATTGAAATAAAATGAAATTTGAACGAAAAATGAGTTTTTTTTATCTTCTATCCATTTAAATGGCAATTTAGTATATGAGACTCCCGCATTGCAAGGTCTAGGAAGTGTGAGATGTATTTAACCTTATCCCGAATCTTCTACTAATGTGAAAAATAAAAAAAATAAAATAAAATTCTTTATTATCAAATATAAGCTGCTGGTTTTTCAAATATTGTTGAAAATTAAAAAATCTGAATGTCTAACACGGAAACGGGCCATAAGGGAGTCAGACACATATCCCCGTACAAAGAACTATTGAGTTGTACATGAGCCGTAAATAGGTTAGAAAATTTAGTTTAGAATCCCTTAACTGAAGGGATTTGATTAGATAGCTTCCTTGATTTGGAGGCGATTTACTTCCCTATTGGGAGTGATTTAGTTTCCTATTTTTATCTTGTAAACTACTATATAATGCTATACAGATTCAATACACAAAGAAAGAAAAATCAGAAATCTTTCCACCTTATAATTTTCTGTCACAAGAAGAAATAGAAGAATTCATGTAACACAGCCCTCAATTATCACCGGTATAATTTATGTTTGAAGTTAAGACCATAACATCATGATGAGACCACACTCAGAATTAAGCACATTGATTTCGTGAAAATTAGTTTCCAATGCTCCCAGATTCATTGTTGAAATCTCCATACACAGACTTGATTTAAGCTTATCTCATTGCAGTATTGCCTATCATTGGCCGTTTCCATCGAACTGCATAGCGGCTTAAATGATTACTCATTTGTGCTTCCTTGCATGCAAGTAATGTTAGTAGCAGCCAGATAAATTAATTGTACTCGCAAGGAGAAAGATATGTTGGCTATGGCAGGATAGAAAGAGCAAGGAAATTCTTACCAGATTAATAAGGCAATTTCTATGCAGGCAGTGAATTATTAACTTCAGTGCGGAATAATTTCAAGCAAGGATAGATAGTAAATGTTAACTGGGGATTCAAGTCGTAAAGCCAGAATGAAACACATTTTCCAGGGAGATAAGGTTGTAAGTGGATCCTTTAAAATTGAATTACAAGCAGGTTTAAGGTGTTTGTAGCAAAATGGAGTGGAAGCTTTGTCCACATCAGAATTATCTGCTATTAACAGCATTGAAATAGTCACACTCTAGATAAACCTTTTTATATAAAGCAAGGAGCTCATCTATTCGTTACCGCAGTGAAAATGAATCACCAAGTGCAAAGGCTTCGGTATAAAGTTGGAAATTTCAAGGTGGTTTAGTTGATATGAGTATAAACGCATCCGCGATTCCACAGTGTTGAAGTTGTACTACCTAGAGCTCACATCTGAGATCCTTTCCTATAAAGTCCATTTAACAAAAAAAAAGCAAGCGAGTGTGATGGCCACACTCCAAAGTCCAAGCAAATATGAAAATTTTGAAAGGAAAAAAAAAAAAAATTGGTAGTGACAAACGATATAATTACCTCTCCACCCATCCCCAAATCCTCTGTCTGAAAATATCAGACAAGCATAAAAGATGATAGGGGGAGAGGGTGCGGGTTGAAATAAGATTTGGTGAATTTAATTGAGCGTAACAAGTTCTGTGACTGTTTGATAAGAGGGCAGAACAGTTTAAACCACAATTTACTATGGATTTGGGACTTCCCAGGAAATTTAATTTGCGCAAGCGGTATAGTTTATTTCAATGTTCAAACCCAGAAAAAAACCTCTCTATAGCATGGTAAATTTTCGTGCATCTGACCCACCCTAAACCCCGTAATTCGAGAGTTGCCCTTTAGCATAGTTTATTTCAATGAGCATTGTCAAAAATTTGTCCCATGAGAATGACCATAGCTCCCTTAATCATGATCCAGACACTGGAGGCTAAAAGTTAATGCAAATCCAATAGCATTAAGTATGCTTCTATAGTTGCAGTGAGACCCTTATCAATTCAATGGTTTTCCGAGCACATTTGGCTGCCTTAATCCATATCCAGCTACAACTAATTTTTTTTTTTTAAATCTCTTTCCAATTGCAAAGCAGAAGGAAATTTCCGCTTTTAACCCTTTTTTCATCAATTATTTTCTTCTATTTGAATTCATAACAATTAGTGGCGGCTACCACACACCACTATTAGCCTTCAGAAGGCAGGAATACAAATCTTTTCCCCTACATAATCCCTCCTTCAAATGTTCAACTTCCATGAAAATATGCACCAAATGTGGGGGTCAGAAACGCAACTCCTAACAGAAATTTCCACTTTTTTTGTTCTTTCATGCATAAATAGATTCGAACTCTCTTTTCAAATCCCTAAAAGCCCACTCTCAAGACATGAAAAAAAAAAAAAGGTTAAATATAATAGGTGAGAAGCACAATGGAAGCAGATCAATCCCAATCATCCACACAAATGATTTACTATCACATCCAATACTCTTTAGTAGCCAGAATAGCATGGTCTTACCAGCTGGGGAGGAATTACTGCCGGTAAGACGGAACGAGAGGCCTTCCTGACCCTCTTCGAGACCTTCTTAAACATGCTCTGAAGGAACCTGAACAGCAAATCGACGCTGCTCTCCGTATCATCTTCTTCATCGCTCTCGTCTTCTTCGTCAATCACATCGTCGTTATAAGAAAAACCTCCATCAATGTCCTCCAATTCTTCTTCACCCGTCGAATTGTTCAACTGCCAAATTAACAGCTATAAAAGTTCACAAACCATATGCATATCTTTACACACCTGTATGCGTTAAAAAAAAAAAAAGAAAGTAGGGGAGACCTTTGAACGGTGAATGCCGATGAGCCTTCCATTGGGGCTGGTTCTGAAGCGGCGGTGATGAAGAAGCAGTGAGTGAGGATTGAACGAGTGACTTCGAGATGGTGAGAACGATAAGCGAAGATTGGTAAATATGAGGCTGACGAAAGGCAACGCTGCCGCAGCTCCTCCAGCCATCTGATCGTAATAATTTGATATGGGTGTTGCAAATGATATATAGCAGGTAATTAAAGAGAGGTATGCTTAGCAATAAAAAATAAAAATTAAAATCTAAAGAGAGTGATTAGCATTTGTAACGTTGCGAAGAGATTTGATACTTTACTTTTATTTTATTCTAAAAAAAATTATTTTAAAGTTTAAATTTTAGATGCATAACAATTGTGAGTACTTGAGTGTATCATATTTGTAAATTTTTTGCATTAACTATTATGTTAATCAAGTTGTTATTAAATGTGAAAAATAATTGAAATAATTGATTTAAACCAAAATTTTATAATTAGTGCTCAAAAAGAGTTTGACCCGCTAGCATTTATCACATATTCCGTCAAACTTAATTATCACTTTTGAAACACAAGTAATGAATTATGCAATTTCAATTCAATATTGAAAAATAAAATCATCTCCAAAAGTATAGACAGTATCATTTGAGTTAAAGAATAAAATCAGTCACATATAAAGGGATAAAAAGGGTTATAGTAAGTAAAAGATATTTAGGTTAGAATGGGTATCAAGTCAAGTTTTTTATAATCTTTAAGTTTATAATAGATTTATTTTTTCAGACAGTAGTCTTATAGATTAGGAAAATTTATCTAAAAAGTGATTTTTAGGATTTCCTTCATTAAATTTGGTGTCTTATATACTTTCGCTTGTGTATTTATGTTTGAGATTTCTCCGTATTAGCCTTCTCAGTTCATTTTATTTCATTAACTTTGAAAAAATAAGACGCTAATTATTAATAAATTTTACAATTGTTGACTATTTTTTCACACAAACTATTAAAAAAAAACTTATTTTTATATACCTCTTATTAATTTTGATTTTGTTCACCATTAAACTTTCAAATATATTCCAGTATACTAATATTTTTAAATTATAATTTTAATTGATAAGCAAAATTCAATCTGTATATAATTATAAAATTTAAAATTTAAATATTAAATTATAAGTATTGAATTATAAAATTTTGATTAACTAATGTTTTAATTATTAAGTGATAAGTATAACTTAATTTGAATAATCAATTGATAAGTGATACTATTTAATAATTCTTAATTAATAAACTTAAATATCTCAAAAAACCTATGCCACCAAACACAAGGTCCTACTTTGTATATCTTTTATTTACAATACTAAAAGAATATATTTTCACTATTTTATCTCTTCATTCCAAATTTTATGTGGCATACCTATTTAATTTTTTAATTCCAATTTTTGTTTTTTAACAAAATTTTGAAATTTCTCCATTCCCTATTATTCTCCTCTCTTCTCATTCATAAAACATTTATTTTTTTGTCCCACATCTTTAAAATACTATAACTTCGCATTTTAAAACCATTAGATTTATGGTATATGATTTTAATTAATGTAAATGAAATTATCGATTCCAAAAAGGAACTTATTTTCTTGAGTTCTAAAAAGTAACCTACTTGCTTAAGACTCACTTGATAAGACTGTCATTTATTGTTTGTATTTAACTATTTATGTTTTTTTTTTTATTCTCGTGTTTTTTTCAAGAAAAATGCATTTGAAAATGTAATTTTCATAGCTGTAATTATTTTTTATTTTAGTAAAATATTTAATTTTTTATTTTAAAAAAATTAATTGAATTCAATAAAATATATTTCATATATATTAATTAATTAAATTAAATTAATTGCTAAAAACAAATTAGTTCAATAAAGATAAAATATATTAAATATTAATTTAATTATATTAGTTATTAGAAATGATTTGATAAAATATTGTTCATGTTAGTTAAATTTAATTAATTAATTATTAATTTAATTATATTATTTATTAAAAATAATTTAGTAAAATGTATTTCATATTAATTAGTTAATTAATTAATTAAAAAATTATTAATTTAATTAACTATAAATTAAATTAAATTAATTATATTGTTTATTATCAATAATTTAGTTTCATAAAATATTTGAATACAATAATTTATTTTATAAATAAAGTATTAAAATTGATAAGATATTTATAAAAAATAAAAGTAAAAACATTTTTTCTTGTTTTTATTTTTCTGTTTAAGTTTTCATTATTTTAAAAGTAAAAAAAATAAAATATAGTTAATAAATATTTTTTTTATCGTCAGTTTTTAAAAATTTGTGATGACAACACACCAAGTCACATGCGGTTAAATTTTCCACCGGTCCTAAAATTCTGTAAATTCAATCGTGCCTAAAACGGCGAACATTAAAAAAAAAAAAAAATCCACTAGTGAAAACGTGTCAACCCAACCTTTAAATGGATTATAGAAATCAAGAAGGCGGAGAAATAACCACCAAATTTATAGTATGTAAAAAAACGAAGCTGGATTTGCCCACAATTACAGCAACAATACTACAAAAAAACGGCATCGTTCTCTCCCAAGTCCTCTCTGGCGCCTCAACACTCCCAAACCCTCGCCCACTTTCCTCCTCGCACGTCCCCTCCCAAGTAGCCAACCCGCAATAACATTCTTCTTCTCACGCGCCGAAGAGCCCGTTGTAATAACACCACCTGAGTTTCTCGACGCGGCTTTAAAAATCGTTGAAATCCAAATTGAACTGAATATGGAAGTTTATTCAATATAATTACACTGATATTTTTATTTTTATTATTATTATTTTTTTATCGGGGCTTTAACTCAGGTGGTTAGGAAGAAGCAGAACGAAGAAGAATAGAAGCGATCGAATCTTCCCTGCAATCGTTGCAGGATTGAGGGGCTTTTTTGTTGTTCGTTCCGGTGATCGGACGAACCGCAGCGAAGATGAACGGATGGGAAAGTATTAGGTCATCCAGATCGAGGTTTGGTGGCGGCGGTAGGAGTTCACAGACGGCGGACCGACTCCCCTCCCGCACCGTTACTCTCGGCCGTGTCCAGCCTCAGGCGCCTGGTCATCGCACCATCTACTGCAATGATCGAGAGGCCAATCTCATAGTCAAGTTCAAGGTTTCCCTACTTGGCTTAATTTTCTCCTTTATAATTTTCGTTCTATATGTTCAAGTACTTGTACGTGTGTGTGTATTTATGTGTGTGAACAAACAACGTTTAATTCGATTGAAGAAAAATAATTTGATTTTTTTTTTCCTGTTCATTTCTCCACTCTGCATTTCATGGTTCAAAAGAACTAGTTTGTTGTTTAGAGATTTGGTATTGATCTGCAACAATGAGTGGATTTTTTAAAGGTGAAAAAATGGCGGAAGCATTAGGTGATTGATATTAGCAGTGTAAGTCAAACGCATATTAATTGCAGAAAAAGCACAAGGGATAAGGTACTTCCAGTTAACTCCTTTTATCTTGCTATAAGGTATGGAATGACAATTTTTTGGTATAAGAAGATGTTGGTGTGTTTGGGTTTGTGACAGAACCCGAAATGAGCTTGGGATAACTTGAGTCAACTGTTTGGGATTTGTTAGATGAATATTTTGGGCTATAACAACTGGTTGGCAATTTGTATGTATTGGATTGTTACTGTTAGTTATAGCTCTTGTATATTAATATACAGTGTATTAGGGTTAGTTTTGATGGTGTTATTTAGGGAAAATTACATTTTGCACGTCTAAGCTTTCACCAATTCTCATATCAGGACCTGACATTTTAATTCTGATAATTAGGGACCATAGAATTCAATTTATTGCAATGTGAGGCCATTGTCACTCCCCGTTATAATTTCACTTTGAGGCCATTGTCACTCTCCATTATAATTTCACTTACATGTGCATTCAACAGTGGAATTATAAATAGAGGGTTACAGTCTTACAGAGGTATCGCATTGTAACAAATTGAATGTTCAAGTCTTTAATTGTTACAATCAAAATGTTAGTTCCGAAATTGAGATTTGGTGAAAATTTGTAAAAGTGAACTTTGCAAGGTATTGCAACAAAAAATGTTTTTGGGAGCAAAGCTAATCAACGAAATCTAGTAAATAACAGACCATGTGAAAGTATAATTATTTTTGAATCAGGTAATTAACATATTATGACTGCCAGTATTTAATTCTAATTTTTCAAATACGTAGTACTCATGCAACGTGTCTATGGAAAGGCATTAGAAAGTTTTGGCATGATTTTGTCCAATCAAGATCAATTATGGTTAGTCGAGGAAATTGAGTAAAATTTTGGCATGTTATTTTGGTTGGTGATCGAACCTTGAAACATGCATACATATGAGTTAACAATTAGCTGAGAGGCTTCAGTGGCAAATACTTGACTCTGGAGGAAGGAAATGATTCATAGAGCCTATGCCTTAGGAGCAATGTTCAAGATTGGGAGATTGATAGTTATGCCAATTTCATCTAGATGTATGCTCACAAAGCGGGGGAAGGCGATGTGAAAATTAGATGGAAGGTTTGTAAATCATTATGTAATGTGTTATTAGGAAGGAGGGAGGTGGAAATTCGGGATGCCCTCAAAGATAATATTCCTTATCTGGTGTTGGATTTATGATAAGATCTTCCCAGTTACCATTGATAATGTTACTGTTAGAAGGTAGGTAATTGTTTATTGGTATTGTGAAGGATAGAACTTTGCTCTTGGCGCATGATAGCAGCTTGCTAAGATGCACCGTTTCCATTTTAGGGCCTGTTTGGATGACAAAATTTTCCCGACTTTTGGCAACTTTTAGCCAAAAGTTGACACGTGTCCCTTTTATGTGTTTTGGTAAAAATTTGGAAAAGTTAAACACAAAATGGTGAAAGTTGGAGAAAATTGGTAAAAGTTAGAAAAAGTTGGTGGTTTTATGTGTGAGAAAGAAGTTATGTGTTTGGTAAATTTTGGTAGAGAAAGTTGGAAGTTGGAGATTTTTGGTAGGTTACCAAATGTGCTCGTAATAGTTCCACAAATTTAGGGTTTCACTCGAGGTGGATGAGCTCTAATTAGGGGCTAAGGAGAATGATATTTCAGTGCATCTATACTATGATCGACATTGTTTGGGAGAGTCAAGGCTACAGGGTTAGGGTTTACAAAGGGGGGAAGGTGTCAAGTCTTCAATCACTTTGTTTGTGGAGGAGCTGAGGTGGGTAATTTGAATTTGTAAGAAGGGGTTGACGATCTAGGGGGTAGATGCAGGTGGGACAGTGGGTCAGCTGCAAGAGGGTGTTTTTGAGCTCTAGATTGTGTGGAAGAAAAGGACTTAGGAGATGGCTTTGCACTCTTTTACAAGAAGGGCAAGACCTAGGTTTGCATACTAGAAGATGGGGGTAGTGGAAGTTGGGTCAAGTTCGTAAATCATTTGTTGGAGTTCGATCTATGGGGAATGAGGGTGGCAATCTTGAAAAAGAGAAGTCCTATGTTGAAGCTACATTAATTTCAAGCTGGTCGGAAGAGAGCTTAAGGTGCAGAGTTAGGCTAGAAAGGACTTAGGGGAGTTTGCTAGTTGAAGGGTTTCGTGAAGGGGTTGGCAATAGGGATGTGGATAGATGCCTTGTCGAAGGTTTGACGAAGGGGGGAAGACGGTGATGGAGTTGGCTGAAGCTTGAAAATAGGTTGAAGGGAGGTGGAGGATCCCAGGTGACATTGAGGAAGTCAAGGCTTTGTTCATCTTTTCATCTCTAGTATTTAGTAAAAAAATAACGAAGGGTTAGGAGTAGCTTGAGAGGCATACTTCTGTTACTTGACAGATGGCATCCATGGTGAGGATGTTCGAGGGATGGAGAGGAAGAGGAAAGTGTTTGGGTGAGATTGGTGGGCTTACCAGTTCATTTATGGGGAGAGGATGTTTTCAGAGTAGGAGGGAGCCTGTATGGGTTTTTGTGGTCGATGGGGGAACAGAATGGATGGAACAACTTATGGTGGTGTTGTATGAGAGTGAGAGGGAATATTAATAGCATTCAACGTTCGTGAGGCTAGAGATGGTTGATCTTACCTACGAAATCCCTTTGTGGGTGAAGAGGGCTTCTTTCATCATGCGTCTAGCTGATTGTGGCCCTAGGTGCTTGTTATTCAAGGCTTCTTTTGTGGGTGGGGAGGGCTTCGTATGCTATATTGACCATATGGATACCTGTTCATAGTGTTTTTATCTTGTGCCTCAGTTTGAAGAGGTTTTGTACAAGGGTGACATCCTCTTGATGGATTTTTATTTAATTGCTCTTATTTATTAAAAGAAAATTATAAATTGGTATTGCCTCTGCAAGAGGGATTAGGAATCTACCAGTCGTCTTTTATACATTGTTTATGTGCCAATGAATTGTGGGATCTTGTATTAACATAGGTTTGTTTGCAACAGGTGTTTCCTTAAATATGAAGTATATTTTTGAGAATTGGTGGCTTGCGAAAGTCCAAAAGAGAAGGAAGAAAGTTTGAAAAATTATTTCTTTTTGTTTAGTTTGGTTGATTTGGGGAGAAGAACGTAGGACTTTTCAAGAAATTTAATTCTCCTTGTATTGGGTGAAAAGTATTTTTTTGGCTACTTTATGTAGATGGTTATCGAGGGGTACTAGACTTGAATAGCTTTTTGGAATTTGTAGAATTTTTGGAATTGTAATTCTTTCCTTTTATTTATTTATTTTTTATGATTATTTTGTGGGGGTGCTTGATGCCTCTTTAATAGATTTTATTTATCCCCCCCCCCCCCCAAAAAAAAAAAAAAATCAACCATGTGTCATTTTTGGAGCTCGTTCCTTGTTAAGGCTTTAGCTTGGATTGTAAGGAAGATGAATCGGTGAGCTTATTTGAGTTAGGATACTGAAGAAAGCTTCCTGCCCACATTTGTTCTCTTATATAACATTTGTAGCTAGACTTGCTCTCTTTTTGTTCAATTGCCCCACCTTTATGCTTCAACAAAAAAGTATCTTTCCCTTTGCTGGGAATTGTTTGGTTCCTCTTTCGAGATTTTTTTTCCATATATTGGAGTATTTTAGATCAATTTAAGAGCTTTTCAAAGGAGATAAAGGTGATGTTGCATGGGATGGTCTCAGACTTCATGGAGATCAACAATGGTGAGATAACAGGGAATGTTCAGATGGGAAGGAATATAGAAGACTGGGAGATGGAGGAGTTTGCGGACCACATTATATATAGCAGAAATGGGAGTAGATGATGATGGGCTAAAATGGAAAAACACTCAGTTTGGACGCTTCAAGGTAAGCTTATTGTTTGACTATAATGGGGAGGCTGAAAGGGGGTTCGACTTGAAGAAGGTTTGAAGCTCAGGGGCCCCACCCGGAGTGACGTGCTTTGTATGGTGCATACCACATAAGCAGACTCTTATGACTGACAATAATGAGGAAGAGAATGGTAATAGTGAACTGGTGATGTTTTTACAAACAGGGAGCAGAGTCCATTGACCATTTGTTTATATGTTGTGATTGGGCAAGAGAGTTGGGGAGCATGTCCCTTGCTTGTTTTGGTTTGCTTTGGGTATTCCGGAGAGGGAAGAACACAATCCAATGGTGGTGGGGGATGAGGATCCAAAAGAACGGGAGGAAAGTCTAGCGCTTAATCCCATTCTGCTTGACATGGCTTACTTGGAGTTGGGGGGGGGGGGGGGGAAGGAACAGAAGATGTTCTCGGAATGTGGAATTTTCTCTGTTTAGGTTGAAGAGTGTTTTTTTGGCATTCTGTATAGCTGGTTTTCTGGTAGCTTTGAACTGGATATAGCGTCATTTTTGCTGTATTTTTGTCAATGTAAAGGTTGAATTGATGTTTCCCATTAATCTAATTTCTTCCCTCAACTCTCTTACTGATTTCTAAGCACCTGTATTTTAGCCAAAAAAAAAGTATACCCTAAGCACGTGTTAGAAAAAGAGAAGAAAAGTCATCCTTGCTTGCTTTTGTCCTGGACAAAAATATATCACCCCAGCTTGGCAACAAAATTTGTTTAGGATAACTGAAAAATAGATTGATTTAGATGGTGGCGTTTGGGATTGGGAATACAATTCTATATAGTTTCACAGTGTCTATCTGGTGAAGCCATTGGTCTGCCACTGCTATTGAAACTTACTTTTAAGCTGAACATTTTTGTTTGTTACTTGTTAGTCTTTTGTATATGAAGTGCTTTTCAGATAAAGGTGATGAAATTTATTAAATTTGGGAGTTTGCAGTTGTGGGATCAAAACATTATATTGACATGCTTGTCAAATCAGAAGGGATATATTTTCTGATTCGCCATCAGTTAGAAATTTCTATATAAAATTTTGTCCTTTAATGCTAATATATAATAGTTTTATTTGCAATATTTAAGATAGCTTTCTGTCCTCAATATTTTTTTTTGGGAAGTTTTCTGTCCTCAATATTGTGTTATCCTTTCTATGATCTTGCTTTTCTTTGGTTTTGAATAGGCCTTTTGGTGAACGCAGCAAAATCATTCTATTTGGCCATTCTAAATTTGTTACCTTTTAGGTTTACTTGTGTGATTCCTTTTCTGTCATTCTTCTGCTCGCAATTTCATAGTACATGGCGAGCATAATCTTTTAACGTCGTCTCTCTTGGTAATGAAATAGCAATTGATTTTGCAAATGGTGGGTATTTATAGCCATCAATTTTAGTATGCACCTTACTAACATTTGTTTAGGTGCATCAACACATACGCAATTTTATGATTTTTTTTGTCTCTGGTTGATATGCTTGTTTTCTATGACCCAAGAATCTATGGAAGTTATAGTTTTAGTCTGATAATCCATCACTTTGCGAATGGGTTTTTTGATTTCCTTTTAGTGCGTAGTGAGGATTCTTTTTTGACAGGAAGATATTTCTTACGTCCCTGGTGTTTACTACATAAATAATTGTCTTCTATAAGGCAGAGGACTTCGGATTTTATTCTGAGTGCTTAAGAGTGATTGAGCCAAAGGCAATAGAACTTGTGACAAGAAATTTTGAGAAAACCATTCTCATAAGGAATTATTGCACTTGTGTAGGGACTTGAAGGAGAAACAAGGTTTGAATGTTGTAAAGTACTCTGCTGGAGTGGTAAATATGATGTCTGTTACTACTCTAAAAAAAATGATGTCCGTTACTGGAGTATAGCTGTATTCTAAAATTCTATGCCAAGCTTTTAGGATTATGTGGTCACCAAGGATTGACAGAACATCGCCATGGATTTTTGGTGTTTGACTTAATAGACATTTGATTAAAATAAATTTCAATATGGCTGTTGGCATTCAAATGGTCTTCATCAGGCTGTTTGTTCAAACAGAAGGAAGGGTTGGTGTGCTTAAAAATATATTCCTATTGGGAGAGGGGGATTTGTCTTATGGCTCATTCCCTTTTTTGCCAACCACGATGATCATTGTATAGCGAGCTTCGCTTATGTTTAATGATAAACATTGAACTTCATTGTTTTCTCTTGTATGTTGGTTTCAACTAATCCAAATCTAGCAATGGTAAAATGCTAACCATGCCGTATTTCCATTTTGCATAAGATTTTGTCTCCTTAGGAACTGAAATTACGATACAGAAATAACACATGGAAAATTTGTGTATATATATATATATATGGCCAGAAGAAACTTTGGTGCCATGTACAATCATAAAACATATTCGAAAATTATAAGTAGACCATTAATCTCTTTGTACGAGAAATTTTTATTAGTTGTACCCATGCATTCTTTTTATTCATGTTTTTTGTTACTTGTACATTCTAATTGGATGGATTGTCTCAGGGAAATTCTATATCAACTACGAAGTACAATGTTCTTACTTTTCTACCCAAGGGGTTGTTTGAACAGGTAAAATGGTTTTCTTCCTCCCAGCAATGAGAATGATAAACTAATTATCTTGCTGTTGCTCCCCATATTATAGTTGGTACAATTATGTCAAATATTCGTTCTACCTTTTATCCATCCTAACGTGCTATGTTGTCCAGTGCTAACTTTAATTTCTTTTTTTTTTTGGGGGGGGGGGGTTGGATCATAGTTTAGGAAGCATGTCATGAGTTTTCAGTGCACTAATATTTGAAATATAACACCTAATTCATTCTATGTGTAGTTGGCAAAATACATCTTTGTTTTTTTGTTTCCTCTATGCTAGTTTGAAATTCATTCCTTTACGTGGACTCCTGTTTGAACTTAAAATGAAACTTCTGAAAAGTCAGGTGGGTGGATACCTTTTGCAACTTTTTTGTTTTTTTGTTTTTTTGTTTTTTTTAAAGAAAAGTTATGTAACCTTATGGTGATTTATAATATGTTGTCAAAAGGTTTTATAGTTATTATATAAAATTCGCATGATTTCTGTGGACTTTTCTAGTGGCCATTGTTTTTTCATCACGTTTTCCCATTGCTATTTGGTAACTATGGTTTGAGGGGTGATGTCAATGGGGAAACTTGACTTATTTTTAGACCAAACTTTGAATGATATTCACTTTTATTTTTGCTTTTGTAAGTTGTAACATGGTTTGTATTTGGTGCTATGATATACATTATATTATATACGGTTCTTTGTTAAGAATCTAATCAAATGTTTAAAAATTATTAGTAAAATTGAAATTAGTAGACTAATTCCAATAGAATACACGGTCATATTATGAAATTAAAAAAAATAATAATAAAAAGAATTTATGTGCATTTAATTTGTCCCCCCCCCCCCAAAAAAAAGAAAAATTCCCCCATCCCTTCTCCTTCTGGAAATTTATGACAAGATAAATAAAAATTGGATGGGTTGGCCAAAAGAGGCTTGCTTGAGGCTTTGGACTCTCTAGCCGTTTAATAAATGGGAATGGTTGTGATCACACGTTTATTTTACCATACCGTATTGTTGGTCTAACTCAAACTGAGCTCAACCTGACATGTTTTCCCATTGTAAAACATAGTTATAATTTTTCCCTCTCTGAAAAAGATCTTTTTCTTTTTTCCCCACTGACAGTTCAGACGGGTGGCTAACCTATACTTTCTTATGATCTCAATTTTATCATGCACACCACTCAGGTACGTCAAGTAAATTATGAATTAGTGATTTTTTGTTTTTCTTTAAAGCATTGAGCAGTGGTAATGGAATGACATAAAAAGCAGCATGCTTCATGACTATGGCTGGCTGATATGATGCATCATGGGAATATATTTGATGATTATATTATCAATGATGACTGGACCTGCCTGTGAAAGTTCGGTTAATTCACCTCCAACTAACTTTTAGTGAATTGTTGTTTTCAAATTTTTGGTTCATCTATTTCCCACTCCATATGGCGTTCTTTATTTTACAAATTAATTTTATAAATAACAGACAATCCTGGTCAGGAAAACACTTTGGCATGAGATGTTTTATGCTTGTAAGGCATTTGGCTTGCAGTAATTAAGCATTTTGAACTTTTCATTCTGGGTTTTCTTTTTGCTTGTTGTTTGAAGCTTCTGAGTACTGGAATCTTCATTTGTATTTTTGTAGAATTGTCTGATTGAATAAAATCTGAAATTATTGAAAACAGGAACATTTTTCTTAGGGCTTCTATTAGTAAATACATTTACTAAGCTTGTGACTTTTTTCTTTCTTCAAAGCACTTCCTATGTTTCCTTACCCCTTTGCATGCTGAACATGTTATACTTATAGAATCCTACTTGCTCACTCTTCCCACCTGTGGGGCTCCGCCCTCTCAACCAACTTGGAGGATTTCTATTGATAAGCTTGTGTCTTTCTGCAATGCATACCTATGTTTTTTTATCCATGTATTATGTACATATCATATGGGGCTTATATTGATCAATGTGTTTGACCACTCTTGCATGTTGCTGCAATTCTACTCCTATGCTTCCTTACCTGTGTATTACGCATCTAATGGACTGCTTCTTATGTTTATTGCTGATATGCTTTCCCAACCTGTGAGCTCTTGCTTTGCCTTCCCTGGCTGGGGCTTGATTTTGCATACAGCTTGTGTACGCATTTTGTGATCTATGTCCATAACTTATGCATTTTAATTGTAAAATCTGTGGAGTTAGGCTCCCATGCTTCCATACACTGTTTCCTGCACTTGTCTTGACAACTATGATGTTGAATAAGTGAGGGAATGATCTGAAGAGTTGTGTTAGAATAGTTTCTGGCTTTATTTTTCACCTGCACCTGAGAAGTTATGTTTTGCGCAGTCCTGTATCTCCAATAACAAATGTGCTTCCACTGAGTATGGTGCTTTTAGTATCCCTTATTAAGGAGGCATGGGAGGATTGGGTGAGTATCGTTAGCTCATCAGCTTTTAGTTTCTGCATTGGTCTTTTTCTCCATTTATTGGTTTAATAATGTAAAGAATTCATAGCATATGATTTTATTTAGCTGGAATTCGTATTTCTGCTAATTTATCTGCACCAGAGTATGCATCTGGAAAATTGTTTGTGGCCTTACATTTCATTCTTTCTTTTCTCTCCCATTACGTGAAACAGAAGCGATTTCAAAATGATATGGCAATAAATAATTCTACTGTAGACGTGCTGCATGGTCAAAAGTGGGAAAGTGTTGCCTGGAAGAACCTG
This sequence comes from Vitellaria paradoxa, assembly GCA_019916065.1. Taxonomy (NCBI): domain Eukaryota; kingdom Viridiplantae; phylum Streptophyta; class Magnoliopsida; order Ericales; family Sapotaceae; genus Vitellaria; species Vitellaria paradoxa. The sequence continues at coordinate 18,113,967 of CM034233.1, read as the reverse complement.
CAGGTTGGAGACGTTATCAGAGTAAGTATCTACGATATTTTCTCTCTTCTTTTCGGCAGTGTGTTATAGAATATTGTATCCAATGTCTATGAATGCTGTCCTCATTGGTTGTTAGGGTTTGTACTACCAGTGTTGTTGTGTCCCTTTCAGCAGTATGTTATATGATAAGGTTGTTTCTTACATCAAATGATATCTCGTACCAGCTGGTTGGTTGGGTGGTATCTCACTCCTGACCTTGTCCCCAGTAGAGATTGGGATTCAAGGAACCCCCCCCCCCCCCCAAAAAAAAAAAGATCCTGAGGATGCTGGGGACTGTGAGACCACCGAGCTATGGGCTCGGTGTGGGATGATTATGGCCATTGCCAAATAAATAAAAAATAACATGCTGCTTCTCTTATTCTTGTTGTTATTCATAATTTAACAAGTTTCCCATGGTGGCCACATAAGGAATTTTGCACTGCTTGTGATATTATGTTATTGGATAACATTAGGTCCCCTGGACATGCATTGGTGATCCTTGAAGAATTTTGCAGATAAAATTTATTATTGTGTGATCACCAGATCATGGGAATCGTATTCATGGTATAACCTGCACCAGAAAACACAAAATTAATCATGGTATAACCACCTTATCCTTGGGATTATTGATCATGTGTGCATTGCCCATTAAATTTATATAGAAAAAGTTCGTAACACAAACGCTAATTGTTAGATATAATGATCAAAGATGTCTATGTGGAAACACATAATGAAACTATTGTAGTTTTTAATTTTTGTTTTGTACTTTCTCTGCATGAATGATATATTCAGACTCTTTGGGTTCCACCTTGACATTATTGTTGGAATGACAACGGTCCTTCGGGGTATGAAGGTTGTTCATGAATTCCATTCCACTGGGAAGCCTGTGAAAAGTATTAATTCTTTAATTATAGCCCTGATACTGAATAAGTCAAATGCTATTGACATATGGTAGGATGTATCTACAAGTTGATTACAAAGGTGTTAGCATTGAGGCTCAAGAGGGTAATGGGAGGTCTGGCGGTGGAGAACCAGAACGCATTTGTTGAGGGAAGACAAATCCTTGATGTGGTTCTGATAGCGATGTAGTGATTCTTAGGCTTAGGAGTTGGGAATTAGGGGTAATCTGCAAAGTAGTTATTGAAAAGTCCTATGACCACGGAAATTGGAGGTTCCTAATCTCCATTCTAGAAAGGATGGGTTTTGGGGAGATGTGGAGGAATTGTATATTTTGGTGCATATTCATGGTAATGCTCTCCATTATTATTAATGGAATGCTGGCTGGATTCTTCAAATAATTAGGGCAATCCTATAGGGGGATCCTTGTCGTCTTTCTTTTTCACCACCTTGGTGATGAAGGTGTTTGGTAGGATGCTGAGAAGAGTGGGGCAGGGAGGCTTCATCAGAGGATTCTCAGCAGGTCATTGCAACCCAAGAACCATCGAAGTTTTGTTGTTTGCAGATGGTTTTATAGTATTTTGCAGAGCAGACCCGGTTCAGTTGAGCCATTTGATGTGTATTTTGATGTGATTTGAGGCATTTTCTAGCCTGCGGGTAAACTTAAGTCAGAGCTTACTTTAGTAGGGGATGTTCAAAACCTGTCTATGCTCTACATTATATTTAGGGGCAAATAAGGGAGCCTTCCCACAACAGGTCAAAACAGTTGTGGGACAATGTCATTGAAAATGTAGAAGAGGCTTGCGGAATGGAAGAATGCATGTTTCTTTAAATGAGCTAGATTGGTTCTCATAAAAAACACATCAGCCAGCTTGCCCACATATTTCATATCTTTGTTCACAATCCCTATGTCAATCGCGAAGCAACTGGAGAGGTTTCAACGGGATTTTCTGTCAGGTGACTTAGGGTAGGAGCACAAGTTTCACTTAGTAAAGTGGGAGTTGAGTGTGCCGATCAGTAAGGGAAGGGGGAGTGGGCATAAGGAGGGCCAAAGATTTTAACGAGGCATTGCTAGAGAAGTAGCTGTGGAGACTCGCTTGCAAAAGGGATATGTTATGGAGGGGGATTGTCGAGTAGAGGTTTGGAAGTGTGTGGAGATTGGGTGTCAAATGAACCAATCGATCCCCATTATTTGGGATTGTGGATAAACATTCGTAAGTTGTGTCGTGCTTTCAAGAAGTCATTCTCCTTGATAGTTGGCCGTGGGGTTCGAGTCAAATTCTGGATGGAGTTGTGGATCAGGGAATGCAAACTGTAGGAAATATTCCTGAATATGTCGCGATGGCATATGATTGGGGAGTCAATAGATGCTTCTCCATCCAGAATGGGGTTATGGTTTGGGTTTTTCCTTTCTGCGTGTGCTTGTAAGATTGGGAAGTGGAGGAGCACTTGAAGATGCTAGAACTGTTATATGACCAAAGTGTGGGGAAAGGGGTTGACAAGATGAGGTGGAATGAAATCAGATCAGGGTCCTTTGGGTTTAAATCCTTCTATGTCTTTTCAGACCTGGAGGTAGGTGGACTTCAATTGGACTGTGCTATGGAAAGTAGGGGCTTTTTCAAAGGTGGCATTCTTTGTCTGGTGGATGATTCATGGCAAGACGTTGACTATTGATAATCTGATAAGGAGAAGGCTGGTCACTGTTAACTGATATTGCTTATGCAAGTGGTCAGGAGTCGGGGGAATTGATTGATCATCTGTTTGTGCACTGCTTGTGTGCAAAGGAACTCTTGGAGGTCGCATTGTTATGTTTTGGAGTGCAATGGATATTTACGGGAGAGGCCAAGCACACCTTCGAGTCTCAATGGGGTGCAAGGATTGTAAGGATGAGGAAAGGTTGGAGAATAATTCCCTTTTGTATAGCCTGGATGTTACGGGGAGAAAGGAATGGATGGTCACTCTGAGGAATTGAATCTCCTTTATTTAGATTGAAGAGTAATTTTTTGGCTATTTTGTTCATATGGTTGTTAGGGGGTAACTCTCAGACCTCCACAATTTTTTTTGACTTTTGTTGATAGCTTTAAGGTGTAATCATACCTTTGTGGGCCTTGTGTAGGGACGGTATCCCCTTGATGCGTTTCTTAATACAATTTTAATTACTTACCCCCCCCCCCCCAAAAAAAAAGAGGTTACTTTTTTTATAGTCCATTATGAATGCTACAGCTGTTCTGATATGAACGTAAATGTGGCTGCGTTGCAGGTTAAGCAAGATGGATTCTTTCCAGCAGACCTGCTATTCATTGCTAGTTCAAATGCTGATGGTGTTTGTTACATCGAGGTTTTGTATTCATTTCTGTTATGTGTCTACTATGGAAGAATGTTTTTCTTTTTTGGTTTCAGAACTGAACATGATTCCTTTGAAAAGGATCAAACATTTTGTTGACGTTATATGTGTTTCCTTATTCCCCTTTTTTCCTCAAACCTTTAATACTTTTTTTTAATACTTCTTGGCTCTCAGACTGCAAATCTGGATGGTGAAACAAATTTAAAGATCAGAAAAGCATTGGAAAAGACTTGGGATTACTTGACTCCTGAGAAAGCTTCTGAATTCAAAGGTTTTGTCTTTCTGTTGACCTACTCAAGGATGATGTGTTTTCAGACCTTATTTTACTGTGATTTATTTTCTGGAGCAATCATGTTCAATGGACAAGCCTTGCATTACATTTGGTTTGAAATACGAATGAGGTGAGTGTGAGGGTCAAAATAATTATGTTTGGTATTGATGGAGAATGAGCTTGAGGATAGGAATGTTGTATGTTCGGTTGGGTAGAATAAAGGGTAGAATGGAATGAAAAAAATAAGTAAATACCCATATTACCCTTGTAAAGGAGGATATTACACTTTATAGGGAGTCATTTTGTAAATGTTCTATCAAGGCTAATGGCTTATTCTCCCGTGAGGAGAATAAAGAGGGGATTGAGCATGGTATTCTACCCTTCAAAATTGCAACCAAAGAAGAGAATGGAATCCTCATGCTCATTCCACCCTTATTTTACCCATCCAAATGTGACCTTAAGGCCCTAATACTTGTTTCTCTTTCATTCCTCGTCCCAACACATGTAGCCCTTTGATTTTAAAGTAGGCATTTTCAGATTTCTACTAAGGATGCTGACATCTTGATTTCTACCATTTAGTCAACTAGTCACGTCAGTTAGATTGGGTTCATGTGTTACTCATTCCCCCCCCCCCTCCAATTAGATTGTATTCTGGTGTTATGATAGAAATGAATGGAGGAAATCATTTTGTCAAAAGGTGGGGAAGCTCTCCATTCCTGTTCTCCTGTAGCTAGATCCTGCAGAACCATAAGAATTCTTAGTTAGAATGGACTAAAGCTTTTGTTGAGTTGAATGCCTTTACACAACGTTTTCATTTCTTATCTGTTGCAAATTATTTAGTTCATTGCAAAACGTATTGATTTGGGTCGAGGAAGAAATTATTGTGGGTTAAATTAGAGAGACGTGTTTAATTGAATTAAGGCCCTGCAAAAGCCAGAATGGCAGAACAGATTGCAAGTAACAATCTCCAAATAAAGTCGAAGCTTTTTTTGAGTTGAGTTGACAAGAAATCTTATGAGTTAGAAATCATGATGTATGTGAGTTGACCATTTATTATTATTTTATATTCTTATTTCCTACAGTGATTTTCCGTTATTGCAGGTGAAATACAGTGTGAACAACCAAATAATTCATTGTACACATTCACTGGAAATCTGATAATTGAAAAGCAAACTTTGCCCCTGAGTCCGAATCAACTTCTACTGCGTGTATGAATTTTCTTTCTTTCTTTCTTGTTTTTTTTTTTTATTTTTTTATTTTTTAAATATCTATTAGCTTGCTGTTCTATTCAAGTTTCATTTCTATTTGGAGTTCCATTCTGAATTTGGTTCAAGATGCTTAGTTTGTAGAATTGTACACTTTGCTTTGGGTTGAACTGCGTGGATTTAGATTAAATATAATCTCTCTTTTCTTGGACTGATTACAAGTCTGCATATTCTGTATTATTCCTTCCATTTTGCTGTTCACTGTTCTTTGTTGAAACTTATCTGATGTGCACTCATCAAATTCAGATCTACATGTTTTCAGGGATGCAGCCTCAGGAACACTGAGTACATAATTGGAGCTGTTGTTTTTACTGGACAGGAAACAAAGGTGTTATGTTACATTTAATAGTTCAGTTGTAGTGCCCGTGTTCTTTGTTTTTGAGCTTTTCATGTTAAGCTGTCTGTTATGCATGGAAGATTTATGTTAGGATCAACGCGTTCGTTAACATTTGCTGCCTTTGACCATGTTTGGAAAGTTATGCCATCTCTTGGCATCCACTAAGGATCCTGATTCTTGCGATGGTCTCTTTAACTATAGTGGATGGTTTTAGTTCCTTGATATCTATATAACATTTATAACATGTTAACTTAAACTATTTACTTGTTTTGACCTTTTTTATGTTTCTTGCTTGCTTTATTTTCAAACTTACATTTGTGAGGCTGCTACCTTTATGAAATAAGCATGGTAGGTTGTCCTGATTTTTTATTGAATTGCAGGTTATGATGAATTCCATGAATGTTCCTTCGAAAAGAAGTACACTAGAGAGGAAACTTGACAAGCTCATACTTATTCTTTTTGGTGTTCTCTTCTTTATGTGTCTACTTGGGGCTATTGGCAGGTGTAAAAATATCTGTCTGTTCTCCATATTTGATACCAACTGCTATGTAGCTTCTATTTGTTTCCCTTAATTTTTCTTTTTGATGACATACATTATGCTTTATGTTGCAGCGGAGTATTTTTAAACCGCAAATATTACTTCTTGGGTCTCCGTGGTCCAGGCTTATCACCAGATATGAACCCCAGCAACAAACTTGTGGTATTATTTGCTTGCTGCAATATGAGGAACCCTCTTGAATGAATTACTAATATGTTTCATTTTGTTTTCTCCCTCTTGAATGAATTACTAATATGTTTCATTTTGTTTTCTTCTTTCCATTGATGTTGTTTATTGCTTCTACAGGTTGCTCTTCTAAATATATTTACCCTAATTACTCTGTATTCAACAATTATTCCCATTTCTCTTTATGTTTCAGTGGAGGTAGGTATTATACTTCTACAATAGTTGCCTTCCCTAACTGTACAACATTTATTGGTTCAAGTATTAATGTTCTGTTTCTATTTTCAGATGATCAAATTTATACAATCCACTCAATATATTAACAATGATTTGCATATGTACCATGTTGAAACCAACACCCCTGCATTGGCACGAACATCCAATCTGAATGAGGAACTCGGACAGGTAAACTTGTTTACTTTCTCAAGAGTTGATCTTCTCCCCTTATATCTCCTGAGCAAATTTTGTGAGATCTATTTATTTGGTAAATCATTGTCATTATTGTTTTTTTTTTTTAAAATCCAAGTTACTTTCATACTGCTTGTCATAGTTGACTTGTAAACGCTAATGGTATATTGTACCTCTGATCAGGTTGAATACATATTTTCTGATAAAACTGGAACATTAACAAGAAATTTGATGGAATTCTTTAAGTGTTCAATTGGAGGGGAGGTCTATGGAACTGGTCTCACGGAGACTGAGATAGGAGGAGCACAGCGGTATGGGATAAAAGTTGATGAGGTATACTTGGTTGGCATCACTTGGAAAATGAAATGACTTAATTGTATCTATGGTTAATTTTGCTGTCAATCAATTCTCACAGGCTCGGAAACCAGCAAATGCAGTACGTGAAAAGGGTTTTAATTTTGATGATGCTAGGGTTATGCGAGGTGCTTGGAGGAATGAACCTAACCCTGATATGTGCAAGGTAGACGAGTTTGATTGACAACTAGAGTGATTGTTGGTATTCTGATTGTAGCTGTAAATTCTATACCGGTCAATATATATGTTTTCTTTTTTTTGAAAAGATAAGTAAAGCTTTTATTGATGGAAATGTTGTAAACAGCATCCAGAAGATGCCATCACACAAGACCAAATACAAACTATTTTCCCACTTTTCCTAAAGAATCTATAAAGTGCATTAGGGAAGAAAGTTCAACCTTTTTACCAGCATTGACCCATTTAAATAAATAATTAAAAAACAAGCTTTTGACTCTTTTCACGTTACTTTCCTTGGCTTCAAAGACTCTTCTGTTGCGCTCTTTCCAAACTGACCACATTAGGCAAAGTGGAACCAGGTTCCAAACTATCTTCTTATGCTTTGCTAAAGGTTGCCCCCACCAAGATGAGAGGAAACTTATATGTTTTCTTATTGGTATGGTACATATTGAAACTGGTGCATTTAAATGTACTGTTTCAGATTTTTCGTTATAAAAATATATATATTCATAAAAAAGTACATACCTACACAAAAAGGTTTAGTGTATCGTTCAAATAAGTATAAAATATAGTTTAGTTGGAAATGTTAAATGCACTTCACTTTGAACTTCCCACCCACCATCCCCTCTCACAATGAATTTTGGAGCATGCGAAAATAGAAGTGGAATGCATTTAGCATTTTTTTTAAGTATAAAACCCCAAGTTATAAACCACTTGTTTAATTCGTTTATGTTGATGTTGATTAAGAATACTAATTTAACATGTTTCAAATTTTATAGAAGGTAACCCAAAAAAAAAAAAAGGAAGTTTCTATTGTGAAGTCAACTAAGAAATAAGAAGAGTTTTCATTTGTCATTATTAATTTTATTAGGTTTAGGAAACTAAAAGAAAATAAAAATAGAAAAATTCCAAAATGGAACACTGGAGTTTTGAAAAATTCCAATATGGTCTGAAAAATCCTGATATGAACCGGGAGACAATAGTATAGGGTTTTACAATGGCTTGTGTGAAATACACAATGTTTTGTACCGTTTCCCACCTGGTAGCAGCTGGTATGGTATGTTTTTGAATACAATGATTCTGATAAGGTATGTTGATTAACTCTCTATAATTCAGAACAAAGCACAAACTTAAAGAGAGTGATTTAAGTTGGTAGTTAGTTGACATTGTAAAGTATTTGTGCCTGTAAGAATAGGATGACTGTTGATATTCTAAAAACACAGGTGGATTGATATTTTATAATTATGAAGACACACAGATCTGCACAAAGTTTAGTTGCTACGGATGTAAACTGTTTGCGCACGCAATGAAGCATTATTTGCATTTTTAGTTTCTTGTGTATCCTTTATAAAATTCAGGGTATGTACTGTGAAACCAAATGTCAGTGGCCGTTGGGAGATTGTCATGCAGACTCATAGTGAAACTGGAAATAGAAAACAACAAGATTTTTATTTTGTCCAATTTAATATAGTATTATATTTCTCTGGATATTAATCCCTTTGCTTATGTTGCTACTAGAAGTCATTTGTGTTTAATTTGGATATTAATCTTTGCATGAATCATGATACGTCGAAGATTATTCCCTGATGTCCACCATATGATATATTCATCTGAATCCCCTCTATGCCCTTGGAACTTTTTTTTTTTAATTTTTTTTTATTGTTTGTTCATTAACGAGTTAGATATTGATTTTTTACTAGCCAAATTCTTGCTACCGGTTATGGATATACATTATTCAGATTTAAATTGGTCTTCTGGAATTATGAGTTACTGAATGTTATATTGACTACATGGATCTTTACAAGCATATGCTAAGCTTCCAAATGTGCTATGTAAAACTGGCATTGAAGTGGAAAAGTAGGTGCTCGAAATTTGGGAATGGATTTTATACTGCATATTTCTGTAACCCCCCCCCCCTTTTATGATGAGAATGGTAAGTGTACTAATCAAGTAATAAAATATTGGTGGTGAGGATGTATCATAATGCCAAAAAAAATTTGTGGTTATATAGCTGTTAGATGTTTATTAGATTAGAGGAAAAATCAAAGGAGGAGGAAGATGAAAGGAGAGAAAAGTGAATAAGAACTAATGAGAAAAGAACCCTCATAATAGGGTTTCCTCCTTTAGCTCTATATTTATATTAATAAATCAAAGATTACAAAATACCCTTCAAATAGAAATAAAGCTAACAATTATCAAAAGAAAAATTTTCTAATGTTATTTTGGATAAATTTGTGAAATTAAGACAATATTATAAAAAAATTCTGGATAATATCAATGAATTGAGTTCCAAAAAAGGAGAATATATTGCAAATAATATAGACCGTGAAGTATGGACACTTTAAAATGGGTGTTGTATCCGTGTCCAATGTGTATCAGACACATACTTTTTGGAGACTTTGAGATACGTGATGGGCATACTGTGGCGTATCTAATTATTTTATAATTATTTTCAAACACATGACTAAGACAAACTGAAATTTAAGTACTCAAAACCCTTAAATCATAAAATTTTCTACCTCATATTTTGTTATGTTAAGTTATGTATTGAATAATTTTGTTGTGGATGTTAAATTCATATATATAGCTAACAAAAATACATAAAATTATATTTTTTTGGCCGTATTTTGGCCATGTCCGTATCCTTATTTATTTATTTTTTTTTTAAATTTGTCATTTCTGTGTCCATACCAGTATCGCGTCTGTATCTCATATCTGTATCCATGCTTTTTAGATTGTAATGTTTCATTCTGCCCTTCCAATCTCTATTTTCAAATTGCATCATGAACCATTTTTGTGGTTTCTTCAGGATTATTCATGGAAACCTTAGGTTTTATTTTTTATTGATATCTGTGTAGCTGTTGAAGCCAGCTCATCTGCACTGTTGTGTTGAACTAGATATAAATATCATACTATAGTTTAATATAGCTCTAGCTTCTAGTGATGTTGGTTCTGATCAAAATATCTGTTGTATGTTACTTGATTGTCAGCATACGCGCTCATGTCCAACACAGACTGAAAATGGTGTCTCATTATGCAACAATTACATCTTTTGCTGAATGATTTTATTATCCATCTAGGAATTCTTCAGATGCCTTGCTATATGTCACACCGTGCTGCCTGAAGGTGAGGAGTTCCCAGAAAGGATTCGATATCAAGCTGCATCTCCTGATGAGGCCGCTTTGGTTACAGCTGCAAAAAACTTTGGTTTCTTCTTTTACAGGTCTTTACTTCACTATATTTTGTATGCCTTGGTAGAAATGATATTATTGTACTTCCCTTTTCAATATTATTTATTTTCTCTCCCTCCTTTATGATATGATGCTCCTCTATTTATGAGAAATGGAATTAATCATTGAGAGAGGTGGTGCTTTCAAAAGAGCATACCTTGTTCTTTTGAATATTGAAGTTATCTTGTAACTACATAACATTTCAATGGTGTCATTTTCTCTATTTTGTTAGGAGTATTTGTTACACTCAAGATTCTTCTTCGATTTGAGGCCAATGATATTTTTTTCTTAGGCGTACACCTACTTTGATCTACATTCGTGAATCACACGTTGAGAAGATGGGAAAGGTTCAAGATGTTCCTTATGAAATCTTGAATGTACTTGAGTTCAATAGGTGGGTGTGTTTTTATTACTCATGTTATCACTTTGTAATTCATGCTTGTTGATATTACTAAAAGTGTGTATTTTGTTGAAATTCAGTACAAGGAAGCGACAATCTGTTGTTTGTCGTTATCCGGATGGCAGGCTTGTATTATATTGCAAGGTAATGGTTTTATGTGGCTTTGTATTGAATGGAAAATTATTAGTAGGAAGTGAAGTGACACTCGGCTAGAACTTGTCTTTTGAAGGGTGCTGATACTGTGATATATGAAAGATTAGCTTATGGAAACAATGATATTAAGAAAACAACTAGGGAGCACTTGGAACAATTTGGAGCTGCTGGATTGCGTACGCTCTGCCTGGCCTATAGAGATTTGAGTTCTGATGCATATGAAAATTGGAACGAGAAATTCATTCAGGCAAAATCTTCTCTTCGGGATCGTGAGAAGAAATTGGATGAGGTATCCATCAGTTACGAACAATTTTTTTTTTTTTTTTTTTGGTGTCTTTCTTCATTCTTTTACGTATTGCGACCAGCCAGTTTAGGGTTCAAATTTTGGAATCAACCTCTCTGCTTGTAGAGTGAACGATGCCTACATCTGACCCTTTCTAGACCTTACAATTTGGGAGCCTTGTGCACTAGGTTGCCTTTTTTTTTAAATTCTTTTACATATTTTCTGCTCAATTGGTATAGTTATACATTGTTTACTAAAATTTAGTGAAAGAATTTGTCAAATTGTCAAATAGTTTCACCATGGAATGTTTATAAATGGATGCTCTGGAGAATATTTATCGTTACTTGAGTTTGCTTGTAAGTGTCAAAAGTCAAACGCATGGAGTTGAAAGAGCTTGAATTAATCAGAATTTCTTCTGAGATTTTATTTTACTTCATTCTTTTGATGCTTGAAATCATTAGAGAAGGCACTGGTTGAAGAAGAGCCTGATTTATATGTTAAATCTTGCTTGTTAAAGTTGACTAGCTAATCAAAGTAATAGTATCTTTCTTTACCTAATGAAATTGGCCCCAAAAAATAATAATAATAATAAATAAATAATATTTCTCTATTCTAAAAAAATGCTTTAACTACCTTGAATTTTTTAGAAATTTCTAGGTAGGCACCGTTAATTATTCTGTGCTTTGGCTTCAGTAAAGTAATGCTTATAATCAGCTTAAATTAGAAAGAAATTAACTGGTATATAGGCTTCTAGAAAATGAGAGATACATGTGATGTAAGGGGCATATATGGCAAAACTATGTCGAAGTTGCACCACTTAACTGAAGTTGGATTCCTAAACCTTTCCTTCAGTTGCTGATACCAGTCTTGTTGCTATGAATGCCACCTTCCTATATTAGTGCACTGTTGTGAATTAGTGGGTTTGTTTTGCATCATTATGATCTTGTTTATTCTGGTTAGATACAATCAAAAGTAAAAGAATGGAAAGCTATTGCTACCTTAAAAAGAATGAAGATATTTCACTACCTTAAATCACATGGGACTTGTGCAGGTTGCAGAACTCATAGAGAAGGATCTTGTTTTAATTGGGTGCACTGCCATAGAAGACAAGCTTCAAGAAGGAGTACCATCCTGTATAGAGACTCTTTCTAAAGCTGGAATCAAGATTTGGGTTCTAACAGGGGACAAGATGGAGACAGCCATTAACATAGCCTATGGTTAGTATTAAACGAGTTATGTTTCTTACTGCATTTGTTGTTTCCTCCTTTTTTTTTTTCTTTTAAAAAAAAATTATTTATCCTTAGGCACTTTAATCATTTCTCTTTCTTTGTCGTAGCATGCAAGTTGATTAATAATGACATGAAACAGTTCATTATCAGTTCAGAAACCAATGATATTAGAGAAGTTGAAAGCAGAGTAAGAGATTTTATTATCTGGTCTGATTTTTGAAGTTAATACATCAAATTCATTACGTTTCCGAGAGTTTTCTTGGTTTGAAAGTTGCTATAAATTCTATGGTCAGGGTGACCAAGTGGAGATTGCACGTTTTTTGAGAGAGGCAGTGAAAAATCAGTTAAATAAATGCTACGACGAAGCACGAAGCTATTTTCATTCTGCATCTGGACCAAAATTGGCACTTGTGATAGATGGGAAATGTTTGATGTATGCATTAGACCCGAGTTTACGAGTAATGCTACTGAATTTGAGCTTGAATTGTACTTCAGTTGTTTGCTGCCGAGTTTCTCCTTTACAGAAAGCACAGGTACATTCCTAACTGTGTTTTCCTATAATGTATGTTTTCTTCATGATGCTAAAAATGGCATTTGACTTTATCATCTTGTATGTTATGATATGAGTGTACACTGTTTATTTTGAGCTTGTCAATGCAGAATATGATGCTGACGCTTTGCTCTGCTTGGCTTTTTCTGGGGAAAAAACAATTTTTTTTTTATTCTTTTTGTGAGCTTGTCGAACCATGTAACTGCATGACAAGAAACATTTGTTAAATACCTCGGTTTATTATCTCAATGCTTTGTCCATTCTCATTCATTTAATGGTTATCTTTATTTTGCAAAGTAGCATTTTGAAACCAAGGTTAGGAATTCGTTTGTGGCAGCTTACTCTCTTAAACCTCAAAACTGCAATATTTTGAGGGTCTTCAAACTCTTAGTGAGATTTATTCTGGTCATTAATACTTACAAAATTAGATTGGACTGGGGTTTAACACTATTTGCTATTTGGTTTTAGAGAATTTGTTTGTACGTTGCTTTAATTTATGCTGATTCTGGGCTACCATTTTGTATGATTTTGAACTGCGATGCAACTTTTTTGGCAAAGAACTTTAAAAATTAGATTGTACTGGGGCTTAAAACTATTTGCTATTTGGTTTTAGAGAACTCTTTTGTACTTTGCTTTAATCTACGCTGTTTGTGGCCCACCTTTCTGTATGATTTTGAACTGTGATCTGACTTTCTTGTCTTTGGCAAGCATAGCTCTAGATAGCCTGAGCAATGGAATTGCCATCTGACTGGGAGTTGTATTTCCAAGGAAGCCCCTAACTTTAGTACCAACTATCAAGTGGATTTTATTGGTTGACTATCTTGGGCTTTATATCTTTCAGGGAGAAATCTGAAACAACTGATATTGTTTGCAGGTGACAAGCCTTGTCAAGAAGGGTGCACGAAAAATAACACTTAGTATTGGTGATGGTGCCAATGATGTTAGTATGATTCAAGCTGCTCATGTTGGTGTTGGAATAAGTGGTCTGGAAGGAATGCAAGCAGTGATGGCTAGTGATTTTGCAATTGCTCAATTCCGATTTCTTACAGATCTATTACTTGTGCATGGCCGATGGTCATATCACAGAATATGCAAGGTTCTGCTTTCCATCTTCTGACATGATAAACACCTTTCTTTGTTTAATTTTAGTTTTCTCAGCCTGGAGTTTTTCATGCTTTGAGCTTCTTTACTGCAGGTTGTGACTTACTTCTTTTACAAGAATCTTACATTCACTTTGACACAATTTTGGTACACCTTCCATACTGGGTTTTCTGGTCAGAGATTCTATGACGATTGGTTTCAGTCTTTATATAATGTTATTTTCACAGCCCTACCTGTGATTATGGTTGGACTTTTTGATAAGGTACTGCTTTCTTTCTGTTTTGTGTTGATTACAATGCAGGTTTACTACCTTGGACACTAGTGCTTTTGATTTGGATTAATGCCTCTATTCTGGAAATCCCTAGCATTTATATACAAAACCAGAATATTGGCGTTGCTTTTTGTTCTCTATTTTTGCAACCAATCTAAATGCAATTCCACATTGAATGTTCAAATATGTTGTGCGGCAGGATGTGAGTGCATCTCTCTCCAAAAAGTACCCCGAGTTATACATGGAGGGAATAAAAGATGCCTTCTTCAAATGGAGAGTTGTGGTGATCTTCGCATTGTTCTCATTTTACCAATCACTAGTCGTGTTCAGTTTTGTAATTGCTTCTAGCACTAAAAGTGTTGATTCAGCTGGTAAAATGTTTGGGCTCTGGGATGTCAGTACGATGGCCTTCAATTGCATTGTAGTAACTGTCAACTTGCGCCTCCTTTTGATGTGTAACACGCTTACGAAGTGGCATCACTTGAGTGTTGCAGGAAGCATTTTAGCGTGGTTTGTATTTATCCTTGTATACTCGGGTGTCTACACCGCCAAGGTGAGTTGTCCTTTTGTTGTCTCAATTACTTTATTGAATTACTCTGCATGCTAACCTGCTCATTCCTTATGTTCACTGCAGGGTATCTACACCGTTTTTTATGTCTTGATCAGCACGGGTTATTTTTATGTCACGTTGCTGCTTGTTCCCATTGTTGCACTGCTTGGCGATTTCTTATATCAAGGGTGAGATTTCCAGAATAATTTGAAAGGAAAAATGCTCTTTTATATGAGAAAATGTATGCAGAACGATGTAATAATAGCATTGTGATAATTAAAATATATTTTGTTGAGAAATGTCTTTCATTTTGTTCTATTTTCGGATCTCTCTAATTTAAGAACATGTGTTTAAGATTCTCTCTTCCTTTCTTCTTTTCTCTTCATTTTTCTTTTCCTCCAATAAATCTTTAATCCTGAAACACACCATTTGTGTCGTACTCTGATATTTTTTTTTGGTAGCTTACGTTGATTTTTGCATAATAATAACCGTCTAAATCTTTTGCTGTTTGGCTGCAGGGTTCAGAGATGGTTCTTCCCTTACGATTATCAGATTGTTCAGGAAATCCACAGGCACGAGCCCGACGTCAGCAGTGCCGGGTTGCTGGAGATCAGGAACCAGCTTTCACCTGGAGAGCAAAGGAGGTTTGCAGTTGCATTGCTGCCGAGAGAGGGATCCAAGCACACTGGTTTTGCTTTTGACTCACCCGGGTACGAGTCCTTTTTTGCTTCGCAGGCAGGTGTGTTTGCTCCTCAGAAGCCATGGGATGTGGTGCGGAGAGCCAGTATGATGAAGTCACGACCAAAGACGCCTTGGAAGGAATGAATGAATTGGACAAATTTAATTTTTTGTTTGTACATACACACGCCTTTTGTTTCTTCTTCAACAATTAAAATAGTAATGTGTAGAACTAGTTAGGTCATATCGCAGCCTTGATTCTTTTCTATGCGGACTCTCTTTCCGCTTGAATATATGTAGTTGTATTTTAGGGATACGGGAAATATATGAAATCCATCTTTTTTAGACATGAGCCATTCCCCCGGGGCCCCCGCCGCCGCCGCGAACGATTCCTTTTTGTGTGAGGAACAATTTTATTTTATTTTATTGTTTTGAGTAAATTACATTTGGAACACTTTATACGGAATGTTACTTTGGTTCTACTTTTTCCATTTATTTTTTAAATTGAATTTAACTTTGTTCTTCTTGCTATTTTTAGTTGTGGCAACAAAGTTTTACACTTTTGGTCAAGTTTTATTTCAGTGCTTCTGTCAAATTTATCGACAACAAATGGTACATGTCGATTATATAGGATGAATACGTAGTTACATTTTTCTAATGATTGTGTTAGTAAAGGATCATATTAAAATTTGATCGTAAGTGTAAATATTAATTGTTACAATAAATTATAGGAACAAAAATGTGTTAGAAGTGTTTTTTTAACCGATTGTTTTGTGCCGTTGAGAAATTTACATTAAAAATAAAACATATTATCAAAATAATACAATAATAAGATATATTTTAGTCATATTCAAGGATTTGAACTCGTAACATCCCTTCCCCAACCTTTAGTGTTATGGGGCTCATGTACCCGGCTTTAATCTGGAGAACGACATTTCCCAACTTCAATTCCATGTATATGCAAATCTTTGATGGAGGTAATATATATATATATATATATATTTTAAATTTCTATCAAATACTCAACCTTCAATAAACAGTGAGTGTGTAAATTTGATGCATAAAGTTGACAAAATTTTACACGCTAAACAACTTTTAAATTTAGACAACATTTGATCATGTCTATTTATACCATTTCTCACTCACATTAAAAACAAGATGTTATTTTTAAATAACAGTAAAATTAATGTAAATGTGAGAAGGTGCTTCCATCTTTAAAGCCTTAAGCGAGCGTGATTAGACATGGAAGTGCATGGCTTTGCACCTAGAATCCAATTGGTTATTGGAGTATGGAATTGTCTCTTGGTGTGACTTTTCCCCTAATGTAATTTAATTATTCGAACCTAATTGCATGATCATATCCGATTCAAAGGGGACACTGCTCAAAGTTGTCTTGTACGAATCCATAATGATGATAAGATTTTATATGTGATAAGGCAACCCACCCGGTTCGATTCTGCAGGGCTAGTAATAAAGAAAACAGGAGGGTATGTTTGCTTGGGGTCAAATTTGAGAAGATGATAGGATGACAATTGGGTGGGCTGGTTTAGCTAAATTTTACTTCAATTTGAATTAAAAAAAATTTTAATCCGAGGATTAAACTCGCTCATTCAATATTTATCCCTCACTAAATCAGTCAGATTAATCCAGTTGAATCCACTAATACCTCAAAAGTAATATATATATATATATATATATATTAGTGTTTAATTAAGTTTTTACGTTGCACAAATACTTTTAAAATATTAATATAATAATTATTTTTATTAAAATTTTTGTAATTCATTTATGCAAATATAGATATCTATTATTTTTTAAATAATTTTTAAAGCCATTTTATATTTTTAAACTTAATAATTATATTAATATTCACAAAAGCTATTTTATACTGATTGTTTTTGTAAAAGAATATTTATGGTATTAAAATTATACAAATTATTTTATTAAAAGAATAAAAGTTATTGTATAATTTTATTTAATAAAAAGGTAAAGTAGTGCGTAAGAATTTATTTTTAAATTACAAATAGGTTTACCCTAAATAATATTATGATATTAGTATGTGAAATTATTTTTTTTGATATTTAATTGTTAAGTCATGAAGTGAGATACGATGTATAATTTCAAAAGAGATGAATTTTGAATATTTGAATTAATTATAAAGTGAAAAAAATCAAGATTAGGAGAGAATATGTCATTCCACCTGGGACGAAGTTAGGGAGTTTTAGGGGTGGTCATGACTCCTCTAATTATGATATGTTACTTATACATATATGTCATCTTTAATAAACTATAAATATTACATAGATAGTGCCCCCTTCATAAATGAAAAGTCTCACTTCACCATAATACTCTTGGTAAATGAAAAGTCTTGGTTCAATGAAAAGTTTCGTTAAAAATTATTAAAGTATAAAAAATTAATTTTTGTCTATTTAATACATATTTAAAAATATAGATATCTCTCTCTATCTTGAGATTTTTTTTCTTATGTCATCAGTCATTATCTTTTCACATTCTCCCTTCACTCCACCTTTTTATCATTTTCATCTTCTATACTTCATTATTCCCTCTTAACTCTTGACAAAACATTTATCTTCAGCAATGGTAATACTAGAAAAAAAATTCTAATTCTATTTCTTTTCAACGATCATAGCACCAAAAGAAATTTTCGATTATAGTGAAAGAAAATCTCAGATAAAAGATTGTTTTTTTTTTTTTTTAACTTTTCGTCTTTTCATTTCAAGTTTTTTTTGTACAGTCGTCAAATATGTTGAAAATTTTTTGTCCCCCTTACAATAAAGTCCTAGTTTCCAACCTCAACCCACCTTTTTATGGGACTGTATTTATGAGGGATTAGAATCCCTTCAAAACGCATGTCTTAATCAATCAAACATAGAATATAAATGGACCACACGAATGATTTTTCCAATCTCCTCTCAAGTAGATCTAATAAATAAAAAAAAACCATAATACGTTTTTTAGAAACTTACGGTAACTACGTTATCGACTCTAATACTAGAGCACATTAGGAATAACTTAACTAACCCAGTTCTACTAAATGTAACAAATTGTGTCTAATTCTTGAAATCATGAATATTTTTGATTATATTCCTAAATTTGAAATGAATTTACATTTTTCTTCAATTATTAATACAATTACAAAATAGTCAATATTAGGTAATACAGATTTTCAAATGCCACAAACTTTTTTATTGGTAATTCAACAATCCAATTGATTGTTGCTTCCTATTTATTTATTTTAATTCATTTATAAAATATTCCTGTTTCTTTAATATATATATATATATATATATCATAAGTTTATTAATTATAATGCATAAAAATAAAATAACATGATTATATTATATGACTAAATATAAATATTTATGTTATTCATATCTATACAGTGAAAGCATTCTTACTCTCATAACGTGTTCACGAAGGACGCTCTCCCACTCTTGCTAGAAAACAAAAAACTGTTGCCCTAGGTAACAAAATGGACAAAGTGACGTAGGTCGGCTACGAAGAAACAGGAAAATAAAGAAAACGAAAAAAGAACGGCTGAAAAAAAAATTACAGGGTTTCAATATCATCAAGTCTGTCTAAAAGAATAATGTAAGGTGATATTTATAAGCACCAATAAAAATCCTAACCCTAATAGGTAAATCCAAAACAAATACAATTAAATAAATAAACTAATTAATATTTCAGAAAAATATGAATAAATAAAGAAACTAATAATAATAAAAGTCATTATTGGACTTGGACCTTCTATCTCGTCTGGGCCTACTTCATGTTCCATCATTCTCCCCGGGTTGAAAAGAACTCTACTCCGAATAGTGGGAGGAAAGGTAACAATCCAACAATGAAGGATCCAACTGATGAAAATCATCCTCCAGTAACCAAGTAGCATCAGAATCAGGACGACCATGCCATTTGACATGGAAGCGACAAAAACCACCATCTCGAGAAGTCACGAACTCATCATCAAAGATAGTGTCTACTATCTCCTTAGAATACTGTAACGAAGGCACAAAGGGTGCACCTTTTCTAGCTCCACCTGCAAACACACTAGAAGGCAAAGTAGGAGGCTCAAAAGTGCCTCGATAAGGTAGTAAATCCTCTACATTGAAAACAGAACTAATATCCATGTCATTAGGCAAATCAAGAAGATATGCATTAGATCCCAGTCTACGAATGATAGAATAAGCGCCCATAGCTCTTGTATAAAGTTTTTTTGAAAATGTTTTTGAAATTCTTTCAGAACGAATGTGAACCATGCATATTCACCAACATTAAATTCTCTAGATCTACGATGCACATCAGCAGCTAGTTTATACTCTTCATTACTTAGAAAAATCTTTCGCTTAATCTCAGCATGTAAGTCATGGATATGTTTGGTAAAGTTTTCTGCAGGTTCAGACATACGCATATGAGGTGGCAAAGGAACAAGACCAATGGGTGTGCGGGGTGAGTAGCCATTAACAATTTGAAAAGGACTCTTACCAATTGAACGATTATCAGAATTGTTATAAGTAAACTTAGCTGTAAGCAAAATTAAATCCCAAACACCTTATTTTACCCCAACCAAACACCTAAGCATATCACCCAAACTACGATTAACAACCTCAGTTTGACCATTAGTTTGAGGATGAAAAGCAGATGAAAATTTCAAAGTAGTTCCAAACAATTTCCAAAGAGTTTTCCAAAAATAGCTAACAAATTTCACATCCCTATTAGATACAATGGTGGAAGGCAAGCCATACAATTTAACAACTTCTCTAAAGAATAATTTAGCAACATGTGAAGCATTATTAGTTTTGTTACATGGAATAAAATGTGCCATCTTAGAAAACCTATCAACTACGACCAAAATAGAATCATGTCCTCTAGCAGTTCTAGGCAATCCAAGAACAAAATCCATGCTAACATCCTTCCAAGGTTCACGAGGAACAGGCAAAGGAGTATATGAACCAGTGTTTTGTTTCTTAGCCTTAGCTAACTGACATGTTCTACATTGTGCAACTATCCTATCAACATCCCTTTTCAGAGAAGGCCAATAGAATCTATCATCAACCAATG
Source organism: Vitellaria paradoxa (assembly GCA_019916065.1). Lineage (NCBI taxonomy): Eukaryota > Viridiplantae > Streptophyta > Magnoliopsida > Ericales > Sapotaceae > Vitellaria > Vitellaria paradoxa. The sequence continues at coordinate 18,093,651 of CM034233.1, read as the reverse complement.
CCATAGTTTTATCCCTCCCAAAATGTCCAGCTAAACCACCTGCATGCATCTCCCAAACTAACAAATCCCTAAATGATGTTCGAGGTATGCACAATTTAGTCACTTTAAACAAATAACCATTTTCAATAAGAAAGTCAACATACTCATGACGGTTACCTTTATTAACCTCACCATAAATAACACCAAAGTCAGGACATGCAGAATACTCATCTTTCAATCTATCAAACCCAATGACATGAGCACTCATACGATGAAGTGTAACAGTTAATCGATTAAGTGCATCAGGAGCTTTGTTTTCAATACCAGCACGATGATTAATTACAAAAGAATATTCATTCAAAAATTTAACCCACTTAGCATGTCGAGCATTCAACTTCTTTTGTGAGTTTAAATACCTTAAAGCTTGGTGGTCAGAAAACAACACAAATTCATTAGGCAATAAATAAAATCTCCAAAAGCGAAGACTCTGCACTATAGCATAAAACTCTTTATCATATGTAGAATATCGTCTCTTAGCATCATTGAGTTTTTCACTAAAGAAAGCTATATGATGACCTTCTTGACTTAAGACACAACTAATACCTACACCTGATGCATCACAAGCAACCTCAAAAACTTTGGTAAAATCAGGATGTCCCAAAACAAGTGTCTCAGTCATTTTTACCTTGATTTTCCTGAAGGCCTGGCTAGCAGCATTAGACCATTGAAACTCCTCATTTTTTAAACATTCTGTGATAGGAGCCATAATGGTGCTAAATCCCCTTATAAATCTCCTATAGAAAGAAGTTAACCCATGAAAACTACGAGCCTCGGTGACAGATTTTGGTTCAGGCCACTCCCTAATAACTCTAACCTTTTCGGGGTCAGCTGAAATACCATGTGCAGACACAATAAAGCCTAAGAAAAGCACTTGTGGTTGCATGAAAGAACACTTCTTAAGGTTAACATAAAGTTTAGCCTCTCGAAGAGTGAGAAAAACCTGTCAAAGATGTTCTAAATGCACTTCTTTGGATTTGCTATAGATCAGTATGTCATCAAAGTAGACCACCAAAAATTTACCAATGAAAGGCTGTAGGACATGGGTCATAACTCTCATGAAAGTGCTAGGAGTATTAGATAAACCAAAAGGCATAACTAACCACTCAAATAAACCATCTTGTGTTTTAAATACAGTTTTCCACTCATCTCCTGGCCTAACACGAATTTGATGATAACCACTACGCAAATCTATCTTAGAGAACCAGCTAGAACCAGCTAATAAATCCAACATATCTTCAAGGCGAGGGATAGGAAATCTATACTTGATTGTGATCTTATCGATGACTCTACTATCCACACACATTCTCCAAGATCCATCTTTCTTAGGTGTCAACAAAGCTGGCACCGCACAAGGACTAAGGCTATGCCTAACAAAGCCTCTCTCTAAAAGTCCTTCTACTTGCCTATTCAACTCCTCTCGCTCTTTAGGGTTCATTCTATAATGTGGAAGATTAAGCAGTTGAGAACCTGGAACTAGGTCTATAGCATGCTGGATATCTCTCAAAGGTGGTAATTCACTAGGTAATTCATTGGGCACCACAGCAATAAAATCATCTAGTAATTTTTTCACTTCCAAAGGAACATCAGTAATCGAAAAGTCAGATGAAACTTCATTTGCTACTAAAGCTAAGCATATACCAGTCTCCATTCCCCCCCTCTCTCAAACTTTTTATATTTTAAAATATGCAAATTTCGTTCAGAAAGTTTAAACATGTCACATTTACCATTGTAACTTTTTGGCTTAGCAGGTCTCAAAATAATGTTCTTATCCTTATACTTAAATGAATAGATATTATCCTTGCAAAAATTGGTAACATTAAAATTGTAAAGCCAAGGGCGACCTAATAGAACATGGGCAACATCCATGGGTAGCACATCACAATAGATTTCATCTTTATAATCCCCCATTTGAATAGAAACTAGACACCGTTGAGTGACAGGCAAAGTATGGTCATTCACCCAAGCTACCCTAAAAGGATTTGGATGTGGTTCTACTTTTAGGTTTAATAATTTAACAGCATCCTTAGAAACCACATTCATTGAACTACCCCTATCAATCACTAACTTACATTTCTTATCTCCACTCTGTATGACTGTGTGAAAAATACTAGTACGCTTCCAATTATCATTATCTACAGTCGTGGACAGCACACATCTAACCACACCAACACACTCATCAACATCAAAATCTTCTTGAAGACCATTTTCATCACCGGAATATTATAAAGGATCAACAATTTGGTCTTCCTCAATTTCTACACTACTCTGTTCAACATCTAATGCCAACGCACGTTGGGGACAACGAGATGCAATATGACCCTTTTGATGACACTTATGACAAATAATCAAAGGATTACTAGCCTTAGACTCACTATGAGAAGCAACTAAGAGAGAGTTACGCACACTAGACTCCTTGCTCTTAACGTTATTGGGCTTAACATTACCATTTGATGACATGGACTGTGACTTGGGCTGACCTATTTGTGCAAAAGAGGAAAGTCTGTTAAACTTCTTAACTTCTAGCGCTTTTTGATAAGCATCCTCTACAGTGTGTGGTGCATGCAATTTAACCATCTTTTGAATGTCAAACCTAAGACCATTAACAAATCGGGTGCAGGTAGCAAATTAATCCTCAGCATGGAACTCACTACACCTAAGCCTAGCTTCCTCAAATTTGACAGAATACTCAGCTACACTAAGAGTCATTTGTTTTAAATTAATCATGTTGGAGAACAGCTGACTCTTATATGATGGAGGAATGTACTTTTCTTGCAACTTAGCTTTCATAACTGCCTATTAGGTGATAGGTGGTTCACCCATACAAATCATGTCTTGCAACATATTTTGCCAGTACATTTTAGCTGAATTGGTTAATTTCATTTTTGCAAACCTAATACGTTCACTATCAATCATTTCATACCAATCAAAATATTCCTCAATAGCAACTAACCAATCAAAGAAAACGTTAGGATCCATTCTACCATCAAATTCAGGAGCACTAATCTTGACTTTTATTGTGATATCTCTTGGAGGTTGTCTAACCTGCCTATCCTGATCTCTACCCCAATTACCATTAACCCTAGGCTGGTATCGCTGAGGAGTGACATCGTCTTTCACCTGATTGCCTTGGTGGTCGATAATCTAGTGGAAAGTTAATACTGGCAGGTTGAAACTGATCAACTAGGTTGAACTGAGGACCTCTTATATCAGAAAACCTTGTATGAGGTTGAGCAATTGAATTACTACCCAAGTTTATTTTACCTAGATTATCATGCAAACCATTTGTGAATTCATCAAATTGATGTGAACCCCCAGATGGACTTGAACCCCCAGTGTGTGTTGACCCAAAGAGTTTTCTAACAGTTTCATCAACATGTTCACCTATCTCATGTTTACCCAAATATTTTAAAAGCAAATCTATTTTTTGATTCATTGCATGAGTTTGTTGTTTGAGGGCAGATTGATGTTGAGTTAATTGACCACACATTGAATTTAAATTACTTACCGATGCAGTGACTAAATCAAATTGAGCTTTATTTGCATCATGATGACCGGTAATACATGCTAGACTATTATTTAAATCTTGAGATAAGGCTTATAGTCTTAAATCAAAATTATTAAGTCTCTCAATCGGGTCTTTTGTGTTAGAGGAGGAATGTTCAATGGTGTCACTTTTTGTGGCTGACATGCTGAGATAGAAGCTAAAATTTCGCTAGGTAAAGAAATTTATAAATTATATGCTAATGCAACAAACACAAACCTAAAAATTTTTAATGCGATTATATGCCACAATATGCAAGAATCATGAAAGAATTAACCAAAAGAATTTTTTTTTTACACTCTGTATGCCCTATCTAATAAACTGGAATTTAAAACACTCAAACAAAATATACCTAAATAGCACAAATATTAATCGAGTTTTCAAAGTAAAAGAAAATTTACCTCGTTGAAGAACCTTTGAGACGCCTAAAAGACCTTAGTATTGTTGCAAGGGAGCCAAACAAGGTGTGTAAATTTATTATTATTTTTTTTTTGGTCTGAGAGGGATTTCGGACAGGGAAGGAGAGTAGAATTAACCGTCAACGGGAAAGCAGCCAGGTTGGGCGAAATAGGGCCTGGAAACGAAAAATCAAAGAAAAATTGGGGCTAGAAACGAATTTGGTTGTGCGAAACCGAGGCTGGGTGAATTTCCACTATTCGATTGCTCACAGGGACCGCAGTTGGATGACGTGGCAGAAGGTGTGTCTACTTGGGATCAAGTTTCAACGGGAAACAATGAGTTCCCAGCACCGGTCACGATCTGCTTCGGATAGGAATGACGGCATCAATTGCTTGAATTGGAGACCACGCCTAGAATGCTTTGGTGACCCGCGGCTATAATGTGTACATATATATATATATATATATATATATAATATATATATGTATTGAACTTAACGGGAAACCGTGAATGGGAGACCGTGGTGGTTTCTTGGGGTTGCGGCGGCTGTGAATGTGGCGATGATCTGGCCGGCGATTTTGGCTTTGATACCAAATTGACGTAGCTCGACTACGAAGGAACACGAAAATAAAGAAAACGAAAAAAAAAAACGGCTGAAAAAAAATTATAGGGTTTCAATATCATCAAGTCTGTCTAAAAGAATAACGTAAGGTGCTATTTATAAGTACCAATAAAAACCCTAACCCTAATAGGTAAATCTAAAATAAATACAATTAAATAAATAAACTAATTAATATTTCAGAAAAATATGAATAAATAAAGAAACTAATAATAATAAAAGTTATTATTAGATTTGGGCCTCCTATCTCGTCTGGGCCTACTCCATGCTCTATCACAAAGCTTGTTGACCCATTAAGAAACCGATTTGCCTGACACAATTTTTACAGAATTGGGCATAGTAAAAATGTCTTGCTAGACAAAAAAGAGAGAGGACATGATATTCTATTCAAACGATTTGATATCTCATGCATCACCTCATGTAACTAGGGTTTTTAAGAGAAAATTCGGACCAAACAGCGAAGCACCTTAATTTCCAGTTCAAGAACCAGACAGTTTTTAAACATTGGTCCTGTGTACTGATCCACATCTCCAAAAAAGGCATTGACTAGATTGTTGTTCGGCAGCAAAATTTACCGTCAAAACTACTGACCACGCTAACCGGAAATGCAATCAACAACCTGCCGAACAAAGACAGAAGAAAGGTTACGGCCGGAGTTGAGGTCTCTGGCCGGAAAACCCCTCCGATGCTTAAGTCAGCAAGTAACTCAAGGAAGAAAGCTTTACTAGAGAAGAAATGAACAGTAGTTTAAGTTGACAATAGTCAGCTTACCTTCATTGTCAAGTGGAATGTCGTATTTATAGTAATGTAAATAATAAATAAAATAATACCTGTGATTTGACTGCATCCATGCTTCCGTGTACATCTTTTCCTTTCTTACTTTAAATGCCTCAACTTCTCATTTAATGTCCCATACCTTTCATTAAATACCCCATACCTTTCATTAAATGCTTCTGGTAGTTAAACATGGCAATATAGCCAGAACTCAGTTGTCAAACTGTTTACCTGTCACATCTATCAATTACTCGTAATGAAATGAACTGACTTAGTTACTTCCTCAGAGATAAATACTAAGTTCAGTCATAACTATGGTGCATTTATGGTTGTGATCCCTCGTTAAGGCTGTGGGTCCCAGGCCTAACATTTACTAGCCGCCAATCGATGGGCCGAACAAATTGACTACTAAGGTCTTCGGCTATTGTCACGTGGCAACACATCCATAGATACTGAGAATCAGGGTATCCCTTGGAATATTAACCCAAAGACGCATGTCCATGTATAATACTCACGTGGAACCCTCATGCTATCAATCAACTGTTCGGCAGAATGTCACGTGTTATGCGTCAACGTGCTCGGTCGATGACTACGTGACTGGTTCAAATATGTTCGGCATTGGCCACGTGGCACCTTGAGTATACTGTTCGGCACTCCATATGTCAAAGTATTATTTTACCCGACAATTGTTATAATTTTCTCCACCCATTATATATATATAATGAACCAAATCTCACTTACCCATAGTGTGACACCATCTTATTTCTCTCTTCTGTGCAGAAAGTCACATCATATATAGATTAGTTAGTATTCTAGAGGATGAAGAATGAGGCTTTGGCATAAACTGATAATGACATGGAGATCGATACAGTACATCTCTTGATGGTGATCATTAGTTAAGGTAATGGGCATTCACCCAGTGAAGGCTCCAAAACTGGCAACATTAAACACTAGACGTGAATAGGATTAATTCGAGCAAAATACAAACACCATACAGATATTATTTATACAAACACAAATCCAACATAATATCAATAGAAATTAAACTAAAGATCGTCGACATGATTTCCATTAGATTTTGAAGTAAGTTGATTATTTAATGCATTCATTAGATTATAAAATAGTTGATTATTTAACACAAATTTTATAAGTCTAAATCAAACACAACCGATGTACTCGCCCACACTTGAAAGTAACTATTTTAAGACAGTATATATATTACTAAATCATCCAACTTCCAAGGGAAGCTGGCAGCTGTCGAAAGGAGAATAATTTGATTCTTGCAACAATACAAAGCTTCACGTTTCTACAGTGAGAATCATATGGTAATGGATGGAACAAAATGTGCCTTATGCTCTAGCCGAATGGAGTAACTTGTGTGATATTCCCCAATCAAAGCCTCTATTCCAAGGAACCAGCTTCCATCTAGGGCAGCTCTCTAGCTCATGTACATATGCTTTTATAATTACCATCTTCCTCTCTCTATATATAAATATACATGAGCACACATATTCCTATATTCTGCAAGATTACATATATCTGCATTTTAAGATGGTGTTGGGACAGTTTAAAATTTGAAAGATTCATGTCTCACTCAACTAAAGAGTGGTTCAAGTGATTAGGCCACATATATATATGTGTGTGTGTGTGTGGGTGTTGGGCTGCCGTAATTACAAAGTTGGATGATTGATATGTCCAAATCTATATAAAAAAATATAGTGGAAAACAGCCAGCTATGCATCTTTCAGTTTGAAGCAAGATTAGGGTTGAAAAGAATAAAGCAGGGTTTATGATCAATTGGAGGCCACCCATGTTTAGGGCCAATCGTGGCAATTGATTCCTTTGTTTAGAATAAATCGGGTGGATCGTATATACTCTTTCAATACTGTAATGCTACCGGACCCATATAAAATATGTATTAATATTGTTTTAGAATAGAATGATAAAGATGTCGGCATGTCAAATTGTTTTATTTTTGAATGTATACGGTATATGTAAATTAGTCGCCCGGGTCTCGGAGTGCACTCATCATGTTGACTCAAGGCATCCTTTGGAAGGCTTTATCACCTTCTCAGTTTAGCTATTCAATTTTTTTTTTTTTTTTTTTTTGTTGAGATGGTTAAATTTGTCTTTTTATATTTAATTTTTATAAATCATGAAAAATAAAATATCAAATTAGCAAAAAGTTTAAAAACTAACTATTAAAAGTTAATTTTTTTCTTTCCTAAATACTAAAAAAAAAAATTAGTTTTTTTGTAATTAACTTGTAAGTCAATTACAAAAAATAATAATAATAATTTTTTTCTTTCTGTTAAGAGTTGCCCCATATCGATCCATTATAAAAATTATTTCTCTTATATGTAAATTATGAATTTCCCTTACTTTAACACTTAAATTTTAAAGTTGAGACCTTACTCTTATTTGTTGTTGTACTTTTGTAATATGATATCAGAGCGCCATATAAGAGATGGACTTTCCTCCCAATTGAACCTCACCATAGTCTATGCTGTGTATATGTCTATGCAGACCAGACCAGCATGAGGGAGGCTGTAAAAAATTGTTCCACATTGTCCTATAAGAAAAGTTAATTCTCTCATATAAAATATGGACTTCCTTCACCTTAACACCCATATTTTAAAGTTGAACTCCATTCTCTTGTGTGTTATTAGGCCTAAGTTCATGTAGGATCGGGGTTGTTAGAAGTTCATGCAGGCTAGGCTGTTGGAAGTTATCCTACATCGGCCTATTATAAAAATTATTTTTCGTATATAAGAGATGAACTGTTCTCATCTTAACACCTACATTTTAAGATTAAGGACTTACTTTTATACGTTGTTGGGTTTCTTTAATACTTTCAAAACAAAACCTAAATGTGTTTGAACAAGAGCCTAATGAATAAGTACAGTGGAATTTGTACTTGGTTAGAATCCTATTGTTTGAATTCTGAAGCTACGACGAGTTGCCCTCACGCCAAAGTTGGTGAACTATTTATCTCAGCCTGTTTAACCACAACTGGGTCTTGTTCAAAAACGAGGTCACTATTCCCATGCTCAGAGACAAACTTAGGCAGTTTTGTATGGTTGGATAGTGTATCAACCCACTTGTTTGTTTATTTGTGTGGTTGGGATCAGTATTTCATAATTTTCTTGAGTGTTGAATAAAATATAGTGAAGTAGAGTAAATAAAGTTTGTTAAATTTTGATAAATGAACCGAGATTAATACAAATTAAATTAGTGAAACTCATAAAATTCATAATTTTCAAAGGAAATAGAATAAACAAAACATATTAATTTTTAAGTGGGTGGGGATTAAACATAGAATAAACTAATAAAGTGGGTGGAGATTAAACACAAATTAAGATAAAATAAACTAATAATATATAAGTTAGTTGAGTGACTTATTTATACCCAAGCGTTGGGTAATTAATTAGAACTACTCCTGAAAGAAATATATATATTTATATATATAAGATGCCCAAGTGTTGGGTGTTGAAGTGTTAGTCATTTTCTGATGCATGCATTCTTCACGTATTTATTAAAAAAAAAAAAAATGCAACAACTTCAATGGTCGCTCAACAACTTCTACTATTCTTCTACTGTGATATAGTAATGACACGACATAGCTGCTTTTCCACTGCTTGAGTGATCATATTTGGATTCCCTTTTCATTTGATACCTGTACTTTGTACTTGAAAAAAGTTAAAATTAGATAAATAAATTAAATTAGACAAATAAATAAATTAAATAATCCTTTTAGTCAATTTATCATTACGTAGACTTTTGTTATACTTTACAAAAATGACTATAATTTTCTCTACAAAACTCCAAATAACACAACATTTGCAGTTTTAAAAACTAAATTCAGATAAATTTCTAAGTACGTATACATTGAATTAAGAATTGACTTATAAAAAGTTATGATATTTAATATTAAGTAATCGTTTCCAATTTGCTCGTTGTTTTACAAACATCACTATCACATTTTATAAAAATGAACCTAACTTTAGAACTCTAAATGAGGCATGGATTGTAGTATTAGAAAGTAGAATCAAAAGATGTTTTTAATTATATGTATATCGATATGTTTATTGATTTGTACAAAAAATTATAATAGTTTAAATTTATCCTCAAAATATAAACTGTAATAAAATTTAATGCGTTACTTAAGAACTTGGTTAGAAAAAAATTTTAGACGAAAACACTAAAAATATTGCAGCATTTGCAAATTTCACACCAAAGACAGAGCTCGAACCCAATAAAATTTGAAAGAACTAATTCTTCTTTACTTGTTCCCTTTCCTAATGGTCTTCCAACTTTAGCGTGCCCTCCTTTACTTCGCCATGATGCATTCTCACGATCTTTTCCTTTGAAGCTTTAGTATCTATGTAGCTAGTGAGTAGTTCGCCTTTTTAGCAAGGATCTCCAAGACAAAAAAAAGAAAGTAAGCTTCACTCGCAGCATTGCCAAGCATATACACCGATCATGGAGAGCTTTAATGAAATATCACTACATACGTGGCCACGCTTCAAAGTAGAAATTCTCGACTTAAATTTACTATTTTATTAGTATAAAGAGAGCAATTCTTTGGTTCTCCATAAAAATCGAAAGCATAAATTTACCTAGTCAAATATCGAAGAAATATACTTTGTAGACAAACTTATGTTTCTCAAAGTATTTTCTTATATTTAGCTTTTGTCTGTGGTCAAAGCGAGAAAAGAAAATTTGAAAGCTTATATATTTTCACTCACATATATATATATATATATATAAGAATGGTGCTATAATCTTATAGATTTCTAACCCAACTTAGAATTAGAATCATGTGTTATTTTCGTGAACCTATAATTATAAAAAAAAATTGTCTATTAAAAAGTTATTTTATTACATAAATATAATCATCACATTATTTTGATCTTATCTTTTGGTAAAAGTGTTTGAAAGAATATTATGTTCCTATATATAATTAATTTCTGTGCCGTCTAGTATGGCATTTGTAGTTTCATGCCATAGGGTGTTGTTGAAGCAAATATCTATCATTTAACTGCACGTAAGGAATGATAGTGAAGTATGTTAGATGGTAGGGCATGAAAATACTCAACTCCAAAGTAAAAGAAGGTTGTCGTACTCGTATGGGGAGGGACCTCGTCATCAGTTTAAAGCCCTCTCTCCCTCTCTCTCTCTCTCTAGAGTTTCGAGAAAGTGTTTTAACAGAAGAAGCCCTCGATCCTATAAAGAAAACCAACCACCCTTAACCTTAGAAGTAAAAAAAAAAACTGGCCAAAAGCAAAAAAGAAAAAATGATATTTGCCTTAGCCCGCTCTCTCTTCTTCTTTCACTGCTCCGCCAAACACACCGCAGCAATCACAAGCTTGTTCTGATTTCTTTTTTTTCTTTTTTTTGCTTCGGCCATATTCTAGAAGTGCAGGGCATATCTCTTCTTCAGAAAATAAAATATAGGGAGGGACAAAGGAGAGAGACATGAGTTGTAGCACCAAGTTTTTTAAGGCCTCGTTTGGCACAGTGGCGTTGGTGGGATTTACTTGGCTGTTGTTGGTTGGTATTTTGAAAAACGGGAGAACAAACACGACAACAACGCTAAATATTCGAGCAGCAGCCGGAAACTTGAAGGGTGTGGAGATCATGGGAAGAGACCAGAAGCTTGCCGTCCATCCTGATAAGACAGATCTCTACTACATGAGTAAACGAAGAGTTCCGAATGGACCTGATCCTATACATAACAGGTACTTAATTGTGTATGTCCTTGAATTTTTTGCTAGCCAGCTAGGATTAGGAAGTATCTTTCTTTTCTATTAGTACAGTAGAATATAGGTTCATTCTTACTTCACTTGCTCAATCCCAAACACAATGTACATTAATAAATACATATTATAATGGCTTGTTTATTTATAGGAGTGAAGAAAATTTAGTGAGAAACAAGATTAAACATATTTAGGACGTATTTGTACATTTATTTGTTTTTGGAGTCAAAATTATGTACATTAATAATCTCTTAACTAACTAGATTAGCTTAAATTGTCATGTAATTTATTTTAAAATGTCACGTGTTTAACGTTTTAAGAAATAATAAGCGCCGTAAATTTAACAGGATAAACTTTTTTATCTTTCTTATTTTGTCGAGTTGTAATAAGTCCTTAAGTGTAAGTACTTCAAATTTTGTTGTTATCTATACATGTATTACTAATTAAGTAAAATTTTCTACTTAGATTGCTCAAACAAAAAATCTCCTTACTTGGTTAGCCTCTATACGAGAGTTCTCTTGCATGGTATCATCAGTTGATTATGCAAATTAAATTGCTACAACTTGTATGGATGTGTAACAGTACTGTGGGCAAAAGCTTAAGAATATAACTATATACGCACTAAAAAATTATCATCGAGTGCATGGAAACAACTTTCTTCAAGGTTAGCTATCAGCCTCTCAGTCTCAATTCTAAATTTGGTTATTTTTTACCCACCTTTCTTTCAAATTTTCAACAACCAGTTTTGGTCAACCAGAAATTAGCAAAAATCATCACATACACCGCCCGGGGTATATAAGTTCCCTCTCTCTCTCTCCCTCTCTCTCTCTTCCAACTGTCAACCATGAATTTTTTTTAAAAAAATCTATGAATACCCTATATGTGGCTTGTTAAAAATCAACTTAATTAAATATAGATATGTGCCTATTCTATATCAATCCTTTCAAAAACAAAAATAAAAATAACTTCTGTCAATGCTACGGAAAAACTGCAATTATTCTCCGAGCAATATTCCTTGTCTGTTATATCTATGAGATCAGTCTAGCTATGAGAACCTCTTGCTTTAACTGTTATATCTACAAGTTTCAAGTTCTTAAGGTGACATTTGTTATTATCAAAGGTTGCAGGGGCTACAAGTTTTGTTTTCTCCCCATAAGACAATACACCTACACACACACACAACGGCAGAAAAAAAAAAAAAAAAAAGGAACTCTGTCCCTTCATCACTTTATTCCATCCCTTAATCATGTTATTAAAGCAACTAACATTTCATTTTGTTCTCTACATTTATAGCCCTTTTAACCTTTCTATGCTGCCTTTCTTTCCTTTCCTTTCCTTTCCTTCTTCACCATTAGAACACTACGTATGAGTACCTCAGACACAAAACTGAGAATATATGCTCTATATTGAAAGAGAAATCATTAGGCAGCTCGTTATATATATATATATATATATATTCTGCTAAATCCATATGTCCACAGTGTACTTCCAAAATGCTGTCCCAAAAAAAAAAAAAAAAAAAATAGAACTTGCAATATCATTAATTTTTTAGCAATTTTTTTTTCATTCAAACTATGGCAAGATAAATCAAAATTCCAAAATAGTCAATTAATCACACGACACACTGATATTGATCTTAAATTTTAATTTCTTTCTTTTTTTTTTTTTTTTTTTCATCATCAGGAGAGCTGGGAACTCTCGGCAACCGCCAGGTCAAGCTTAGGCAACAGAAATGGAGAAGCTTCGATCTACATAAAGGGTCAAAGAGGACACGAAATGTCTCTGCCATCTTGTATGTATTATCTAGCAAAGGGGACTATAAATAGTGGTGAAAACAATTGAAGAATCCCAGTTTGCGAGGTGTTGTAATAGATTTTTTTTTTTTTAACTTAAATAGATTGTTTTGGTGAGTTTTTTTTTTTTTAAGGGCGAGGGTGAAAGGAAGCTTCTCTCACACAAAATTCCATTTAAAAAGAATCCTAGACAGCCTTCGCAGAACCCTACTTTAGTGTTTTTGTTGTCTATTTAATTTTTTTTTATTTGAGAGAGACATAAAAATTTGATTGATAGAAAGAGACCACATATCTATATATATATTTGCATTCAAAAGACCGAATAAGAAAATACTATGAGAAAAGATAAAGTAAATGGAACACAAATCAAGATATGTTGCAGGTATGCAGCAGCCATGCATGCATGTAAAGACGTATATGTACCAATGTCTTTATCTATCTATCTATCAATCAATCATCTTTAGTTTTGGCTTTGTGTAACATATATATAAATACATATAGCTAGCGATATGAGCATATGTTCTTCCTTGCCAAAAGGAAGCAACTTTTGATATTATTTAGTATTATATTCTCATCATATGAGAGGAATTAGCCTTTCTTCATAATATACTTTATTTATAAAAGCAATATGTTTGAAGGGGTTGGCATGTGTTCCAAACTCAAAGCGAATCCACCAAATAAAGGTGCAGCATTGCACCTGATAAAAGAAAAGGCGTGTGCATCTTGTGTTGGTCTCTTTTTCACTGGATTCTATATTTGGTTGGGGGTTGTGAATTGGGAAGACTGTTTTGGTCTTTGGTCCATTCAAATTTGTAAAACTACGTGCATGGGAGATTCTCTAGTCTCGTAGCAATCAAAAAATATAAGAATAAAAATAAGAATAAAAATTAAAAAGAAAAAGTAAGGGGAAAAAAACAAAAAAAACTTATGTGCATATGCATGGTCTCCGTGCTCTTTCCAAAGTGAGGAGAAGCAAAGTAGGCTCCCTCTACTGATCATATGCTTTTTATCCCCCTCCCTCCCCCTCTTTCTCTTTTGTCCTTGGTTGGATTGAGAAGCTAGCAGAGAGAGAGAGAGAGAGAGAGCTTGGTCTAAAGTTAGTGAGATTCAAATTGAGACAAGTACCGAAAAGGGTGAAAAAGAAAAAGAAGATCCTTGCGTGTGCATGTGATGGAGTGTGGAATAGCCAAGGGCAGCCAGCCAATGATCAAAGTTTAAATGGAGGTTACAAAAAAAAAAGGAGAGAAAATTAGATGATAAATGTGTACCGATTTTTGTATAGAATTTTTAAGAGTAGCTGGCTTGTATATATGAAGTTGGTCCCAATTATTAGTTCAAAGCACCATGTTGCGTGGCTATTTTTTCAATTTCTCTTCTGGCTTAGATTGAGGGACATGGCATGCAAGGTGATTGTGCACGTTTGGTTGCTAAAATTATGTGCAAATTTTGAGCGTCTCTTAGTGTGTGGACAACAAAAATGCATGCCCCTGAAAGGAGTTTAAAGGTTACTTGTTCCGATCAATCGGCTAGAAGCATGGGCAAGTTCGTGGTATCCTCCCATATATCTTAGAGGTTGGATTTTGTTTTTAGGTCGGATGAATCTAAAAACTTTTTTTATTCCCGAAGTGCTGCTTGAGGTTCGGCTTGAAAATATTAAAATATAATTTTATTATTTGGATATTATTTATATATTATAAAAATTAAAAAATATATTTGCAAGATTGGATATTACAATTTTATTTAGTATGTTATTTTTAATTATGTAAATTGTTAAAAAAATTCAGGGAAAATGGTAAAAAATTAATTAATTTATAACTTAAAAGTAGATTTAATTGGACAGGGTATATAGGTGTTTAAGAATTGACATGCAAGCATACAACCGGGATTGGGTCCATCGGGGTAAAAATATTCAGTTCAAGGGGCGGCAAAGAAAAAATTCATTACAAGAAGTGCAGTGAAAAATAAAAAGTTGATATTTCTTTACATTTAACTCAATAGTTCTAATTTATTTTAATTAAATTTATTTTTAAAATAAAAATAAAAATTTAAAAATTTAATTGAAGCACAATTAATGTAAAACGTGATCTTTAACTCAATAGTTCTAATTTATTTTAATTAAATTTATTTTTAAAATAAAAATAAAAATTTAAAAATTTAATTGAAGCACAATTAATGTAAAACGTCAAAGATCACATATCATTACAATGTAAAGAAATCTCAATCGTTTATTTCTCTACTGCAGTCTCTATAGTGAATTTCTTCATTGTATCCCCATTGAACCCAAAAATATTAGAGATGCATGCTGCCGGCTCATCCATTGTTCGCCAGTACTAGTTGAGTTGGTTCTAACATCCTGTAGGATCAGATGGTCATTGGTCGGTCATACTTTGATCAATTATCTTCCGAGATAGTATTAATTAGTTAAAAATTAACTAAGCTGGTGTTTGGATGGTCAAAAAAATTAAAAAAAGAAATTAGTTTAAAAGTGATATATAATAAAATTTGATTAGAAAATTTTGAAAAAAATTAATAAAAAAATTAAAAAATTTTTAGTATTTTTTGATAGACTGAACACCCCCAAAATGAAAGCAAATTAGTGTCTCATATCAAACTAGGAGCAAAAAACGAGGCAAATCGAGCTAAATTTTAGGGGGTGTTTGGTTAACAAAAAATGAGGTAAAAAGTACAATAAAAGTAGAAAGATATGATATAAAGGTGAAATGTGAAATTTTTTTATTGAAAGAAAGTACAACAAATAGTTAAAATCGGTGAGTTTTTGTGGTTTTTGGTAGTACTAAACAGGGCCTTAATTTATTTAAATTTGGTTCGAGCTATTTATATCAAACTTAAGCTTGATTTGAACTTTTATATAAAGTCAAGCTCAGCTTGATGAAAAAGAATTTAGACTCAAGCTCCACTTACAAATAACTCGAAACGATGTCGTTTTAGTTTAAAATATAATAAAATATTATTAAAAGTATATATATATATATTATTTTATTGAGTCGGTTCGTAAGCTTTCATAAGCTTTCGAACCTTTTATAAGCTTAAGCTCAAATCTAAACGAGTCACATATCAAATTTAATTCGAATTCGTTTTAATCATGAACTGAGCTTGAATAACTCATGAATAATTCGATTCATTTTCACTTCTATATTAAACTCCAATAATTTGACTTTACAGAATTTGGGCTAAGGCCTCCGTAGAACAAATAATGAGCTGGCCCAAGTACAGACCTTTCGTGTAGTGGAGTCGGCCTTTGGGCCTCCAAAGGTGGGTTCGTTGTTTGTTGTAGGGTTTCTTGTCAGCCGCAAATGCTCGATCGAACTGAGCCCGGATAGATCAATCCTTAATTACATATATCACTCTTACAGCTGTGAATCGTCAATGTCTCAAAACGCTAAGAATGGCGGTCTTCGATGTAGCTACATCTTTTTGGCTCTTGTCACTGCATTTTGACAAGTGAGGGGGATATCTAAATAAATTTGCAAACTTGAATTGATCTTAAACATTGAGATAGAAAATCAAATTAGTTATTATTACTTGAATTTTGATTATTAATTAGCCAATATGAGCTGACTTTTTTTATTTATTTAAAAATACTAATTCACTCATTAATTTTTTTTATTACGCTACAAGGGTAATTTAGCAATAAAAAATTTTGATAGAATTGATCACCAAGTCTTAGTGTTGCATTTTTACCGACACTCCGAACAAAAATAATATTAAATTTTTTATATAGTTGAAACTTTAGACAAAAACTTCAAATCGAAAAAATTATGATAATCTATGAATTTTAATTTTTTTTCAAAATTTTAGAGCATATCAGCCACTACATATATTTTGGTCTTTTTTTCCCTAATTAATTTTTGATAAGTATCATAAAAAAAACCCACAAATTATGATGTTTTGATTTGGTAGGTTCAAATTCCTAAAAATCATAATTGGGTAGATTTTAAGCTGATAATTTTGATTTGTATATAATCTCCACTATTGAAATGAATTTGGGGGCCTTGAAGTTGTCTTTTAAATTTAGGAGTTTGAAGTTGAATTTTAATCGTTTAATTCAATCTAACCCTTCATTTCAAAATATAGTTTTTCACTTTTTAAAAGGGTAAATTAGTTAATATTTAAGAAAGATAAATTATTAAATAATTAAGTTTTAAATGAGGAGAGAGAGAAAAGGTAAAATAAGTGAGAAGAGAGAAAAATTATAACCAAGTGAGGAGGGAGAAAGTTAAAACATAACTTAAGATAATCTATGAAAGGTAATTAGAAGAATCCATTAAAAAATTGTAAATCCATTCTAGCTTAATTCACCTCTTACTTAAAGATATTTTTGAATAAATTTTGAAGATGTGTGAATCTTTCAATAATATAAAAATATAATAAAAATGTTATCTACGGCAATCATCTAAAGATAATTCGTTGAAAATTATTTTAGAATCTTTTAAAAATAATCGATATTTGTGAATTCATTGGAAGATTCAATCAATAACATGAATACAAAAAAATATACTAGAAATGCTATGTTGTAAGAGCAAATAATAAGTAACAGATTCACATATATTTTTTTTCATTGAATTAATTGGTAAATATCTTCATAGATCTTGAATGGATTGATTTTTCAATGGATGAATATCTTTTACGTGAAACTTTTCTCTTTTCTCAACTTATTTTAACTTTTCTTTTCTCTCTTCTCATTTAAAACTTAATTATTTAATATTTTTACTTTTTTTGCTATTTACTGATTTAACCCTTTAAAATGTGAAAAACTATATTTTAAATGAAGGGTTAGATTAAATTTTAAATTGATTAAATAGTTAAAATTCAACTTGAATCTCCTGAATTTAAAAGGTAACTTCAGCCCCTATATCCCATTGAAACTTGATAAAATTTAAAATATCAAGTCATTTTGTGAGATAAATAATAGTGAGATCTATTAAAATAAGAATTGAACGGGAATATAAAAATATAAAAATGATCTCAATTATTGAATAAAAAATAATAATTCTTAATCGTTAGATCTTAGTTTGTGAGAGGGATTTTTTAAAAATCATCTTATTTTATTATATAGATATTATTAATAAATATTTATCTATTTACAAAAACTTGGATGAGACAAAATTATGAATCATTACAAAATAGCCGCATAATCACATACATACGCAAATTTTAAAATTAACTTGTTAAAATGTCTAATTATCAAGGTTTAGCTGTTGTTAGTAGTGTTAATTTTTGGAAAAAAGATAGAAAATAAGAAAATTTTGAATTGTTGAATGTTTGGTGTATTTATTGAAAAATGTAATAAAAAAGTAGAAAAAATTGATAAAAATTAGTAAATTTGGTTGAGAAAATTAAAGAAGATTAGAAAAAATTGGTTTTTTTTTTTTAAGTAAACAAACAGTCTTTCAATATAGGTCTCTCGTTTGGGCAACAAAATTAGCCAAAAAAAAATCAACTTTTGGTTCTCTGTGTGTTTAATAAAACACCAAAAATTGATATTTTACCTATATGTTAAATTGTCAATACACTAATTTTTGCCTACAAAGTAAGTAATATAATGGTCATTTCACTTATCCAATTTAAAAGTTATTAAAATTTTCATCAAACTGTTTAATAAAACACCAAAAATTGATATTTTATTTCTATGACAGATTGTCGATATACTAATTTTTTTTCTTACAAAGTGAGTAATATAATAGTCATTTCATTTACTCAATTTAAAAGTTATTAAAATATTTATCAAACATATAAAAAATTATTAAAAATTTTTTACTTATTCTATCAAACATATTAAGAATTTCACTTGTCAAAAATTATCAAAAATTGTCTAAAAAAAAAATTATGACTTCTAAGCCGGATGATAGAAAGATTGAACAAATGCTCTATCATATTCCTTTGAAATATTTTTTCAAGTCCAAGGCGAAAAATTCGAAAGTTCAAAAAGAACAGGTTCCATTTATTAATGCCCCGTCTTTGACCGCATAAATTTAATGGACTTTTGTGCATTTGACTAAATTAAACCTCTCTGCCTCCTCACCGTGGGCCCGCGCCACAGGCCCCCGGTGTTTTCCAACTTGCGCCTGATCCGCATATCTCCCGACACGTGTCGGTATTCTTTTGACTCGGCGGAGCCACAGGGGCGAGAAATTTCGTTCACTATAATTAATTTTACAAAAAATTGATGCAAAATGAATTACGATTCTGGGGGAGAAAAAGACAAAGGCTTTTTTTTTTTTCATTTTCATTTGAATTCATTTGAGTTTCATTTCACGGTTCGTTCATTCCGCCTTTTTCATTTTTATTTTCTCTACATTTTATTTATTTACACACATATATATTTATCTATATTTATTTTCTTGCTGATTTTTTTTACAGAGAGAGAAAGAGGAGAGAGAGGGAGATTTGTGCAAATGAATGGAGACGAATCTCGGGATTAGAAAATGATTAGAAGAATGGGAGTCTGAGAGTGAGATCGGAGGATTGGGAATCCGATCCGGAGGGCAACCCTGAGTTCGTGCTTTCTGATGCTGGACTGAATCGTTTGAATCTAATTATCGGTAAGTAGCGAATCGATTTGTTGGACTTGTGGTTTAGTTTTTTTGGTCCGGTCTTTTATCGCTAATCAATCGGTGTTTCAGATCGGGGAGAGAGAGGTAGAGTGAGAGACAGACAATGCCTTCGCATGCGGATCTGGATCGTCAGATTGAGCACTTGATGGAGTGCAAGCCGCTGTCGGAGGCCGAGGTCAAGACGCTCTGCGATCAAGCCAGGGCTATTCTGGTTGAGGAATGGAATGTGCAGCCGGTGAAGTGTCCGGTTACTGTGTGTGGTGATATTCATGGACAGTTTTATGATCTGATCGAGCTGTTTCGGATTGGCGGAAATGCTCCAGACACCAATTATCTTTTCATGGGTGATTACGTTGGTGAGTATTCCATAATCATAAGTTCAATTTCTGATGTGTTTGATTTGGGAGTTCGATATTTCATGTAATGATCAAGATTGGGGATTTTGCTTTTGTATGCATATTTCAGATAAGAAAACGCTTGATGACTGTAATGGTTGAGGGCATATGGATTGGATGTTGGAATGATTTTTATTGGTCGATTGCTGTTGTTTTGTTTTGTGCAGATAGATAAAGAAAGAACATTCATTAGGACAGAAATATCAATTCTTTTATTAAATTTTATCTTTGATCCAATGGGCTTCTATTTTATGATTGTCTATTTATCTGGTGGGAGTTGTTATAAAGAGTGCTAGAAAACACACTTTATTTGAAGTATCAACAAATTATATTATCGGGTCTTGTTTGGTGTCTAATGTCTTTGAGCTACTGTATCTTTTAGAGCCCTGATTATGACACTAAGAAGTCAAGGCATAAATTAAGTTTGTGATTATGATACCAAGAAGTATGAGCATAATTATGTGTCTTTCCTATCAAATTCAGATGTACTATCATAATTAAGTAGGTTGTAGTTGAGACATGGCCATACGATGTTCTAACTCATCTTGGTTTATCCTTGAGATGATGGCACTGGTGAGAAGTGATATGGTTAGGCTAAAGGTGCAGTAAGGTGGCTGGGAAGAACTAAAACAAAATGGATTGAGGTATATACAAAAAAATTTGGTCCACAATGCTTTTATGGAAAGTGTAGTTCCAAATTTTGCAAGAGAAACACTGGTTCCACTTAGTAGTAGTTCCAAGATGTTGACCCAAAAAAAAAAAGTAGTGATTCCTAGATACCTATTTCGTATAATGTTTTCTCCAACGCTTCATTTGTAGGTTAGGAAGGAAAAGAAAAGAATAGAAAATATTAAAAATGAGATGAGGGAAGAGAAGAGAAATTATAATAATCTTATTTCCATCTGATTTGGAGTTTAGGATGGAAAAGTGAGTGATTTTATTTCTCTTTTTTTATGAGTTTAAAAGAAATAGAATGGAAAAAAAGTATGTATTCTTGAACAAACTTGTTATCATCAGCAGGATATGCATGCAAAATTTTTCCTTGTTTCTTATTTGATGGGCAAATTTGGTATTATGAAAATTTCATTGATGAACTTTTCTTCTCTCTATTTTCGTCGAACTATGGGCAGATGAAATATGGTGATTTTGGACTTCTTTTTCTTTTCCTTTCTTCTCTCGTTAAAACTAACAAACAATGAAGATAATTTCACGTCATTTCTTTTCTTGTCTTTTCTCTCCATGTCATGGGGGGGGGGAGAAGAAAAAAAGAAAAAACGGGTGGTAAGTAATCATCACATGCACGCAACAGTTGGTTTGAAATTATGGAAAGGAAGCAAATTTCTGGTAAGAATGAAAATCCTCTGAAAAAGAGGGTGTTGTAGGCTTGCGTTTTAAAATGAGGGTGGCACGGGGCAATCAATTCATAATTTTGGAAATAGGGTATTTAATTACAGTGGCCTTATTGCCAGTCAATATTGGATTTTTCTAGGTGAAAAACATGAAAAGAATAAATTTCTGTCCAAATCAGGCATGTCAGTAAGGTTTGAAGGGAACATATGTTTTTTTCTTTCTTTTTTTTCCTCATATTATTCTTGCCACAGCAAAAGCCAAGGCTGTTGCCAAGAATGCCCTTAACTTTTTTTCCCCAAGTTCTGGAAGTTTATTGCTAATTTTTATTTTCCCCATTGACACAAACTTTGTGGCTTTCTCTTCATGGTGTGAAAATTATTGCAAAGATGCCATCCTGTAGGCTACTAGAAAGCCGTCATTTTCTTTGTCAATACCATTGACCTTGCTCTTAAATTCTGCATATTTGATAATCTGAATCCTTCCCCCATCTAATTGCTGTGGTATATAAAAAGCTGCTCCATAGGGGGAGTTCACGCTCATTGGAAGCTTAAAGCTTTGGAATAGTTGCTAGATTAATAACTCTCTTTGATGGAATGATATGATATGTTAGATACAGATGGCTACAGTTCTTTGAATTTTTTATGCTTAATGAATTTCTTTGCATTTTGTAATTATTATGCTAATAATGCAGATCGTGGGTACTATTCTGTCGAGACTGTTACACTTTTAGTGGCTTTGAAAGTTCGTTATAGAGATAGAATTACGATCCTTAGAGGAAATCATGAGAGCCGACAAATTACCCAAGTGTAAGACCCTCACTCTATCATGTGGCGTATTATTATTGATGTAAATGCACTTTGGTAGCCAAAAGTAGAACTTAAGGATAATGTAAATGCGTATAGCAATCAAAATAGAAAATTTTCTTGTTCTTTCTTTTGATGCCCCACCATTCTTTATGAAGGCCTTGTGTTTTTTGAACCGCTAATTTTACTGTGAAGGCAGTGTACATTAAATAAATGGTATAAAGCTTTGACTATTTCAGTTTTTTCCTCAAAAATATTGACCACGAAATCGATCAGTTTAATGCGATGTGCTATCACCAGATTCACCACACAAATATGCATCATTGTGAAGGTTGGGGCAGGGGTTTGGATGCTGAGGGCCTGCCATTTTGTAATGCTCTGTATCCAAGTTTATTTGGAGAAAATTGAGAATATCTATTTGATCTTTTCAATGAAAAATACTTGTAAAAAAATCTTTTAAATGGGAAATCAATACTGTCCATCTGTGATTCTGTTATTTTATTTTTTTGGAAAATGGTGACTCGTATAAAAGAAGCAAACAAAATGAATGCACACTAGAAGGGGCCTACCCTAGAAAATACACGAGGTATACTTACCTTTCTTTCCTCCCTTAACAACACTTTATTTATCCACTACAAAATTGTAAGCAAGCGTGCTGTGTATTGCTGAAGTTGAATGGGTATAATGTGATGCAATGTTGAATGGCAAGATGGATTCTTTTCCCTAAAACTTACATGCCAGCCTTTTAAATACCCCATTTTATTGATTGAGATGTTGCATATCTCAATATATTTTCTGGAAGGGGAATCAGAGAACAATAGTACATGCATCTATCCAGGTTATCAGCACATATGTATTAGTTAAGGGATCTATTACCAGGTGGTTCTTTTTCATGATTTCTTTTCTTTTTTTTTTTTTTTAATAAAATCAAGTCCTCTTTAATTTTCTAAACTACAACAACTTTCTTAGTAACTCATCCTTGATGCATTGTCTCGTGTGCTTAAATAATTAATTTTGAGACCTACCCATCTTCAGCCCACCATCATAGCCCAAGGTCTGTTTGGACTTTGAATCCTGTCTCCATACTTGAGAAATTCTAGGTTGAATTAGTTATTCCTCGCTTCTTTGGACTCCTTTAGCCAAAGGCCCAAATTTATTACTTAAGCCCATGTGTTTTTGGGCTTGTTTCACTTCACTTGGCCCAATCCCGGTCTAGCCCTCCTTTAAAGCCTAAGTTCTCCCTTCCTCCAAAAGTTTCTCCACGGTCATGTGCTTCTCACGCAATACAATGGTAACCCATTCCCTCTTCCTACCTCCACGTGCCTTCCTCGGTTGAAACCCATGCTCCATTATCTTCTCTGGCACCACGATCTGCTTTGCCTTGCGTCTGGATGAAGAAAACATAGACGACCACCTTTCCACCCACACAGGCACATTGAACTACAATTTTCCTACTACAATCTTCACCAATGAAGTAATATTGCACCCATTCTCTCGAACTTTGGGTCTGGCCCGCTGGAGGTGTCTTCTCCTCTTCGTGGTTTCATCAATTTTCTCAAATCCCCCAGGAGAAACCCCAATTTCCTTGAGCAGTGATGAGCTCCATAGATGAATTAGCAACCTAAATAACCTAATTGATACAATTTTTGGCTCCCATCCCTTTCTATAGCAATATCCCCATTATTCCCACCAATTGAGCAACAAAGGATGACCCCTCAACCAGCGACATTGAGATCTCACTTTACTTGGAAGTTCCTCCAACGGAAAAAGAGAATAGGAGGCAATAATCCCCTAAATCTTACACCTCTATGCCCCCTGGTATTACTAGATTGTTGTGTCCTCTCTTCCACCACCTTTGGTGGCACAACCAAATCCTTCTCCATAACCAATATTCCCACCAAATATCTTTCAAGGGCTTTCTCAAAGTCGAAACAAGATTCCTTCTCAACTGATATTACCAATTAATCATGCCTTCTTATCGATCTTGTTAATAATGATGTCTCTGACTATAGTGAAACTTTTGCCACTTGCATTTGAGTCTTCTTCTCTTTTATTTGCATATATACTTTGCCACTGAGTGGAACCCTTCAAGGATTTTTGCAATCTCCAACCATCCCTCCCTCCCGTCACCTCTAGCATTTAAACAATGGACTTTTCTTTCAGGGAGAACAACTTGAAACTCCATTAGCCGATGTCAATTCTCCCTTACCGGATACACAATAAGGACTGGGCCCTCCCATTAGCCTCCCAATCTGAAGACTTTCCCCTCTAGGTTTCACCACACCCCTCAAGATAGCAGCAGTCCATCTTACCTATTCCCCAATTAGATATGTATCCTGGAGTAACCTGTGCCCCTCTCAATGAACAAGCACCATCGTGATCTTCCGGAACAAAATCAATTGTAGTTTGACTGCAGTGTATAATTTTCCTTCCGCCACCTCACTTCGATTTCTGAAACCTTGGCTCCCGACATCTCCACTATCATCATCAGACTTCTTCAAATTGAAACACCCCCTTTACAAATACTACCTAGAATTTGATAATTATTCTTTATCTTAGTAGAACTTGTATTTGTATTAGCCTCATTAACCTTTTCCCACTTTTCTCCACTCCAATGTTGCTTCTCGTACTTCGAAGACATTACCTTTCTCCAGAAGTTCTCTCTTTCACGTGCTTTCACATGCAAAAGCCTTTGGCCAGCAAAGCCTCATTTATCAATCTTAGTCTCCTAATACCTTGGTAAGTAAAGGGAATTCCACTCCCCTAGGTGATACTTGAAAACATCTCCTCCATGCTGTAGAAAATCTTGCCAGATCCTCTTAATTCTTGTCGCCACTGGATCTGGCATTACGAGAAGAGATATGAAATAAGTTGATAAGCTGGATAAAGTGCTCTTAATTAGCGTAACATGTGCCCCTTAGACAAATATTGCTTCTTCCACCCTGCCAAGTGTTTCTGAACTCTTTTAATGACACCATCCTAGACATCCTTTGCTTTTTGGGCTACACCAAAAGGGAGTCCTAAATAAGAAGGTAGAGATCCCCTTCTATGCCCCTATAATTTAGATCATTTCTCCCATATTATGCACTTCCCCAAAATAGGATCAATTCAGATTTATGAAGTTTTACCTTTAAACCAAAAATGAGTTTAAAACACGACACAATACCTCAAATGGTAAAGTGCATCTGCTCCACAAAAGACAATGGAATCATTTTTGTATTGTAAATAAGAAACTACCAAACTATCCTAACTATAATCTCCAACATCAAAAACCTTAAACAAAGCCCCCTCCAACTGCCTTACGCACCATATTACTAAAAGCTTCCATCACAATAATAAATAGAAAAGGCGAGAGAGGAATACTGTCAAATCAGGTACATTTGAATGATTAATTTATTATATGGTGAGCCCATTTTCTTTTGAAAAATGCTGTCCTCATCAAATGGTAGGCCTATCCTCTGGCATGGCAAGGGTTGGTTGGTTAGCTAGATGTTCTGGGTGAATCATTGCCATGACGGAGTGGGACAAAAATGCCAGAGCAGATTTAAATAAATTTGAACAATGTCATCTTCTGGCAAATATTGAAAATTTTAAAATAATGAGTGTTAGTGGACAATTTCCAGGTAGAAATATGGTTCTTTAGTTAACTTCTTTTGTGAAGGCATGCAGTACTAAATGTACATGTATAATGTGTTCAAAAATAAACTGTGGATCGATCAATGTTTCTTGCCACTTCATAGTCAAGTCTCCAACATGGTTTTAAAAAACGGTAACGGCCGGTGTAACGGTAAAGAATAAATAATGGGTGTAATGGGAAAAAACAGGGGTGTAATGAAAGCAGAGGGATCCAAAAACGTTATGTAACGACATTACGTAACAGTAACGGCTGATTTTTAAAACTATGGTCTCCAAGACACACTCCTTGAGCTCAAAAACATGCGGGAAGTCAACATAATTTAGATATGGAGTATATATTTCGGACTTATACAGTCAAAGGCAGTAGCACAGAGGTGCATGTGCAAATTGCAAGCTGAGATAATTGCTTATGTGCCCAAAAATAAAATGAGATAATACTGGAAGAATAACTGATATGTTACAGTTCAAGTGGCAGCTGGAAATATGAGAGAAAACTTAAAAGTTTTGTAGCTTGACATGATTCCTGTTTTGAATGATGACCTGTCAGTTGAGAATTTCTAGTACACAATAACCCCCCCTCCTCTTTGCCCTTCTTTTTGGTTAACCTTTTAACAATTGTTATTCATATTCTTGTTTTTCCTCTTTGATTCTTTTCCAGGTATGGGTTTTATGATGAATGCTTGAGGAAGTATGGAAATGCTAATGTCTGGAAATATTTT
Organism: Vitellaria paradoxa; assembly: GCA_019916065.1. Classification (NCBI taxonomy): domain Eukaryota; kingdom Viridiplantae; phylum Streptophyta; class Magnoliopsida; order Ericales; family Sapotaceae; genus Vitellaria; species Vitellaria paradoxa. The sequence goes on along the minus strand of CM034233.1, from coordinate 18,067,249 downwards.
ACTGATCTTTTTGATTATCTACCACTTACAGCACTGATTGAGAGTCAGGTTTGAGTTGTACATTATACAGACATTACATAATGATTATCTTAACCATTTCTGACAGCCATATGAACTTTCGTTGTAGATTTTCTGTTTGCACGGAGGGCTTTCACCATCTTTGGATACGTTGGACAATATCCGAGCCTTGGATCGTATACAGGAGGTGCATGAGCAATCATTGTTTTGTAGTTCATTCACTTTGAAATGTCATATCTGACTTGTCAATCAATTTGCTAGGCATTGCCATGATGGCTGTTTCATTTTTCTTTTCAATGTTCAGAAAGCCTTTTGCAAATTTCTTCATGTGATTTGGAGCATGTAATACTGGTTCTGGGATTTGTTCAACATTGATAGACAGTGGAAGTTAACATTCTTGCTCATTGTATTCAACTCCTTGTCCATTGCATTTATGCTCTCTATTACACGCTTCTGAAAAGAAAGCTGATGGTAAGTGATAAAGCTGTTAGTTTTACCAGACCTAGCCATTTTTGCAAAGAAATGTCTAGTTCTGTTAGTTTTGTGTATACTAACATAGTTTGAAAACTTGGAACCACATTGTTTAATAGCAAAGAGGGTATTTTTGCTTTAAACTCACAGATCAGATTTATGAATGACCATGGAATGCTGCAAGTGAGATACTGATTCTAATTCGACTCAATCCCATTCTATTTGTTGTAGTAGCTTTAAAAGTTCAAATTTAGGCCAGTAATTTGTGTGTTGGCCTCTACATTTTTTTTTTAATGTTGGCATAAACTGATTGGTTACTGTTCTATGGTTTTCCAATTACCATTCTTGTTGAAATACGTTGTTAACTTTCTTAAATAAACTAAAGTCATCTTTCTTAATGCTCTTCCAACCCATTGCCTTGTCTTGGAATATTTGCACTGTTATCTGCATCCTTGCGAACTACAATTTCCTTTATTGTAATTAGCTAGTTGGCATTGCTTAACGGTAGGTTGTGTTGCTCAATGGTAGTTTGTGTGTTGGCAGGTTCCACATGAAGGTCCAATGTGTGATCTATTGTGGTCTGATCCAGATGATCGGTGTGGATGGGGAATATCTCCACGTGGAGCTGGCTATACATTTGGGCAGGATATAGCAGCTCAGTTCAACCACACTAATGGTCTCACTCTGATTTCAAGAGCACATCAGCTTGTCATGGAAGGTTATAATTGGTGTCAGGTACGTGTAATTTAATGAGACCAAAAAAACATGCGCCATGCTTTCGCTTCATGATGTTGTTGAGTTTATACGTTTGTTGCAATTCATGCTTTTACCCAGGAAAAGAATGTGGTGACAGTATTCAGTGCTCCTAACTACTGTTACCGCTGTGGGAATATGGCTGCAATACTAGAAATTGGAGAGAACATGGAGCAGAATTTCCTTCAGTTTGATCCAGCACCTCGGCAAATTGAGCCTGAGACGACGCGCAAGACACCCGATTATTTTTTGTGATCTTGATACCTCTTCTGAATCAGGTGTTTCTGGTCCTTGCTTGCAGTCGTGTCACTGTAGATGTTTCTGAAAGAGTTTTGTTTCCTTTTGAGGGTCATTGTCAACATCATTCTTTCGTTTGGAGTTTGCCCTGATGCTGCTGGCCATTATGTGCTCGAAGAAATTCAAGAAAGCTAAATGAAGGCACCAAAAGTCCTTTTCTTTTTTTCCTTGTATATTCTTTTCGAGAGGAGGAAGCAGCAATAACATGGTATATTGTGTTTGTAATTTTACAATTTTTAAGGTAGAAAGCAGATTTCAGAATGGATGTTGGTTGGTCATCCTTTTTCCCTGACAAATAGCAATTGAGAATGCGAGCCTTCATATTTAATTAAATTTTGTAGAAAGTCTTTTGTTTTCTGATCCAGAGTGCCAGATAGATGCATGAGATTGGTACCTGTAAGAATATAACCAACCAATTGTTTTGGAGCTAACTGTTTTCTAAGCTTATTTTAGTAATTGTAGGCCTCGTTTGGTAATGATAATGATAGCTGCTTGCCGGTTATGCATTTTTCCTGCCTTATCAAATTCTCCTAGGGTAAAGGCAACCCATTTTCTGTGAGGAGACACTGGCAGCCGGGGCTTTTCAGGAGCCAGTTCAGAACACAGCTTAGTGGCATTCACAATTTTAACTTTAGAAGCTCTCTTGGAGTTTTATTAAAAGCACCATCTTAGTTTGCTGACATAAATGTTATCTGAGATTGAAAATGTTTCACGATACAGTTTTTGAAGAGAACCAACTCAAGTGGTTCAATTAAGGTATCATTTTTTAACAAAACCGTCAAAAACAGCTCGGTTGTGCGACGAAACCATGACTATTACTATTAGCATACCTCAGGATTCATTTGCCGCGAAAATCCTCACACCATGTGGCCAATTTCAAAGAAAATTTATTTGTTTTCTACCGAGAAGAAGCTGAAATAGCTTCATATAAATATATATACATAGAAAAGTTTTCATTCCAAAAACGATATCAATTGATGTCTGCAATTGCATACTAGTGAAGATCAACTAGAAACTATATATATATATATATATATAACAAAAAAAGGGAGCATTTCCTTTGTTAAGAAATACAAGGAGGAATGAGCCAAGCAGAAGGCAGAATCCATTTGGTCCTCGGTTACCTTACAAATTCGTTATATCACTAATCCTGCCAGTCATTGAGGACTAGGCCTCAGATACCAGAAAAAAATGAGTTAAAACCTAGAGTTGGTCGGAATTCTTGTAAATCCAACGCCTGAAGTAGCACTGCTTTGTTTCCGTCTGAAGTACACAAACGAACCGCTTATCAAAAGCAGACCCACAATAATGCCCTGTCCATAGTGGGTCAGAAAATTCATCAGGACAGAAATTAGGGCAAACGTTTGCACAGTGCAGAAACTACGGAAAAAAGAGAAATTGTACATATGGGGGGGGGGAATAAGGGTGGGGTTCCCCCGGGGGGGGGGGGGGAATTGCCTAATTACCTACAGCCCCTAAATCATTGGAGGCCCTCAACAATTCCTTGACAACAACTGACACTAGAAAATTTTGCTCTTTGATATCACATGGAGAGGATTCTAACCAAATCAATTGAGCTAACTCTGTTCCATTGATGCTAACCCATGATTTATATTCTACAAGGTCTTGGATATGAGTGCGGTAAGGATACATGATTTTAAGTGCTGGATAGCCCGGACTTCATCTAATTATAAATTATATGCCCAACTAGGTATATTGGAATTTAGAGAAGTTCACATAACATGACCTCCTTTGCTTCATCATTCCCTCATGGAACTAGTTTGAAGAATCCTAGGATTTTATCAATAAACTATCAAAGCTACATGCAAATAAGGATATATTATCCATTTAGTTGTTCGACACTTTGGAATTTAGGGTCCAGGCTTGCAGGTTAATAATGCAAGTCAATTCAAGCCAACGTACGACCAAGAAAATTTTGGATGAAAAACATATTCAAAAGAAGCAAAAAGCACAACGTTAAATGTCAAGACGACACAAATTATGCAGTAAATTCTAGACACTCCACCAAGGTAGAGGGCTGGGAACAAAGGGGTTAGTGTTACATTGATCAAATTAGAACAAACTATGTAATATAACCATCTTTTTTGTTGTATTCACAAAATGTTTTAAAAATACAAGTACAATGTTGAAACTACAACCTAAACATGTTCATAGGCATGCATGTGTAATTTAATCCTCTTTTAAAACCACCGAATGCAGGAAGAGATAAACAGAGATCAAAAAGGAAGCGATGCACCTCAAATGATTAACTTACCTCAAAACCAAGTACTGACAACTTCTCTTCATTAACTGAAGGTAAACAGCTTCTGTAAGTAATATAAGCTTGTGGCCCACCGGCAGACATGGATGATTCAGCAAGTAAATATCTCCGTCTTACTAAAGTAGAGAACTCTTCTGCATTATGCAATATCACATGTGGTTTATCATTGGCACTGTTATTTTCAAGTGTGGACCGACTCCGAGCTTTTTTGCTGTTAGCCTCATTTGAACTGGCTCTAATTTCCACACATTTGAAAGGGATACGATATCCAGTTTCACTGCAGCGGTATTTTTTATCTTTCTACAAGAGAACATGCAACATGGTAACCAAGCAGGAATGTGAGATGAGGAGCAAAATGATGATACAAAATTTCAAATGGGTGCTATTTTTTATTATATAATTAATACTTTTGAAAGTGGATATTGTTGCCAATATTAATAATAATTTAAACTACAAATTGAACCCTTTATCTACGTTTAATTTGGACTCCAAAGTTAAAATTTTAAATTTCTTCTAACTGAATTTGTAACATGTCTGAACTAGTAAACGCAAAAAATGCCTTTCATATTGATAATTCAGCAGCAGAATCCTGTTCTTTGGAATATAAACTAATGAATAGCATCTACAGAATCCCAGATATATATCAAACTGAATACCAATCTCTGCAAGGACTCGGCCACAAAAAATAATGGGCAGATTACACCATTCAAATTATATGGTCAACCTTTTAGTGTCATAATCGATACATATTATCTTCGCTGGGAACCCAAAAAATGGTCATACTTAAGCTGTGAAAAACCAATCACCACAAAAACTTCACATACAACTGATGTTGCAAAAGAAGTATGGTAACAAACTCTCATTCAAAATCATATCGTAGTCACAACGTTATATGGGCTCTTCTAAGGTTCCATTTGGAGCCCTGGAAAGTTCTGAAAATCATTGAAAAATACTGAAAATCTCTAAAAATTATTCATTTTTCATCTCACTGCATGAAGTACTAACCCACAACTTTTATCAAATTTTATCATTTTTTGTCACTCCCAACGCCTCCTAAATGTAGATGTATTTGTGTTGGATACTTTACATTTGAACAATGATACTTGGATAAGGGTATGGTAAATGTGCCCCAATATAACTGAATAATTGAATATCCATATAAACATATTCAACAATTCAATTTAGCACATAATTTATGCATGAAATATTCTAATCGAATATCAATAATACCAAATTATCCTGTAAAATAAAATAATTATATTAAACACATGAATATTTTCATGTGCCCCCATAATCTTGATTAAGAGTATAATGAATCCGAGTCCTAGACCCCTGTGCTCGAGCCCATTTAACATGTAGTCATAACAAGTAAATAACCGTGACCTATCTTTTCCCTAACTTTCAAAATCCATCAACACAGACATGGCGTAAGAAATGCAGCTGTCACAAAACCAGACCTTTTCTATTTCATAACAGTGGCAGTCATGTCCTCTGGACGCACCTACAAGAAGATAAATCACTGCAAATTCATAGGTAGCATTGCAGCCGTCTTTAAGACAACAATTGCAATATTAAAAAACTAAAAATTTCATGAAAACTAAATATGAAAGAATATTACTGAATGCTATAAGATATGAACATAAAAATTAAAAAAAAAAAATTAATCCCAGTGTCTACCACTCTACAAGACCAATTAAACATTTCAACATTGCATATCAATGCAAAGGTTAAATGATAATATAATTGTTTTAGATCTGCTTAAAAAACATCATTGTCTTTATCGGGAAGTAGTACAGAATTCACAACAATCAACAAAATTACAGATATATAAATTCAATTAACACAAATCAATTCAATGCATAAACTTCAAATGCAAGAGATACCTTTTCGGAGTAAAGGCAGGGAACACAGGGTCCAGAAACAGAGCATTCGTAAGTAGCGTTCCCACCTGAAGGTATTTCCTTGAAGCCCATCAGAATTCGATGCCCTCCTCTTCTTACTACTGCGGCTACGCCTTCTTCTCTTCCATCTCTTTCTCTAGTTCTGCGTAAATTCAGATCAAAATTCGAACTTTCAATCACTTCGGATCACAGAATTATACAGAGAAATTTTCGATCGTTCAAAACCATCAATCTACAAAACAATACATGAATATATATATATATATATATATATATATAGAAAGAGAGAGAGAGAGAGAGAGAGAAGGGAAGTTTGTAAATTTTCGCACCCTAAGGCGAGATGGATGCAGGCAGAGACGAGTAAGAGAAGAAACAACGGTAAATTTTGCGAAGCCATGGATGGGTTTGCTTTACGCCTCCGTCTTCTCTCCTCTCTGCTATGCTCCACACCAGGTATCGAATTGGGTTTCTAAATTCTAATTTACAGGTCCTTTAAATTTGTACTATATGCATATTCTGCCCCTCATATTTCTATTATTTTCTAATATGACCCCCTTTTATGCAGAACGGTTGCAATTACACCGCCTTCAGTTTATGCGGTCGGTCGGGTGTTAATTTTGTGATGGGAAAGAAAAGTTTAAACTATTACTTACATATATTTATTTTTAAATAATTCAATAAAAAAAATTTTGATGGAAAAGAAATTTTAAAATATTATTTATATATATATGTATTTTTATAAATAATTCAATAAATTTTTCGACAAAACTTTAATTAAGTAAAAAAAAGTGAATAAATTTAATTTTTATCTTTTTATTTTTTTTTATTTCTTTACCTTTTTCAATTTATTTTTTCGCAGATCCAAAATTCAAATATATAGTGTATGTTATCTAAAGTTCTACTTTGGATGAATAATAATTGTATTTGCAACTATAATTTTGTTTAATACCCTAAACTTTAACTATCTCTACCCAGCACCTCCCACATCTATGCAAACTCCATTAATCCGAGATAATGGGGGTTGAAGCCGTGAAATTTTCTTCTAATATAATCTAACTACCTTAAAATTAAAAAAAATTAATTTTAATTAAGTGAGAACCATTAAGTCATATTTGGGAAAAAAAAAAATCATCGTTGATATTATATACTTCAACCCCCTTCTAACCCATTAACTCCCACCCCAACCCCACTCTAACAGCAACACCGAATTCTCCAATCGTTGTCAATTGTCCTAGCTATTGTCATCCTCCTCCTATTTTTTAATTTTTTTTTGCCTTGATTTTTTTTTTATTAAAGCTCCATTTAGAGTGATAAAAAACTTTAAAAAAGGTAAAAAATACTGAAAAATTCTTAAAATTATTCACTTTTTATCTTACTGCACGAATTACAAACTTACAACTTATCTCACTTTATCTCATTTTATCTTATTTGTTGTCACTTCAAACGCATCCTGTTAGAATTGGCTCATACTTCTGTGGGTTTGACTAATGGCCACTACAACCGGGTAGTCGAGGGTCTTGCTCACCGGTGAGCAAGCGGATGTCCAGTTCGCCGGTGAGCTGGCAGGGGTTGCAAGGGAGCAGCGTCCCCTGGAAGCCAAACGCAAAGTGTAATTGGGCTTGGAAATTTATTAGTAGTCCGATTTTTGATTTACTAATGTATTAGGTTTGATCCCATGTTATAGCAGTTAGGGTTTTTTAGTTAATATAAGAACAATTATTTGGTGTGTAAATCATTATAGAGTGTGCGAGGCATCTAATGAATATATCAGATAAGCAGGACTAGCCAATATTGGTGAACCTGGATAAATTTTGTGTTCTTAATCTTAATCTTCTGTGTGACTGTGATATATTTTAATCTTAAGTTCTAACACACCCTAAGTTTCGAAAAAAGACATTAATCTTACAATATTCGGGTGTTGATCATACTTAGTGTGGGTAGTAATAGGGATATAGACAGAAGTAGAAGAAAAGAGGGATGACGATAGCTGAAGTTGTGGGGCGGTCGATGAGAGAGTATAATGGTCGGGCTAAGGTGTTGTGAAGTGCTAAAATAAAACAAGAGTGATATGCAATGTAGACTGACATTCATTCTAGTTCTGAATTGTACTTGAACGCTGCCGCAATTAGCACTTCATGTTTTAATGACAAACATTTACTTTTTCGAAAAATCATAAATAAAATAAAATAAATAGCGATGGCAATGTTAGGGATTGAGGGGGAAGTGGTCGTTCGAGTGGAACTGTTAGATGCGGGATGGAAGAAAGGAGAGAAAAGAAGAAGGTGTAAAGCAAATGGTACATTAAAGTTTCTTGAAAGTGAATAGAAAATTTTAATAAATTAAGGAGTAATATTTATTTTAAAAATTTATTTATTTTAAGTTTCCATAAATTGGATCATTCATTTATAGTTTCTAAACTTAATTTTCATATAAATGTAAAAATTCATTCATTTTAACAATTAGACTAAAATGCCAACTAATTATCATAATTTAATTACCTACGTCGCCACATATGTAGGGTGTGTTTGGTACACTGAAAAATACTGAAAAATACTGAAAAATCTCTGTAAACTACAGAAAATCTCTAAAAATTATTTACTTTTTATCTCACTGTACGAATTACAAACTCACAAATTATCTCACTTTTTGTCATATCAAACGTTCTCATAGGAGTTTACCCACGTTTTTTATAAACACTTGCACACCAATTTTAAGTGTTGCCCTGCCAAGCAAGGATCAGATTATTTGAGTATCATACATTGATGAAAGAAAGAGTATTGTTATTTTATCAAAATAATTTACTAAAAAATGTCAAAATGATGAATCAAAATGGTAATTTTATAATTAGAGTGCATTTAAGTGTGTTTTTTATTTAGAGTGATAGGCACACTAATTTTTTTGTCAGTGTATTTAAGTGTATTTATTTAGAGTCATAGCTCCACAACTCTATTCATTATTTTAACAAATTTTTTTGATAAAGAAACATTTTCTTCAATAAAACCTTGGTAAAGAAAAATGCTATGTGAATCGTGATTCTTCGTTTGTGTGGGGGCCATGCTTATAACTGTGCGTCTAAATTATTCATTTTGTGAGTCCTAGCACAGGGACGCAATAACGGTCAATGAGATCAGGTGCTCCCGTGACTTTGAAGGTGAAAAGATAAAAATACTCTTGGTATTTAAGATTTGTTACAAAATTATTTCAAAATTTTCAAATATGACAAAGAAATTAGCCTTTTAAGGGTATCTTTGAAGTGATAAAAAGTAAGATAAATTGAGATAAAATGAAAATTCGTAATGCGTGCAGTAAAAGAAAAAAATTAATGTGATATAAAGTTAACAGAGATTTATAAAATTTTTTGTTATTTGTTTACAAACCAAACGGAACCTAAGGATAGATTCATGAATAAAGATACTACGTCATTTTTCACTACTAGGTATTTGTGTCAACCATACCAGTAACCACAACATGATAAATTCTATATTATTATTATTATTATTATTGTGTGATGGAAAACTTGGCGCTTTTCTCTGAGTCCAGCCTCTGACTCAACTTGCCGCCCTATTCTAAGTGCGTTGTGTCCCCAGTTAAAATTCTGAGTCCATCCTTGCCTTAGTACAAACGATGAAGGTTCCAAATTACAGCCACCACTGCTTGTAACACGATTCATTCAGATCCAGGCAAATCACAATCATTCAGAGTGAGAATTTAGAAATTAAAGCTTCACCAAAACTCAAAACCTTGAGAAATCTATCTCATGGGGACTTCATGGGAAGGGTAGGGTCAGGAAAATGGGGAGCATCTGCTAATGCAGCCTTTGATGCTGTTACTGCTTATATATACGTGTGTGTGTGTGTGTGTGTCCAGAGAAAACAAAACAGCCAGGGACTTATATCACAAACAGAACTGCATGTCACATGCAAGGTTGTGTGGAGAAGAACCAAATGCCGCTGTCCCCCATATATGGCCTTCATGATACAGGAAATGTCAACCATCCATCTCCACTACACTGGACGGGACGCCAGTAAATGACATCACGAGAATGCTGCGTCCCCAGTCCGTAAAGCAAGTCAGTTTCATTTGTTTCTGAACTTAAATGTTCAATGAAATGAATTTCAGACTTCCAGAAGTTTGTCCGCCATGTAAATCAATAAGGGCATTTGTTAGAAGGGGTGCACATAGTTCGGTCTGGTACGGGTTGATGCCAAAAAAATAAAAATAAAAATAAATCGATTTGCAAATTATTGGTTTAAAAGATTTTGAAATCATAACTAAGCTGTTCAGCTGAAGAGACTAAACCCAAATCAAATAATAATTCAGTTTGGTTAAATGACTTTATCCTAAATAGTAACTAGACCCTTCAACTAAGATTTTATGCTCCAGATAATTCAATGCTAGATAATTATATATACTACAACATATTGCAATAGGAGGCTAAATTAAAATTATTACAATTAATTTTGTGCTTTCAATAAAACAAAAGCATAGATATGTCCACGAATAAACACTCTAGCAATCATAAGACTCTCTCACAATCTAGTTTAGAAGAATGAGTAATGAAATTCTCTTTTCATTTTTTTAAACCTTTATATATATTATAGGTTATATTTATTCGGTTAATTGGCATTCAAATCACAAGGCAACCAAACAGCTCGGTCTTTCAATTTTTTAAACCGTAATCGCTTGATTCAAAAAAACAAATCAAATGAACCGGTTTAGTTCATTTTGATGGTTTGACCAGTTAGACTGTGCACCCTATTTTTTAGACAAGAATGATGTTGGGGTTTTGGGGATTGACATTGAAAATAATGTCATCTCAATGACATTAAGGTTGGGGCCATTGAATTAATTAAAAAACGTGAATCTATCTAGACCACTAAATTTTAATTCAATAGCTCCCGACCTCAAGTTCCCGAGTTGACATTACTTTTAATATCAGCCTCTCCCCTTTTAAAGATGTTTACAACTCCATCAGCCCCTCATCAGTTTCTGTATAAAGCCTTTGTCTATTTCTATGCTACAGAAGAGGTCAGTTTACTGAAAAATTATCCACATTGTAATCATCAAAAGAAATTGGTTTAATTCATTAAAGGGTAAATACAAACCAATTCCCCCCCCCCCCCAAAAAAAAAAAAAACACACAAACCTTGAAGGCAAATGGTGTTTCCTTACTCTAAATAAGAAAATGTCAGCGGTCAGTTTTCCTTCAAGATATGCTATATATTATATGTATAGTGTCAATAAGGATTAATAGAATGGTCCCGGCCATAATGTTTCTGATTAAGGTTAACTGCTCAAAAGAAATGATCAGCAATGATCAACAAGTTTTTTGGTGCTTAAAAAGAATATGGAAAGAGCCAAATGAAACAAAATACGAAGTTTCCATTTCCAGATTCTCCTGCGGGGATAAGAAATTCCCAGCCAAAGCAGCTAGTATCAGGTCAACTGCTAGAGGCCCAAGTGGAAGAGAGACAATGCCCTCTGGAGATTCAACGTAACACTTGCTTAACTTTCGCTGAAACTGAAGTTCAAACCCCAACATCAAAGGGCCTTCAAATTTGCATTTAGGCCAACTCAACTCAATGCAACAAATCTTAATTCCAAACTACTTAAGATTGGATACATGAATTCTTTTCATCAATTCATTTCTATCGAGGGATAAGTTTTTTGTGAGTGAATTTTTCAAATCACCCAAATCAACCAATCAATCACAGAAATAATGAACACAAGATTGGTAACGAAAAACCTTTTACCAACTAACAAAGGTAAAACTCTAGGTCAGATTTTGGAAACCACCCAAAGTTCCACTATATAATTAGATTACAAGTACCGATTCAAAATCTCTACGATGACTCAAAATCTCTACGACTCCTCGCATGACCTCTTTTAAGCACTTATACAAATTCTCGACACATCTAGACCAAGTGGAAACAAGCTTTCTAACTCCTTAGAAAGTAAACAAACTCAACAAGGGGTAAGGAAAAACAAGAAAAAGACTCATAAGCTCACAAAGAAAAATTCTCTCTCTCACAATACTCTATAATATACCCTTTCAGTTTCATATTGTACATTAAGCTTGGGTGCATATATATAGACTTACAAAGTTCTATTCCAACTAGGATTCAAATATATGAACAGGTTTCCTAAAAATAGATTTTTTAAATAGAAATAGAATCTTTCAAATAATATATAGCTCGAACCATCGGCTTTCTTGCGCCCTATCTACGGAGTATACTGTCAAAAGGTCGAAGGATCGCCTTCCCTATACCCTGGCTGCAAGGTTTTTTTTTTTTTTCAGCTTTAAGTCCTTTTCCTTTTCAATATTTTCAAGATCCCTTGTTGATTTAGACATTATTCTCCCAAGTGTATTTTCATTCTTTTAGAATGTCTTGAATTCCATTCAACTTAGGAAATATTCAAGTTTTTTCTTCTTTTCAATTTAGGAAACATACTAATCTTGTCATATTTAATTTAAGACTTTATATGGATTTGTCGTTATAAAACTTTACAGTGAGATTATTTAAACTTAGGTCTTTTACAAAATTTTAATCTATATAATCTTTTTAAGTTTTCGTCATTTTTATACTTTCTACTTGGATGCGATTACTCTATTTTATTGATGCATCTTTAGGTTCATGTTAAACATGACCAAGCCATCTTAAACGACATTCACTCAATTTCTCTTTTATTGGTGCCACCTCAACTTTTTTTCAAATATATTAATTTCTTATCCTATTTTTCTTGTAACACCACAAATCTAGGACGGAGCCAGAAACTTCTTAGGAGAGGTGCCAAAATCACTAAAACATTATTAAGGAGGCGTTTGGAGTAACAAAAAGTGAGATAATATGAGATAATTTGTAAATTTGTAATTCGTGTAATGAGATAAAAAGTGAATAATTTTTAGAGATTTTTTGAAATTTTCAAGGTTTACCGATGTGCTAAACGTACCCTAAATGAGTAAAAAGATGAGTACTTTGGGGAGGGAGTGCCAATATATATCTATATATATATATAATTTTATTGGAAAAGCCTATATGCTAAGGACATTTTTGTAATATTTTCGTTTAGGGGAGCCACCATTTTTCTATTGTAGCTCCATCTCTGCACACATCTTCCTTAGTATCCCCGTTTCTACCACATTCATATTATGAGAGTGTTGTTTCTTAGTGGCCTAACATTCTAAAAACAAATTTTTCGACTAAAGTGAAAACTAAAACCCATGGCCATTAACATAGGATAGTATAATTCAATCAAGGGAAGACAACCTGATGATGTGTTGATTGCCATATACATAACTACAGAACCACCACATAGAATGAGATGGATATGGAGTATAGAATTGTACACATACACTGTAAGAAGCTTTTACCTCCCACAAACTGGACTACGAATGAATGGTCTAGAAGAAAATCGACTCTAGTTGCCAATTAACAATAGCTACCATAGTCTAACCTTTCGCATAGTCCTGATTAATTTACGTAGAAAGTGAATTATGATTCATCGCAAGCAAAAGCAATGATGTTTCATGAACTTTTTTTTTTTTGTGTTTTTTTTGGGGGGGGGGGGGGGGGGGGAAGAACTTAAATCAATAAATAGTAAATACTTTTAAGTCCAAGTTTCTATCTGATGCTTGAGCAGCTGAGGCACAGCGGAAAGTGCAAGCCCCAAAATAGTAATAGATACAAGTCACTAGCAAGGAATAAGCTAAATGGAGAGGATCAACACAAACTAAGCATGTTACAAACATTAGGGAATCACAGAGGCACCTCCTGGAAGAATTTTGACAACAATAGTATGACGCTGTTCTAAACCATACCGTGAGGAACAGAGATGGCTCTACAGCTGCAATACTCAAATTGGTTAAGAATTATTGGGTTCTCCTCGAATCATTTCCCACCAAAATGCTACTCCTAATAGTCAAGATCTTGTTTGCGGAAGTTCATAGGAAATTCATCAAGCTGTTCGGAGAAGCCATACCCCTTACACAAGCCCTTCAATGACTGATAAACACCATTCATGGAAGGCCTATCCTTGGGCCTAGAGGCTACACAAGTACATGCAACCTTAAGGAATAGCAAGATTCCATCATCATAGCCTCTTCCACAGAGAGACTTATCGGTAGCGTCCTTGGTTCGGCCAGAACCACAGAGCTGAGTAACCCAATTCACTAGGTTCCCCTTGAAACCCTCATCGGCATTGCTCACTTCCAGGGCCTTCTGTCCAGTCACAAGCTCAAGAAGCACCACCCCAAAACTATAAACATCCCCTTTCATTGACGCGACCATTGCGTTTGAAGAATACTCAGGTGCCACGTAACCAAGCTCGCCCAAATCTCCATTGACGAAAGAGCTGTCGTTAGAGTCAACAGGACCAACAAGCCTTGACAACCCAAAATCCGAAATTCGAGCATCAAAATCATCATCCACAAGAATCACATTTGAGCTGATGTTTTGGTGAAGGTATGGAGGCTCACACCCATGATGAAGCCAAGCAAGCCCTCTGGCTGCACCCAGACCAATCCTAAGCCTCGCCGGCCAATCCAATGAACCATCATTCGTAGCACCAATTACACTTCTGTGCAAAAGGGAATGCAATGTTCCCTTGGGCATGTGCTTATACACCAAAAGCCTCTCATCTTCAACTACACAAAACCCCAACAATGGCACCAAATTGGGGTGCCTGAGCTGCCCAAACCTGTTCATCTCAGACCGAAACTGCTTCTCACTTAGCTTACAAGCACTCAATCGCTTAATCGCCAATGCTGATCCGTCCGGCAATACTGCCTTATAGGACACCCCTGTTCTTGTGGTTACAACAATGTTTTCTGGATCGAAATTGTTGGTAGCCGCTAACAAATCGTTCAATTTGATTTTGACAATGGGTTTCTGAAACAATGAAACTTGAACGAGTTTGTGGGTTCTCAATCTCTCGACCCAACTGCTTTGATCTTTGCCTCCGCCGTACTCTTTCTCCTTTCTCTGATGCGGCCGCGCGAAGAACCACCACCAGAGAGCAAAACCGAGAAGTAGAGATCCGGCCGCACCAAGAACCCCCGCCGCAATGATAATGGCGAGGCTTTTGTTGCTCAATCCGCCGCAGTTTGTCCCAAGTGGCTTCCCGCAGAGACCATTGTTGCCGCCGAAATCGCCGGCCGGAAACTTCGACAAATCGGGGGGAATCGAGCCGGAGAGATCGTTGTTCGCAACGGAGAACTTGGTGAGCCGATTGAGCCGGCCCAACTCGTAGGGAATGGCGCCGGACAACTCGTTGTTGCTCAGAATGAGACTGTTCAGGAACTTGCAATTCATAATCTCCGGCGGGATCGTACCGGAGAGGCGATTGCGGGAGAGATCTAGAGTGACCAAGTAGGGCAACCAGGTGCAGATTTGGGGAGGGATCGAGCCGGAGAGGTCGTTGCCGGAGAGATCGAGGCTCTGGAGGCTCTGGCAGTACTGAAGGGAGTCGGGGAGGTTTCCGGCGAGGCCCATGGAAGGGAGTTGGAGGCTGATGAGGCGGTTCTCCTTCTCGTTCCAGCAGGAGACTCCGACGAGCTTGCAGACGAAGGTGACGGAAGTGTTGGTGAAGGTCCACGTGAGCTTCCCCTGCGGGTCGGAAAGCGAGGATTTGACACCTTCGAGACACTTGACGTCATCTTCAATGGCGAGACAAAGAGTGAGGATAAGAAAGACAGAAAATGAGAGTGCAAATTTGGAGACGAAGAACCGCTGGGTCTTCTTCATGGAGGCGTTGGTGGCGGTTTTGGATATGGAAATGAGGGCTAATGGGCGGTGGAGGGTGGCGACTAGCGGTGGATTCAGGAGAGAAAAAGAGTCGGAGGATCGGCGGCCATGGACGGCGTTTGGAGACGTCGTAAGAGATTCAGAGGCATCAGGTATGGCAAACAACGAACTTTTTTGACTGCTGCTTTGTTTTTGCTTCCGTTTATTTTTTATTTTCATTTATTTATTTTTTTTTAAGGATCTTTTTAAAGTACTAGAGTTACTATGGGAGTTAGGCATAGATTGAGAACTCATATTAAAAGCATGTTCTTTTCTTTTTTTTTTTTTTTTTTTGTAATATGTTCTAATGATTAAATTTAAAATTATGAAATTATTTTTTTATTAGATATTTATGTCTTTAAAATAATTTTAAAAAATAATATAAAATAATTAGTACAAAAATATCAATATATAAAATATATATATATATACCGTTTGGTAACTCAAAAAAATACCAACTTTTGGTTTGTTTGATAAAATCATATATTTTTTTACTTTTTAATTTGTTACAGTAAAAAGTACACTTCATAATTATAATTTTTTGATTTGTTACAGTAAAAAAACATACCAAACAGTCAAAAGTTACTACTTTTTTACTTTGTTACAGTAAAAAATTTACCAAACACCTAAAAGTTATTAAAAAATACTAAAAATTCTACTTGGTTCAACCAAATACACAAAAAAATACAAAAAAAAAAACACCCAAAAAATTAGTAAAACTTGAATTTTTTTGAATTTCTAAACACCCCGTATACTTTAAGCATACTTCTCAAACACCTAAAAAGCAAGTGCTAGTGGCTCTAAAAACTTTGATAGTTTAGCTCATATCAGAGTGAGGAGTGGAAGCGGCGTCGTTGTTGTGTCTGGTTGGTTTGGGTGACATCAGCTGTGCGAGGAGAAGATATTTGGTGGGAACTTGGCAGCTTAGGTGGTGGGTCGTGGGCAATAGTGAGTAGTGATTAGGATAGTTGGTTGCGGAGACTTGTAACATTATTACAAAGAGCCACTCAACGTGGTGGGGTTGGTAATAAGCTGCTCAGCGCGGAACGAAAGTGTACATGTTTCTTCAAAGTGCGTGCTCATGGCGTGCATGTGTCTGACAGACACTGAGAAGGAGGGTTTGGAGCGTTGAGAAAAATTGAAAAATAATGAATAATATAGTTTGAGCAATTTTCTTTTTTTTTTTTTTTTGGATACTTGGTAGGTGACTATGAAATCATGTTTTTTTTTTAATAAACAGTATCATTTTTAATTTTTACGTTAATTTATTTTAGAGAAAATCTATTTGAATGGTTCTTTTTAGTTTATTCAAACGATTTTGTGTCAAAATTTTTAAAAGTTGTTGAAAATTTTGAGATTTATAAAAAAATTATTGAAATTTATGAAAGTGTTATTGGAATTTGTAAAAATTTTATTAAAATTTATACAAGTTTGTTAAAACATGTAGATATATATAAATTTATAAAAATTTTATAAAATAAAAAAAAGTACAAAATGTGTTAAAAGGATATTAAAAATTCTTCTTAACTTTCATCGCCAAATGCATCCTATTTTGTAGCTCGGGGCATCCCCGGATACTTAAAAATAAATAAATAAATAAATAAATGTCAGGGGATTTAAGTGAGTGACGAAAGGCAAGTCAGCCAGTAAACAAAATCGGCGGGTTTTACATGGTGTGTTTAACATTTATCTTGTGTTAAACCTTAGATGAGATGGTAGTCCAACTCCCTAATTAAATTAGGGGTGAATTATACACATCTCCTCTGAATATTAAATATAATTCAAATTCCTTTCCTAATCTTTTGAACTTGACATTTACCTTCTCCAAATCTAAATATTTGTCACACTTACCTTCTTCTATTAATTTTGTCTATAACACTGCTGGGGTGCCACTAAAAAAAAAAAAAACTGAAATACTCCTAAGTAGTTTTGAACGAATTTCTGTCTCTATCTCTTTCTTATTTTTATTTTATTTTATTTTAAATTATAATAATATATTTTATTAAAGTAAAAATAATAATTCATGATTAAAATAATTTATTTTAGTAAATTAAAATTATTTATTAATAAATAATAATTATGTATTAAAATAATTTATTTTAGTAAAATTAAAACTACTATTAAACCAATAATTATTATTAAAATGGTTTATTTTTAAAATATTTTATTAAATTATATTAATTTTATCAAGTCTAATATTAATTTATTATTAAATTATGCTATTTATTAATATATTTTATTAAAAATAATTATTATTAATTGGAAAACTAATGATTAACACATCTAAAAGTTATAATTGGTAAAAAGAAAATCAAATTTTAGTGAAAAATTATATAAAACCAAAAAAAGCTACCGAAAAATTATTAATTTTTTTAACCAAACAAACCCTAAAATTAACTTTTTCTAGCCATCTGATCTTAACGAGCACATAATCAGCAATAACTCAACCAAAATTTATCACCTAACAAGAAATTCAAAGATAAAACTCATGAATTTCAAAAATTTATGTAATTCAACCACATTCATTTAACAAAAATCAAAATACTCACAAAATTATAAAACACTGCTCAAAATCCTCATACCTAACAATTCAAAAAATTAACTGTTATGACCTATAATACTAAAAGTATAAAACACTACTCAATAATCTTCCTATCCACCTAAAATTCAAAGCAATCTAAAACAAAAGTACTGAAATTTAAAAAAAAAAAATTTAACTCAATAATCTTCCAACCCACTTAATCGGAACTCTGCTGTGATAAAACTATACCTTTGATTCGTTGAAGACCTCTCTCTCAAGCACATATCTCTTTTGCCTTTCTTATAACTTCGGATCGTCTGCTCTCAACTTAGGTGAGGTAAAACAATATCGCTTGAACTCTATATCAACTTTTCATTACCATTGTACTGGTGGTTGAACGGTTAACAATCTAGCAAAGTGGGTTTGAGAAAATTGACAAGAGAAAGAGAAAGAGAATCAGAGGGTTGTGACTCGTGAGTACTATGAGAGATGTTGTAGGCTTCCTAGTGTAGATATGGCAACACGGTGGAAGTAAAGCCACGCACGGCGATGGCGGAGCAGTGCGTGGCAGCGAGGAGCACGAGGGGCCAACAGCGAGGACAATGGCGGAGTAGTGCGTGGCAGCGAGGAGCACGAGGGGCCAACAGCGAGGACAATGGCAGAGTAGTGCCTGGCAGCGAGGAGCACGGTGGAGCAGCCTATGGCAGCAAGGAGCATGGTAGAGCAGCGCACGGCGACGAGAAGCAGCCAATCCTCTTGAAGGCAACGGAGATGGAAAGAAACTGGGTATATTGAGTCTGGGGATTTCCTCAAATGATTTGAGTACATTTGGGTTTGGGGATATATTTTTGTCTTTATGAAAATAAATTTTTGGTTGAATTGATTGACAGTTAAAATTTAACAATCTAAATTAACGGGTAGGGATAAGTGTGACAAACATTTGGTTTAGAGAAGGTAAATGTCAGGTTCAAAAAGTTAGGGGAGGTACCTAAATTATGCCTAATGTTCAGGGGAGGTAGATGTGTAATTTACCCATCAATTTAGTCACCAAGAAAAAAAAATTATTTTTAGCTAAAATTGTAAAACTATTGAACCTTTGCATTTTGATTGGGCATTAATCTGGTCATGGAGATATACAATACCACATTATTTTTTATAGAATTGTATATCTCCTATTTTGAAGGATATAAAATCCAAAATATCTATATTTTTGATCAGACATGAGATGAGGTGGATCTCACATATTTGTAATTCAATTTCATTGCTTAGAAGAATAGTAAATCCATAATCATTTTAGTGAGTCACTTATTTTAAAACGATAAGTACACAAGTAGTAGATTATTTATTTCAAAATGATAAATCATAACCACTCACTTCATTTTGGTGTAAAAGGTGTAAAATTAAAAAAAAATAAATTAGTTGTATAACATTAATACTCAAAGCAAAAGATATAAACCTTGAAATTAATTAATGAAACGAGACTCTTATATTAATTATATCAAGTTATTTATTAGAAAAGCATCCTATAAGAATAATTATATTATATATATTTGAAAGTTTTAGAAGGAAATTGGGTCTTAATGTCATCTTTGAAGCATCAAAAATTAATGGTTTGAAAATAAACCAGCCAACAATTAAGCAAAGGGCAATGGCTATCTCCCCCAATAATTTATGTATATGTCACAGTTGATAATTAAGACAATTAACCACCTTGAGCCTAAAATTTATCATCAGACCTCATCCCTCCATAAGATTCCAAGCTTTAGCAAATTCAGAAGTGCTCTATTGAATCCGTACAGCTGCCCAGAAATTCGTGGAGCAATAATAATGAGATATGCATTAATTGGGACCATTGCCTTTGTAAAGCACCATATTGCTTTTATTTCTTCCTATCATAGAATGAGAGAGAGAGAGAGAAATGATTCTGATTGTAACTTACACGCCTTCAAATTGGACCAGAATATGTTGAACGAGTGGCGGGGGTCGAAGCTTTGGCTTTATAGCACCAGACAGTTTTTATTTTTATTTTTTTAAACTCGTATGCTAATTTTTTTATTTTTGAGTTTATTTTTTGTCTTGCAATTTTTTAATTAACCAAGTGTGAATAATATGTTTAAAAGATTAAAAAAATGAAATCAAATTAATTAAATTTGCTGAAAAAATTAGATAAGACAAAAAAAATAATAACTTATTTTGAATTCTCAAAACGAACCCCAAAGAATTAAGGTGAGAGAGAGAAGGCACTGCCCCAGAATATTGATTTAAGTGTGTTCTATTAATTGGCAAAGCAATTTAAAATGCAATATAAGTTCTTGATTAAGCAGTACTTAATTGGGAGAGGAAGACAACTCCAAGAAGCAAAGTCAGAATCAGTACAATACTCATCTTCGATGAATATTCGGGGAAGAATGGCATAAAGTCGATGAAACTGTGAAGTCCACTTCTTTATATACATACATAAATATCAGCAACTTTGGAGTTTTTATATGATTGCTTCATTAGAAAAGAAAAATGTAATATTCCTTTTTATATGATTGTTCCAATCTAATCCAGTAGCTTTTTAATTAGTCCGAAATTGCAGAGTCCAATTAATTTCTTGTAAGCTAGACATGCGATGAATTATAGGACCTGCAGTGACCAAATTGGCATATGGTTGTCCTGAAAAAAAATATATATACATATATAAATTAAACTCAATACCGTAGAAAAATAGTAAGAGTGAATTTGAGATGTGCTAACTGTTTCTTTTTCGATCTTCCTTTAATTCTTGGCAATGTAATTAATTATCTGCCAATGGGGAGAGATCAATACAATTACCCAAAAAAAAAAAAAAGCTCCTTTGACATGAGAGTTCTTCTCTTAATTGAGAGTTGAAATGGTAAAACAAGGCATTTCTTGCGTCAAGTCATTAAGTAGTAAAGTTTCTGGTTTTGTTCGTCCTTTTTGACATGCAGACCTCTTCAAAAACGAAAGAAGCCAAACCTTATGGAATTACAGAAGTACCCACCGAAAAAAAAAAAAATCGGTGCCTTTGTTTTGCTGCAATCCAAGCTTAGCCCACCAGCTTAATTTCTGCAAAACCCCACAGAACAATTTGACCAGCTTTTTGGCAGCAACTTTCAAAGCGAGGATATGACGGAGATTCATAATCCACACACACACACACACACTTGTTTAATGGTAGTCTCTGTTTCAAGTTTTCAACATCTATATATCATTATAAGTAATATTGAAAACTACGTATATACCCAGTAAACTAGCTAGTTGCATGCCAATATATCCCATCCCATGGCCAAGAAGGCCAACCACAAGAAGACATCTCTCTGTGAGAAATCCATGCAGATGGTTGTAAGCATAATCAAACTCTCTTCTATCTCTATTGCAAGAGTAAGTTTGGGATCATCATCAAGTAGTACTAATGGGACTCATGGGGTTAGACCTCCCACGATTAATGTCTCATTACTTCATGGGACTTTGAGGTCACAACAGCCAGAGAGTGATTCCCCATCCCACTCATACTTGATGGATGGTCCATCCGACAGTACTGAGGGTTCTAGTACTTCTTCCTACGTTGTTTCACAAATTAATAACACAATTGATAACAATTTTTCGGATTATATTCAGAGGTAATTTCATGAGAAGAACAGGAAGAATTTGAATGGTCCCGTTGGTGACAACCGAGTTTCGGATTATATTAGTAGGTTCCATCTGAAGAACCGACGTGATTTGAACAGTGGATCCAAAGGCTTACCTGCATTCATATTGCCTCGCCCACCACCTCCAAATTCTAAGTAACCGTGATTATGAATTGTAGTTTCTGTTCTGTTAAATATACATACATATATATATATATATATATATGCTGTTTTAGATAGTTAATTGTTAAGTTTCTCAAAGAATATAGTAGCAAAACTGGCTAAATTATACCTGCAACTATATGTTGCTCTAAATGATGCAAGTCAGATTTGGATATGTTTATTCTGTGCTTTTGCATTAGAAATTGGACCAAATATTTTTAAGGTATAATCTGGCTTTATATATATATATATACATATATATATATAGTTCTCGTTCACTGCACAAATTCAAACTTGAAGCAACAATAATTCTATACTTAATATTAGGGGGGTAATGGTGAAATTTTCAAATTTATAAAATCTTATTCTGGTGATTTTTTTTTTTTTTTTCTTTCTATAACATTCTTAAACACCCCATAACTATCTACAATTTTAATGGTATTAAAAAGTAAATTTTTTTATAGCTATCAAATAATTAAATAATTTTACCTATTAATATTTTTATTTTCTTTAAATGTTCTTTAACTACCCACTAATTTTGTATTTATTTTTATTTTCTTAAATGCTCCTTAGTTAAGTATTATTCACGTAAATAAACTTAACTACTTATTGTATATTATTTGAGTCATTTTTACTAATTTTTTACAATTTTATTATTTTAATTAAAATAAAATTTTAATAAAAATCACATGTGTGCCCACTTCTAGTTTATTATAATATTTTCTAAATTGTTTTGTTGTACACATATTTCACACTAATATTTAAATCTCCTTTAGATTTGTGAATCAAGTCAAGATCCATCACAGTTCGTCCGCCTTCCCCCTCTTTCCCCCGGGGCATACTCACATGTCCAAGTCTACCATGCCATACATCACACAATTCAATATTGAAAATTTTAGGACAAACTTTATGACCTTTAAGGAGAATTTTAAGCTTAAATAAATTATCAAAAAGCATAATTTTTGCCTTAAAAAAATCACCAATTACTAATTAACACATGTGCGACTGAGTCTTTTCTTGGGCCCTCCCCCGCCTGATTTGTGATAATTTTTTAAAATGCCAATTTCAAAACAAACATTTATGCTTGTTAGCTTCAGAATATAGCCCACCAATATTTGTTCTCATTAATGAAATTCAGGAAGGTTCAGCATTAATTGTTCGCTTCACTTACCAACATGTTGACTTGGGCTCCAGAACCTATTTGATTTTGATTAGCTAGATCTCGGTTGGTATGGCTCGGTTAATTTTCCTGAACTAGCAGTCGTTCGTCATTTGGTTAATATTATCTCCCACAAGGCGCTGCTGGAGTAGCTTTGACTTAGGTTATGTTTTTGTTCTTTTAAAAGCATTGTTGTTTGATTAGCCTTTGTTAACTGTGTATGAAAGATTAATTAGGTTTTGTTTAGGTGATAAAAAAAATTCTGAAAAATAATGAAAAATATTAAAGTGTCGTTTAGTTTGTTTTTTTATTTTTTTATTTTTTATTTTTATTTTTTTATTTTTTGGTTTGAACTCATTTTTTATTTTATACTTTTGAAAATAAAGAAAATAGCTCTAATCTCTTTTGGTTACTTGTGTTTTCAAAATTTATTTTTGAAAATAGAAAATGAGTTTACATGTAAAATGAAAAATAACAAAAAGTCATTTTGAGAGTTTTTAACCAAAAAAAAAACTCAAAACAAGGAAAATAGAGTATTTTTTGTTTTCTCGTTTTGAGATTTTTAACACATAAAACAAAAAAAAAAACAAAAAATAGAAAAGTAAACCAAATGTCACCTAAAATACTCTAAAAGTTATTCACTTTTTATCTCACTATACGAATTACGAACCCACAACTTATTTTACTTTATCTTATTTTATCTTATTTTTTATTACTTTAAACGTACTCTTTAATAAATCTAATTTGTTTTTTTTTTTTTTTATTAATAAGTAGGGTTTGGGGGAGCCTGAGGTCAAACCTGGGCAGGTAAGGAAATCGAATGGGAGCTCGCTAACTGAGCACTCCTTTAATTTGTTATTTTTAATATTATTCTATTTCATATCTGTAAAAGTCCTAATTAAATACGGATACACAGTGCTTGATCTCGTATCGAGGTGGAACGAGTTTTTTTTTTTTTTTTTAATATGCAGTTTCCTTCCGTTTTCTTTGCATGATCATAAATTTTCTCTCATTTTTTTTTCTTTTAATTTTCTCTTTTAATTTTACACATTCCAAACATTGTTAAAAAGCCATCCCCAGATAAAATTTTTCCGAATTAAGTTTTCGTGGATATGCCTTTAACAAGTGGCAATAGGGCCTACCTCAAATCTCATCCCTTTTGATGGCAACTAGATTGCAGGCTAGCTAATACTAGTTTCAATAACATCTCATATTATTGAAGTTGATGATGATTGATGCAGATACCACATTAATAGGCAATTCCTGCATGTGAATAAATGGTCTTTTCCACGTATCCACTCATCGCTCCAACTACTAACCTAATATCTATGTTTGGGCCAATGGAAGCCACCCAAGTGGTATTCACTGTTTTTTTTTTTTTTTTTTGAAAAGAAAAATTTCAGAGTCTTTAAATTAATTTACGCATATTTCAATTAATCTTTAAAATCCTGAAATTGATGATCGACTTAGTGTTCTAGTAATCTCGAAGAGACTCGAATTAGTGACCGCGTATCTCGATTAATTTTTAAAATTCTGAAATTGACGATCGGATAAATCTTCTATTGATCCTGAATAAATTTAAACTAGTGATCCTGAGAAGACTCATACTAATGACTGCGTTTCTCGATTAATTTCTAAAATCTTGAAATTGACGATCAGGTAAGTCATCTATTGATTCTGAAGAAATTTGAACTAGTAATCTTGAAGAGATTGAAACTAGTGTCCGCGTATCTTGATTAATTTTTAAAATTCTGAAATTGATGATCGGATAACTCCTCTATTGATCCTAAAGAAACTTGAATTAGTGACCACTGGATGGTAAAATTAAGATTTTACCAGTTGAACTAACTCTCAGAGTTAATAGTACTTATTGCAAGTTTATAAGAGAAGAGGAAAAAAAATTAAAGATATTTGCACTACTCTATTAATTTTTTTTTATTTTACAATAATTTTAATTTACTAAAAAAAAGAATATAACGTTAAATGAAAGAAACTAAGGAAAATGTACAAATATCCTCAGCAAAAAAAAAAAACGAAAAAAGGTCGCTTGTTGCATTAGTAGCCTCTTACTCTTCCTCAGATCTGATCAAAACTCATCCACATGTACATATTGCTAACCTCCAACTACTGATGGGACATTCTTGGTCACCAGTAGAGCAAACATCGAGCTTATGAGACAATGTGGGCTTCATTTTGTACGACTTTGCCCTTCATGCAACCTGGGATTCCTTATTGCATATTGGCAAAACCGATATTCTCGTTGACAGCCGGGCCAGCAGCTCAAAAAATTAGTGGGAGGGAAAGATAATAAAAGAAAAGAGGCCCTCCAAGCAGATCGTTCGCACGACAGGGTGGTCGCTGTCATCAATTTTGGTGCGACCAAGAAATTAGCTATAGTAATCTTACAATCACGATTTTTTACTCAAAATTCTTATGAAAAAATAAAAAAACGTCAAACAATTATAAAGTAAATACTTATTAAAGTTAATGCATCTTTAAATTGATAAAATGTTATATTAAATATCTTGATTTTTACGCTTTAATTCAACCCGAATGGGAGGTAAGAGTGTATATATATATATATATATATTTTATGAAAACCAAAGACAACAAACTAACTAAAAAAAATCAGTCTGTCGACTGAAGTTATATGGAACCTACACACACCCAACTCTTAATGTGAGAGCAAGCTCAAAAGTATATATTGATAGGAAATGTTGTTTGAAATTAATTAGATTATCACCTCATAATTCTTTTTTAAAAATAATAAAAATACTCCAATACTTCAGGGCTTTGGTGGACTGAATGGTGGGTGTCTCTATACGTACGTAATAAGTATCGATTTGAATCTATACTATTTATCTTCTTTGAAAAAAAAAAAAAGAATAATGATAAAAACATATTTTAAATATTATATTTTGGTGGAAGATTTAAAAAAAAAAAAAACACACACACACATGAAGTAAATGTATACATGTATAAAATATAAAATGATAGATAAATTCAACCCACTACGACTTCAGTTTCCACCATGAAATGTAAATGTGTGTGTGTGTCTGAGAGAGAGAGAGCATATATATATATATATATAACGGCGTTTAAAATGGCAAAAAGTAAAATTGAATGAAATAAAATGAGATAAGTTGTGGATTCGTAATTCGTGCAGTGAAATAAAAAGTAATAACTTTAAAAAATTTTTAGTATTTTTTACTATTTTTAAAATTTTTTGTCACTCCAAACGAAACTCATACACAAAAAAAACAAACGCAATTTTGTATGACTTTAATCTCCACCACGGAGTGTAAAGTTATAAACATATAAACTAATAGATGCAATCTTGTATGGCATTAATCTCTATCATAGAATGTAAAACTATAGACATATAAAATAATAGATGCAGTCTTGTATGGCTTTTAATATCCGCCATGGAATATAAAATTATAGACATATATATAATACTTGCTAGAAAGAGACTCACGGGAAGTGTGCCATTCCCTTTTTAAAAAGAAAAGATAAATGTTAAACAAGTGTGAACGGATGTATTAGAAAGCTAGAAAGAATTAGTAACGAAATACAAGTGTTTACGGAGAGGGTAAATGAAAAAAAAAAAAAAAATTTACGCAGAAATTAACGTTAAAAGATGATGGTAAAAGTCTAATGCATTACTGTTGTAAATGGTACTTGGAACCGAAGTTGCGAATTTCTCAGTTTAATTGGTATTTCATTATTTTATCTATTTAACTTATAATGTAATTGATTGATGAAAATGACATTTTACTCTTTTAAATTTAAACAAAATTGGACAGAGTTTTAAAATCCGATAGTACATGGTTGAAATCCTCCGTGAGGATGATGTGTATTTGTCATTTGAAAGGAAAATATTTACAACAATAAGATTTTTTTTTTTTTTTTTTACAAAATTTCTACGATCACATCCCATCACGCGTGTAGGACAACATTTTTCTAATAATGAGTGTAAATAAAAGCAAATCTTGTACGGCTTTAAATTCCACCATGTAATGTAAATGGAATGTCAAAGTTATATATATATATATTTATACATAGAGAGAAAGAGAGAGAGAGAGAGAGAGAGAGAGAATTATATAGCTAAAGCATAAGAACCATTGGTGAAATTATAAAAATTAATGAAATTTTCATTTAATTTTTTAAACATTCTTCTACTTCTAATTAAATTTAAATTTTAAATAAAATAACTTGTAAAAATTACCCTCAATTAGGTAATTTTACAAATTTTAAATTTTAACTATTATATTATTTTACTTTACATGGTGATTAAATTCCACGCACATTATATGTGCAGCTTTTTAGTACATATGCTCTGTTTAACCACCACCATTTTTATTAACTTTTCATCAACTATTAATTTTTTTACTAAAATTTATCAAATATATTTTTCAACTGTTATCAATATTGTCCAATTTATATACTTTTTTTTATCAAATTCATAATTTTTTCTAAAAGTAACACGTAACAATAGTACGATTAGAATGAAAAAAAAATTAAATGAGATAAGTTATAAATTTATAATTCTTATTTTCAGTATTTTTTATTATTTTTAAAAATTTTTGAAATGATCATTTTTTCGGAGTATTTTTATAACTTCAAACGGAATAATATATAACGAAATAAAAATTTCAAAAATTTTATTTTTTTTTATTATTATTATTACACCAAGCGCATCCATAATAAATGCAACCTTGCTAGATTTGATACTATTAATGTCTTATTTAATTTTCACCACGAAATGGAAAGGCATAAAAACCCAACGTAAATCAGAAAAATATAGAATATTTACTTTTCAGATATTTTTATACTAGAAAGAGACAGGGAGAACAAATTACAAAACTAACCCGGTGAAGCTATGATTACTACACACCACACAAAGGAAACCAGAAGCTTTGTAAATGAAGAAGAGGGATCTCTCAAACCATGCATTGAGAACGACAGCACATCATTCACAAACTCTCTCTCTCTCTCTCTCTCTCTCTCTCTCTCTCTAACATGTACAAACAAGGAATCACCTAATAAAATAACCCTCTAATGTTGATGTCTAATCCAACCTAACTAAACCCATAATTAATCTTAATTAACAATTAAATTTCTCCAGACCACATACATATACAATAATTAATTAAAATTATTATTTTATTGTAGCCATTCTTCAAGCTACGCTGATGATGCTATCTCCACTGCTGCCGCTGAAACCACCGGACATGGCCTGGAAAGACGGCGAATGTCTCGCCGGTGCTGACTGCTGATCCGGCGGTGGCGATGCAGCGAGCTTCAGGGATAATGAAGGCAAGGGTTCTGTGGTGGGTGTGGTGTTCAAGTTGAGATCTGCCATCTTTGAAGATGGAAGGACGGCCGGAAGAACAGGTATTGGACGGATGAGATTGGGTGGTGAAGGCTTCTGTCCGAGAAAGAGATCGTTTGCCGAGTTGTCGCCGGTGACCGGCAAGGGCGCTGGGGTTAGGGTCACCGGAAAAGCTGACCCCGGAAAACCTTCGAGATTGCTGTTATGATGCGGCGTCGGTGGCGGCTGTGATTTGGTTTCTTTCTGAATTCGATCTTCTTCCATTGGTGAGCCCATTACCTGCCAAATTTCCAAAAAATTAAATAAAAAGGTTCATTCAAATACTGGAACCCAAAGTGAGAACAACCTAAGTCTAACAAACATGAAACAGAAATATACCAAAAGAAAAAAAAAAAATTTATTTCGAGGGGTAATTTACCGTATCGGTGGTGATATCAAAGAGACTAGATCGGCGGCGCCGCCTGTTGCTGCTGTTCCGGCGGAGAAAGTACTTCTGAGCATGGCTTGCCACCTGAGTAGGCGTACGAGTCTTCACGAAGTTTCTCGAAATTCCTCTCCAGTCCCCTTTCCCTACCTTCTGCAACCCTAATAAGAACAGCCTGTGCTCTTCCTCTGTCCATGGAACTCCTGCACACAACCAAACAAACAAAATCAGCCATTAATTCACAACACAACGACACACATATAATATAAATATAAAATACATCTATATAAATATGTATGTATCTGTGTTAACATGGATCTATGGAGCACCTCTTTTGCGCTCACGGCTCCTAGCGGAGGCGTGAACGACATCGTCGGAGTCGTACTCGGCGGCGACGTCAGGGTTCGACTCCTGAGGTTGCTCGTACTGAGCGAGATTGTTCATGCTAAAGCTCTTCCTGAACGATCCTTCCTCCGTCAGCCGGACACCGAACAGCATGATACCGTTGCTGCTGCCGCCGGCGGCGTCGGCTGCCCGTGCGCCGCCCCCGCCTTCGCACGCCTCTGAGCATGTGCGCGCGTTGTGGCCGTTGTTTCCACAGTGCGAACACGTGCGAGACGTCATCGGAGTTACGGTTCCGAAGAGCAATACTTTGAGTCCGTACAACGAAGACTCTCGGAAGAGAAGAGAAGAGAAGAGAAGAGAAGAGGTGAGAGAGAGAGAGAGAGAGAGAGAGAGAGAGAGAATGAACCCTCTCTCACTTGAGAAAATGAAGCACAAACGAGAGAGAACGTTTCTAGTCTTGATATATAAGTAGTACTAGGGTTTGTATATGAACAAAACGAGTTCTATGTGCTTTCATTCGGAAAGAAATGTTCCCGTGCTTCGCAGGGCACAAATTTTCCACGGAAATTACTTTTTACCATAAAAAAATGTGCTAGAATAACGTATGGATCACACTTGTCCCGGAAGTATAACTAACCAAATTTTTAGTCAAAATCTTTTGTTGAAATAATATGGTAGTGGAAAAATTATAGTAAAACATTACCTTAATAAATTGTTTACACTTGCACCACAAGTATACCTAAGATTTTTTAGTCAAATTCTTTTGCCAAAATAATTTAGTAATGGTATACTTAAACGTTTGGAAGTCGAAAAAGAAAATAATGTAAAAATGTCTCGTGATTAAATTTAAATAAAAAAATTAAGAAAATTAAAGTAATTTAGAAGCTTGTCAAAAATTTTAATTCTGTAGCATTACTCATTTTATAAAAATAAAAAAATGTTATTGTATCATAAAAATATACTTAAAAAAGGAATCCGAATGATACTACAATATTAGAGTTATAATTAAAATATAGAATTGTATAAATATGTTATTTTTAAATAATAAATCTATAAATATTTCACATTATCGTGTGATGGTGTGATTTTGGTGCATCAAGGAGTTGTTATGGCCACCATGTTTTTGCTTCATCGATCACCTTATAAAAATAGCGTTATTATATTATTTTGAAGTAAGATTATGAAATGTCGTGATTTCACAGCTATCGAGTACTCTATCATTGTACCATGGGAAATGTCATAATTCAAAATTTGGAAAGACAATGTTGTACCGAAATTTAAGTAACGGGTTCTCCTGCTCATTTTTTTTTTTTTTTGGCTATTTTTTTATTATCTTAAATTTTAATTGTCGATCTCATTTAAAGATTAAAATGGAATTCATAAATAAGACACACAAAAGATTGTGTTTTTAACCTTAAAATGAGATCAATGGCTGAGAGGAAAATAGAAAAAAAAATGACAGAAAAAAATAGCAGCCAGTCCAAGCCAAAATCCACACTTGTGGTTAAAGGGTATTATAATGATTTTTTATTTTTATTTTAAAGTATAATATAAGAGCAATAACTAAACCACACCGGTCAAATTTAACAGCCATCTGGCTAACCAATTTTTATAAAAAAATAATAATAAATTTTATCCAATTGCTTTAACTTTCTTCACTAAATGCAAAATCAACTTTTATCAATTTTCTCTATTTTTTTAATTTTTTTTAATTTTCTCTAGTTTTTACTAATTTTTTTAATTTTCTCTAGTTTTTACTAATTTTTTTAATTTTTTCTAATTTTTACTAAATATCTAACTAATTATTAAAATACCACGTGCCACACATAACTAAAAAGTTCCATTTATTTATTTATTTATTTACCTTTTTTTTGTGGTGCCTAATGGCCCTTTAACATGAAACTAGAGCATTTTTTATTTATGATGAGAACAGTTACTAATGAACAAACAATATATTGAAACTTTGTTTGATCCCAATGGAGGGTGGGAATCCTAATCTAAAGGGAAAAAATATTCGTCTAAGAGTTAATATTTGATGAAGGAAAATGATAGGAAAAATAGAAGGAAAAAAAGAAAGAAAGTATAATTAAATCTTAAACGTATGATTTTCTTTGAGTAGATTAAAAAATTACAAGAAAAATAAAAAAAATATTTATTAAAAAATTAATTATTTTGAATTCTACAAATTCAATATTCTTTATTTTCATTTTCCATTACAAAATCAAATATAAGAAGTTACTTTAAATCTTTGTTATTTTCTTTTTTTTCCTTATCACATTATTTACTAAAACACAAACCCTAGAGTTTTTTTACGAGGCCAAAAAAGAACAAAATGACAACAACGGCAATACTATGTAATAAAAGATTTTACTTTTTTATTATATTTATCCCGTTTTAGTACATATGTATATTTGATGGAGTAGGACCTTCCATCTACTTTTCTTGGATGAATTAATGCATTTTAAGCTACTTTTGTACTATCTTAATTAAACAAATTTATTGGGCAAAGGAGCTGTGTTACAACATCTAGATCATCACGGATTTCTAAATTGGATCATGACCATTTTGGCTCTCTCGCAATCGTAAATAAACTAGGAATTCCACAACCCACGTGGTAAATATATATATATATATATATACATTATATAAACTAATTTCTAATAAGAAAAACTTTGGGGGCCTTATGTCTTTACTTATTATCTATTAATTGTTAATATTAGATGGATTGGGATTAAATTTTAACATGCAATTCATCTAAATTTGTATGGGAAAACCCTCTTGTGTTCTAATTTGTTGAATAAATTCTTAGTGGTTAATCCAGTTTAAATACCTATATAATAGACATATATAATTAGTTAATTTATCGTTTATAATCATTTTTTTTTGTAATTGAAAAAAAAATTATTTTTTCAAATTAATAGATTATATATTGTAGAATAATCATTTTCATATATATATATGAACTTGGAATATTTTTAAAATCAAAACGTATTAATTAAATCAGCTGATTATAATGCAAATGAAGCGAGCGCGCACGCATATATACAGGGGCGGAGCTATGTTGGGGCAAGGGGGGCAAGTAACCCCCCTCAATTTTTTAGATAAAATTACTAAAATACCCTCCTTATTATTTTAATTTTATTTAAAAATTAAATTAATTAAAAATTAAGATATTTTGATTTTATTAAAAATTTAAAAGTTAACTTAAATTTTTTAACATATAAGAAGTTTAAAAGAATCAAACTTGGTTTTTTTGTGAAATAAAGTGTATCTTTTAATACATTATTACATATTTTTATTTATACTATCAGTAAATTTAGCATATAACATAATAAATTCTATAGATAATAAAATTTAGTAATAATTATATTTTGTGTAGTAAGGGATATCTCTAATAAACTTCAGGTGCTTGAACCATTAACTGTGAGAAATATATTCACTAGTTAATACTCAAGAATAATTTATTTTTTCTCTAAAAATAACATCATTTTTCTTCTACTCTTAATTAAAAAATAAGTCGATTGTTATTTTTTCTTGGGGGTTCGGTGTCCCCTGGCGTCCGGTGCCCCCTGGATAAAAATTCTGACTCCGCCCCTATATATATATATATATATATAGCACAACTATTTACCACGTACGTACTGCAAAAACACAATCAGACAGTGTAAACTGAAATTGCAGGCAAGACTGATAAGAACATGAGAGCTCAAATTTATATACATGGTTACTTAAGAGATGGGATGTCATATTAAAATTGATCCCACGATGTGGACAGAAAATTACCATAAAAAATGGCGTGAAATGTCCGATTATTAAAAGGAATGTGCTTGTGGGATAAGAGAAATGTCTCCCCAAGTAAATAAATAAATATAAGCAAATAGTGGGGAGGTGCAGGCAGGGTAAGCAAACTCTCCACCGTCAACTTGGCATATTCCCTGCCTCCTCCTCCTTTTGGGAAGGATTTGGTTGTCTCTATTCAATTGCCCCGTCCTCTCTCTCTCTCTCTCTCTCTCTTTCTCTCACTCTCTTTCTCTTTCTCTTTCCTCTATTTATATTAATTGATCACCATTGGTGGTGGCTTTGATACGTGAGGCGGAGGAGGAGAAGTGGATTGTGGACCCTACTCATGGACAAGTACTTTCAACTTCGATCACCTTCCCTTTATCTTCTTCACCTTACTTTCTTCTCTCTTTCCCCTACTTTTCTGTGCAGCTCCTATCGATGACTCTTTCTTGGTTCCTTGCTTAGCTTTCTTTATAAACTAGTGGTTTTTTTTTAAATATCAATCTTCTTATTTTATATAACTTTCCTCAATGCACAGCAAAGAAGTTGCCAAAAGTCTCTCTCTCTCTCTCTCTCTCTTTTGGGGGGGGGGGGGAGGTGGTAGGTAAGTTCCTAATTTTTTTAAGATTTCAAATAACACAATTTTTGCATCGAATTTGAGATAAATTATTTTTTAAACAGTAGTCGTATAGGGTTATAAATTTATGATTGCATGTATTGTAATATATATATATATATATAACTTATATTATTATACTTGTTTAAACTATATATAATAATATTATTTTCATATGAAAATTTGACCCATTTAATTAATTTGCCATTCTCAAATGATAGAAAACAAGAGAGAAATTTTGAGAGATTTACCAATATATAAAGGTACATTGAAAGTACTAAATTTTATTAAAAAGTTCTAAAAATTTTTTTAAAAAATTTTAATTTTCAAAGAATTACAACTGCAATTTTTACTAATTTCTAATTACTAACTTTTTACTATTTCAACTTAACCAAAATAATGTCAAATCAAATATGTGCCTTTTGTTATTCATACTTTCACATATAATTAAAAACAGTTTATTACGGTTTAAATAGATACACATACATAAATATATATATTGTTGATAAACCTTAAAATCCTTGTCTTCGGGTCTTGGCTACTAGGCTGGCATGGGAATCTATTAAAACCACATTAGTTCCCATTGCCCTAATTAATTAATTGGCCCAAGCTTATTGCCATCCCATGTCGTATATCATGCGAATCAGTGCTTCTCAAATTTTATTCATTTTGTAAAAACCTATAAAGAAATTTTATTCCATACGGTTGGACTAGTTTGGAAGCGAAATTTTCAAGAACTCGTGATAATTTTTTGGTAAAAGTTGATAAGTGTAACTTTTTATATATTTGTTAAAAATTTAAAAATTTTAACAATTTTTAGAAAATTTTAGTAATTTTTGATTATTTGGTAAAAAGTTTTAAAAAATTTAGAAATTTTTGATTATTTGATGAAAAAGTTGAAAAAAATTTTTAAAATTTTTAACAACTTTAGAACCATTGCCAAATGTCAAAAAATAGATAAATAAAAATTACTAAATTTTTTTTTTTTTTTTTGAGTTCCAAACGGCCATAGTCCATCAATAATTTAATATTAGCCTTTAAGAACGTTTTAAATTTGACTCTCCTTCCTAATTACTATGAATTAAAGTTGATAGTTGATTCTTGGAATAAGCAGGCCCGAAAACATTTTAAGTTCGACAATTTATAGGATAGAATCTCAATTTCCAGAAAACATGTCTTGTATAATAATAATAACACTACTAGAGATTAGCTAATCGGCAAGTGAAAAATTCGGGCGACCGTTTTTGGCGGTCGCTATAACGTTATTAGCGACCGCTTAAAGCAGTCGTTATATTGGGCGTCGCTAATCAAGTGCGCAAAAGAAAAGCGACGGAAAAATTCAGGCGACCGCTCATGGCGGTCGCTAATATCTTTTAGGCAACAGCATTAGCGACCGCTTTAGGCGGTCACTAATACTCTAATTAAATCGAGCAGAACGCCTCTCTCTTTTTTTCCTCTCTTTCCCTCCCTCTTTTTCCTTTCCCTCCCCCGTGCTCTCTCCTCTCTCCCCCTGCCCCTTTCTCCTCCCTGCCCTCCTTCCTTTGCCGCCGCTGCCGTAGCCGGACGCCGGCCGCCGCCGCCACCAGTAAGTTCTCCCTCTCTCTCTCTCTCTCTCTCTTTTGCTTCCTCTTGTTCTTTGTTTCTCTCTCTCTCTCTCTTGCTCTCTCTCACTAATAATTTTTTTTTTGTGTATTAGAGTTATTTGAAGGTCTCACTACCACACCACCAGGTTTGATTTTTTTTTTAGTTTGAATTATTTTTTTTTATTTTCTTATTTTTTTGTTTATTATTGGATGAATGTAAATAATTTTTTTTTTGTTTTTGTGGTTGGGGTTTGCTGATTCATCTATGCATGCATGTATATATTATTGTGTGTGTGTGTTTTTTTTTTATTTTACTTACTCATTAATTTGTTAGTTTCATATATATGCTGTTAAATGTTAGATGTTGGTTGTTTGATTGGAATGTTTTTTTTGAATTGTTGGTTGTGAAATGTAATATTAATTGTTGAAATGTTGTTGTTGAAATTTTTTTTTTACTGTATAACGTAATTTTTTTATGTATTTTTTTAAATTTTTGTATGTTGCTGTTTTTTTATTTTTCTATTTTTTTTAATTTTTTTATGTATTAGCGAAGCGGTCGCTAATTGTCTGACGTTTTTAACTCAAGCGGTCGCAGGCGCGGTCGCAAAAAATTTAGCGACCGCCTAATACTTTTTAGCGACGACCCAAATGCGACTCGCTTGACGCGGTCCCTAAGCCGTCGCTAATACTTTTAGCGACCGCTATTTTACCTTTAACGACCGCTTGTAGCAGTCGCTAATACCCCTCTTTTCACTAGTGTAATAATAATAATAATAATAATTAGTATTATTATTATTATTGCGTGTGTGTGGTGCCAATTGTGCGATCCGTCCCTGGGTCAAATTAACCATGCTTTCATCGATGCATAGATAAAGTGCTTGGCCACTTCGATTCACACGAAGTTGTGGCTGCGGGTAATATTCCATTTTACTTTTTTTTTTTTTTTTTGAAAGGTAAGAATGTAATATTCCATTTCTACTATCTACTTTTATTTTATTTTATTTTCCCCTATCAAGCTTTTCAAATTTATAAAGTAAAATATGACTCTAGTGAATAAGAACAATTAAACTTGATATTATTAGGCTTGGTTTGGAGAGTAAAAAAATTAATTTACAACTAACTGCTAACTACAAAAAGTTAATTTTTTTAGTATTTAGAAAAAAAAAATTAACGTCTTACTAACTAACTTTTTAATTTTTTGTTAATTTGATATTTTTACTCTTCAAAGTTAAAAAGAAGTTTAAAACGTGAGAGACCAAATTTGATCATCTTAAGAAAAGTCAAAAATTAGTAATCAATAATTTCAACTACTATCTATTTTTGCCAAACGGAGCCTTATAATGTGATATACTAAGCTTATATTTCTTCTTAAACTTTTGTGGTTGGCTGAATATATATATTGATATATATATATATATATATATATATATTGTAATTAAATTGATATTATTATAATGTGATACACTGAGTTTCTTCTTATCCTTTTGTGGTTGGCTATACATTTATGGGGGAGAAGAAAATTTGAAAGAAAACGACATGTTTCTGTTTGGATGTTTGAAATTTAACGTTGACAATTAGGTTTTAATAGCTTCCACGTGTATATAAATATATTGTAGTTTTCGTAACCTTAATGATCTCATGCAAATTTTTTCATCATGACAATTAAGTTTAATAAATAAGTTTCCACATGTACTATACTGTGGCTTTTTAATAATCTCAAAACTTTCCTTTTTTTTTAATTGTTAGAGATCTAAATTAAGGATTGCGCATAAGAGGGTACTTAGGGTATAAATGTTTACCGGATAAGAACGTGAGATTGGATGCCCTCATCCGTGGGCCCCACAAATATTATGTTTGTTTTGTTATTTGACCGGGTAACTATGAGCGTGGGATGGGATGAGTGATTCGGCAAATCGCCGGATGAGTTATCGGAGAGGAGTGGTAGTATTATTAATGGGAAAGAGATAGGTCCGGTACACCGTAGATCGTCGGATCATCCGTACGGTATACCGTACAGTGTACGGTTGAGTGATCTGACGGTTCGCAGTGCACCGGACCTGCCCCCAACCCATTATTAATACCCAAACTCTGAATTTGTTTCCCTCCAAGATCCAAAGGTCAAAAATTATTTTCTATCACATCATATATCAAATCATACTTTTTATCCCACTTTATATCCCACCAACCAAACATCAAAAAAATAATCCCACATAAAAAATTAATCCCATCTTTTTATCTAATCCCATCTGCGGACTGCACGGTATTACTTATCCCTCATCATCCAATCTCTCAAACAAACACAGCCTTAGGGTATAAATGTTTTCTACTACTGGAGGTCCGTTT
Source organism: Vitellaria paradoxa (assembly GCA_019916065.1). Lineage (NCBI taxonomy): Eukaryota > Viridiplantae > Streptophyta > Magnoliopsida > Ericales > Sapotaceae > Vitellaria > Vitellaria paradoxa. The sequence goes on along the minus strand of CM034233.1, from coordinate 18,029,840 downwards.
GGTGGGAAAAAAGGGCAACTTTTGCAATTTTTTAATGTTTGGCAACACAATTAAAAATTATAAAAAAAAAAATTTAACTTTTTACTAAACAACTAAAAATTCTTAAAAATTGTAGTAAAATTTTTTATTTTTTAAATAAACCACCAAAGTTTCTAAAAATTTTTAAAAATTTTAGAAACTTCAATTATTAAAAATTCTTAAAAATTCTTTAAAATCTCACATTTTTTGTGCAATTAAACGGGCGGTCCAACTTTCTAAGTCCATATCTCTCTACCCTGGTCCCATATATTTAATTTGTTATTATTCTAGCTATTTCTACTAAAAGAAAATAAATAAATATATAAATAAAATCAAAAGGGATTGATGCAAGGTGATGAATTATAATTTGAGTGCGTGTACATGCATGTAATGAGTGTATGTATTAAAAAGTAAATAAAAAAATTATTATCAATTGTAAAATATATAGAAACACATATATAAAATTACTTATTTTTTTTTTATCGAGGGTGTCCGGATCAACTTGCGCACATCTTGACTAGTCTCTAAGATCCTAAAGTTAATGTAACATCCCAAAAAAAAAAAAAAAAATGTGATAGCTTATTATACAAATTTATTATATAAGTTTCTCCTTACCTTGGCTAAAAAAAAAAAAAACAGAATAATACATATGTGCCAAACTTTAGGCTAGCATTTAATTATCATTCTTAGTCAGCCACTAACGGTTGTCAGTCTCAGTCTTTACTACCAGATAATTCCTATATATAGAAGAAAAACATGAAGAATGGGTGAGCTACTAAGCCCAGTAGGAAAAATATTCAGATAATATCAATAAGTATTTTATATAAAGACAGAAACTAAGTGCTCAAATAATTGTCATTATTATACGAAACAAACGATAACAGTACAAATTAAATAAATAAGTAGTAAAATGTTCACCCTTGCAACACTCTAACATGCCACACAGGCTATCCCTCTACCACTCTTATAACATCTCAACATGCCACGTAGGCTGTCTCTTTGCCATTCTTATAACTCATTGCCACCCTTATAACATCCCAGCATTCCACGCAGGTTATCCCTATGCCACCTTTATAACCCCCAACTACCCTTATGACGCCCCAACACATTTAATAAAAAGTGCACCAAATTATAATATTAACTACAATCTCATTATTTCACATTCTCTTGCATTATTAAAATAATCATACAATGAAATTATAAATTATCATGCATTTATATAAAATACTAAATTTCAATTATAAGAATAAATCCCTTACTTGAAAAGTCCAGTAGTCCATTTTTGTTGAATTTTTCCTTGGTTCGGTTTAAATTATGTATAAAAATTTATAGGTAATCAACATATATTCGCATCTCATTATTCAGTTACTTTAATGATTGCATTTAATTCAGGAGTTTTAATTAATGATTTATCTGCTACCAATTTTGTCTAATCTCAATAGATATTTATTTCCTTAACTAATTAATTGCTAATAATTTATTATTATTATTATTATTATTATTAACAAAAGAGGCTCATACCAACTTGGATTTATATCAACTATTCTTTATTCCGTGACTAAGTATTTATAAGTATAAAATAAATATTCCAGTTGAACGGCATAAAAATCAAATTAAAAATTTCCTCTAAAAAAGAAATTAAATTATGAAGGTGGTTGTGGCTGAATGTCTCCAAATCTAATTTAAATTTTTTTTAACCCAAAACATTAAACTATTAAAATTTAATCCAAGATAATAATATAAATCTAGTAAATAAAATACAATCATTACATCTTTACCTAACTAATTAACAAAATAACTTAGGGTGTATTTGGAGTTGTATAAAATTATAAAAGTAAATATTTCGTAATTCGTGTAGTGAGTAAAAAATTTAAATTTTATTATTTTGTAATTCATGTTTGTAAAGATTTATAAAATTTTATGTTATTTTAAAGAGTTCCAAACATAGCCTTAGTTACCTTACCAAATTTTAGCCGAATCTTCCAAATTTCTTTTTTCCACTGCCGAGCTTTTTTTTTTTTTTTTCTTTGGCAGTTTTCCTTTCCTTACTGTTTTTTTACGTGGGAGTTCCATATATATATATATATATATATATACACATCACCCCCCAGCCGCCTCTATTACATCATCATGGATATCATTTTGTTTATTTATTATTTATTTATTTTTACTAAAGCTGACACTAAGCTTACTTGCAAACTCTCTACATGTACCCAATACTCATACATCGACCCATGTAGCCTAGGTGTCGCCAATCATAGACTAGCCACGTCATAACATGCTACACACTCACATTTTCACACATGGCACAATTGATTCACACAAACTGATACTTGGCCCACGTTTGAACACGTGCCAATTTAAGTCACCCACTTATTTAACGAATCTAATATTTGATTACTATTAACTAAATTAGTTCTCTAGCTAATAGATTTTAAAATAATTATAATATATTCATACTTCTTCTATTAAGGTTTATAAAAATTTAAAATAATACCAAATTAACACAATTAAAATTTCTAAGTATAAAATAAAAATGAAATAATAATATAATAAAAATTCAGGGTATTACAGTTAACGACTAGATAAACCATCCAGTAACTCTGAGGAGACTCAAACTAGTAACCATTGGAAAGCAATCCTAAAATCTTACCAGTTAAATTAACTCTTGGTGTTATATATAAAATTACTTACACTTGTAATAAAACAGCAAATTTTTCCCCATTTTTTTATTTTCAATCAACCAATTAGCCTTTCCATATATAATAATAAATTTTTGCCTTGAGGGAAACAAATTAACTAAAATCTAAGTAATTGAGGAAATAGATAACACAGAAAAGAATGTGTTTGGTTGTCTTTTATTATTTTTATACTTGTCTTCTAGTATGAGGAAATTCGCAGTCACTATCATAAGAGTGCGCACTGGGTGAACCTTGTTCTGTAACCTTAGCCGGTAAAGAATCACAGAAGGTAAACTAACTTAGGTAAGTCCTGATTGTACATTTGTCTTGATTATGAACAATGACGTTATGATTGTAACTTCGATTTGCACTTAATAATGTATGTTTAGTCATTTTCGTTAGTTTTAATGTCATAATGCTCTGAAAGAAGTAAAATCCCTTAAAATATTGTTACGTTAAAATTTTATTTATTCTATAATATTAAAATCATGTATTTTTCTTTCCTCACCTCCTTCACTCTCATTCTACATGACATATTTATTTGCTCTTTATTTCTATTTTTCTTTTTTTTTTTACAGAATTTTAATTTTATTTTTAAAACAAATTCTTCTCTCTCTACCTGTAATTAATAATAATAAATATTTCATTAAAAAAGTATTTCTCTCCCTGCATAATATTTTGCCCATCTAAAATGAATTATAAGAAAATATTCATTAAAAGATAATTAAAAAAACAAAAATAAAAATTTAAAACTCAATAGTCACTTTTTTTTTTTCAAAATTCCTCTTTGTCTCTTTATAATTCTGTCGTCATTGTTAGAAAACTTTTGGATTTTTTTCCAATTTTCTTTTTCTCTCTACATACATCTACCCATTACCTGAAACTTTTGAATTCTTTTCTTTTTGTGTAAACTTGTTCAATTCTCTTTATAGATATGTTCAATTTTCTCTATAGATTTGTAAATATATTATTATGCATATATTATCTAGGCATTGCACATGTTACATATATTATTGTGTATATATTGCCCGAGTATCGTATGAGTTACCAATAGTATATACTTTTATACATGTATTTTCTCGTCTAAGAAAAACAAGGAATTAATTAGCCCGAAGATTTTGTTCGTGGGTAGGCTACCTATCTAGATATGATTTTAAAAAAGAAAGGGACATGTTTGGCTGTCTTTTATTTGATCTCTGATCATTATTATCGACATATAATTGTAATTTTCGTGGCTTTTAGTGTCAAGAATCTTGATAGGACTGTACCCCCAAATTAAGTGCAAGGGCTGTGAAAATTAGATGAATTACTGTGCTTCAATTATTTAAATGTATCCCTCTCCTTTTTGGTGCAGTAGTTGGTGAGTTCGTTTCTTATATAATTGCTTAGTGATTTAAATCCACTTTAGTTATGATAATTCCAAATCCTATCATATTTTTTTAAGAAAAATTTATTTACATTTATATACAAAATGTAAGCGTTGGCATGCGTATTATTCTTCTAGAAGAAAGTAACGAAGCTAAATGTACATTGCTCTTGTTCATTGCCGTTAATTAGCATAATAAAAGAAAATTAAACATTATAATTCTTAACTAAATAATCACAGCCTTTTAAACGGCATGAAGCTAAATAATATTATTATGAAATGCCCTAATTCTGCTGCATCCATCTTATGTTATAGAAGTGATACTATTACATCGTGCCGTGTTATGTTTGAATTCATAATTTATTTGTGTTATTTCGTATTTGTATATCTCAAATATTTTGAAATTTAATAAATAAATTGAAGAATTAATTTATTTTAAAGTTAAAACAAATTATATCAATTTTAAATTAACATATGCGTGTTATATATATTAACTAAATTGATATTTTCTCCTCAATCATCATTAGTTTGAATCTCTTTGGATCCAATGGAGAGCTTATTCGTCAGTAACTCTAATACCTTAAAGATTAGTTGAGATGTACACAAACTGATCTGAATACTTTTTTCTCTATAATTTTATATTCGAGTAGACATTTTTCATATTGCATTCAAAGTAACCGTACTCTCGTGTCTTCCTATTATTAATTTTAAAGTGAGACCACATCTTAATCACACATTAATTAAAGCCACAATAATTATTGAGAGGGTAAGCAATTGCGTCATGCCTTATGCAAAATTGAGATTTAATTCATATAATTAATTAAGAATACCCAAACCATAGAGGTTAGACAATCTTTCGTTGTCAACCCGTAGGCTAATAACAACAAAATGGTTCTTCCAAATCAACCTCGTGTTTATTGGTGCGTGTTAAAGTTTTTCATTCCTAATTCTTATTTCTGAATAAAATAACAATATCAAACTTGTATTTTTAAATACTCGGCGGGTAAGGTATCTAAATATGTGAGTTTAGTGATGTTTATAAAATCAATACATACCAAAACTTGGACAGAAATTGAAGCAGGCAAGATGTTGATTGAATACTGGCAGGATTGGTTGAAAGGTGGCCCGATGTCTACTTAGATAGTCGAGAATACATTTTTTCTAAGCAGCTCGAAATTTGACTAAGTGCGAAATTTATTGAAAAAATAAGTACATATGTTTTGTCGAGTTTGCCAAATTTTAGTTTAGGCATGAGTTTGCATCATCGAATAGTGAACAAAAAAAATAAGAAATTACCTTTTCAGAAATTTTGTTTCACTTAAAATTTGTATATGCCTATTTAAGAAGTTTTGTACTGACCTATTTAGTAGACAAAAAATGAAGAAAAAAATACAATAAAAGAAGAAAGATGTGACATAAAGATGATATATGGAAAACTTTGATTGGATGAAAATATAAAAATTAGTTAAAATTTGTGACTTTTGGTGTGGCCAAACAGGCAGGCAAACATGAAGCTTGAAAAAAGATTTTTCTTTTTCTCTAAGGCTCCGTTTTTGCACGATATAAAATGATGAAAATTTCTAAAAATTATTCACTTTTTATTTTATTGTACGAATTACGAATTTATAATTTATCTCATTTTATTTTATTTTATTTTTTATTACTCCCAAACGTACCCTTAAGCCATAATAAATTTACTTTGTCAAACACTTGCATGAAAATTTTTCGAAGGCATGAAAAGATTTTATTTTTTATTTTTTTCTTACCGTGTGCCAATGAAGATAATGACCTTCTCAGAAGACGCGAAAATTAGAAAAGCTTTGCTCCGTGCTAATTAATTTGATAAATGGCCACGTAGAAATTTGACAGGGTTTAATTGTTATAGTTAGAAGTACTGAAGGATCAAAAATAAGATTGGAATAAAGTGTAAACTCATAAGGCATGGTTGTCATTGTATTCAAGAACAAGGTTGTGACTAGGATCGCAGAAAATTATAACTGGAATTAGACAACAACAATGATGGGTTTGCTTTCTGCCTCAATAATTGATAAAACTGCTACAGTAAAAGAAAGGAGAGGATTGGAATTAGTCAAATAACAACTAGTGCAGTACGAAAATATTTAGAGTGATAAAAAATAATAAAATTTAATAAAAATTATGAATTTAGAATTTGTATATTAAGATAAAAAATAAAAAATTTTTAAAATTTTTTAATATTTTTTTAATAATTTTTAGTAAATCAATAACACCTGTACGAGTATCGGTAGATATAATCTGACCTAGTTATGTATTATGTATTAGTGATCCTGAAACAACTGAAACTGGTCACAATTATTCAAAAACTGTAAGGGACCCCTGTCTGTCAAATTTACTTCGGTTGTCTAACCTGATTTCACCTTAAAATCCTTACAAAATTGTGTGGCAGTGGCAGAGAGCTCTAGTTCTATCTAATCTAGCATTGTTGTTGAAATCTGAGCCACTCTTTGTACTTTTCTCGGGAGTGAGCTAAAATCTACAAACGTTGACATCATGCTCGCAACGGTGAATTCGAGAGGATTTGATTTTATTAGATAAAAATTTTTATAAATTTTTTTATTTGAAATTAATATAAAACGTTAAGAGTTAAATTTAGTTCCATTTTATAATTTAAATTTTAAAATTTTTATATTATTTAAAATTTAATTCAAAATAATATAAATTTGATAAAAATTTATTTTTTTCTTAAACTATCTCAATAAATGGACAAGTTTATTTTTATATATTATATTTATCATATTTTCTGTTTCATATTTCTTATTAACATGGTTAAATTTGGTATTTCTTTTAAATCAAATCAAATTAATTCAATTCTTCAATTCAAAATGTGCTCTACACATAAAATTTTATTTGTTAAATTAAATCAAATCAAATAAATCAAATTTGAACTTTCAAAATAGCATATTTTCCCGTAAAAGTAAAAAATAAGAAAAATAAATTACAAATATATCCTAAAACTAAATATTTTTATCTATCCTTTCTTTCTCTTTCATTTTTTCTTGACTCAAAAACAAATAAAAAGGAAGTTATTATACTTTTTTTTCCTAAACTTATAGGCAAATAAAAATAAAATATAATTATTTATCTTCATTTCTCTTTTTTCCTAAATAGTGTTTTTTTTTTCCTTCTCTCTCTTAAACTTGCAAACAGAGCTTAAAGTTTTTCAAGAGATCTCGCGTAATCAATACATGTCAAGAGATCTCCTAGCTTTGAATTTTTGACTTCTTAAACGAAGTTACAGGTTTCGGCCAACTAAATTACAATCTATTGCATAATGACTGTTATAAATTATCTGTGTTGCATCTTGCATATATACCCTACAGTTGGAACCACTACCCATTCTTACAGCCATTCCTGGCCTAGCATATCTAAAGCAAGAAAAGCAGTTGTTTGATGACAGCCATACATATGATTAGATTCTGTCACAAAGTTTTCCTTTTGTTCATCAACCCATTTAGGTAACTTTTCTTGGTTCATTGATTTCTGCAACTGGAGTTTCGATTCATATATATATATATATATATATATTTTTGGTAAATTCCGATTCGATTCGATTCATATATTGGATCAACTAATCAATGTTATTACTTTCTGAGCGTTGACATTTAAAGAGAGAGAGGGAGAGAGAGAGAGAGAGAGAGAGAGAATGGAATACCCGCGCAGTATTAGAGAAGGAAAACTGTGGTAATTAAACTATGGTCGATCCGGCCTCATGTTTTTGTCGTGTTTAATTTGCCGGAACAAGTTTTTGTGGCCCCACTAGGGTGAAACAGTGCATTCTTCACAAGAGGAATTCAATTTTTGCCCAATTGAGTTTTGACTTTCTTTCTCTCGAGCTCTTGGCTCTGATTCTCCATTTCTCATTATTATATTCAATCGAAAGAGAAGTATTGTAGGAGTGGACCTAAAATCAGCTTAGGAAAGCAAAATTAAATGCGTTTAAATGATTGATTCGCTTTGTCTTGTTTTAAATGGACGATTTTTTTTTAAATGTCTCTATTATAAATTAAAATTCAATGATGAAGAATTATTATTTTTTATAATTCAACGACTGAGATCATTTTTATATTTTTAATTTCTTGCTTAATTTTTATTTTAGTAGATCTTACTATTATTTACCTCACAAAATAATTTGAATATTTTAAATTTCACCATATTTCAAAAGTAGAGTTATATGCAAATCAAACTGTCAGCTTAGATTATGTCCAATTATAATTTTTAGAAAGTTGAACCTTCTAAATTAAAGTACAATAATTTATATTTTTTTTATAGAGCTTATCAAAAATGAACTAGAGAGAAAAATCAAAACACATATAGTAATTGTTTGGGACTAAAATTTTGAAAAAAAATTAAAACTCGTGGATTTTCATAATTTTTTCAGTTTAAACTTTTTTTTTTCCTAAAGTTTCAATTATATAAGAAACTTAATATTAATTTTGTTCAACATACCTATAATTGCTAGTATGTATATAATGGAGCGGAATGGACCTATATTAGAGCTATTAGTAGTAATTTGCAAGACAAGATGAATTGTTTTCTGGTTTGCTGTGGTGTTTAACATATATTTGAATTATGTTGGGATGGTTTTCCCTTATTCAACTCACAAAGTTGCTTTTGTGTAATTGTAAAGTTAATATACAAAGTATTACCCCCCCCCCCCCCCCCCCCAGCCCCCACCAAAAAAAAAAATCTAACGCACCAAGGATGAGCTTCCTTTTTTCTAGTGCTTTTTGTTTATCGTTCTGCAGCTTCTGCCCACACATGCGCTCAACTTTCCTTTTTTCTGAGTTGGCTTTTCATTTCTTTTCTGATCTCGAAATCTGAGCTATCTTAATGTGACTTTATTTGGAATGATAAAAAATTTAAAAAATAAATAAATAATTTTAAAAAATTATAAAAATTATTTACTTTTTATTTTACTATTAAATAAATGATGAATTCACAATTTAATTCATTTTATTTCATTTTATCTCATTTTTATCATGTCAAACATAAAAAATTCCGTATTCATTAAAGCTTGGCTTTAATTCGTGTGGATGTATGCTGGATTGGCCATTACACTGCCGGTATAGCATATATATGTATATATTATTTATATCTTTCACAGTAAAAAGTATGTACAAGTCAACTACAACCCAGTTGGATTGACTGCAAAAGAAGAGAAGTGGCAGGCCAAGAAGCGCTAACGGAGCTGTGGCCCATTCTAAATTTTCAAAATTGCTTTAGAATATTATAAATTTATGAATATTTACAACAAAAGTTACTGAGTTCAACATAGTTGTTAATCCTGTATAATGTTGATTAGTATCTAATATATATATATATATATATAAATCCAAAAATCGTGCTTTATCATATGTATTCTGTACCAGTACTAGCGACCAATTTGTGACAATATTGGCAACTTTTAATTTTTTTAGAATTTTATCTTCAATTTTTGTTTTTTGTTTTTTTTAACTCAAGAAACCTTTTATGTCATAAAAAAAACTTTTTCTCTGTATTTTTTATTACACTGTTTGGTGTGTTAAAAAATAAAAAAAATTTCTAAAAAATTTTAAAAATCTTTAAAATCTATTTACTTTTTATCTTACTGCACAAATTACGAACTCACAATTTATCTCACTTTATCTCATTTTATCTCACTTTTTGTCACTCTAAACACATATGTAGAATACGATGAATTAATTATGTCAATAAATATTAATATGGTAATTAATTATAACTTGTATTTTATAGGTATTTAAATGAAATATTAACCTATTCTCTACGAATATATAATTTTATAACAATAAATCTAAAATGATACGCCACGTACCAATAGCAAAATCGGTGCACTGTTTATAGCTATGGGATTGGCTCTTTTAAATTATATATAAAAAAAAAAAAACCTTACCTTGACCCTATCAAGTAAAATTTTTTAATCTGCTACTATTGATCTTAAATTAGTTACGGTACTTTAGATCGGATATGCTACTTTCTGGGTGCTCCCAATTACACCATGTGACGTATTTCATTATTTTATTATTTTTTAAATATATAATTAAATCAACTTTTTATTTAAGCATTCAAAAATACAAAAATTATTTTATTTTATTTTGTTTATATTTTGTATATTAAATAATGTATTAAATTATAAATTAATTTTATTGTGAATGTTATTATATTTATTTATATATAATAAACATTATATTATTTTGCCACGTCTCTGTTGCATCTGTAGCTTATTTTTTTTTTAAAATATATATTTTAGCATCGACACCAATATATATGATTGAGAACCTAAACACAATATGCGAATTTATATTTTTTAAAAAAAATACAAAAGAGCTCAAAAATTGATCAACTCACGTTCAAGTGCAATAAATCAATTTATTAAAAAAAAAAAGAGGGGTGTATTCCACCCGTACATGGATTATTCCATTCTTAGCAATTTTTATCTTTTTTTTTTTAATGTGAATAACCAGTAGTAGGTCTACTGTCAATTTTTTTTTTCATTTTTTGTGATTTTTTCACTAAAATTTAATTTTTTAGTTTTTGAGGATTTTAGATATGTTATTCAAATTTATCGAAGAAATTGCTTAGAAATAAGAAAATATTCACCCAGTTGAAAAATATGACTTTTTTAAATAAGTTAATATTCTTCACTCTGTATAGCTTTTTTTAAGATTTTTTTATATTTTTAGAATATAAATAACATTCATAAAAATTATTAAAAATAAAAAGAACATAACAATTGTAAAAAATCATATAAGACGACAAGTATAAAAAATAAAAAGGGCCGAGTTTAACTAAATATGATTTAGGAAGCTTTTAAAGAGATAAAAAGTAAGATAAAATGAGATAATTTATGAATTCATAATTTATATAATGAAATAAAAATGTGAATAATTTTTAAAAATTTTTAAACATCCTGCGTCGGGCGTCAAATGAACTTTTACGTCGGGCGTCAAATGAACTTTTAGACTACAATTTAATTACCAAAAAAAACTTTTAGACTACAATTATCCATTTGAAAAGGTAAAATATATTTTAGTCGGTTTTGACTCCAATTCAGTCACTTGGACTTAAAAATTTTGTCATGCCCAATTAATATTTAAAAAATATATTAAATTTGGTTAAAAAATTATTGGACTCCCAAACTCAGATCACAAGTCTAAAAGTATTATGTTTCGTTTGAGATGAAGCTTCTACATACTCAACTTTTAATTTATTTTTAAATGATTAAAATTATTTTGTACTAGTAATTTTCCGTGTTAAAAAGCATTAAAATATAAATAAACGTATAAATAACTCAACTTTAAATTTATAAAACAAACCTACATAAAAAATTGTAAAAGTAATCTATAAAAATAAAAATTATTAATAAGAGATTAAGATATTCATACAATATTTAATAAAAGTATAAAATTTTATTAGGGTAAAGCATAAAAATCTCGCTTATAGTTTACTTTTAGTGTCACTTTACTCTCACATGTTTTAATTGTAACAGTCAAATTAATTCCGACACTTTTGGTCAACTATCAATTCAGTCATTCTATTAGTTGACCATTAAATATAATTGTTAGACTGAGGATAAAAAGGTATTTTTTTATAACTTACTCTTAATGTCACTTTAGTCCCTTACATTTCAATCGTAATAATTAAATCCTACACTTTCAATGTATATTTAAAATATATTTTATTAAATTATATAATATATTTTAATTTAAAATATATCTTACTAAATTATTTTTAATAATTAATATATTTAAATTATATTTAATATATTTTCTTCTTATTGAATTAAATTATTTTTCATAAATAACATGATTAAATTAATAATATAATCAAAATAATATTTAATATAATTTAGTTAATATGAAATATATTTTATTGAATTTGACTAATTTTTAAAAATAACAAAATTAAATATTTTATTAAATATAATTTACGTAAATAAAATTGCATCTGCAAACGTAGTTTCAACTTTTATTTCAGAAAAAATGATAATAGAGACTAAAACCAGAAAATAAAAAGTTAAACAAAATAAAAAACACTGATGTTATCAAACGACCTTAGAATCGTTACTTTCTAATTTTTTTTATCTCTGTAGGTTTTTCTCTGTATATAATTTTGTACACGTATTCAATTCAAGAGTATGCATTTATACACGTGACTCTTTTAATTTAATTCAATTAATTATAACAACTATTAGTGAAACCACCGAATCACCCTTTTAATAAAATTTTTAATTTTATTAATTATTTAGAAAATTAACCAAATTTAATAAAATATATTTGATATTAGTTAAACTAAATTAAATATTATTTTAATTATACTTTTAATTTAATCATATTATTAATGAAAAATAATTTAATTTAATAAAAATAAAATATATTAAATATAATTTGAATATTATTGATTAAAAATAATTTAATAAGATATATTTTAAATTAAAATATGTTATATAATTTAATAAAATATATTTCAAATATACGCCGAAAGTATAGGGATTTTATTGCTATAATTGAAATATGAATGACTAAAGTGACACTGAAGGTAAACCATAAAAGAAACTACATTTTTATTTTCAATCTAACGGTTATTTTTAACGGTTAATTAATGGAATAATTGAATTAATACTTAACAAAAAATGTAGAGATTTGACTGTTTCAATTGAAATATGTGAGATTAAAGTGATATCGAGAGTAAACTATAAGAGTTATTTTTGTACTTTACCTATTTTATTAATTATTGCAAATATTACCACATTTTTTAGGATATTAATTTAAAAACTTTTATATAAAAAGTATTCAAAAAAATATAGAAAAAGTGAGAGAGTATGTTTTCATATGAAATGATAAAAAAAAACCAACTAGAAAGAAAAAAATAATCCTCGTCATTGAGTGAATCCAACGATTGAAAATATCTCAAATTTAAAATTTAAAATTTTTTTATTGTATATAAATGACAGAAATAGTGTAAAAGTGTATGTAGTTAAATTTAAGTTTTAAACATATTAAAATTGAAATTTTAATTTAAATATTTAAAATTTAAATATAATTTTTTGAAATAAAATAATTTAGTTGACTTTGTCTAATAAGTTACCATATAGTATTTTAATAAGCGTGTACAAATTTATTATTATTACAAGTATTATCATATTTTTAAAATATTACTTTAAAAATTTTTATATATAAAAAATATATGAGAAGATCAAGAAATTTTGTTTTCATGTGAATTGACTGAAAAAACAATTAAAGTGGAGAGAAAAAGAATTAATCCCGACTATTATATATATTTAACGATTAAAAGTATAAAAATGTCAAATCAATGTGTTATATTATTGTATAGATGTTTTAGATTTCTAAATTATGATGGAAGAAATATTAAATGAGCAAGAAGTTGAAAATTTAATTATTAAAAAAAATAAATTTTTAATAGTTATTAGTTAAAAAAAATTATTTTGTTTTTCAAATTAGGCCTTAATTCCAAACTCTCTCAAAATGCGGGCCAAGCGGGCTGGTCCCATCGGGTTACAAGGCGCGCCATGAGCTCTATCCTAGACTTCAGCCCATATCACTTCGAAATCGTGCAAGTCCTCAAAATCACTTAGCACCCCGTTTGGATTATTACAGTTCAAAGAATTGGCTCGATGGAAGCGGGAAGTGTTCTCCGCGCCTCAATCCCCTTGAACGTCAAGCAACGCCTTCTGCGTCGTCGTCTCGCCTCCTTCCCACGCTACGTTAGGGCTTCTTCCAACTCACAGAAGGTACATACACAAACTATATGTATATCTTCTATATCTGTCTATACACGCATGAATACATTTGCTATTCTCTCTTTACAAGGGAGGTTACAGAGGACCGAAGCCTAGAAATGAATGGCTGGCTTATTTGGTCTCTAAAAACGACGACGTCGTCCGGAGCTTGCCAATCTACGTTGGCGGCGCTTCTCTGTTGGCCGTTCTTTTCAATCGCGCCGTTTCAGGCGTAGCTCCTGTTGCCGATGCCAGCAGGTGAATCTCCGTCCTCTTGCCTTTTAATCGAAGGTTTTTTGTACTTCCCAAAATTACATTAGCTTGGATGATTTTAGTAACTGCAGTATCTTTTCAGCATTTTGGATTACCTTGCTTTGATTTGTTTGTTACTTATGATATCAACTAAAATGATCTTGGAGGTTTTAGGTTATCTCTGGTGAAGCCTTCGGTTTCTTTGGTTTTGAAAAAATCTCCAATTGTTGAGAATTTTTTCTTTTGTTTTCTCTCCCCTTTTGTTTTTGGGTGTGTGCGCGTGTTGAAGGGGTTGGGGGGAGGAGTTTCCCGCTTTAAGGGTATTGTTTAACATTCTTATTGAATAACAGAACATCATGACCATCTCTCATTGCTAAATGAAGGTCATATACCCATTCCATCTTATATTCGTCCGTCCACTAAATGAAACTCAACTTTCATCAGAAGTGAAAACTATTCACAATGACGATGGACGTGAATTTGAATCATTTGATATCCTTTCTTGTTATTCATGCAAGGGACTGTTTACCAAATTAATTGCGTCTCTACCCTACAACAAAATGGAATTGTTGAATACAAACATGGTCATTTGCTAAATGTTTCTCAAGCCTTACTTTGGCAATGTTTCGAGTTAAACAAAATATTACAAAAGCCTACAAATCTCTACAAACACAAATTACGAGACTGTGAAATTTAAATTCACTATTCACTGCACAAAATACGAAACATTAACTTTTATAATTTTATACAACTCCAAACACATCTTTATCAAGCCAACTTGCCTAAATAATTTTGGGGATGCCATTCTCACCGCTGCCTATTTGATAAATAGAACCCCCGTTCCCCCCCCCCCTCTCATTATATGAGATGTTATACGGTACCAAAACCATACAAACCATTTGAGACTCTTTTGATGCTTATATTTTGCTTCCACTCACTTGCAAAACCCATCTAAATTTGACCTTCGGGCCACTCATTCTACTTTTCTCGGTTATCCTTATGATCAAAAGAGTTACATCTCTATACCCACAATATTTTGGAATTTTTTTATTCTACTGTTGTTGACCATAATATTTAGGGTCAAAGTACTGTTAATAAAAAAAATTATTTGAAAAAGTATTCTCAAAAAAACATTACTTCAAAGAGTGTTTTTAGTGAGAATGTTGTTTTGAAAACGCCATCAGAAACAGTACTTTTGAATGCAATCTCCATAACGCACCCCACTTCATCTTCTTCCTTAAACTTGTAACTCCATAACGGTATTCTGAAAAACACTCCCTAGTCAGGCCAAATACACTTAGCATTCTTGGACAATCTTCACACATAATATGTTCTGCAAACCTCATTTTTTAAGACGAAACTTTAACCAAATCAATACCCTTATCAAGAGGGTAGAAACTCGCTTCTCCTTATGACCATTGCCGACCTTGTTCCTACAAGCCCATAAATAATAAAAACTATTGGAATTAAAAAAAAATGGGTCTCAACTAACAATCCAAGCTGATTATTTCAAATCAAAATTCAAAGATTTTGAGAGAGTAGATGGACCAATCATAGATTTGTGAATTTGGGTGATACCATGATGGTGCTTTGGACTAAAAAGCATTTGTAACTGCTCCAGCTGTAAAGAAATGTAGACAACAATCAACAATGATTCGATGTGGAAAGAGTAAAAGAATAATCTCCAATGAATTTGCATTACAAGAAACGCGAAATAAGACTGATGCTTGTGAGCATCAGTATCTGATTTTTCGTCAGAACCCAGAGAAGTTTGAATACCTCTAGATGCTTGTGAGCAGTAATGTGTAGAGGTAGAAGATGAAGCTAGGTCCTCGGATCTTTCAAAAATTGTTGGTTGAGATAACGCTTTTAAAAAGCATTGTTTCAAATGGTGTTTTCTAAAAGTTTTCCTCACTAAAAATGCCATTTCATATAGCTTTTTTCATTAACAATATTTTAAAAAATATTTAAGCAAAGTATTTTCTTTCCTTTCAATAGTAGTAGAACAAAAAAAAAAAAAAAAAAAAATCCAAAATTTTCATATCTAGTGGTGATGCGTTCTTTGAGTATCAGTTCCCTTTTGCATGGTTCTATTATTGTTCCACCTTCTTTTGTATTACCATATCCTTCTTGATTCCCTTGAGCAACCTAGCATTGAGCCTTCGTCTTCTAATGACAATTGTTGTGGCTCCATTGGCGCTAATCTAATACGTATCACTTGGCGGACCACTTAATTACCCAACCTCTTACATACCTCCATCATTCCACCTTGGATAAGCCTTACCATCGCAGACTCGCAGTCCATCCAATCATTGGAATCCACATTGGTCTGCTCCTCAACTACTCCCTATGCTCTTACCCAATTTCTATCCTATCAAAACGTGTTTTAACTTTTAACACACCACATTTATGGGTTGGGATCGTCACAAAGAAAATTATCTTTTAGCAATGAATATGGTAGTGGGTGACCAATGGTCAACGATGACAATACTATTATGAGCTAGCTATGGACAACCTGGAAGATCTACCAAATTAGAGAGGGAGAGTGAGAGAGAGTAAATTAGAGAAAAAATACAACAAAGGGGCTAGTCTTGCTTGTTTGATGGCTAGTTACATGCTTGTGATGGTGATTACGCCATTGAGAAAGCATAAGAATGAATGAGAGAAAAGATCTGAAGATTGCAATATGGTTGTTGTTTTTCTTTTTTTTTTTTTTTTAACCTTGATAGAAAAATGAACTAAAGTAAGTTCCTAAATCCAAAACAATGTCATCTGTAAACCATTTGAGTCATAAAAAATTGTTCTTTGATGCGAAAAAACAAAAAATGCCAAAAATATCAAATTTTGGCAAAGCTCATTAAAAACATTGGGAACAAAACGCAGGAATGCCCACTTTTGTTTTAGTGAAATCGAGCCTCAAACCCTGTCTACCATGAACGAACAAAACACAATGAGATTGATTGCCATCTTATTTGAGAAAAGATTCAAAATAGGCTCATTCAAATAGTCCACATGCCTACAAACAAACAACTTGCAGATCTATCCACCAAAGCAGTTGGTAGTTGGTTCAACATAGTTTGATTATCTTTGCCACGTTGGGTTTCATCAATATCCCCTCTAACTTGAGGGGAAGTGTTTAAGAAACCAATGATCATGAAAGCAAGAATTCAAATAGTCCACATGCCTACAAACTAACAACTTGCAGATCTATCCACCAACGCAGTTGGTAGTTGGTTCAACATAGTTTGATTATCTTGGCCATGTTGGGTTTCATCAATATTTGCTCCAACTTGAGGGGAAGTGTTTAAGAAACCAATGATCATGGAAGCAAGAATCATGACACTATTATAGAATTAATCAACCAGAAAGATAATGTCTATAATATTGCATTTGAAGATGATTCTAATTGATTACAATCCCCATATTGTCTCTTCTTTTGTCTCCAATTTTGTTGTATCAATAGGACCTATTTTATAGATTTTTACATGTAAAAAATTTTATAGAAATCTTTATCTCACTTTTGTCATTCTTATTCTTTTCTCCCCCTTTCATTTGTGAACTTCGGTATTAATATAGCCTTGGAGTTTTGGTTCCAAGAGGTTTTGGGGTCAAGTCTCATTGTAAATGGTTGTTCTTTGTTTATTTTTGTGCGCTCTATTCTAATTTGTGTTGGTGCACCCTGTTTAGTTAAGTTTGTATGTCTCTCTTGTCCATATACAAGATAGGATTGCACGTGAGTAAGATTGTTAAATTACCTTGATATATGTATATATATATATATATATTGTTAGGTCTATATCCTAGCAAACTTAAACTTTTGGGATAATTGGTGACTTGGCTTAGATTGCCTAATACTTTTGTGGAATGTTATATTTTCAACTTACCAATTTGAGGTATCAAACATTCATTAGTGTGTGGACAAGCAAATTTCTGGGGAAATCAAAGTGAGAACGAAAATATGATGGAAGATAGTTCGGTGATTATAAGTATGAGGTCAATTTTAAATATGAAGTCGGTTGGAAGGATTTGACATGGAATTTCACAAATCTGCTGGATGATCAAATTGGCATTGGCTGACTGGCATTTTAGAAGTTCTAACTGAAGCTCAATAGCATAAAGATAATGTTTGTGCCTGAGGAGAAAGGAGAATACAACTAAATTGAGCTGATGTTATTATTAAGCATGAGTCTCTCTATTGCAACTTCCTAGAACAATCATGGCGGGGTCAGAATGCTATCATTTTGGGATGAAAAGGACAAAATCAATTGTGAAAAAGGAGCTCAACAACTTTATTGTCAAGCATCATGTACTGTTTAATGGGGAATCAAACTAAAAAATATATCACGTTTAGGGTACAATGCCCCCATCAAAGGGTCTGAATTATTGGAGTACCAGCATTCAAACCTGAATTCTTGACATGTCTGAGTTAATTTACAAATTTTGTTCTCTGGCCTAATACTCTGAAGTCTCCAGTTCAATTCTAGGCTATGCCAGACTTTTACTTGTCTAAAAATAAATATTACTGGTATCTTTTTCCAGAATAATAAGCTATTGATATCCCAAATGTTATACGCTGAGTTGAGTTGAATTGATGCTTGTTTTAGTTTTAGATTTGAAAAGGCTAGTGAACTTTGGGTTGCTGGTTTCCTTGCCCCATGTCTTTTGTTTCACGGCTGTCTTATTAGTTCTCGTAAATAGTTTTAGATAGTCATTATAATTTCTTTTCAGCTGAATGCTTACATTCATCTAAAACATTTTCATGAAGCAGTTCACAGTCTAGAGCCGATCTATTGACACTTGGTTTGGCAGTAACCAATATTCTAACTGGTCTGGTGTGGCTGTCAATCCGGCCAAAAACTATATTGGCGGTGAGGGCTCAATATTATCTTTTGAATTTAATTCCTGCCCCTTCTCTCTCAGTAGATTTAATTTCTGTCCCTTTGATTTTGGAAACCTTTTAATTGTAAGTAAATTTTGATTTCAGGTAAATCCCCAAGGTGTGGAATGTCAAAGAATAAATTTCAATCTTCCTGATTTTGTAGTTTCTGAGTTACTTTGGTACTACAACTTTATAACTCATGAAATAATTCTTTAGTGCTTGTTTGGTAACCTTTATGTTTTTCCTATTTGTGTGTAATAGTTTTCGATTTCTATTTTCTGATTTTAGTTGTTGTTTTCTTCCTTTGAAATAAAAATAGAAAACACGTTTGGTAATACAATTTTATTTACAAATAGTTAACTTTATCTTAATAAAATAATTTTTGTAAAATTAAATTAATTTAATAAAATATATTTTATATTAATTTAATTAGATGTATTTACTTTATTTAATTAATTTAATAAAGTATATTTAATTAATTTTAATTTTAATAAAATAAATTATTTTGATAAGTAATTATTATTTATTAAAAATAATTTTAATTTAATAAAATAAATCATTTTAATCATAAACTATTATTTTAATTCTTATAGTAATATATTGTTTTTAAAAATAATTTTAAGTTGATAAAAATATTTGAATAAAATAAATCATTTTAATATGATATGACAAAAATTGACAAAGTATTCTGTTTAGGGGCTAAAATTGACAAAGTATTTATGAAATAAAAAAAAAAAAGTGAAAACATGATTTTCCTGTGGACATCTTGAGCCTAAGTTTTCAAACAGAATTTCATTTTTTTTGGCAACAAAAAAATAAAGCAGGTTTACCAAACATGTTTTATTATCAATTTTCAAAAAATTAAAAATATAAACAAAAAAATAAGTAAAAATATTACCAAACGGTCACTTAGTGTTTGATTTTCTATCCGTATGTTTTATTTCTACTCACCTTTTATTTCACAATGGAAAAAAAATAAATAAATAAAAAAAGAGTAAACATGAACTAATGTTAATGTATATATGAGGTTCCTGATCTCAAAGTGCTTTTTTGAAATTTGTTTGCATATTCAAGTATCACTATACTTGAAAACTATTATAACGCTAGCTATTTTAAATTAATTTTTATGTTATTAGATAGATTAAATAGATGGCCTTGAAACAATGATAAGGTTGATCCATTATGACCGAGTCAAGGGTTTGAACTTTGTAATCAGCCTTTTTGAATACAAAGGGAAGTTTCTTACATATGACTCTCCCAAACCCCGCAGTACGGGAGTCTTGTGTACTAGTTTGCCCTCCCTTTCTATGTTATTAGATAGATTATATGGTTCAGATATTATATAATGTTTGGTATATTCATTAGCAAGCCAGCTTTATCTCCCCCTAATGGCAATTTAATTACATAATAGCAGTCTCCGGGGGATGATGGTATTAGATTTTTGTGATGTCATGGGAGGATGGATTTTCTTTTCAGTAATGCTTTGGAAGATAAAAGTGTTGAAGTGGATATGCGTTAGATATAACAGAGTTGATATCTCATTAATAGATTAACTTATCAGGCCAACAGTGCATTTTCGATTCAATATGGGTGCAGATTCAGTTGTCTACAAGTTTGGAATCTGTTACTTCAGATGTGCTGGATAGAATGTTGTAATAATCATCTTATCTATTCTTAGGGTATGGGAATCCCTTTCAGTTGTGACGTGCTGCAGATCTCTAGTTATTATTTATGATAGCAAATTTATACTTCAAATTGGGTTTGCTGCTGCATCTTCCACTAATGACAGAGAAGCAGTGCCCATCAATGCTGATAGCTTGATTCAAGGTTCACTCTACCAAGGTGTTTTAAAATCAGGGTCGCGTAAGTAATATGATACAAACTAAGTACTATTTGTTATTTTTTCGGCTAATTTAGTATGTCGTGGTGTTTTATAAATGTGCCTAATGAAAAGTACAATATGACCCTCTATAAGTTCCTGCCTTTTAGAGAGCTACTTGGCCAACCTGTCTCTTTATCCTGGGAAGTCAGAGCTGCCATTTCTGCCTTCAGATACGCAGGTAATCATGCTTTGTTTTTCATGCATAAGTTGACTTGCTTTTCTCACTTTTGACAGACCTGTTCAGATTTTTGCAAGTTCTATTCCATGTTCATTTTGGAAATAATTTTGTTTAGACAGCTTCTCAACAAAAAATAAGAAAGTGAAGTGAAATTGTTCATATTTTCTTATCAAGGACATCAGCTCCATGAAGGGGGAGAAGAAACTAAAGAAACTGTAATTGTATGCTTTATCAACAGTTGGGATAGTGGAAGGAGAAGGTTTACTGTTAACTTGAAGGAACATTCGGTAGTACTATGAAATTTAGGAAACATTTTGGTGGTTGTTAATGTTCATGAAGCCCTTTTTGAAGGATGATAGTTTCAGTTTCATTGTAGCAGACTTGGGTGGAGTTGCTGGCTAAGAGTTATTTATTTATTAAAGTTGCATTTTAACTGCAATAATTTTTCCAGCCTACATTTCTTTATTGGTTACATTTGGCTGTATTATATTTGAGGAGAAATTGTTTGAAATAACCATAACCTATGAAGTAGGAACAATTTAAAAGTGGTGTTATATCCACATCCGACACATATCAACACACGTACTCCTTGAACACTCCGATATTTGTGTCAAGCCCCCCATGTAGCGTGTTCAATTATTTTATTATTTTTTCTTTAAACATATAATTAAGACAAACCTAGATTTGAGTATCAAAAACTCCTAAAATCATAAAATCCTCTATCTCATATTTTATCATATTTTGTATATTGAATTAGTTCTGTTATGGATCTTATGTTCATGTATATTTATAAATTTATATAACTAATAAAAATATAATATATATATATATATTTTATTATTTTTTCTTTAAACATATAATTAAGACAAACCTAGATTTGAGTATCAAAAACTCCTAAAATCATAAAATCCTCTATCTCATATTTTATCATATTTTGTATATTGAATTAGTTCTGTTATGGATCTTATGTTCATGTATATTTATAAATTTATATAACTAATAAAAATATATAATATATATATATATATATATATATATATATATATATATTTGTATCTCCATTTTGTCCATACGCTCATATTTCTTAAATCCTCGGATTTGTACCTTGACCATCACATAGTATGACAGCCTCTATGATCTTATCATTCATACGACTTTGCATTATAGGTGTTTGAAGCACAATTGAAGTCATTTTAGAATGACTATATCATGGAATAATTTTCCTTATTTGGGATCAAACTATCCTGGTATGTTCTATGTGATTTTTTGATTCACGTGGTGATTCTTAAATATCATGATGTTGCGATGGAATATTGTAAAGTAGTTGCATATTTCCCTCTTTTACGTATTTTTGGAAGGTTATATTCTATGTTTATCTTTACCAAATAGAAAGAGTAAAACTAAACATCAAACTTTCCCTCTTAAGGAGTGGAACAAGAACGGGTGAAACTGAACTCTTTCTGTGGCCTTCTTCATTATTGTGCCTTTTTCCTGTAAATCGTATTGTATTTTGGGTTTGCCTGGTGGGGGACCTAGCTCTGCTCATTTTTGCTTACTCTTTTCCTTTTTATAACTAAATTGTACATTGTACTTGGCCTTTTCATTTTTTTGGTCCCATAGGTGTCAATGATATATGCTAATTCAAGCTTCTACAAGACCGCTGATACAAATTTTAATGTTCTAGGCAGTTATCTTGCAACCACTGGGTGACAAAGGAATTGCAATAATTGGCGGTGACACAATTAGGGGCTTTACGACTTCTGACCAGGTGTCACCTTCTTAGCATTAGAAATATTAGCTCCCCGATTGTCTACTGTAGCATCTTTGTGCATCTACCAACCTTTCATGCATGCGGCTTTTGTTTACTGGAGGATCTATTTTCTATTTTTTTTTTCTTTTTTCTTGAAAGGAGGATCTATTTTCTATTTGAAGTGTTTGTGCCTGTCTACAACCAACAAAATGAAGTGAGGAGCCAAATTAGTATGAGTTAGTTTATACGCTGTAAAATATTTTGTTATTTATGTCCTTGTAGTTGATTTCCATTAAAGTCTCTATTCTTTTTCGTGAGAACCATCAAACAATCAAATTTGTGCTTAATCAGATGTTCACTTTGATAATAGTTAAATTAACATTTTACTGGTCCATGCTACCGTCATTCCTTTCACCTTTCTTTATAGGCATGGATTTCATTAATTGGTGAGAAGTTGGATGCTACACTTAACAAAATTTTTGAACAAATCCCTGGTGGCAGTGCAAGATAGAGGTTGAAATCAATCAATTTCTCAAATGTATTGATCTAACATTCCTTGAAGGTTTTTATCAAGGTAACTATATCTGTCTCAGTGATTTTTTATTTTTTATTTAACTTTTTATGGGTCGGGGGTGAGTTGGATATGTCTTTCTGTATCTATACAATTCATATGTTACCTTATCCTCCTTCCACGTTTATGTGGGGAGAGTCTTCTAGTGGTATGTCTATTATTTTGGCAATTAACAAATTGTCCAATATTTTATAGTTTCCATTTTTCCTTCTTTTTAGGATGATGCTTGATCCTTGTGTATGGTCTTGCGGGAAAGCACATTTTGATGCCAACAAGACTAAGAAGAACGATCCTTCTGCTTTAGCCTTCTATTGACAATATGAGAAATGCATGATTCTGCCATTGTTGCTATTTCTTTCCTTTTGGGTAACACTAAACTTTGTGATACAAATTCTCTCCTTATAATTAGATAATGGGCTTTTTCTCTCTCTAATGCCATTTCTGCTAATCTGCCTTCATAGACACATGTAACTTAAGTAATCATGGCTCAGGGACGTGGATATTATATTAATTGAAAAAACATAATGGGTAAAAGAAATACCATGCTCCTCTATCTGTGTGTGATATTCTGTGTCTCATTATATGGGGTTGCCTGCTTAATTTCCCTTGAAGCATTACAGCAGTTGAAGCGTGGGATTTTTGTTTCATACTTTGAGCTTCTAAATCAAGCTACTGCTTCTTTTACATATACATTTAGCAAGTAAAGATAAAAGATGACTACTGCAATTTTATCTGAGATAACCAACAGGTCAATTGGTGATTGCTGCATCCACACCAAATATTCAGGCATCCCAGCCAAATCCTGTTCTTGCATCGCTGTAGTTGAAACTTTTCTTATTGTAGCTTGGGACCGTCAATGACGTATGAATTTCATACCTATTTTGGTCTTCAATTTTCTCTTACGGGACTTAAATTTTTTTTAGTTGATTTTATGTCCTTTGTTTCTTCCGAGTGTAAGGGTACAGCTTGTCCCGTCCTCTCCCTGTGGCTGTGTGCCCATTTCTTTTTCCCTTCTTGATCGGGTTCTTTGAGTGCTATTACAGAGAGCTCTGAGTTAAGATGTTTTAAGATTATTTATTAAACTTATGATTGTCCGATTCCATGCATTTCTAGTTCAATTGATCTTTAGATTTTGTGGTGGTGTTTGACTTGTAGAATGTTTGCATTTTTAGATTCTCTTTTTACTGGTATTATAATCTTTTAGAATTATAGGAGGAATAGTTGGAGAATATGCTCTCTCTCTCTAATATTATGCAAATTGATTTGGATGTTTTCTTTATCTGTAGTGGATTAAAACCGGCTTTGTTTCTTATGATATTGCAATGGCATGTAAAAAACTTTGTCTGCTGTCAGGCTCATGCTTAGCTGCACTTATAAAGTCGTCTTTCTCCATGCACTATAAATTGGTTAAAAAAAAAAAGGTTATTGTTTCATCAATCAACCAGTTTGTTTCTTTCTTTTTTACCAGTTCCAGTCTCTGTGAAAGTGGTCAATTACTAATAGAGATGTGACAAATTTGGGTTTTTTATTATCTTTCTATGCATGAACCATAAAAAATTCTAGGTTCATTTGCAAAATCTTCTTTTCCTCCAAAATTTCCCCTTAAATCCTGTGTTTGCATGGGTTCTAGTTGTCATTTCTGTAGCCATAAAAGTGCTAGAGCCACTAGGAATTGAATATTATGCAAATAAGAAACTAAATAAGTCAACAAAGAATTGATAAGCACAAGAACAAAAGAATCATGTCGTATTATCTGAAAGTTACAACTCTGTAAGAATGTGTAATTCATCTATGAATTCTTCTACTCACATCTCTAACCCCCACCCCCCCCCCCCCAAAAAAAAATCAGATACAATATGGTGAAACAATGAAATGAAAGAATGATTGTTGTGTGACTAATATCTTTTACACGTGCAGACAAGCTTCAAGTATTCATCTAAACATTGGCTTGTTATAGTGAATTCCTCTCCCAGGGAAGCAACCCAGATGTTGGATCAGGAAGACTGGCCAGAATAAAATCCCTTAGACCGGTGTCCCAAACCTCACAGAACTGCAAGCTCCAATTGGGTGGTTCAATGGCCTCTGTGCCCAATCCAGGCGCCCTATCTCTGGATCCTTCATTTTGGTTTTCTTGCCAGTCAGCAACATAGGTAGCCACTCTTCTGAAGAACTTTGCTCTAAAAGACTCCCACACCTGGTATTTGTAGTGGTTGATCACGGCTGTGCTCTGGGGCAAATTTATGTACCTAAAACCCTTCCTCAGATGAAAGTGATGCACCACATTTAGGAGGGTGATGTCTAGAGCATCTGGCCTTACAATTGACTTGTGTCTTTCAGGACTCTGGAGCCTGCAAGTGTACCCCACCGTAACTCCCTGTGACGGAGGTGAACTCAATCCTGATGGCCCAAAGCTGTGGCAGGATGTTCGGATTTCTCCAATTGTTGTTGATGAAAAATTCGCAACCAGGGTTCGAAGGGGATTCTGACCAGGAAAACCCAGTTCCCTGGATCTCTGATGTCCAGGAGTTGGAAAGGGGAAGTAGAAAAATTCATCAACATCCATGAATCCAACCCAGTTGCATTCATCCCTTGCTCTGAGAGCACAGTGTGAAAACCCTGCTTCTTGAGTCTTAATCCATGGCCAGACATGCCTGCTGACATTGTAGTTTTCGAGTTGAAGCTCATCAATCACCTCCTTAATTCCATCGTCACTGTTATTGTCATAGATGAACCACCTCTCAACTCCAAGCCAAGCATGGTAAGTTATCCACTCGCGAAGAGCAGAAGCTTGGTTCCACACCATGGTACAAACACAAAGCTCGTACTTCCCCTTCTTCCTTCTCTGTTCTTGGGAATTGAAAATCCTAGCCACAGATGGCACAAGCACACGATCACTTGCCCTGGCATGGACATGTGGACTCGCCCCAATGGTGACTTGAATGCCCCTAGCCTTGCTCGGGCTCATCCTAATGCTCCTTGGCAACGAGCACCTCACAATTTCTTGAGCAGCGGTGATTGCCTTTGTGGTAAGCAGGTATCCTCTTCCATCTCTCTCCCATTTCCCCAAACCAAAATGGCAGCTGAATTGGGTTGGATCCGACTCTTTATCAGGCCGATGGTTCAGTCCTTTCACAAACACCACTGCCGTGTCCCCATCTAGAGTCGCTGCATAAGCCACCATCTCCCATGAATGAACCGTTCGATTGCTCCCCAACTTCTCATCCTTATCACTCAAATGCATTCGCTTTCCCCCTCGCACCTGCAAATTGACCGCGGCAGAATAATTTTCCGGCGGGAGTGGACACCTCACGATGGATTGGAACTCGTTGTACTCATCCACCGACATGGCATTTCTCTTCAATCTGGTAATTTCATCAAAACCGTTGTTTTCGTAATACACGCATTCCAATTCATTGGCCTTCATCCCCATACCATCGCCATTCGAGACCAAAAACAACAAATGATCAGGAAACAAAACTCGATCCTCAACTTTCAACAGAGACGAAGAGAGTACCGTGCGAGGATAAAGCCGAATCGAGCTGGTCGAGGAGAGGGACAGCAAAGGAAAGGTGGAAACCGCGAGAACTGGCCGGAACGCTGAGGGAGAAATCGGAATTCGGTGGGACAGCAGATAGAGGAAGGCAACAAAAGCGAAGCACAAGAGGAGAGATCTTTGGGAAAAGAAGCGTGCAGGCTGAGAGTAAGCGTATAAAGGTCTAGCGATGCGTTTTCGCTTGCGACGTTGGTCTGAATCCATATGAGGCTTTGTTTAGTCTAGTTTAGTTCAGATCTGGTTTCTGGAGAAGAAGACAGTGGTTTAGGTTTGTGTATGAGTTTACAGTGAAGGAGGAGGAGAGGAGACGAGGTGGGGTAAATTTGGAGGTAGTTTCTGGAGTCTGGTAATGAAGCTGCTGTCGGAGAGATATGTAGAGAGAGAGAGAGAGAGAGAACAAACGCGTTTGGGGCGTAGGGTTAGTAGCCAGCCAGTCCACATTTTTGGGTTAGTTGTACTTTGGGGGCTGTAGTCAAAATTTGGGGAATTATTTATGTCTACGTTCTCACAGTGGCGCGTTTGGTGCGCCGTCCGCTCTTTCAGCCATTGAAATTTAAAGGAAAAAAAAAAGTGAACGTTTTGGTCGGTGACAGGTGTTAGTTAATTGAGGAATGTATAGGCATGTGTGTTTCAAGATGGGATGGGGTGGCCTCTTGTTGGGGTTTAGGGCGTTGGGGTTTAGGGTGCGTTTGGAGTTTCAAAAAAAATAAAAAAAAATTAATGGATAGAATTGATGTGATGTAAAAATGATAAGTGGCAAAATATGATTGGAGGGATTTGAAAACTTTTAAAATTTTTTTTGAAATTTTTTTGTTTTTTTGTTGGCTTTAAATGAGCCCTAGTTATGTCACAAAAAGGGTGGGATGGGCTCTTGTCAGGGTTTTGTTAGAAGTCACAATTCCTTTGTGAGATGGTGGGGAATTGCGCTATAATTTTTGAATTTATAAATTTAAGGTAAATTTTGATTAAACACAATATTGTTTCCGTTTAGGACTATAAAATAATATAAAATTTTACAAATTTTTACAAAATATAAAATTATTACTCACTGTACAAATTACGAAATTATAATTTTTACAAATTTATACTACTCAGAACACTCCCATTACAATATGTAATAATTAATCCTGTTATTATAACTAATGAATAATTTCATATACTATGATAGTAATTATGTATGAAATTATTATTTCATAAAAAATATGTATACAAATGATACAATTGTAGGCATTCATAAACCTTAAATTTTAAATTTTAATGTTATGATGATTAAAATGCATTAAATAATAATGGATAATTGTGAGATAATTTATTGATAAATATAGTAATTATGTGTCAAATTATTATATAAAAATGTATATGCAAATGATATAATCGTAGAGTTTATAAATAAAAAGTTAAAAGTATAATTTATGTTTGGTATTATTTTATTTAAGTTTTCTCAATGGACATTCTCACAACACTATGTTTTTTAAAAAGTTGATGCTCTCGTTTCGCTTTTGAATTGTGTGTCACAGATTAACTAATTAGGATTTGCATGGGTTTTGCTTGCATATTAGGTCTAAAATCAATGAAACACAGGCACCTAAAATGACTGTTAATTTATATTTGATACGAACCAAGAACATACTCTTTGAAGACTCTCCATCGAGTATGTTACGTGGTGTATTTTATTATTTTTATTTCAATTATGTGAATAAGATAAATTTAAATTTAAGTGGCTAAAATTCTTAATATTAAAAAGTTTTGTATCTTATATTTTGTTTTATTATGTAAATTAAATTATAAAGGTGCTTGGAGTTATTTAAATTTGTAAAAGTAATAGTTTTGTAATTTGTACAGTAAGTTAAAAAATTTTTTTCGTAATTTGTATAATGAGTAAAAAATTTAAATTTTAAAGAGATCTGTAAAAATTTAAAGAAAAAGTGCTCCAAACGGAGTTTATATATTGAGTTTGTTTTGTCGTGGATGTTATGTTTATATTTGTATATATATCACTAATAAAAATATAAAAATTGTGTTTTTTAGTTGTATCTTTGCCATGTATGTATTTTTATTTTTAGTTTTTTAAATTAATGTCTGTACTTGTATCAATTCGTATTTGTAGTCTTAATTTAAAATTTCGTTTTTCTTTTTTTGGGAATTCACAATTTAATTTCTAGTTTTATAGAATAAACCTAACCGAATTCCGATATTCAATGGTAAAATGGAATGGAATCGATTATAACCAAAAAAAAAATGAAATTGAAATTGAATCGATTTGAGTATCAAAATATGTTAATCTCAAAGTCACACTGAAATAATCAAGTCGAAAATACCTAAAATTAAAAAGCGAAGTCCCGAGAGAAATAAATTATTCAGACGGGGTCTCATGATTTGTGTACTCATAATAATAATGAAACGAGGATGGACCTCAATCAGCCATACACGGGCCCAATTGAGTGAAGTCTAAAATCAACGGGGCTATGATTTTTGTCGTTGAATTTTTGTTCTCGATTACCAAATTTTTTCTGCTCTTCGCTATCTTCGTAATGGGGAAGCTTCCCTTTTTCTGATCCAACTCCACTTTTACGGCGTTTGCAAACGGTACGTAGTAGGGTAACGGTTGTAACAGCAACGGAAGCTTCCTTTATAACATCCTTTTAGGCCCACGTGTGCTTTCCAGATTAGAACTTAAGATTAGAGTGTATATTTTTGAGACTCACTCTACTCTCATGTTTAGCTAGAAAAAATAGAAAGGAAATATTAGTATTATGAGCCTGTTTATACCCAAAAAATAAAATATAAGCAGTACTATAGAGGTGTGATATTACTTATACCTAGTCCATAGATTTGTTTTTTTTTTTTTTGGGTAAGTAACCCGTGGATTTGTTTCCCGCCAAAATTTAAAGGATCAAAATTATTTCTGTCATGTTATATGTCAAATCATATTTTTTATTTCATTTTATATCCTATTAACCAGGTACTAAAAAAAATAATACCATGTACAGAAATAATTCTATATTATATTTAATCTTATATACTATCTTATGGTATTACTTATATCTAATTATCTAATCCCTCAATTAAACATAGTCTTACGGTATGATTGACGTAAATGGCCAAACCAGTAATTGCTTCCTGCCGAATTTTTCTTTTCCTTTTTTGTCTCGTTTGAAAGTTAAATTTTTAAATAATTTTTAATAATTTTTTTTAACAAAAGTTGACAGTGAAACTTTGTGTGTGTTTCACATAATAAATAGTAATTTTTTATACTTTTTGGCTAACTTTGTGTTTGGTAAAATAAATAAAATTTTTTGGTAATTTTTTACAACTTTTAGATATTTGATAAAAATTTTGATAACTTTTAAATTAAGTTAAAATGGAGAAATGATTGTTATATGTCTCACCAATTCAATAAATATTAGTGTCTTGACAATCTATTACCTTAATAAAATTAACAGGTTTTTGATATTTTATCAAATGCTCATAAATCAAATTTTTTTTTTACGCCCTTTAAATTCAAACGGGGCCTTTACCTAAAGCGGTGCGCTACTTATGGATGTGTTTGGAGTTGTATAAAAGTGTATAACATAAAATAAAACTGTAAAAGTTAATATCTCACAATTTGTGTAGTGAGTGAAAAATTTAAATTTTACTATCTCGTAATTTGTATTTATAGAGATTTGTAAGATTTTATTTTATTTTATTTTATTCCAAACGGAGCCATATACCGCTTGCTGTAGGGGAGGTGCCACTCACGCTCTCTCACTTGGGCAAGCGTTAGAGTAGGATTCTTCCTCGGAGATTTATTAATATTATTTTGTTGGTCACAATTATGATTCCTTATAATTCTCAATTGTTTAGTTGGTAAAAGTTGAAAGTTTGCGCTTTAATCTCTCTTTTTTTTTATTAATAATTATTATCATTTTGACGGTGTCGTCTCTTCTCTTGAGCGTGAAGCTTCCTTAGCTCTTTTATATTATTATCACTTTTTTGTTTTTAATAGCATCAACTTTGTTTTTAACCTCCTTTCCAAGAAAAATTAATAAACTAAATTAAAAATAATTGCTGAAATGATGAGGAAGGCGAGACTAGCTACTCCCACCGCCGTGCCCGTCCAAATTAGATGAAATAAGCTTTTATTATTCTTTTTCAATATTAATCCAAATTGAGTTAAAATCTCATATCTCCCAAATATAAACTATAAATGGGTTTGGCTTGATCTATCTGACTTCTAAAATAGACAAGTTTTTATTCTAAACAAATGCATGCAATTGCATCAACGGGGGAAAAACCTTTCAACTTTAACAAAAATTAACTAAGAGTATTTTTGCAATAATGGGCCTGTTTAACCGTACTAAAACTCACTAAAAGTCATCAATTTTAATTAATTTTTATATTTTTCTCCGATCAATAATTTTTATATATCACATTTATGTTACATATTTTTACTTTTATTGTACTTTTTCCTCCATTTTTTGTCTATCAAACAGGCCCAATATAAGAAAACATTTTTCTAGAAAGAAGAATTACCAAGGCAGAGTAAAAATAGCAAGAATAATATTAGTTTTTGGTATTTTAAATATTTGGTAAAATACTTAAAAGTTGTTAATTTTGTTGAATTGACAGGTTGTCAGAATATCAACTTTTGCTAAATTGACAAAAGATATAATGGTCATTTTATTTTAATCCAACTTAAAAATTATTAAAAATTTTTTATTTATTTTACCAAATATTTAAAAATCATCAAAACTTACTAAAAATTTTTGTTTGTTTTATCAAATACAAAAAAAAATTACCTGCTAATTTTTATTAAGAATTATTGGAAATTTGACTTCCAAATGTGACTCTGGTAGTTTCTCAAATGTGAGGAATTGCTTCGAATGTACGTGGGTATGGATTTTTGGCTTGTTGAGGAAAAAAAGGCAAAATTTTCCAATGATTGGGGGTTGGGGATTGAAATGCAATTCTAATGATAAATATATATATATATATATATATATACGTAGCTGGCTAGAGAGAGGAGTGGATGAAATTTGTCAAGGAACACCTTGTCACACACGCATCAAGCTGTCTTTCTATCTTCTTTTTTCTTTTATTATTGTCTGAAAAAGCTGTCTATCTTGATCATCCCTGTCCATGTGCGGAATCACCTTTGCATCGTTCAAACTGTGTTTGATCGCCAAAAGGTCATTTACATCAATTTTTCTTATCAATTTCTTTTAAATATAGTACAAAAAAATATTTATTTATTTATCAATTCTCTATTTAATAATTTTTCACATTAAATTCTCAAAATTATATTCTATAATATATTTCTTTTAATCTTTTTAAGTAGAAGTTTTTTTTTTTTTTATGTAATTATTTTAAGTAGAAGCCACTTCCATTTATCAAGAAAAAAGGACAAAATGAAAAAAGAGAAAAATTTGAAAAAAAAAAGGTAAATAATTTCGAGAAATATAATATTACCCCCTCCCCCCAAAGGAGAGGAAATGAGTTAGAGAAAGTATAATGCCGCTCGACAATTGAAGTAATACTATAGTAAAATTTTAACTTAAGGGTCCGATTGGATGGTGCTAAAATTTTAAGAGGATAAGTTTTAGAGGAGGTATAAGATAAGAGGGGGCATTATTTTTAGAAGGTTAGTCCACATTGATGTGATGTTTATGAAGGGGATAACTTTTGACTTGATTTTGATGTTTTATAAATAAGAGGAAGTAAATGATGGAAAAAACAGTCAAATGACTCTTTTGCTCTTGTGGTGTCTCAAAACTTGGTTATCCATTAAATTAAACTTGATTACCCAAACTTAATTATATGTTTATGTTAATTATATAATGTGAAAACCAACTAGTATAAATTAATTTTAGACAAATTAATTATAAATAAATTATGTTATTAATAAATTAAACTTTATAAAATATATAATTAGTTTCGTAAACAATAACATCCCAATTTATCCGAAATTTCTTTAGTCGCTTATTTTTTTTTCTCCTTATTTAAAAAATATCAATATATGTGTAATTTTGTATAAATTTGCTAAAAAATAATATTATTATATTTGCTAAAAAATAATATTATTATCTTAAAATCACATCACCTCCAATTTGAAAAAAATATATTTTTTTAATCATACGACCCCCTATTTGGAAAAAAATTATATTTTTTATTTTTATTAATATAATTTTTAATACATTTTTTCATTAAAAATAATTTATTTCTAATATAAAATACATTTTGTAGGTGAGAAAGAGGGATGAGAAAGGGTATAATGGTCCAATTTAATCCATATAAGGGGGGATAATTTTTGGAGAGCTCAAACCATCTCCAAAAATAATACACCTTCTTCCAAGATTAAAAAGGGAGGATAATTTTTAGAGAGGAGAAATTTTACTTTCCAAACCAAGCAAAAAAATCACATTAAAGCTTATAAGGGTGTATTATTTATGGAGGCTCCTATTTGTTGCATCCAATTGGCCACTAAAGTATGTACAAGCGGTTATTACCGTTTGGAAAATATATATACATATATATATATGGGGCTGGTAGTTGAGTTGGATAAGGGAGAGGTCTAGAATTACTTTTCAACTTTAGATTTTTAAAGTTAAATTTAAGTCACTAATTCATGTAAAAATGATAAATGTGTTTTTAAATTAAATGATCAGATTATCAATTAATAGTTGAGATTTAACTTTAAGAATCAGGAGTTGAAAAACAATTTTAGGCTCCTAGATTTAGTTAAACTACCAACTACTAGTTTTTTAATTTTTTCTAAAATGATTAAATTTATCCTCTGACATTTGAAACTACTTTTAAATTTTGAAGGGTAATAAAAATGTAAAATTAATAAAAACTAAAAATTTAACTACTAAAAAGTTAACTTTTTCCCATTGCCAAACATAAAAAAAAAAAAAACCTAACTTTCTTCATTTTTTTTCATTTTTTTCTCTAATTTTCTCTATTTTTTGAACTTTTTTAAATTTTTACCAAATACCAAAATTTAAAAAAAAAATGACACATGACAATAATAGAACAAAAGTTATAAAAAATTTTATTTTATTGGCACTCCAATCACAGTCCATATTAACTTGCACTCGATAATACTGATTATTTGTCTTGAATAGTTCTGATTACCACTTTCTTGAAGAGTAATTGTTACACCATCTGTTTTGCGCATCTTATTATTATTCATTACCTTTTAATTTGAATGCTCAACAATAATTATCACATAAATCATGAGATTAGAATTTTGAAAATGCATAGCATTTGTCACAGTAGCTCATTTATTTTTGTTATTTAACTATTACCTTTTAATTTTCAGTACAAATGTATATATGCAGAAAAATATAACAGTAATAGACTCATCCAAACAAGCACCTTATGACACATAAATAAATGGTGCATTTGGAGTGATAACGTAAGATAAAATTAGATAATTTGTAGGTTCATAATTTGTGCAGTGAGATAAAAAGTGAATAATTTTTAGAGATTTTTAAAGTTTTTTTAGAGTTTTTTAGTAGTTTTTAGCAAACCAAACACACCCAAAATAGCAATATCATATATGCATATACGTATATATATTATTTTCAGATCGATGAACACATCTTTTAAGGGGTGAAGATTTCATTAATTTTATTGTTGTAAATAAGATTTATCAAAAATAAAATAATTATAGAAAATGAAAGAAAAATGGTCTTATTCAAAGGGTTGCTAGCTCCTGGAGGTAGAAATAGACATTGGAAATGAATAGTCAACGACATCGAAAAGAAAGGATTATACTCACAGTAAGCAAAAACCGATCAGACAGATGGGAAAAAAAAAAAAAAGAAAAAGAAAAAATCGAGCTGAATTGGTTAAATTTAGTCAAAATCGTTTGTTGTTTTTCGTTGATCAATTTGGTCTGATTTATTTTTTCAGAAAAATTAATTTTCGATCCGTTCAAAAAAATTTTACGACCAATTCGACCAAAAAACTGAAATTTTTATTTTTATTTTACATATTTAATTTATGTATTCTAAAAACTAAAATATAATATATTAGGTCCATTCTAAATTTTATTCAGTTAAATATATTATTAATTTTTTATAATTTAGTATTTCTTTTTTATCCAAAAAATATTCAGTCTAAAATTGAAAGCCGACTGAAAATCGAATTGAATTTTTTTTAATTTTGGATTTTAATAATTTTTTATTTTCAATCAGTTTAGTTAACAAAAATAATTAAAAAAAATCGATCCAGTTCGTTTTTAACCAAAAACCAAATACTCAATCCTAATAAGAGTGAACTTATTTGCATTACACTAATTTCCTCTTACATTTTATTTTACTTTTTTTTTTATTAATTGAAATTATATAACTACTAATCTTTTTTATCGTATGTTTTACATAATTATAATATCATAAATATCCTTATATAAAAATTTAATACAAGACATAATTATAATTTCATAAATACCTTTATTTTACAATAAAAATTATTTTTTTTTAACAAAAATTTGAGAAAACAATTTACAAAAGATAACTTTATCATTCTAGATTTTTAGACAAACGCACAATAACCACCTTAATTTTTAAAAAGTATATTATTATAACACATGTATCCTTTTTCTTTTCTTATGCTTTTTTTTGCTTAACCAAACATACTTAAAAAAATAATTATTTATTTATTTTCTCCTCTAACCTCCTCCCTCTTTTTCCACTATACAAGTTATAATATATTTTAAGTGAGTCAAATTTCACTCCACAATAAACTCTTACACTCTTTTCTATTTTTTTTTTTTCATTAAGTGAAATTATAAAATTACCCATTTTCAGTTAGCAATTCTTATATATAATTTGAAATCACATAATTATCCTTCATAGATAAATTTTACAAATTTGGATGAACCCCCGTAGGTTCAGTTTGGTAAAAGAGAATGAGAAAAATATTTTAAAGGCTAAAATAAATTTTAAATATATTTATATTTTTAACAAATATATTAGAAATAATTTCCATTTTATTCTATTTTCTAACTTAATCAAATATAAAAATTAATAAATTTTATATAATTTTTGCATACTTTTGTCATTTAAACTTTTGTTAACAACCTTCAATAAGGTCTATATGGATCATCTAAAAAAATTACTAAGATAAGTCAATCAATGTATCAAATTAACCATAAGTATCATTATTTTAAAAGCTTAATTTGATTTTTTTTAATAGAAAATGTTTTTAAAAAAATTTAGATTAAAATTTTTAATCATAATAAAATTACGTACATGTCATGACTAAATTTTTAAAAAATTAAGATGGTAAGAGTCCACTAGTCCAAAAAATTAAGCTAGGTTTGAATTGAGGTAAAATTTGGGGACAGTGGTTGGACTGGCCACATTTGATTGTAAGCCCAATAAAATTTTTGAGTTGGACTTAGAGGGTGTTTAGAAGTTAAAAAAAAAAAAAACTTATGTTTTGGTAATTTTTTGGTTATTTTTTTTTGGCACTTTTTTGTGTGTTTAGTTGAACCAAGTGAAATTTTTAGTATTTTTTAGTAACTTTTGGGTGTTTGGTAAATTTTTTACTGTAGCAAAGCAAAAAAGTTACAACTTTTGGATATTTTGTATGTTTTTTACTGTAGCAAATCAAAAAAGTTGTAATTATGGAGTGGTACTTTTTACTATAACAAATCAAAAAAGTGAAAAAATTTGTGATTTTACCAAACACACAAATCAACTTTTGATTTTTTTTTTACTAATTTTTGAGTTACCAAACACCCTCTTAAAAATGTTCTCAAGTTTAATATGTTAAAGTGGAGGAGAATTTAATCTTGGTTTTAGTGAATTAGCCATCCCCTCTTTTTTTCGTCTTTCTTGCCCCAAACGCATCGTCTCCGAGGCTCGTGGATTCATAATCCAATTCCGTGGCTCCACACACACACACACACACACACCCATGTAGATTGAGTTTTGTCATTCGAGGTCCCAATCTTGTATGGTCTTTAATCTGTCCACCATATCAATGTTTAACCTTTGGTAAGATAAATTTCCAACATTTCACTTTTGTCATACGCTGAGCACCCATTAAGTCACCTCGCTTCTAAATAAACTCGTCAAGATCGAGCACTTTAGGGTTTATTTGAAGTAAGAAAAAGTGAGATAAATTAAAAATTCGTAATGCGTGCAGTGAAAGAAAAAAAATTGATGTGATATAAAATTAATAAAAATTTATAAAAATTTTCAGAGAAAAATTTTATGACAAACGCAGCCTAAATAGTTTCCCACCATTGAAGAGAATTAGGTTTGCAGGGAGGTTGAAATTTCCCTTCTTTTATTGTTGCAAGTTCATGGGAATGGATCACCAGCTCCACTACAAGAGAAGTCGAAACACTGTACACAGCGATGTTGCAAAAAGCTGAAGACTATAAACCCCCCCCCCCCCCCCCAAAAAAAAAAAACAAATGGCACCAATCTTCCTGCAGGGGGGCAAATTAAACCTAAACTCTGATAGAAATGACTCGCCAGGCATTGCAATGCAATCCCCTCAAAATGGTGGATCTCATAATGAAATAAATATTCCTCCAGACTAGAAAGCTGCGTCGAACGTGAAGTTTCGTGTAAATGAGCATTCCAAGAATAATTTGTCCACCCCGCAGATGGATCATTTTCATTCTTCTTTTCTTCTGGTGATAACACATCAAGGTTGTCTCCTGGCAGAGTGGATCATTGAAACTCTTAACTTCAGATCTATGCAGATAATCTGATTCGAAACAAAGAAACAATCAGGTTGGTTCTACAGGGAAGCAAAATCTTAGATTCTTAACATGAAATTATACAACTGAGCATAAGAAAATAATAGTACCAAATCCAGTAACAACTAAACGTAGCTACTCTTCCTAATTGTATGAACCTTGTGAGGTTATGGGTTAAGTAATCTACTGTGAATACTCAGATCCAGGTGTTGTAGTATGTGGGAAGTCAGGTAGCAAGCATTACTCAAATGTTATTGAGAATATGTTATGAAAAAAAATGAAAGACAAAACCTAGTAACCACAAATTGAGAAGAATCCAGGATTTGCTGGCTCACGAATAAAAGTTCAGTAACAATGTCAGGGAATGGGTGACAGGATGAAATTGGGATGATTTTCATTTTAAAAACAATTGAAATGAATTGAGGCATTTATGCTATTCTAGGTAGTAGATTATTAATAATCGATTGCAAGTTTGTAGGCTTTAACCTAGATGATTAATAAAAGCATGTAAAAACACTCCCTTTCTGTTCTTTCCCTTATGATTCATGAATAGCTGAATTCATGATTGATGGCAAGGAAAGAGAAACAAGCACAATAAGCCAAAGGATTGTTTAGTTGAAGAAAATAAAGCACAATATATTCTGATTATAAAGAAAATTACTCAAGCCTATCTGATCAAGTATAGTTGTACATGAGAAAATGGAGAGGCAGAGTACAAAGAAATTCACCTGCTGCTTATATTTCCTGCTGCAACACCATTTGCAAGAAAAGTCCCATCACAGCCACCAGCACCACAGGCTTTCACTTTCTCATAATCGTGAGTAATCTTCTTTGGAATTTTACTTGAGCATGACTCCAAGCTTCCTCTAAAGTTCCTGTGGGTATCATCAAATGGGCTTGCCACCAATCTACCACCATTGTGGCACAGATCTTTTTGGCCACCCGGGTTAGGCATTTCGGCATTTGCATCTTTATTTAGCATCCCACGCATGGCTGTTACCGAATGACTTCGTCCAGAAAAAGAAAATCGTGAAGAAGAATGGCCTTCTGTTCTCCTCCAAAACTTTGGACTCAAAAATTCTGCACCAGGCAGCATGCAACATGTATTTCCCACAGAGTCTCTGTCAGAAATCCTGCCAGTTGATACTGCCAAATCATATGATATTTCATCCAGCACCTTCTCTAGGCCATTTACTCGCGACTCCAAGGAACTCATCCCACTTTGGGAACTGCCAATGAACCGCTACAATCAAGGTATAAAGGGAAGTTTGAAGTCAGCAGATCTGCAGATGCCTCTCAAACAGTTGCAATAAAAAAAATTGTGTTTTTCTAGCACCAAATAGGAGGGTAAACAGTTCATTTAGGCTATGTTTGGGACATAGATTTGTGATGGGAGAAGCAAAATGAAGGAAAAAGGTAAGAAAACAAAATAAAGTGAGAAATTCAAATTTATTTCATTTTTTTTGGTTGAGATAGAAAAATGAAAAGAAAATGAATTCTTATTTGTTAAAAATATTTAATTCAACTTGGTTAAGCACAAAAATATGGGAAAATTACCCCAAAAAAATGGACTCCTGATAAAATAACTTCATTTCATGAATCACAATTTCTAAAACTCAAGAAAAATGAACTTCAAAATTTTAAATTCCAAATCCTTGAATTTTGACCTTTCAACATTATTATAAAACAAAAAAAAAACCATGAGCATTAATTCTTATAATCTCCTTTTTACCCTCTTCTCTTATCACAAACCTTAAGTTGAAGGACAAGAATAAGAACGAAGAAAAAGGAGGAGGAAGAACGAAGTAGTACCACAAATTCATGTTACAAACATAAGAAGATTCACAAATTAGGAAAGAGCACATGACAGTTATGTAAAAACATCAATAAACAGGTGTACATGACATAAAAGGTCTGTCAATAACCAATACATTCTTGGCCCAAAGCCCAGAGAGGTCATGTCAAGGTTCCTTTCCAAAAGGACCGGACATTGTTGAGTTCAGTAGGTTATCCTCCTTTATCTCATTAGTTGAAATATGTCCATTACCATTCTGCTATTTAACGGGAATCTACAGGTGCAGTGCCATGAACTTAATGGCATCTCAGCAACCTGAAATGCCAAATTTGAGTTTAATTGACAGCAGTAAAATTCATTGAATATTCACGCTTCCCTGGTGAAGTTAACTAACAATTTAAACATAGCATAAATTTAGCACGAGGGAGAAACACACAGGTATGGTTAAGAATGATCCTATAATGCACTGATGTCACCACTTGCACACAAACAAGGCGAGGAAATTTATACATACCTGGAGGAGGTCCAACAGACTGGATTGTTGGTTTTCAATCTGAACAAGCTGTTGGCGGATCAAATTCAAATCTTCAACATCTTTCTGGTTGCTGTCAGCATCTTCAGTAGCATTGCTCTGTACCATATCTGGCTGGCAGATATCACTCTCACAAAATGGGACTACACGAGACCCAGACCTGAAACCAACAAATTTATGGAATTTTTCATCACAGGCTTTACTGAAGAGGACACGAGTTGTCTCTGATTTCAAATTCCCGCAGCTCTCTTTCATATCTGAATATACTACTCCAACGCATCTATCCTTGAGCTCATCTTCACCAGCCACTTCCAAAGACGATGGCGGGGGCACAGCAATTTCAATGTTCCAGTCAGAATTCTTCTTACAGTCCAGCTTACTGAACATGTTTGTACCTGGCTTCTCATCACAACTCTTGGAAGGACTACCTTTTAGAGGAATGGTTGCAAATAAATTATCAGATGAATTCAAGCTGCTTGTGGCAGTTATTTTCTTTGGTTTAGGAGTTTCAAAACTGCCATCACAAGAACTTCTGGAAACAGAAGGGAAGCATACAACACTGCCATTGTCTGTGATACCATGGAAAACCAGACCACCATAACTGGCATTAGCGAGGTTTTACAAATGTTTGTTAACTTTTGAAAGGACTGAATAAAACAGAAAAATATAAGACAGTCCACCGTGAGTCAACAGTCGAATTAAACAAACATCTTTTAAGAGTTTCCTTGGTTCACTCTTTTAGGCGACCGAAAAATAAATTGGCATGGATATATCTGAAAACCCCCTTAACATAACATGCTTTGTAAGCGTAGGCAGAAGTGCCCTGATTTGATAAGTATGGGGGTACCAGATGTGACAAATTTCCAAGTATGGGCACCGGAATGAAACATCATATTATATCCAAGAACTCCATTTATCAAGAATGTATAATACCATATTTATATCGAACAATATATAAAAAGATATTCTCCACGTCCATAAAGCTGTCAAAGTCAAAGAACAGAGAAATAGGAAATGTCTAACACCACCACTCATTAACAAGGTTCTCCCTATCATATCCATGTAATTCATGCGGCACTACATTGGACCACAATAATCATGCCTTTTGAAGCATACTGTCCCAGCCAATCTTATATAATTGAATACTCAGCCTAGTCATCTTCAATCCCTTGGAAACTACGTCTCCATTTGGAATTGATCTCAAAAACACGTTTCTGGAGTTGGTTTTGAGAATAGTTGTGTACTCAGATTCGAAAAAATTTGGAGAGAGAGAGAGAGAGAGAGAGAG
This sequence comes from Vitellaria paradoxa, assembly GCA_019916065.1. Lineage (NCBI taxonomy): Eukaryota > Viridiplantae > Streptophyta > Magnoliopsida > Ericales > Sapotaceae > Vitellaria > Vitellaria paradoxa. Next base: position 17,988,615 of record CM034233.1, on the reverse strand, counting down.
AGAGAGAGAAATTGCATTTGAAAACAAGTTTCAGAAATAGAAAACAGTCGACTGTTTGGTGAAATATTTGCAGAAACAAAAATGACCGTAGGTTAGTTTGTCTCGCTGTATAAGAGGTAAACAGAAGTGGGAAAGGGTGAAAAAAGCTTTGGAATGATAGTTGGCCAGTGGTAAACAAAATGTCATCTCAGGTCTTGCCAAAAATATATATATATTTATAGGTATTGTAAGAAAAAGAAGGTCTTTATACCGATCTAAATCTGTAATTTCAAAATTTCCCCCGAAAAAAAAAATTAATGAAGACCAAAATTATAAAAATATACATGTTATTTTTTCAAAATTTAGCCCTTTTTAGATTAATTTCAATAAACATTTTTTTCTTTTTACTTATCACCAACACACCAAACCCGGGTTCCCAAAAAAGAAAACAACAGAACAAAAAAATGAGATCAATTGCAAGGGGAGCCGTCACAACCAACAAGAACCCAATTGACTTCCAAAGTTCCCGGGGATCCAAGTTCGTGAAAGTTTCAGGCCAAAAGAAAAAGAAAAAAGGAAAAAAAAAGTTTTTCCTTGCTCACTTGTAAACTAATCAACAATTAGCACGCACTAATTTATCCAATTACAAATTAGCAATGTGATTATTAATTCTGGTTCAAGAGGCAATTAGCCAAATTAAAGTAATGAGCTGACCCAGAATCACCTTTAGAAGATGATTTAGATTGAGATTGAGGCAAACCCCTCTCACTCTCACGAACCCCGGGAACGTCCTTCCACAGCTCCAATGTACGATTCATTGTGTCGCGAACTACCTTGACCTGTTGCATCGAATCAAATTTGATCACAAATCTGGAATTTTTTCAACAAAAGAAACACCAAATATTCACTAATCAAATTTTATACCTTGTCGAATCGTCGACTCTCCAGAGAAGTCAAACACGCAGACCTGAATTCAGACAACAGACCACTCTCCGCAACCACCAACCTCGCCAACGACTCTGCTGCGGCCTTCCTCGCGGCCCAATCTTCATTGCTCAAGAACTCAACTAACCTTGGAACCAAAGTACTCAAAACATTACGATTTGATGCACCTCCGGCACTTGCAATGCTGCCGATGAGCGACAATAATGCCGGCTTAGCCTTGAAGGAATCATTCTTGACTAATTTCAGCAACCTCGGCAAAAGCCTCTGCAATTGCGCCGGTTCGGGATCCGGCGAGGCCTCGATAGCCGCCGCTAGGCACAGCGCTGAACCGATCTGCAAGTTGTAGTCCTGTTCGTGCAAGATCGCGTCCACAAGCGGCTTCAGGAACGAAGAGAATGGAGGTTTAGTAATCTGCGCGACCATCGAAGCGACGGCGTCAACACAGGAAGCCCGGACAGCGGAGTCGGAGTCCCGGAGGCGGCGAAGGACAGCGGAGAGCATCTTGGACAAGTGCGGGGAGAGGGCGTCGCCGTGTGCAGCGGAGAGGAGGCCTAGAAGACGCACGCATTGCCTCCGGACAGGCGACTTCTCGGAGGAGTCGGTGGCGGACAGGCAGTTAAGAAACGGAGAGAAGGCGTCATGCGTCAAGCTACGCGCTATGGACTCGAGCTCGGTGGTGGCGACGGCGAGAGTGTCGCGGTCGGAGAGCTTGTTGAGGCACAGAATAACTCTCTGCCTGAGATCACCCGTTGAAGCGGCGTTGTTAGACATTGAGGTGAAATGTTCTCATTCGTTGCCAATGGCAAAAGTGTGTCGGATTCCGGCGGTGCCGCGGTCGCGACAAAGGGAAAAAAAAGAGGCTGAGCCGCTGGTCTTTCTGGCGGCACAGGCAGTGGATTACAGGCAGCTTTGACGAATCGGTTTTCGTCCCCGTAAGAGATAGAACTGGAGAGAGAGAGAGAGAGAGGGAGAGAGAGGGAGAAGGTCGTGGAGAAAAGTGGCGCAAAATGCAGGCTTCATTTAAACAGCACTGCAGTCAAGGCAGTTTTTCTTTCTGATCTGAATGAGAGAAGAACAATTCCAGAAGGGCCCGAGTTGAACTACCAATGAATGATTATATCAATTTTTATTTTATTTTTATTAATTTTAGGTATAAGGGTGTTATTTTCAATAATAAAGAGTCGGGGATGCATAAGAGCGTAGTTACGATTTTTTTTTCTTTGTTTGTATTATTACGAATTCAGATTTAATTAAGTATATTTAGATTCTAATAATTAAGCTTCAAACGTAGAGAAATAAAACCATCTACGTATTTGGTCGGAATTATATTATTATATAATAAATATTAAATTTAATAAAATATCTGCATAAAAAAAATATAATTCACTTATCATTTCGAGGTATAGTAAAATTTTATTTTCATAAAGAAAAAAAAAATTAAAACAACGACTAAAAGGTAAATTACATTTCATACTTTGAATTTTTTTATTTTTTCAAAAAACGCTACTCTACAAGATTTGTAACGTATGCAAGTATTATATGATCGGCAATGGCATTTCTCACTTTGGTGTGTAATTATTTAACAATATTGGCCTACAATATGTTTAAATTATTCTCTTGTTACGTATATTATTTTTTTGCTATACTTTAGAATCTGATAATTCAATTCGTTAAAATGTGATTGCTATGTTATCATTTGTTTTTAATTTCATTATTAAATTCACATAGAATCATCAATTAATAGGTAAAATAATAAATATACACATACTTGAAATTTCATTGGAGTAACAACTTATATTTTTAGTTGAAATTTTTAAGCTTTTAATTATTATAATTAAAATATTAAATTTAACAAAGTCCTTAATAGTGTAAAAATGTAGTTTATTTATAGATAAATAATAAAAAGTTGAGAAATTTTTATTATCAGAATTGATCAAAACTATCTCACGGGACTTTAAATTAGATCGTGGTAATAGCATTACTTGAAGTTAAAAAAAAATACAAATCTTATAAATGTTTATAAATATAGATTATGAGACTATAAGATTTAAATTTTATATTTATTATACAAAATATGAAATATTAATTTTTATAAATTTAAACAATTTCCAACACACTAAAAACCACGCCAGTTGTAATGGCTTACGACTGGGGAAGTTGGAGTTTACGCTGCAATTGTTGAATAAAAAAATGGTGGTGTTTAGCTCGTGCAATCCCTCGGTGCAGGCGTCTTTAAAATAATAGAAAATAAAATAAAAATAAATAATTTTAAAAAATTTTTAATTTTTTAATTATTTTTTATAACTTCTTATCATTTTAAACGAACCTTACGAATACTATTGAAAACTTTTATTCGGACACAATTTAGTTAAAAAAATTGAATATTACATTATTTAAATTTTTTAACTTAAAATAATAAAGGATATTTTTTATTATAAATAATTTAATAATTATTTTTATTTTTTGTATTTTTTTATAAATAACTTGATAATCACTGCATTTTTCTTTATTAATGAACCTATTTTTGTGGCCACACACCTAATTACACTAGTTCAAGAATAAGTAAATATCAAGACATTAATGCTACGTTTGGAATATAAATTTGTAAAAAAAAAATTAATTCATTAATTTCCACATTCTTAACATACTTAATTAAGTAAAAGTTAATTTATTTTATAAATATTTATATATTTTTGGTCACTTTTTTGAATTAATAAAAAATAAAATAAATTTAATCTTTTTAGTTCATTTTATATTCTCATTGTTTTCTTTTATTTCTCTTTTTTTTTTCACAAAATTCTTACTCCAAACATAAATGATGCCCAAAATTACTAACTGAATTATTCTACCTCAACTGCATTTTGGTATGATTCTTATGTTTGATTGCAAGCTAAATAAACTGATATTTTGGCAAAATCAAATCAACGTATCACAACTACTACCTTTTCATTAACAAATTTTGTTTTTCCTTTTTTTTTAATTTAACGAAATTATGTTTATTTTTCTTTTTTACATTTTTTAAGAATTTAAATACGACAATACAAAAACAAATCGGTACATGTATAATGTAGAGAAGAGACAAAGCGGGCCTATTACTTTTAAACCAGTGTAGTTTAAATTAGGTAGCATTAATTTGGGGTGATAAAAAATAAAATAATTTGAGATAATTTATGAATTTATAATTTGTGTAATAAAATAAAAAAATAATTTTTAAAAATTTTTAAAATCTTTTAACGTTTTACATCACGCTAAACGAGCCCTTAACATGTATGAGCACAAAGAAAAACGGACATTTTGTATATATTGATAAACTACGAGTCGGAAATTATTGAACTTTTAAACGACGAGCAAAATTAAATTTACCTGTATAATAAAAATGTACTTTCTAGCTAGCGTTGGTAAAATTTAACAAATTAGGTGACATTTGATTTACTCTTCAATTTTCTATTTTTTATTTTTATTTTATATGTTAAAAATCTCAAAATAAGAAAATAAAAAATACTATGTTTTTTTTGTTTTGAGATTTTTTTTATTTTTTGTTAAAAACTCTCAAAACGACTGTTTGTCATTTTTATTTTATGTGCAAACTCATTTTCAGTTTTCGAAAATAAAATTTAAAAACACAAGTAACCAAATGAATTTTGAGCTGTTTTTCTTATTTTCAAAAGTATAAAATAAAATATGAGTTTAAATCAGAAAATAGAAAATAAAAATAAAAAATAAAAAAATAAACCAAATGATCCCTTAGATTTGAAAAAATATATTTCTTAAATTTTATTTAAAATTAATTACTTCGTATCAAAAAAAAAAAAAAACCGTGTTGGATAACACCCAAAAAATTGATTTTTAATTTTCTCCATCAAAATTTATCAAACACATAAAGAAAACTTATCGCTCACAAAATTATTGTTTTTAAAATTTTTATCAAAAATTATCCGCGTCAATATTAAAATAAAAATTATAAAAAAAAAATTTTGAATTATCAAACGCAGCCAAAATAGACCGTAGAGAATAAGAACACAAGCGTACCTCAATGCCGACAGTGATAGACGGGGCTTCTAGATCGGTTGGAGAATAGAATAATGCACGAAAACAAAAGTAAAAAAGGTTAAAAGGCAGAACTCAAAAAAATAAAAATAAAAACTCACAGAAATTGTTTAAAATTTTAAATATAAATGATTATGACATGTACTTAAAATAAAATAAAAAATAGACACGTGTTGTAATTTAATGACATCATCACCATTAAATAAATATTATTAATTAAATATTCCTGCTTTACTGCAAGTTGATTTGATATATTTAAATTTATGATGAATAAAAAATCAACATATGTAAAATATAATACAATATCTAGTAAAACATATTGTATTTAAACACTTAAAAAAAAAAACATTTCAAATACCTATTCAACAAGACAATAATTCAATATAGACTTCTAAAAAAAATATATCCCAAGACAGATTGATCTTTTAAACAAAAAATAGAAGTAAAGTATAACAATTAAAAAAAAATGAGACATTTGTCGATTATCGAAATAAAAAAAATAAAAAGTAGTACATGTGTGACTATCAATAATTTTCAAATTTTACTATAAAATAATATTTAACATTCAAACATTAAAAAGAAAAAATAAATACACTTAATAACGATAAAGTAATTCATTATAAACTTATAAAAAAATAATTTTGAATAAATAAAAATTAAAAAACATTTGTCGGGTTCTCTTGACTCTCTTAAATTTTAATATAGGAATATAGATCAAAGTGGTGAGTAGATTAAGGCTACTAGTAAAGCGAACCAATAATTCGAGTTTGATTTGTGTTCGATTTACTAAAATATCATTCAAAATCAGTTCATCATGAAATCAAATTAAATTTAAACATAATCATAACTCAAATTTAGTTTGAGCCCAACTCAACAAGTTTAAGAAGTTCACCCGGTGCACAAATACTTCCCGACTAATGCGGGATAAAGAGAAAGTGTGCGTATTTGTACACAGTCTTATCCTTACATTTTGTAAAAAAACCCCCACTCGACAAATTTAAGTGTATATAAAATAATTAAACTATTAAAATTCAAGTAAAGAATTTAGTGAGTTTAAACATAATTTTAATTTCAATAAAAAATAAATTTAAGCATTTTATTATTCCGGTCAACTATGGAATTCGACGGTCAGCTGAATAATTTAGATCAGAACTCATTGACCGCATTCGAGGGCAATGAGCTCCATGTTATTAGATCAGAACTCCTTACAAAAAATATTTCTTAATTCCCATGTTATCAGATCGTAAAATATTTTTTTTACTTAGAAAAAAAAAAGAAACAGGACAAAAGGTACTAAATTAATAATTAAATATCTAAATGTTAGTAAAAAAAAAGTAGAAAATAAAAAAAAATAATGGAGTAAATCTAGGGGAGGTGCTAAATGCGGAGCATGTGAGGTGTGGATACGGGAGCCGGGGGAAGGCACTATCGTTGAAGTTCTCACTAATCACAGTGGACCACGTGACTCCACGGGTGCATATTCGATGAACTCCAAATTGCGTGACTTTGTCTTTGTTAAAAATCTCCTATTGTGTTTAAGGGAATGAGCAAGCTAGAAGATGCTAGTTTCTACGTAGGGTTGGTTTCGCAACCGGATCCGGGGAAACTAAAGTGGCGTCGTGAATTCATCCCATCAAAATCGCACGATTCACAATAAAAGTAAATTAACAAATTTTTATTTAAGATTTTTAAAATTATTATTTTTTTTTGTGTGAATTATATTTTTATTTTTATTGTGAATTGCTGAATTTTAATAAAACAATTCATAGTCTTAATGTCATGTGACTAATATTATAAGTAATATTAATCTCTCCTCTCAGCTATCAAATTATTAAATTTATTATTTTAAAAAAATTCAAATGCTTTATAACTTAAAATTCGGATTTTATTACCGTTTCTTTTGATAATCTAAAAATTTTATATATCTTTTAGTTTCATGTTTAGTTGAATTTTACAGTTTTTGGTAAAATTTCGAATTTATTATCTTTTAAAGTTCAGTTAGAGTTTCGATTTGTTTTAACACTTTTAGTTTTTAAATACGGAAGTCGGTAACTAAGAGTAGCGTTTTTTTAAGATTAATAATATTATTGAGAATTTTATTTTCTCTTCCTATTGTTATGAGTAATTCTAAACCCTTGTCTCCCCCCTTATAATTTATATCTAGAAATTTATAAGTTTACAAAAGGTTTTACCTTTTTATCACTACTCGCTGCATCAAAATGTTACTCCATTCTATTGTATTAAATTAGGTTGATTTTTTTTTTTTATGAAATTAAGATTTTTTGTTAACATGGTATATTTCTGTGATTTTTTGTTATAAAATAATTATATCAAAAATAAAATATTAAAGAAACGATAATTCAATTATTACCCAAATACCGCTTAAATGTGGAAACCATTCACGCATATAGACATTTGCAATTGCTTTGGATACGAGATTTAGGTATCAAGATAAATTTAATTAAATTAATAAATTCATAATAAATGTTGTTTAATAAAATTAATAAATTTTGATTATATTCTTATCCTTCATTTGAATACGCTGCTATCTACTGTATAAAAAATTCACTGCAGGTCTCTCTCACCTGGTGAGACTTATCCTTTCTCCCCCCCAACCCCCCAAAAACGCCCTATACCCGTGAACCTTAGTAAGTGCCAGTGGCAAAATCACAGCATCTGATGAACCTTTTTTACCGCGCAATTACTAGAAAGAAGGTCGGTAAAAAAAGAATAAAGATGCCCCTGCCCGTGATTCAAGTTGAGATTGTCATAATAAGACCAAATAGCCAAACAAACAAGAGAATAATAGATCATGACCACGACCCATATATCAGATATTCTTGCCCTTTTTGTTCTTTGCTGTTGGGATTTGCAATTAGTAGGATCTCCCTCCTAAATACTTTTCAACCCTCCCCCCGGGGGGGGTCTTTATCACATATCATATCACACTTAACGGATTAATTCTTTCAAATTAAATTCCTAAGAGATCCATTTGTCACAAGTTTTTTTTAAAAAAAAAAAACCAATAATTTTCATAATTATTAATCCTTTAAATGTGAAATAATTAATACCATAAAGGAGTTAATTAGTTATTTGAACATAAAATCACGCTTAAATTCTCATCTTTTTCTGATTGTCGCCGGAAATGTTTGAGAGGATTGCTGGATAGATGCGCCCCGGTTTTGTAGGGAAGAGAGAGAGAGAGAGAGAGAGAGAGAGAATGACACTTGCAGAATTAAGTTAGAATCCATGTGACCGAGTTTGGATTGTTAGGCTTCATACATATATATAGAGGCAAACGGTTTGGCCGATTTGGGTTGTAATGTTGTTATCGGAGGGCGTCATTCCTTCCACGTCCAAACAAGAAGCCAGCTATATATATTTTGTGCCCTTTCTTCTTTGGAGATATACAATGCAACATTCATGGGGATGAGTAAATTCGAATTTTCCAAGTTAGAAAAAAAAAAATATATATATATATATATACATATAATTTGCATGTAAATGAATTATATTGTTGATGAACATATATATTATACATATAATGAGGGTAAAACAAATTAATTATGGTTGTGTTTAGAGTGATAAAAGATGAAATAAGTTGTGAGTTTATAATTGTTGCAGTAAAATAAATAGTGAATAATTTTTAGAGATTTTCAGAGATATTCAAAAGTTTACAACAAACCAACTTCATAGGCAGATTTGGCTAGTTAAACGGTTGGTTTATATTAGTATGGAAAAACAAATTAAATAACTAATGTCAAATGCAGCATTTGTTTGTATTTTTATTTTTTATTTTATGTGTTTTATGTTTTAAAAATTTTAAAATAAGAAAAATAGAAAACGCATTTAATTTGACATTTTCTGTTTTTCATATTTTGAGATTTTTTTTTATTTTGAGCTAAAAATGCTTAAAATGACTTTTTGTTATTTTACATGTATAAATTTATTTTTTATTTTTTAAAATAGATTTTAAATATACAAGTGACTAAATATATTTTGAACTGTTTCTTTATTTCAAACAACGTAAAATAGTAAATTGGCTCAAAATACGTGTGCCAAATGGCAACTAATTAACATGAAAATCTCGGGTTTGGCTTTTTTAAATGCTGGTTTATGCATTGGAACGTTTTTTTTTTTTTTTGGTAAGTTATGCATTGGAACGTTGGCATTAGGTATCTGGGGCCAAAGTTGTAAAAGCTATTAGCTAGGTCATGTTAATGCATATATATTTTTTGAGTCCACAGTTTTTAAATGATTTCGTTACGTCTGGTAATAATTAAGGTTTGTATATATTGTATGTATCCTTAATTGTGGTGCACTAAATTATTCTTTTTGGGGGGTGAAAAATAAATAAATAAATTACTTATTGAAGGTTCATTCCCTTCTAACATTTTCCATTCAGCATGATTTTGACCGGCCGATTTGCCATGCATATATATATATATATATGGATATAGTTCTAGTTTTAGATTGTGTGATACTATTTTGCCAAGAGAAATTTGTAATAAGTTGCTAAAATTAATAATTTTGTAATTATAGTAGATACGAGAGATGGGAGGAAATTTTGGCGTAACGGTAAAAGTTGTCGCTGTGTGACCTAAGATTACAGATTCGAGTCGTGAAAATAGTCTTTTGTAAATATAAAGTAAGATTGCGTACAGTAGATTTTTCTGATCCAATCTTTCTCCAAACCTTGCGCAAGGGTAGAGGTTCGTGTACCGGACTGTCCTTTAGTACATGCCAGGAATGGTTTCAAGAATATTATCATTTTTCTTTTAAATTTATTTACCCAGCCAGCAAGAATCGGATATGATTACTCGATACTTAACAGATCTAAATATGAATATACGCATTTCCGATCCAATAATACAACTTTATGATATATATATTGTAGTTATACTATATAAATATTATCAGATCAGATGTGATGTGATAATTGATTATTCCCGATTTTAGATTTCGGCGGACCCCTGCTAAGCCTAATAAAAGAAATCTCAACTGCCAGGTTTTATCAATAAATTTTTAGAATAATCATGCATAAATCTTGGAAAAAAAAAAAGAAAAGAAAAAAAAAATAAGGGGTGCTAATCACAATTTTCCACAGGGATATGGGTAGACAGAGAGAGAGAGAGAGAGTTATATATATATATATATAGAGAGAGAGAGGGGTCCGGAGAAGCCATAGCAGGAGATGTCGAAAATAGAGATTTTGGGGGTGGGGAGGTTGGTGTTATATAGGTTCAAACAACGTGTCGGTTGACTCAAAGGCAAAGACCCCATTCATGTCATAAACTGGACTTTTAAGGGGGGCTGTGCATTCACATGAGGGAGGTCGCTGGAAATGTGACCAAAGCCAGTGAACTTGCGCAATGTTTGTAATGACTGCATGTGTGTTTTCCTTCTAGGGTGACACCTTCACATGCAGGGGGGGTTAATTTGTGTACGACTTTCAAGGGTATGGAAGAAATTTAAACCATGACGAAGAGCATGGGCATCGATCATATCATATACCTAGGGCCGAAGTTACATTAAGGCAAGGAGGGCAAGTCACCCTTTGATTTTAGATGTAAAATTGTTAAAATATTCTTAACTTTTTACCTTTATTAAAAGAATTAAATTAATTTAAAATTAGAATATATTGACTTTGTTAAAAAAAATTAATGTTAACTCAAATTTTTTCAACATAAAAGAAGTTTATAAAAACTAAATCTAAGTATTTTTTGTAAAATAAAATACATTCTCCTCCTATACTATTGAGTACTTTTGTGTATAATATCAAAAAAATATAATATATAACATAATAAATTTTATAAATAATAAAACTTAATAATAATTATATTTTTTTGGTAATAAGAGATATCCATACTAAATCTCCTGTGCCTCTAAAAAAATCAGTTGAACCATTATGCTATAAAAAGTATATTCACCGATTTAATATTCATAAATAATTCTAACTCTCCCTAAAAGTGACATTGTTTCTCTTTTATTCCTAACCCTAAGGTTACTCATTATCTTTTTCTTAAGTACCCGGTACCCCCTTACCAAAAGTCTTGGATCCACCCCTACATATACTAGCATGATACCCATGTAAGGTATGGTTACTTCCTCCTCTCCCAATCCCAATCAGAACCTCCCCCTCCCCTTTTCACTTAGGACAACCATCCCATCAACAATTATCCCTTATTATATAAATTTTCATTAATTTTGGTTCTAGTAGCTATAGGGGCCGAAGGATAAGCCATGGGATGGCCTCGCCCACAATAATATTACAAAAGAAAAGACATTCTCCATGTATATACTTGGGTTGGGGATAGTCACTTGTCACTCACGTGAGAGGTTGCGTGAGTTGTCCCTGTTCGGACCCTATCTGATTGGTTTCACCCGGTGAGGCTGGCTAACTTGGACCCATTCCTATGATTTGAGTTTCCCCATCAATATTGGTCCTGCTAAATTTGTTTCGGCTTTTGTTTGTTTTAATTTAAAATAATTTTTAAAAATTTATATTTATTCATTTGTTTAAAAAATATTTTTAAAGAATATGAATAAATGTATTTTTAAAAAATATTTTATATCGATGCTCCATTATTTATTTTTGAAAAATGTATTTTTTTTAAAAAAATATCTTAGACAGAAATAAACAAAACCCCCTAAAATGTTTTTTAAAGAAACACATTTATTTATTTTTAAAAAAATTTTAAAAAATTAATTAAAATTATTTTACATTCAAACAAACTTCAACAACATACATGGCATGTTTGTATTAATTGAAATTGGACATCCTTGGCCAAACCTAAAAACTAAGTTAGAAAATTATTGACTGCTGCTGGACCACGTACTCTATCTCACTGAATTTGTGCCACACTTGTGTAATTTGCAATGGATGTCACTTATATATATATTAGACCTGGGTGCACACACAATACGTGTGAAATTTTTTTTTTCCAAATTTTTGATAGATATATATAGGGATAAGAATAACTATTAAATAGGAAATATATATTAATTGTTTTTTTTATAAAATATAATTTTTTTACTAAGAAAAAATATATTATAGAAATATATTTTTTTTTACTAAGTACAAAATATTTCAAAATTTTTTATTTAAAAATAATTCTTCAAACATTTTAAGATGCTAAACTACTGCCATTGTTCTTAGAGGAGATTTTACCATTGTAATTTTATTTAATTTTTTATTATTTTTAACACTTGTGAAATCTTCAACTTAAGTAGCCGTCTATGAGTTAGTAATGATAGGAGAAATTTTATTAATTTTTGTTTCTCATTATGGGTGATATCTACGCCTTTAATAATTAAGTAGGTTTCTATTTTAAAGTTATTGTAGGGCACTTTTCCTTTTGAGACCTAATAACTTATTTTATTTTATTCATAAAATAAAATTTAATATTTATTTACTTATATCCCAAATAATATATTTATTTGGGATTTGATGCCTAAACATGGAGCCAATTATATTCAATAGCCAAGAAGACATACTTGAGGAGCACCAAATAACATATTAATGTTAATACAAGTTCACAAGCCCATGATATATATTATATATAAAGCAGGACTAAGGGGTGTTTAGTTAAGAAAAAGTACAATAAAAGTATAAAAATTTGATATAAAAATAATACGTGACAAATTTTAATTTGAGAAAATTAATGAATTTTAATAGATTTTGATGATTTTTAATTTTTTTTTATATGCCAAACAAGGCCTAAAATTCCTAACATGCAACTAATTGACTTGTTATCGCTCGTAAAAGCTAAAAAATTTTCAAGCTATTACCCTCCTTTACAGGTCAAAACACCTGTACGTACAAGGTAGCTGTGGAATAAACACTTGCCACTTATCACCCACTATGATTCTATGAATACAAAGCTAGTTTAGTTATTGATTTACTTACACATATGATAAACAAACCCCCTCCCCAACCTAAAAATAGAATATATATATATATATATATTTGTATATATGTACGTACGTATAGGTTAATTTTCAGTACTATTTGGATTGTTAGGGCCGTGTGATGTTATATACGGCCCGGCAAAAAAACTGATACAGGGCCCATATATTCAAATAAGGCAGAGGCTCTTTCATCATCTTCACTGCCGTGTTAATTTATAGACATGCATGCTATGTCAGTACTCTATATATATATATGTGTGTGTGTGTGAGTGTGTGTGTGTATACATGTCCCCCTTTGACAACTCTTTCTCACATGGATCTTGCAGAACAATCATGGAATGTTTTTTAACTTCTTCCATCTCAAAGGAAGGGAAAGGCCACTTGTTATTCAAATACCTCGACAGACCAGGCTTTCTTATCTATATCCCATGTTTTAGTCAAGAAGCAATCATATAAACTAGGGGAAATTATAATATTGGCATAATATATACATATATATATATATATATATATATGTATTGGAAATCTGGCCTTCCATTATTGATTTAATCATGTGAAAGTATCAAATAATAAGACTTTGGAGATAAATTAAAATTAAGATGATATATAACAATAGCTTTTAGCGTACACACACGCATATAGTATAATACAAATTAGTTTGCGTTATTTCTTTAGTATATAGAGAACAGTTGTAACATGAAAAGAAAAATATCTGACGATAGTTGAAGCAACAATATATATATATATATATATATATATGTATTGTTTGGCAAAAGTTGGGAATTAGGTTTTCAAGCTTACCTACTAGCTGGCTATCATACTTTAAAGCGATATTTTACTTTATTTTTTGGTTATATATTGTTTTCAATATATATATATATATATATACATGGGTGGAATGGAACATTAATATATATATATATCTAAAAAATTAATTACTAAAAAATTAATTTTTTTTCTTTTCTTAAATACAAAAAATTAATTTTTTAATAACCAATTAATAATTAAAAGCTGTTAACTGAAAAAAGTTAACCTTTTTACTATCTAAACCAACCTTTAATGTGCTCTAGCGCTGCACTAAAATTCTATCGGGGTAAATTTTATGGTCTGACAAACTTATTGATGAGCTGCCAGCTCCGCCTGTCATTGTCAGGCCAGCCATGGTTAATGGAATGCAATACCTTCCTTTGAAAAAGTGCCATATATGCAGTCCGATTCCAAGATTTTGGAATGCTTAATCCGTGGATTGTTATGCGTTTCGCTCTAAAGAACAAACTTACGCAAATCATCATTGAATTGACCGAGATTGTGACGTACAAGTGGCGCAATCTAAAAAATTATTTTAGACTCGATAAATTATTACATAAGAGTACTGCACCATCATATAATAAAACAACGCACTAATTTAAATTTTTTCTTTTTTTTATGAGCCACCCTTATATGAAAATCTCGTGTGTGTATTTTGGTCTAATTTTCTTTGGGGACAATTAATCAATATAAAAATAGTTCTTGATAAAGTTTGAACAAAATTTTTTTTCTAATGAAATAGAAGTTCTGTTTAGAGTGATAAAAATTATTAAAAATTTTTTACTTTTTATTACGATGTATAAATTACGAATTCATAATTTTTATCAAATTTTTACTTTTTGTTGCTCTAATCGCCTTCAGAATTAAAAAAAATTGTGAATTACGCAGAGAAGAGAGGATAAAGAAGTAATAAAACAAAATTATATATATATATATATATATATGTATATACACACACAGATGGGGGTGAAAATGTAAGTTTGTATGACAAGAACATGATAAGAGTAATCACTGAGGATATTTCCCCGCGGGGAAATAAATAGAAAATGGGTTTTCTTACCATTTGGAGGATTAATGGGGCCATGTGGGGGACCTCTCTAAGGCAATAGAACTGCTAGCTAGACTACTCATCCTTCCATACATAAGGGTGGCTGTGTCCTTGTTGTATAAATACATATTTATATGCATGTACAAATATGATCATCAGGTCGACAGCTAGCTAGCCACAGATGAAAGCGGCAGAATGGAAATGGACTGGCGTTTTGTCATCTTCTCTCCCAACTGGGTAGAGTGTTTAATTGTATTTTATTAAATAATCAAATTGATTAATAGCTTAATTAGTTACATGGTTTCATGCATATATATTTTGATATTTTAGCTAGCTCACCATTAATCATTGATCTCGCGAAGCCAATAATGTTCATCAGATAATGCAGATTTTTTTAAATATTTTTTGAAAGTCTTGGGGGAGTAAATAAATAATTAAAAAATAGGAAGAACACTGACTAGCAAAACCTAGCTAGGTAGATACCACCTAATTAATGGACGGATCTATTCAAGAAATCTTTGAATATGACTAACTAGATTTCGTGTCCCCTTAATTTGAGGCCCGGCTGGTCAGAATCCCAAGCTCATTGGACAACTATTTATGCAATTTCAGTATTTATTACTCAGTATTAATTAATGTTAAAATTACTGAAATCATATATATGATAATAAGATTATAAGTAGTGCACAAGCAATATATGTGTGGTTATATTTATTTTCTCTACATAAATAGATAGTTAAAGGGGGGTAAAAATAAAATAAAATTTAATAATGATTATAAAGTTGTTAAGTTTGTATTTGTAATTAAAAAAATTAGTAAATAAAATAATGATTTAAAACTTGTACAAGATATAAGTTGGAAAAGTTTCCTAATTATTAAAGAAGTTAAAATTATCTTAAAAAAGTTTCCTCGTACTGAAGGAAGTTAAAAAAGTTTCCCTCAAAAATTTTAGAAATATTGCAATAGGGAACTATGTAATAATATGAAAATTGAATTACGTTAATATTTTATAAAATAGCAACTTTCTCCCAAACTTTTGAAACAGTTGTACATGGGTTCTTCGAAAATATTCGAAGGCGTGAACGTGTTGTTCATCAATTATGGGTGAAGAATCTACTTTGTGTGTAGGAAACGGCGTCCACTGTTATCGGTGCAATAAGATTTGTAAGAATAGATTATATAAACTATTATGGTTCTCTTTATAAATGTTTGTGTATAATAAAAATTTTGATTCTTTTGGCCTAAGAATTTTTTCTTCCTTATTTGAAAAGAGTTTTTCTCATAAAAATTTGTGTTTAATCCCTTTTATTTTTTTTACTTTAAAATTATGTTTAATTACTCGATAATTCATAATTAGAAAGGCGTAAATTTCAAAAAATAAGGTGGTATTTGGTTTACTTTTCTATTTTTATTTTATGTGTTAAAAATCTCTAAACTAAAAAATAGAAAATGTTTTGTTTTCCTTATTTTGAGATTTTTCTTATTTTTTGTTAAAAACTCTCAAAATAACTTTTTATCATTTTTCATTTCATGTGTAAACTCATTTTTAATTTTCAAAAGTAAATTTTGAAAACACAACTATTTTTTTATTTTTAAAAATACAAAATAAAAAATGAGTTCAAAATAAAAAATAAAAAAAATAAACCGATGACCCCTAAATTATTTACAAGCTTTGAAGAGGTTTATAGGTGCAAGTTTATCGGTTTAGAATAGTGGCTAATAATTCTTTCCCGTCTAGCGTGGGAGCACTTCGGCAGCCGATGTGCAGTAGTGCTCCAAGAAACGCATGAGATATGAATGATTGCTTGGCCCAACTTTTTGTATTTGCTGACCAAGCTCAGATGTTTCTGGGCAGAGCATCTCACGTGTCTTGGCCCAAACTTTGGGGCTCGATTGAAGTGGCCCTTGAGAGAATTCTGGGTCTCATTAGAAGCGTGTTGTAACTTTGCGAATTGGACAAAAGAAAAGGTTGCGGTTCTTGACATAACTAGACAGCTTGTTTGGTAGAATCTACATCAATTTTGCGGACCATAGTTTGACAGAAGTCAACTTTGAGGAATTGCCCAACTAGTAAAATTTTAGTTTGAGTTTTTTTTTTTTTTTTTTTTTCAGTGCTCATTAGTTTGAATCTCTTAAGATTACTGGAAGAATTATCCGATTATTAATTTAAATTTTAGGAATTAAACAAGATGCGCACAAATAAATACCTCGAGTATTTAAAATAATAATAAATAAATAATTGATAGAAGTTAGTTTGTACATCTTTACCAACCAAACTTTTTTTCCGAACCCTGTGTTGAAATCAACATCTTCCAGGCACTTTAGTCGTCACCTCGTGCGCTACTTCTAACTTGAAGTGGGTTATCAGTTGACACTGAGTAGGTTTTCGATCATACCCAAACGGCCCCTCTTGCCTGCATTGGGCTGAATGTTGTGAGCTAATAGATGGGCCAAAATAGGCCCATTACATCCCAGACATCCTTAACTCGGGCCAATTTTCCACTATAACCATAGAACTGAGAAATTGAGGATGCATAAATAACAAAATAAATAAAAATATTATAAATACACAGAAGCTATTTAGATCTCCAAAGCACCTATATTTATGTATATACATTTATATAGATAGTTATTATTTCACCTATTTCTAGGATAATAGTTAGTACCGAAAAATTCAAAGAAGATAAATATAATTGCGCAAAAACATCACTACACTTTCAAATAGGCCACTTATCTTGCTTACATATTTAGGGGCATGGAATATATAGGTAATAAAATAATATATTTATTTAGTGGGATATAGGGTTACGTAAACAATAATATTATATTTTTTTAATCAATCTTTATATTAATAAAGAAACCTCAAATATAATTTTATAAAACAATTATTTATAAGACCAAAACAATGTATACTTTTGAACCGTAAATCAAATAATTTCAAATGAATTCATATTATTTATTTAATCTTTTTTATTTATTTCTAATAACAATGACCCATGCTGATGATGGCATGGGCGGATGCATATAGGAGTAAGGGGAGTCAATTGACCCCACTGAAAGTAAAACTTACGTAGAAAATAGTATAATTTTTGAGATATTTTTGTATGTTTGCCCTTATAAAATATATCTTTCAAAATAAATTGTCTTTATAATTTAAACAATTTATAAGTTTTGCCCCAACTGGAAGCAAAATTTCTTTAAAAAATAATATAATTTTTTAGATATTTTTATATTTTTACCCTTATAAAATATATCTTTCAAAACAAATTACCCCTATACCTCAAGCAATTTACAAGTTTTACCTCCATCGAAAGTAAAATTTATTTAGAAAATAATATAATTTTTGAAGTATTTTTGTCCTTTTACCCCCATAAAATATATCTCTCAAAACAGATTGCTTATAAGTCAAGTATACTGCCTTTATTTATCAGCTTGACCCCACTGTAATAAAATCCTAAATCTGTCACTGAATGATGATGATGATGATGATGATAAATAATTGACACCACCTAGATGACTATTATTTTATTTGAATTAAAATGAGTTGGCTTGGAATTCTATTATGTTTTTTAATTTGAAACTTAAATAGATAATGAATGTAATTGAATGAAAAATATAAAGAAAATAAGTAGTCTTGTCCACATGGTATCTTTAATTATTTATCAAACCCTGTCAGATGAAAAACAAAATGGAATTCTTATGTGAAATACTTGTATAATAAATAAACTTCTTAGATTATTTTTAATTAGAAAGTATAATACGATTCTTATATGAAAAAATTATATAATAATAGATTTTAGAATAATCAGGATATAAAATTAATATATGAATGACTCATATACTAAATGGAGTTCTTAGGTTTATCTGAATAAAAAATACAATAAAGTTCTTGTATTAAAAAATAAATATTGATACTGAATAGACTTCTTAAATTTATCCGAATAAAAAATAAAATAGAATTATTATATGAATGATCCTTATACTAAATAGATTTCTTGAATTAATCCTAATAAAATTTAGATTTCATTAAGATATCTTTACTAGTTGATCTAAAATTTAGATAAATTTAAATATTAAGGGATAATGATCAATGTAAATAAGTAGTATTTTTTTGTTTAATAGTAATAATATAACACTTTAACCTAGACGTGCTAAAAAATTCGTATATAATCCTAGACTAAATTGGATACACAGAGCATAATTGCATTTCCAAAATTGCTTTATACATATATATATATATTAAGTGATATTTAACTCAAAAAAATAAAATTTTTTATGTGAAACACCTAATAAATAAAATTTTTTATGAATATCTTTAATAATTAACGTAGAATTCAGATGGAATTTAAATATTAAGGGATAGTGATAAATAACCACTATTTTTTAATTTAATGATAATAATATAATTATAATTAATAACATATGATACTTCAAAAAAAATACACGTGTTAAAAAAATTCGCATACAATCATAGACCGAATAGGATTGTGTTTCCAAACCAGCGTTATACATATATATATATATATATATATATATGCACACACGATATGATATACGTACAGTTACACAAAGTTCAAACTCTTCTCCGTTTCACGTTTGCTGGTCGCCGACTCGTTGTGTTTCCTATTTTTAATCTTCGCTTCTCCTCCCGTTGCTTTATCTTCAAGTAATGTATTGTAAATTGCTAATGTCTTTGTTTCTCTTTTTTTGGGCGGTTCAAAATATGTGCTTTGTTGGTGATGTGTTCGGAAGTTTGGATTGAATCGGAAATTGTGGTGTTTGTGTTTTTTTTTTCCCGTGTGTTATCAGATCTAGTGTTGAATGAGCGAGTTGTGTTTTTGCTAGGATTGTGATTCTAACTGGGGTTTTAAGTCCGGACAAGGCGCGGTTTCTTGAAGATCAAGAGTTAATTACAGAGATGAAGAGGCCTAGAGATGAATTGTACATTGGTTCTCAACTCAAACGGCCCATCGTCTCCTCTCGCGCCGAATCGTTAGTCCTTTCTTTCCTTCTCGTCTCTCTATTTTTTTTTTTTGGTCTGCTTGTTTCTCAACTCTCTCACTATTTTTCACGAGAAAGCTGTCACCTGAGCATTAATCTATACAAGGAATTGATAATTATCTTGGTTTAAAATTTTCGGGTAATGTAGCTCCAGGCAACCTCTGATGATGGGTGGAGCGAGCGAACAGACATTAACAACAAATGAAGCATTGGCTTACCTCAAGGCAGTCAAGGATATATTTGAAGACAGAAGGGACAAATATGATGTGTTCCTTGAAGTTATGAAAGATTTCAAGGCTCAAAGGTTTGAGCATTTGTTCTTTCTTGTACTTTTGAAGAATCCAAGTTTAGTTCTAACTATTTCATTGATCCCAAAGTTACATTGTCTATTTGCTTGTAGAATCGACACAGCTGGTGTCATAGGGAGAGTGAAGGAATTGTTTAAAGGGCATCGGTCTCTAATTTTGGGTTTCAATACCTTTTTGCCCAAGGGCTATGAGATTACCCTTCCACCTGAGGATGATACACCTGCGGTTAAGAAGCCTATTGATTTCGAAAAAGCAATCAATTTTGTCTATGAAATTAAGGTGAAGACAAACACCCTGTAGACACCCTGTAATTAAGTGTTATGCTTCGTATTTCCTTCAAAGGAACTCATCAAGCAGTGCTTTGCTTGCAGGCGAGGTTTCAAGGTGATGATCATGTGTATAAAGCTTTTATTGACATTTTGAGCAAGTATCGTCTCAAATCCATTACTGAGGTGTACCAGGAGGTTTGTTGCATTTTCATGTGAATCACTTCTATCTACTCTATGGAACTCCCCCTCTTTTATATGGCACTGAAATCATCCCCCTAAACTCGAGTTTCATTATTAAATTCATGCATTTACAGGTTGCTACTCTTTTCCGTGAGCACCCTGACCTGCTTTTGTCATTCACACAATTTCTGCCTGATTCCTCAGCAGCAGCATCTCTTCCCCATGCTCCATCTGGTAGGAATTCTATATTCTTACATAGTGATGGGAGCTCACCCTTGCCTGCATCGAGGCATATTCATGTTGAAAAGGTAATTTCCCCTATAATTTGTATTTTTTTTATTTTCTGTGTTATCCCCCTCATCTTTTTTTATGATCCAATCTAACATCCCACTCATTATAAAATCCTCCCAGTCTATTATTTCACATGCAAATCATGACCTCAATATTGACCGGCCAAATTTAGACTGTGACAAAGCACTGCTAAGAGCTGCCAAAGAGCAGCGGAGGAGTGACAAAAAAGACAAGGAGAGAAGGAAAGATAGAGATCAAAAGGAACTGGTGCGAGATGATAAAGACTCTGAGCATGATGGAATGCAGCATCTCACCCATAAACGGAAATCTGTTCATAGGATTGAAGGCTCCATTGCTGATCAATCATACCAGGATGGGGAAGGTGTGGAGAATTTTGGGATGCATCCTAATTCATCCTCTTATGTTGATAAAAATGCCTTGAAAAGTGAGTAATTCCACTACTTGTGAATTGGCTTGCTTTAGTTCCCACGTTTGGTTGGGATGCCTCTAGTATCAAAAAAAATTGTTGAATTTATAATTGCTGAATTTATCAATGCAGTTCTTCTTTTAACGAAGTAAAACTACTTCTTAAAATTGATAATTAAACAAAAAAGTCGATTCACTTAGTTATCACGTACACCATTTGGGAACCCCTCCAGCTTCTCAGCTTTTGGTAGCTTTAGATTTTTGGCTTTTTCTAAATTGGCCAAATTTACCTTTTTACGGTTTAGACTTATTTTAAACCATGAAGGGCAAGTACGCAAAATGAAAAGTAAAGCTAAAAAGATAGCTACAAAAACCTAGTATTTTGGCTAGCAACTACAGAAAGGTTATAGCTTTTTCTTCCCAAACGTAACCTAAGTCACCTGATGCATTCTTTTCTTTTTACTTCTAAAACTCTATCTGATGTCAAAGTTCTGTTTTTAATTTTTAGTCCAATAGTCTTTAGTATCAGGGGTGGTAATGTGCACTCATATCTGGAGTTGTTTTCCTGGGATTCTTTCATAAATTTGCTAATTTCTTTGGGCGTACATATGTTTTATTTAGAATGTTCCATATTCTATTCTGAAATTGTCATTAGCATGCTTGTTCTTCGCTGTTGATTTGTACATCTCTTCTGCTGGTTGCATTTGTACATGGTATTGAGTTGTTATGCATGAACACACCTCCTTGGGCTCAAATTGGCTTCATGTGTAGAAAATCTCTGTACTTATTTGCTGCTGAAAATTTTTGCACTTGGAAATTTGCTCATGCTTTGATAACTTAATTGTCATCTACAAATTGTGACTATGAAGCTTGTCAATGGTTTCATAGACATCAAAGTCAACAAAAATACTGCTTCCTTCAAGATTTTTAGGATCAAGATCATGAGTATCACATAAAGGTCTCAATGTGTGGAGATTTAGATCTCATTGGTGTAAAAAGGTCCATGCCTACTGGTATTGGCACCTGACATGCTCATTACCCTATTGAAAATGCTTGCTGTGTTTTATTTCTGGTTACAATTTTTTAAATCCCCGAACTTGTATGTATGCTATCCCGTGTTGCTCAGCCTTTTAGTCATGCATATATATTTTTTCAATTGCATCCTTATTCAGTGCCATTGACTCATTGCAGATATGTACAGCCAAGAGTTTGCCTTTTTGGAGAAAGTGAAGGAAAGATTAAGTAATTCTGATGTTTACAAGGAATTTTTAAAGTATCTTCATATCTATAGCAAAGAAATAATTTCACGACCACAATTGCAAAATGCGGTATGCCACTTTTTCATGCTTTTAAGTCTTGTTTTAGCCAATGCTTTTTTGGGCACCAAGTACTTCAGATTATAAAACCTGTAATGATTCTCAGTACGTTGCATTCCTATACTTAAGCATGCATGAAGTTTGTGGAGAAATAATTTAGATTTCCACGTGAAATGATGCATGTTTTGATATCTGACTGCTGTACTGTGGACTAGCAAAAAGCTTGGGCTGTTAAGTGCAAGAACTGTTTTTTTCCCCCCTAAAAACATTTAGTGCAAGTCATGCGATAGTTTAGGCCTGCTTTCAGTCCTACATCATCTTAGTTCCTCAATTAATAGGGATTGACCATTGGTAATGTCATTTTGCTATTTCTTCACCAAGATTGCTATCAAAATATTTTAAAAACAATCGTTTTTACTTATTAGATGCAACCCCATAATCATAAGAAAGATCGTTGTTAATGGAGTGGATCACTTCAAACTTGCAACATGAACATTTAATTGCTCACGTCTAGCCTCTCTTCTCTCCATTTGGCCCAATCCCTCATGCTCAGTTCCAATAAAGGTCCTGAATAGAGTGATTAACCATGATATAGTTGAACAATTAATATAACAGGGTTGTTATTTACCCATAGTAGATATCGTCATAATGTCATGGAATCTTCTGGTTGTGCCAGGTTGATGATTTGCTTGGGAGATATCCAGAATTGATCGAGGGGTTTAACGAATTTTTTGCATGCTCTGAAAAAATTGGTAAATCATTGTTGACTGCAGTCTGCAGCTCATAAAGCTTTTTTTATTTAATTATATTATTTTGCTTGGCTACTGCTTTACAAATTTCTGACCTAGATTTTTCAATTTTGAATTCTATCTCATCTTTCCTGCAGATGGTTTTCTTGCTGTTGCTGGTGTTTTGAGTAAAAGTAAGTTAAATGATTTAATTTTAGTTTTGGTAGTTTTGTCTTATTAGATGCTTCTCTTGGCTCATTATCACCCAGGGTGTTCAGGCATGTTTAATTCTTTATCGTTGTTTGCATGATTTCAAGTATTTGACTTATGACACTCATTTTTTTTCGAGGCATTGAAATATGCTGAAACTGTTTGCAGTAATTTCTAACCTGGCTCTCAATTCTTTGCAGGATCCGTGTGGAATGAAGGAAATTTGCCTAGACCACTGATAGAGGATAGGGATAGAGATCAGGATCATGAGAGCTATGATAGGAATAAAGATAGAAATCGTGAAATTAGAGAAAGGGATCGACCTGACAAAGGTGTGTCCTTTGGCAGTAAAGATTTAGCAAGCCACAGGATGTCTCTGTTCTCAAGCAAGGATAAGTGTATAGGAAAACCCATTCAAGAACTTGACCTCTCCAACTGTGAGCAGTGCAGTCCCAGTTATCGACGTCTGCCAACTAACGTAAGCATTTCTTTCATCGAATTTTTCAATTTTTAGTTGTTCTGCTTACCAAGTTCTATGTTCCTTTGGAATTTTTGTTTGACTGATGCAGTATTCGATATCCTTAACAAGCAAGAGAACGAAGTTTGAGCGTAGTGTATTGAATGATGAGTGGGTGTCTGTCACTTCCGGAAGTGAGGATTACTCTTTTAAACACATGCGCAAAAATCAGTATGAAGAAAGTTTGTTTCAATGTGAAGATGACAGGTTTGAAACTTCCTGGCGTCTTTATATATTATTCATTTGCATTTTTATCTTTAATTGACATGAATTAAAACCTACTTTTCTGCCTTTTTGCTCAGTTAATTTCCTATTTCTTTGTAATTAGGATTCAGTTTTAGGTTAATAGTTTATTTGCCTACTTAATTGTGCAATGCTGTCCCTTCTGTTTGGATGATTTTTGCTGCTGGAATCCCTCTCTTTCTTGTAATATTATTGTTTTATTCCATGATTTTGTGCGTTCATCTTTTTCTTGTGGTGCACAGGCAATTGCTCTTTTTCTTTCAAATTATACAGAGACCAACACACTGATGCCACTGTTGCTTATGATGTCAGGTTTGAACTAGACATGCTGTTGGAGAATGCTAATGTGACAACTAGGCGTGTAGAAGAACTATTGGACAGGATCAATGATAACACAATTAAAACAGATAGTCCTATTTCAATTGATGAACATCTCACAGGTGATAAAGTTAATAAATGATAAATGAATTTCCAGGTTATTGCTTGTGCTGTCATGTTGACTTCTTTCTTTTCTGTTTATTGTAGCTCTGAATCTAAGGTGCATTGAACGCTTGTATGGTGACCATGGCCTTGATGTGATGGATGTGTTGAGGAAGAATCCACTTCATGCCCTGCCAGTCATATTAACTCGCTTGAAGCAGAAACAAGAAGAGTGGGCAAGGTGTCGTGCTGATTTTAATAAAGTTTGGGCTGAGGTTTACACGAAGAACTATCACAAATCATTTGATCATCGTAGCTTTTACTTCAAGCAGCAGGACGCAAAAAGCTTGAGTGCAAAAGGTAATTTAGAGCTCAATATTTTGGTGTAGGTGAGAATCATTGTAAATTTGACCTCCTTTTAATTAGAATTCTAGAAGGTGATCTTTGTTATCAATTTGTGTCATGGTGTATAATATAAATTGTCCTGTTCATTTAATGACTATAATTTTTTAAGAAAATCCTCTTATGATAAAATCAATTCAACTTAGCCTTTTCCCAACTAAAGGGGGTTGGCTACATGAACCTTTTTTCTTGATCCATATCTTCCAAACTATATTGAACATTGTCTTTCTTTAGTCTTTCTATCCATGTTAGGTTGTGTAACCCACCCCCTCGCATTACCACAATTTGGATGCTATGTACTTAAACCATGCCTAGCTTGTGCCTTGTTGCTACGAGAAATTTCTTTTCTAATATCTTTATGAAAATTTGCTTGTGAAATTGGGGCTTGAACCATTTTGTTTGAAAAAAATAATAATAAAAAAACGGAGGCTAAAAATTATAAGGTATGCACCTTTAAGAGAAAATGAAAATGGGAATAAGGTTGGAAAGAATAATGAAGATGTAGGGCATGTATATGCTGATATTTAATGTCATCAACGCTGTGGCACTGTGATGAATTGTCCATGTGACCCATGTCATAAGGCCAAGTACTGAAGCTTTTGGTTAAATTGGAGCTCCTCTATTTTTTCTGTTCTTTACTAGTGACTGTTCAAATTTTGCAACCAATATCAGTTTTACTTATGGTTTATAATCCAAATTCTGAAATATAATTGGAGACTTGTTCATTAGCCAATTTTGATCTAAATCTACTTACCCATTTGTTATCTGGTTGGATTTAAATTAATTGTAGTTTCAGCAAAATAATAAGAAGAATAATAATCATAATCATAATAATAATAATAATAATTAGTTGTAATTCCATGTGGCACCAACCTGATCCAAATAAAAAGTATCATTGTCAAATATAAATAACGAAACATGTTTTACTTATGGTTTATAATCAAAAAGTAAGGAAAGATGCCTTCCTATTTCTTTGAACAAGTTTGTTAATATATATATATATATATATTTGAGACCTTTTGAGCTGGCATCTGCTGTGACTTCCCCATAGATGCAAGAGGATTTTGTGTCTTTATGTGCTCATTCTTCTGCAATTATTTTCATTATGGAAGTGTTTGGGCAACTATGGAAAGAGAATTAGTCCATAGCAACCACCAGTTTAAGACCTAGGAAATGTTTTATTTTAAAAGCCAAATTAATATTTGTAAATACCATGTAAAAGATAAGGATTAATAGGTTCACATATTATGTTCGACATTAGGAACTCATTAAATTACCAAATAATATGAGATGTCCTGCGACATCATAACTTTTTAGGCCTTATCATCTTTGTACAGTCTTATTGAGTGAGATCAAAGAGATCAGTGAAAAGCAACGAAAAGAAGATGACGTGATTCTTACTGTTGCTGCTGGAAATAGACGGCCTATGAATCCACATATGGAATTTGAATATGCTGGTTCAGACATCCATGAGGACCTGTATCATCTCATCAAATATTCTTGTGGTGAAGTTTGCACAGCTGAACAGCTGAATGAAGTTTTGAAGATTTGGAAAACCTTCCTGGAACCAATGCTTGTGGTTCCTTGTCGGCCTCAGGGGAAAATGGACACAAAAGATGTCATGAAGGCTAATACATCACGGGCTGTTGTTGCAAGAGTTGGGCAAAGTAATGGCAGTCCAAGTGGTCTTACAACTGTCATTACTCCCAAAGAACCAAATCCTTCCAGAACTGAAGATGAAAGTACTCCGGCTCAAAGATATCATGAAGAATCTGTTGAGCACTTCAAAATTGAAAGAGAGGAGGGTGAACTGTCCCCAGATGGAGATTTTGAGGATAATTTTGCAGCATATGGAGATGGTGATTTAGAGACTGCATGTAAGTCTAAGGATGGTGCTGCAAGCAAGCAATATCAAACAGAACACGGAGGAGAAGAGATACATTTCAGAGAGGCAGGAGGACAAAATGATGCTGATGCTGATGCTGATGATGAAGATAAGGAAAGTGCTCAGAGGTCTTCAAAGGATAGCAAGGATGGATCCGAGGATGGTGATGTTTTGGCTGGTGAGTCTGCCGATGGTGAAGATTACTCCCATGAGGAGCAAGAAGAAGAGAGAGACCATGATGAGAATGATAATAAGGTTCAAATTGAAGGTGAGGCTGAAGGGATGGCTGATGCACATGATGTTGGAAGAGATGGAACCTTGTTGCCATTCTCAGAACTTTTTCTAAGAACAGTGAAACCTCTTACAAAGCAAGTTCCTCCGGCATTACATCACACTCTGAAAGGTTCTCGTGTTTTTTATGGAAATGATTCCTTCTATGTGCTTTTGAGGCTTCATCGAGTAAGGCTTAGTTTGTTTTGAAATATTTTTCTCAAGTAGTTATCTTCCAGGGTGGTTTACAGAGTTGTAACTCAATTCTTTTTCTTCCTCTGAACTTTGCAGACACTGTATGAGAGAATACAATCAGCAAAAATTAGTTGTTCATCTGTTGAAAAGAAGCGGAGGGGTTCAACTGATCCTAGTTCAACAGATCTTTATGCAAGGTGGGTTTGTGTTATGAGTTTTGTTTTGTATGACATTCAAATGATGAATGCATATTAATTTTCAATCTTCTATGTGTCACAGATTTATGACTGCACTTTACAATTTACTCAATGGTTCCTCTAATAATACAAAATTTGAGGATGATTGCCAAGCTATTATTGGAACCCAGTCATATTTTCTCTTCACCTTAGACAAACTAATATATAAAATTGTGAAACAGGTATTGGTATCATAATCCCTTCTTAGTCGTGTGTTCTTCCACTTTAATATTCCCTTTCTCTTTGTCCTGAAGATTCATTTTTGTGGTATCCTATAGCTTCAAATGATTGCAACTAATGAGATGGACAACAAACTTCTACAATTATACACGTATGAAAAATCAAGAAAACCTGGGAGATTTGTTGATGCAGTTTATTATGAAAATGCCCGTGTTCTTGAGGATAAAGACATATATCGGTTTGAATGCGTAGGCCTTTTTACACTCTTATGCATTCCTTTTCCAGTTTAGCTTGGACTTTTATTTGAAGATATGCATAATAGTTTCTAACATGCCTGATATACAAGTGTATTTGGATTTGCTGCAGGCATCTGAGCCCACTCGATTGTCCATACGGCTTATGGAATATGGCCATGATAAGCCTGAAGCAACTGCCATCTCCATCGACCCTAATTTTGCAGGATATCTGCATAACGAGTTATTGTCATCTGTTCCTAACAAAAAGAAGTCTGGGATTTACTTGAGAAGGTACTTATCAAACAGAGAAAGGTTTTTAATCATTTGTGCTGCCATAATTTGGAAAATGACACCTGCATGGTCAACTTAGGATGTGTCTATCAGAGTTATAGTTAAAATAGACTTTTATAGTTTTTTCATGTGATAGCCAGACGAGTGTTCACAATATTTTAGTTATTATTTCTGACAAATTTTTCGAATTCGGGGTGGCTAACATTAGTTGTGCATCAACCTTGTGAGCCATTGGATGAGCCACCCAATTTTGATCCAACGGCTTACAAAGCTGATGTCATGGGGCTGCCTTCCCTCTTTCAATTTTTCTGGTCGTGTAGCATTACTCTAATATTTTTGGTCGGTGAATACCTGCTTGTATTTGCAGAAATAAGCGCAAATATGAGTTGAGAGACGAATCCTCCGCAACATGCCAAGCCATGGAGGGACTTCAAGTTGTGAATGGTCTCGAGTGCAAGATGGCTTGCAATTCATCGAAGGTGTGTTTTATGGCGTTCGGTTTTTGTCGTCGAAAATAATGACTGATAAAATATTTGTACTAATTGGTTCGATGCTCAAAGCACTACTTTTTGTGCTAAATATGGTTTTATTTGTCCATCTGCGTTAGGTCTCTTATGTTTTAGACACAGAAGATTTCTTGTTCCGGACGAGAAAAAGGCGGTGTCTGCATTACTATACTGCATGCCATGAACGAGCAAAGTCTTCGAAAGGTTGTCTAACCAGAGTAGAACGGTTTCACAGATTCCTTTCTTCTCATGTGTAGTTATGCTTTTCTTCGACAGCTTAAGTACATACGGTACGTATACGTATATCCCCATATTTTGGATTTACCCAGCTTGTTTTGGATACCTAATCCCATAACAAGGCTTAGTTACTTGCATAATATGCTACCATAATTGGCTCTGCACAGTTATAAATCTTAATATGAACACACACATATACAGATTACCTCTTTTTTTCTTTTTTTCCTTCAACTAATGAAAAATAATAGTCTTGATGATGTGAGTTTTGGTTGTTTTTTTCAGTAGCCAAACGGATTTTTTTATTCAAGGCGCTAAAAGTGTATAGTTGCTGGCGCTACCAGAGAATTTGAGGAATTGTCGTTTAATAAAGAGGCGAGGAAAGGGTACCAGGCTTAAAAGATTGCAGTGTATATATAGTTTCAAACCCTGTGGCATTTTTTGAGGCACATTTGTACCCAAATTTGTAAATAAATATAAGTAATTTGAGTTACATTTGGTTGGAAGTAAAAATGAGATGCACTTGAGGTTAAGACTGTGACTATGAGGATGGAAGTAATCATACTTGATATATACGAAGAATGAGTTTAGGGATGAAAATGATGCATGGTATAATAGGATGGAATGAAAATATGAATAAACATTTGTACTATCTTTATAATAAAAAGTAAATATGTATTTAATGTTATTAATAATTTAATTAAAAAAATTTATTTTAATAAAATAAAATATTTCAACAATAACATGGTATTTATTTTGATAAAAATTAATTTTAATGAATTATATTAATAAAGAACATAATTTAACAATGAATTATTATTTATTAAAAATTAATTTTAATTTAATAAAGTCTATATATTATTGACTAAAAGTAAATTTAATAGTTAGTTAAATTAAATTATTTTAACAGGATATAACAAAAATTGACAAATGATAAAGTGTTTTATTTAATACTTAAAATTATTTATTATAATGGTGAATAATACACTTTATAGTAGGTAATTCTATAAATATTCTATCAAGACTCATTCTTTTCATTTTCGAGAGAATAAATGATGGAATGATTACGATATTTTATCTTTTAAAAGCAAATAAGAGAATGTAATATTTATGTTCATTCCCCTTTTATTTTACCTATTCAAATTTATCCTTTGCCCTTTTTTTTCTTTTTTTCCCCCTTTGTTTCTATTTTTTTTTTCTTATTTTCGTCCCAAGTTTTGAGTTAGCCAAATGAATATTGGCTGCAATAATACAGTTATAAGTATAACAAGAATATTT
The DNA here is from genome assembly GCA_019916065.1 of Vitellaria paradoxa. Classification (NCBI taxonomy): domain Eukaryota; kingdom Viridiplantae; phylum Streptophyta; class Magnoliopsida; order Ericales; family Sapotaceae; genus Vitellaria; species Vitellaria paradoxa. Next base: position 17,958,256 of record CM034233.1, on the reverse strand, counting down.
TCAGTTTAAATGAAAATGGTGCTTAGGAACTTCCAATGATTAAAGTTAAATAAATAAATAAATAACTATCAAGGTTAAAAAATTTTTATTTAAAGGAATTTTCATAAACATTTAAAAGCAAAAAATACAATTTCAAGTCTTAAAATTACTCTTGAAGTTATATTTTAACTTTAAAAACCTTTAATCCGTTACTAAAAATTTCTGGATCATGTTAAAATTTCTTAAAATACTTGAATGTTTTTAAGTTCCCTTGACTTCTGTTCTTTACTTTCTTATCAAACTTTACATAAACCTTTTTCTTTGTTTTTTTTTTTTTTTTTTTGTTTCTTTATATAAAATGTTAAATATGTTAAATAGTTATCTTAATCAAAATCAATATGAAAATAAAAAGTATGTTATTTATAATTTGTATTTTACTTAAATTATATTTTATATATACTTTTTTTAATAATTATTATTTAATAATAACGAATCAAAAACCGCAACAATAGGTACCATATGATAACGATGTCAATACACTAACACAACATTTTCTTCGAAAACCTTGGATCCTTGCCCCACAAAGCACAGAAGACACAACTACATGGTAATTTTGAAAAAAAAATAAAAATAAAAATATGATAGGAGTATATAATTATTAGTATAATTTATTAATATATACACATATATAAAATAAATGTTTAAAGTATATTAAAATAATTTGTTTATAATTATTTATATGCTTTGATATGACCATTAATAATAATTATTTTTAATAGAGTCGCAATAATTTAATAATTTTTAAGAATTGATAATGTAATCAACTAATAATTCAGTTTGAATAGTTAAATAATTTTTTTGAATGAATAATGTAAATAATTAATAATTTCTGAATATGCATATTCCCCAGATACTCGATGATTTTTGTTAAATCAATTGATAATAAATAAAAAAATGTCAAAACAATTAAAATAATTTAAAGTTCATAATTATTTATACACTCCGAATATAATCATTAACAATAATTTTTAATAAATCATTAGCAGTTTAATATTTTTTTAAAAATTAACAATGTAATTAGTTAATAATTTGGTTCTCTTATTAAAAAAAAAAAAAAAAAATCAACGAAGTGGCTGAAGTGCTATGATACCGGAAATGAAATGAATTCTTCTCCCATTTTTTTTATGCCAATAATTAATTTTCTATGGATAGATTTTTATGATCATAATCCAAAATAATACTCGTCCATACCATACGATATAACAAAACCAATATCATTAAGAAAAAAGATAAAAGTCTTGACTCTGAATATTTTACCTTGGACTGACTAGTCCCTCTTGTCATTTGATTTACACTTCCAAAATAAAAAATATATAAATATATATATATATATATATTGAATAATAAAACTCAGAAATCCTGAGAAATTGCTCAACCATATGAGACTGGCCAGAACATTTACTTGCTTACTAAAGCATAAAGACAGTTCTTTTAGGAGCAATGAAAATAGGTATATATAATAATATCCTAGCCAGCCTCCCTAAAACGAAGATGAGCATCTGTGGCTGTTGGTAACACCAATCTATAATTAAGGTTTGAAGGTTAGGGCCACACCAACCCATGATCATGGGTGAGCTTGGCCGTTGGTAACATGAATGCACTTGTATGCCTTTCATCCGTGCCGTCAAGTACTCTCCTTTTAGCCTTAGAGTTGCACCTTTCTTGCTAGTTGCTGCAATGAGTTTGGGTAAAAAAAAAAAAAATAGCAGGTGTCAGGAAGGAAGCACCTAAGCAGCAGGAATAGCTGAGCTAGATCAAAGCCAAATGCAGCATGACGGTGCAAAGGAAGAAGAATTTATTCATGTAAAGAATGTTTAATCGTCTAATTTTACTTTTTTATGGGGGTTGCTTCTGTTTGCCAGGGCAACTTAGTACTATCAATAAGATGCTTCAGAAAATATGAGGATTTAAGAGATCACCGACCCAGGACTTTTCTGCGGCAGCAAATGCCCGGTGTCATTTCCACCATTACACCATAAATCTTTCTATTTCTAATGCCAGGACAATAGCATAATTATTTGTGGATATGGTACGCATAACAACTTCAACACATCTGTGATGGGAAAAGAATCTCGTTAGCAAAAGTTGGGTCAACTCAGTGGAGCAAACAACATCAAAAATTAGGAAAAAAGAAATTTAATGTTCCACAAACTTGAGACCATGGACATATAGGAGGCATTTCCAAGATGTTTTTCTGAACTAATTAATTAAATCATTTTTCTTGTCGAACATTAATTATTTCAATGAACACACACTAATTCTATGTTGAAGGGGTGCTCTTCTTGACAGAACCCCCAACAAAAGCATTACTCTCAGCATATAAAAATAAAAAAATAAATAAATTGGATAGAAATATTTATTCATTAACTGAATACTTAATACCCCTTTCTATCAGGCATGTTATTTTGGCAGATCCTCCTGAACTATACCGTTCAACAAACCATTGATAATGTCTTACTGAAGTTCAAATAACACAGATGTATTACCATTCAAAAAAATAACATAGATGCATTACCTGATATCAGAGAATAATAGGAGGTTAAAACGCACAAAGATGGTAATGCCTTGAATGGCTTTTTAATTTTCACCCAGCCAGTTCGCTTATCGGTGGTCGGTCCATGACATTGGCAGCGGCCATCGCATTCCTTTGCAGCAATGGATCAATATCAGGCAACTTAGGAACCTGCAATTAGGGAAAGAAAAATTGTGTAGATGAAAGCATCACAAAAATCCAATTAGAAAAATAAGCAAAGCATCATTATCTTGCATATCTAGCCGATGCATAAGAGTTTGCATGGTGGGTCGGTGAGGCTACATTATGTACTTTACATTACATTACCTGAGCTAATAAATCAATAGTTCGTCGTAACAGGCGGGCAAGATCTCCTTCATCCATTGCACAATCCATCATAATTTCCCTCCAAGTTAATCCAGAAGCCCAAGCTTCTACCATGCCAGAAAATTGGCTATCCAAACAACAGGGAATCTGCAGAACGCAAGCATGTTTATTATTCTAGAGTGACTAAATGCTTAACTAAATGTTGCCAGAAAAGTTGGATAATTGACCTACATTAACGCTACGCTTTTCTTGAAGTTGTAGAAGAGAGCTTCTTTGCCCATCCAAAAAGTCTACTACTTCCGTAACAGTGGTAGAAGGTTCATATATATAGCTGCAGATAACGAATTAGAATCATAAGCATTCCAATTGACTTCCAATATAGTGGAATAGATTTCAAGCTAGTTATTAAGCTATCCAAGCATTTTTTATGGTACTCTTTTGATATTTCTATGGATTTTGTTGGTCTGGTTAACATTTAAGAAAAAGGATTCACATATGGTAGCACAAATAATACTCTCAACAATAAGTCTTTGTCCCGATTATTTGAAGGCAGTTACATGGATCCATTCCCTGTAGTTGGTTTTTGTTAAAATGTTAAAGCACCATCTCACCTAAAAATTTAAGCTATTACGAGAGAGACAACTTTATTATTTATATATTAATTTATTTTCTCTTAACATGCCCCTTCGCGTGTAACCAAACTGACTTTTTTAAAGAAACCAAACACGTGTAACTATTAAATTTTTCTAGGTGACAGTGCGACGTTTAAACCCAGAACATTTGCCACTTTGATACACCATGTTAAGATGTTAAAGAGGGGGTAACTCTATTATTATTTTCTCTCAACAGTTCCATTTGTAAGTCATATCCTATGTTAAGTTTAACAAATTCATGTCCTTTCCACCCATTCTCCATAGCTTTCCTATATATCTTTTACCAACCTCCTCTAAGTTGATTAAATCACTCCTTCCGTTCACATTAATTGGTCTTCGATGAATCTAAACCATCTTCACATCTTCCTTCCATTTTTATCTTTTCTATTTTATCTTTTCCTCAAACACCACTCATCATCTCAATATTTTCATTTCAACTTCACTATTTTTCTGAAAATGTTATCACCAATAACCGATTCATAATATTGTACAAGGTTTGAACACTTTAGTTGGTTTAAAACCAAAATAATGATTCACAAAAAGGGAAGGCAAGCTTAATTCTTTTTTGCATTAGTCAGTCGACATGGGATCAGAGAAATCACCTTTGTATAAATTGAGGAGTGTTTTTTTTTTTTCATTTTATATCAATGGCCTTCGGGAAGGTATATAATCAGACTTAAAGCTTTCTTTCACTGAAATCACCGAAACCTAACTGTCTTTTTGTTGAGAACTGTTTATTTTTGTATACAGATGGAATCCCCTTGACGCCTTTTATTAATAAACAACCCCCCCCCCCAAAAAAAACAAAAAAAACAAAAAATACTGAGCATGTCATGGTGCATTGAATAAGCCTCATATATGGAACTCGAAAAAAAAAAAAAGCATTTCACTGTTGGCTAATAATAATTACATTTTACATTACAACAAAATTCAAGAAAGAGTCATGTATTGACTAATATATTACTTTCACTAACTACTCCTATAAACAAAGAGCTTTAAGATAAAGTCTTATAGCCAACAAATTCCAGGAGGCCCCACAATTAATCAAATGATAGGTAGGGTCAGAACCCCAGGTTGAATATAACTGTAGAATAGCCGACTAAGGAACACACCAAGAAAGCTTATTTGATTTTAGAAGAAAAACTCCTAGTTATAATAGGGGGTTAGTTGAATGGCTTGACTCCACATTAGGGTTGTCTTACATCGTATTTATAATACAAGTAGATGTGTATAATATGGAAGGAAAATCATATATGATCCTATTCAAACTAGGAAAAGAATAATATCCCTAGATAGAAATACTACCATATTTCTAAAATATATTCGTTATACTCTGCCTCCAAGTAGAACATATATAGCATATTAATCAGGACATGATTTATTTCTTTTTATTATTTTATTATTTATTATTTGTACCCATTTGTTTTGAGCCTTACTAGTACTGAGTTTATTTTATCCCTCTCTTCTTCTCCTCTCTTCTTCTTCTCAATCTTAACCTAACTTGCTTTCTTCTTGTCCTACATCAGCTTTAACATCAGAGCAAAACCTCGATCACTAAATCAACCTCCTCAAATCATAATTTTATTCACTGTCGAGAACTCCAAACCCTAACCGCCATTATAGTCCAAAACCTTAGTCACCATCGTAGTCCAAAACCCTGGCCCTTCGCGTGATGTTGGCAACAAAACCCTAACCCTTCGCATGATGTCGGCAACAACTTAGCAGATGCACTTTCGTGAACTTCCGGTGACACCCAACTCCGATGAACACCACCACCAGTATCGCCTTCTTCCAGCGACCTCCAGCGAAGCTCCGATCAGCAACTTTCTAACAATGTCTAGAATCTGTCCACAACCTTTCAAACCATATTTACAAATTCCAAGCCAAGCAGGATAGCTGACTACTTATTTGGACATTCCAAAAGTGGGCACTTCACATAGTTTGCAGCAAAGGTTTGGATTAAAATATAATTCTCTCATTATTAATTATGATAAATGCTTATATCATATGACAGTATGAATTACATAAATTTGAACTTAAACCTTGCCCATTTGTTTTATTTATCCTAGTTCCTAGTTGCCTTTGAATTAGTTATTGTTACTAAAAAAACCCAAAAAAAAAAAAAAAGAAAAAGAAAAATCACTCACCCATTGCTTATCTAAATTATTTGCTGAGTTTCATTTATTAAATTCGTCATTCTTATTTTAAGCATATTAGGATTTTATATTTTTATTACTCACTTTTTTAGTTTTCTTTAATATCAGCATTTGAGAGGGGGGGGGATTGCTTCTCTCCTTTTACCATAAATTTGGAAAATCAATCATATTGGAGTAATAAGGTAGGACTTCGTTCTATTCATCAAACGTATATCAAAGATCGTCCTTATTTTAGTGGCACTATCAATACTCATGAGTTTCTTGATTGAGTCGATGATATTGAATACATTTTTGACTATCACGTCTTGTCTGATGACCAATGTATTCGTCTGACCAAAACAAGATTGACTAATTATGCTAGAGAGTATTAGCAAATAGTCGAGTTATACCATAGACCTATTATTCGATGAGTCGTGATGAAACAAATTTTGAGCAATCGATTTGTTCCTAAAAGTTTTATAGATAAGGCATGGTCTCAGTTAATACGTCTTAAACAGGAGCATTCTTATGTTGATGAGTATTTTAATCAATTTAAAACTCTTAGGAAGTGATCTAACTTTCGAAATGAGCCTTGTGCCATCAGTAGATTTGTCCTTGGGCTAAGGCCTTGCATCCGTGAGAAGTTCAGCGATACAGTCATAAGATCTTAAATGAAGCTTATTCTAAAGTTTTAAAGATTTAAAAATATTATGAATTTGAGTCTTATGAGTTTATGTTAGAGTCAAAGTTCCCTATATAAACCACTGAGTTGCAACATCCATCCCTTGAACCTAGTGCCCCTATTGTTTTTGTTAACGCTTGTGATTCTCTTATTGATTTTCTTCTTTTGACATTTGATCATGACAAGTCACCAAATCCTCAAAATGTGTCTAAAGTAGTTGAATTGGCTCCACTATCATCTTGTCTTAATTTTGTTGGTTTATTTGATAATATCATGAATAATGACCGTCAGGATTGTATAGACTATCATTGGTGACGATTATTTATCTAGGGTATATTATTTAAACATCTCAAGAGTTTTATTTATTGACCTCATCAGTTGGGAGTTCTTTGAGTCTATGTTCAAATTGTTCTTCCATGATTTCATTCAATTACACGAGTCCTCACTGCTAGTGCATAATAGAGACGTCATTGCATATATTGAACAATCTTTCTCACAAATTATGTATGGCATCTCTTACCACTATTCTGTCGATATCATTGAGTTTCATTCCATTCGTTCATCCTTAAGAGATTCTAATTTAACAAGTTCAATTGCATCATCACTCGTAAGTCTACAGATTTATTTCTTTTTATTATTTTATTTATTATTTGGGCCCATTTGTTTTGGACTTTATTAGTGTTAGAATATGTTAGGAATATTTAAGACATAATTGATGGATTGTGATTTAGTTATTTTTGGTTATTGCCATATATTGGCTGATTTCAATTTCTATCTTTTGTAACTTAAACTTGATTATAAATAGAGTATGAGGGAGAAGAAGAATTATTCTCTCTCTTTCTTTTCTCTCTAATTTTTTTCTATTCTGATTTTGAACTTGGTATCAGAGCGATTCCTTTTCCCTTCTTTATTTTTATTTTCTTTTCCACAAAAAAAAAAAAAAAAAAAAACCCTAGCCGCGCTACTGTTCATCACTGCCGGACCACTCTCCGGCGATCATTGTTGACCGGCGCCACCACCAACAGACTCGGTGTCGACCGGCAACTACCACCGACGAAGACCATCGCCGGAGATGACCTGACGCGCCTTCACGCGCGGCTTGGTTCCCGGCGCGTGAGCCTCACGCGCCTCTCCTTTCCAGCGCGTGTCGGCGCGTGCACTGACGGCTGATCTCCGGCGACACACCATGGCAGTCGCCTCTTCCTGTTCTTCTCCTCTTATGCTTGATATGTGTCGTGGATGATTCTTGAAACTTGGCTTATCTCTATCTCGATCGGATCTTGGATCTCTCACGTTTTAGACAACCAGATCTGATGTTCGGTGTGTTATATACTGTCGATTGATGATGCTCGTACTCTCTACTATTTTTTTTTATTTGTCTGCTCAATCGTAGTTGATCGTTGTTAATCGTTCGATTGTGAGTTGGTTCGTGCTCCTTGAAACCTTATACGCCGCTGTGTGGTCTTTCTACTCTGATTTGGGTTGTGATTTATATTTGACTAATGGCTATTAATCCGTCTACTGTCAAGACTACTTCAGATGAAAGTTCTTCACCTGTTCCTGCGCATGCTATTTCAATTGAAAATTTTTCAAAATCCATTGTTTGTGAGAAATTGAATGGAGCCGCCAACTATTTAACTTGGTCTCATGCTATTCGTATATTCCTTATTGGTCGACAATTGAAAAATTACATTACGGATTCTCCTCCAAACTCAACATCTCCCACGTATTCGCAATGGCGAGCTATTGATGCTAATGTTATGAGTTGGTTATGTCACAGTCTCGAACCTTCAGTTTTTCGAACTGTATCCTTGTGTAACACCTCTAAGGCAATCTGGGATTCTTTAGCTGATTCGTTCTCTCAGCGTAGTAATATTTCAGAAGTTTTTGCGGCGTACGAGCAACTCTTTTCTCTCTGACAGGAAGATAGATCACTATCTGATTATTACAGCACACTTAAAGTCCTTGGTGATCGTCTCTTGCAACTTCGTCCCTTTCCTGAGACTAAAGCGGAGATGATGGGACAATGGAATGAGCTTATGACTGTTCTTCTGCTAGCAGGACTAAATGATGATTTTCGTAGTTACAGAGATCAGTTTTTGGCTGGGGAGACTATTCCTTCTTTAGCCAGTGCTTATTCTCGGTTGCAACGATCTTCCCTGGGTCATCATCCCCGTTCAACATCATCTGCTTCCAGTGGGACAGACTCTGCTGCTTTGATTAATAGTTCTGGAGGTCATGGAGGATCTCGTGGTGGCTCACGTGGTATGGGCCGTAATTCTCGGAGTGGTGGTCGCAGTTCGGGACGCGGCACCAAAAAGTGTAATCATTGTGGTGGTACAAATCACACAGAGCCTTATTGCTGGAAGAAATATGGTCGTCCTGATCAAGCTCACCATGTTACTACTAATTCTACTAGCTCTGAAGTAGCCTCTGGTTCTACTTCTTGTACAAGTGATCCTGTTAACTCAGGGGTAGTTTCTCAGGCTCCCTTCTCTCCTGCTGAGTTGGATGCTATTGTGCAAGCTCTTCGGATCTCTCGCTCTTCCAGTTCCACTGCCACTTTGGCCCATTCAGGTAATAGTGCTTGTTTCTCCACCTCATCTGCTCCACAATGGATTCTTGACTCTGGTGCTAGTGCTCATGTATCAGGTAATCCTTCTTTGTTTTCTGATTTGATTACCACCACTCATCGTCTTACGTTAGCTGACGGGTCCTCCTGACCTGTAGCTGGCAAAGGACACCTCAAACCCTCAGTATCATTATCGTTACCTTCGAGTCTTTATGTGCCTAACTTTCCTTTTAACTTATTATCTGTTAGTCAGTTAACTAGACTTTTAAACTGCTCCATAACCTTTTCTCCATCTTCCTGTGTTTTTCAGGATCTCAGGACGCAGAAGATGATTGGTTCGGGATGTGAGCGGGATGGTCTTTATTATCTTGACCCAACCAGTTTCTCCTTGTCTTCTTCAGCCTTTCATGTTTCAGATTCACCTCTCCCGTGGCATTGTCGATTGGGTCATCCAGCTTTATCTCGTCTCAAGCTTACTATTCCTGGTCTTGGTTCTGTATCCAGTCTAGAGTATTAAGCTTGTCAACTAGGGAAGCATCACCGTAGTTCTTTTCCTAGTAGTAGTCATAGTCGTGAGTCTGAACCTTTTTCTGTAGTCCATACGGACATTTGGGGTCCTTCTAGAGTCCCCACTATTAATGGTTATTGCTATTTTGTCATTTTTGTGGATGATTTCTCGCGTATGACATGGTTATTTTTAATGAAAACTCGTTCTGAATTGCCCAATATTGTTTTACGTTTTTATAATGAAAATTTTTACTCAGTTTGACAAAAGAATTAAAATTTTACGGTCTGACAATGCTTTAGAGTATACCAAGTCTGTTATGGAAAAATTTTGTGTTGACAGGGGCATTATTCATCAAACCTCATGTGTTCATACCTCTCAACAGAATGGTGTTGCTGAACGGAAGCATCGCCATCTGTTGGATGTCGCCCGCACTTTGCAAATACACATGAATGTTCCAAAATCATATTGGGGGGATGCTGTCTTAACTGCTTGTCACCTTATCAATCGAGTTCCGTCCGTTACTCTTGGTAATAAGTCTTCTTTTTCTCTTCTTTATCCTTCTTCTAATCCTTTTTCACTTCCTCCTCGTACATTTGGTTGCACTGCCTTTGTTCATAATCTTGATCCTGGTCTGAACAAATTATCACCTCGAGCTCGTCGATGTATTTTCTTGGGATACTCTCATACTCAAAAGGGCTACCGGTGTTATCATCCTCTATCTCGTCGATTCTTTGTTAGTACTGATGTTACTTTTTTTGAGTCTACACCCTATTTTCAGGTTCAGGGGGAGTTGTCATCTCCTGAGGGGGAGCTTTCTCCTTCCTATCAAGAGGGGGAGCCACCTACATCTATTTCCTCTCCTAATCCGGTTCTTCCTATTCCTGAGGTTCCTTTACAAGTCTATCACCGTCGCGCTCGCCCTGATCCAATCACCACTGCACCTGTGGATCCTGTAACACTTGAGACACCTACTTCTGACCTAGATACTTCTGTTACTAGTCCGGATGAGCCTGAGCCTCCTTCTATTGATGACCTTGATCTCCCTATTGCCCAAAGACGAGGTAAACGTACATGTACTCAGCATCCTATTGCTAAATTTGTTTCTTACCATCGTATCTCACCTCGATTCCAGTCCTTTGTGTGTGCTTTGTCCTCTGTTTCTATTCCTAAATCTTATAATCAGGCACTATTATCACCGGACTGGAAGAAAGCGATGGATGAGGAGATGCAAGCACTACATCTCAATCAGACGTGGGAGCTTACTTCTCTCCCCCTGGGAAAGAAGCTAGTTGGTTATCGTTGGGTTTACACAATAAAGTACTATCCTGATGGATCTGTTGAGCGTCTTAAAGCCCGATTGGTTGCTAAGGGCTATACCCAAACTTATGGTGTGGACTATCTTGAGACATTCTCACCAGTGGCTCGTCTTAATTCAATCCGCATCCTTCTTGCAGTAGTAGTGTGCAAATCTTGGCCCTTGTTCCAGTTGGATATTAAAAATGCCTTTCTACATGGTGAACTTCAGGAAGAGGTATATATGGACCAACCACCGGGATATACTGTTACAGGAAATGAGCATCTTGTTTGTCGCTTACGCAAAGCCTTATATGGACTTAAACAATCTCCACGAGCATGGTTTGATCGGTTTAGTTCTGCTCTTATGGAATATGGTTTCAAACGATCCACTTCTGATCACTCAGTGTTTGTTCATCAGTCACCATCTGGTACTATTATCTTAATTGTCTATGTGGATGATATTATCATTTCTGGTGATGATGCTAAGGGTATTTTCGAATTAAAGGGTTATTTGGGAAAACAGTTTCACACAAAAGATCTTGGTGCCTTACGTTATTTTCTTGGAATTGAAGTTGCCCATTCTTCCCAGGGTATATCTTTATCTCAAAGGAAATATGTTCTGGATTTACTCTCGGAGACTAGACTTTTGGGTTCTCGCCCTGTTGACACTCCTATGGACTCTTCTGTTCGCTTGGATAGTGAAAGTGGTGATCTATTTCCTGATGTTGGTCATTATCGACGTCTTGTGGGTAAATTGATCTATCTCACTGTGACTCGTCCTGATATTTCATATGCAGTTGGCGTGGTCAGTCAGTTTATGCACGCTCCACGCAAACCTCATTTTGAAGCTGTATGTCGTATTCTGAGGTATTTGAAAAATTCTCCTGGTAAAGGTTTACATTATCGAGTTTCTACCACGATCGATGTAATTGGATACAGCGATGCAGATTGGGCTGGTAGTCGTTCGGATCGGAGGTCTACTTCTGGATACTGTACTTTCGTCAGTGGTAATCTTGTTACATGGCGTAGTAAGAAGCAGACTGTAGTGGCTCGATCTAGTGCTGAGGCCGAGTATCGCGCCATGGCTCATACTACGTCTGAGATGCTTTGGGTTCGTTCTCTTCTTCGAGATTTTGGTATTGATATTTCAAATCCGATGTCTATGTTCTGTGATAATCAGGCTACAATCTTCATTGCTAACAATCTCGTCTTTCATGAATGTACCAAGCATATAGAAGTTGATTGTCACTTTATTCGTGATCTTCTAATCAGACATGATACTCCATTTGTACGATCGGACTCTCAGTTGGGTGATATGTTTACCAAGCCCTTGGCTGTTTCTCCATTTCAGAAAATGTCTACCAAGCTGGGAATGATTGATCTTTATGCTCCAGCTTGAGGGGGAGTGTTAGAATATGTTAGGAATATTTAAGGCATAATTGATGGATTGTGATTTAGTTATTTTTGGTTATTGCCATATATTGGCTGATTTCAATTTCTATCTTTTGTAACCTAAACTTGATTATAAATAGAGTATGAGGGAGAAGAAGAATTATTATCTCTCTTTCTTTTCTCTCTAATTTTTTTCTGTTCTGATTTTCAACTATTAGTATTAAGTTTATTTTATTAGAGATTATTCGGACCCATTTGTTTTAAACCTTATTAGGATTGAGTTTATTTTATTAGGGGCTTTTTATGTTTCAGCCCATGAATTTTAGAAGTTTATTATTTAAACCCTAATTAAGGTCAACAAGAGGATTATTATTGAATGATTATTGATAAAATTCTGCTCCCTATTGCTACTGTGTTCTTTCTTCCTCTTCTTCTCCTCCTCTTCTTTTCTTCTTCTTCTTCTCAATCTTGACCTAACTTGCTTTCATCTTATCTTACATCACATATGTTTTAAGTTTGTTACAAGCATATTTAACCCATATACAAAACTAAGGGCTCATTTGGTTTGTTTTTCTGTTTTCTATTTTCTATTTTTATTTTTTATTTTCTATTTTGAATTCATTTTTCATTTTGTACTTTTAAAAACAAAGAAAACAGGTTAAAACTCATTTGTTTACTTGTGTTTTCAAAATTTGTTTTCGAAAATAAAAAATGACTTTACACATAAAATGAAAAATGGCAAAAAATCATTTTGAGAGTTTTTAACAAAAAATGAGGAAAATCTCAAAACAAAGAAAATAGAGCATGTTTTGTTTTCTCGTTTTGAAAGTTTTAACATATAAAACAAAAATAGAAAATAGAAAAGTAAACCAAATGCTACCTAAATGTTTGAGGATAACAAAATTGCAGCAAATTTAAACAGAGGAAGACAATGAAACTTTTGTCGACTCCGGCCGAGTTCTCAAAATCTGGAACAGTTAGACTAAAAGACTCCGGCTGACTACTTGGAATTTGGAAGAGGTGACTAGAACAATCTACAGATGACATCATTGCTCCATTTGTACTAGTGTTGACATTTTATTGGAAGACCTGTAACATGCCGATTGGTTTTTATATAAACACAAGAACCATGGGAGGCAGGGACTTCTTGATGCAAACACAGTAAATTAAAAGAAAAATTAGAACATTGATTTCTTGGCATCGACACAAGAACCAAGGTGGTAAGGGTTTTGGAATAGTATTGAACAAGGACAAAGACTAATAATATAAAAGCAAGATAATGGGCTCGACGAGCGATAGAATCCGGCAAACTGACTTCAATAGAAACTCACAGGCTTATCGTTGGCTTTAATACCGTATAAAAATTCTAGGATTTAGTTGAATGGTTTTACAACCCCATTTGTGTTGTCTAGCATTGGATTTATAATACTAGGAGATGTGTAAATATGGAAGTACAATCATATGTGATTGCATTAAAACTTAGAAGATACTAACATATCTCTAACATTTATTTCCAACAATAATTCCAAGGCACTTGGGCCTCTTAAGTAGGGTTGTGCATGGTTCAGGTCAGGTTCACATCAGGCCAAAACTGACCCACTTTTTATCTTATTCAAATTTTTGGATCCATAACCTAACTGATCATACTACAGATGGAGAACTGAACCAATCATTCTTAACTAGGTTGAGTCAGTTTAGTTTGGTTCTATAATATAATGACTAGTTTTACATAGATCTAACAGGCAAAATCAGACCAGACCATAAAATATGCCAACCCAACCTAACCAAATTGATTGGGTTGAGAATTTGGAAAGCCACAACTGAATAGAACTTCTAATAGAACTTGACCAATGAACTTAACCAATCCACCTAAGAAGGTTGGTTTAGTTTGATTTTCAGGTCTTTTGGCTATGTTGTGCATCCGTACTCTAAAATTCGAAAATGCATTAAAAACACAATGGACTAACTCATATGTTTCACAGTTTCATCTGAATGGACTAACTCATATGTTCAAGTTCTATGGAGCTTCCAAACTTTGCTCAAAAAGATGTGATTCTTTTTTTAGTTATAGAACTAAGCAGGTTTAGTATTCAGTATCACAAGCAAAAATTAAAACCAATCAAGAAGAAAAGAATATGCTTTGAAGTTGAGCTTGTATTCACTCTTGTGGACATGGCAGCCATAGAGATGCAATCTCAGCTTATCCACCAATATGTATATACAGTTCCCAAAAGTAAATAAAGAAACAGATTATACCTGTTATTTTTCGAAGGTCGAACTTTAATCCCTTCAGAAACTAAACTTCCAAGGACAGCAGCAAGCTGTGCTGGTTTTAGATCTAGCAGGACTTTATTTCGAAGAACCATAGCAAGCCAGAGTTCATTTTCCCCTCGAATTGCTGCTGCAGTTTCCCCGAGTGGAAATATTGTGTGTGTATTGATATCCAGTGCCCGGGCTTCATGTATGACATTGCTAACCTGGCAGACATTTTGAAAATCACTGAAACCAATTCACATAATCCCTACTGCCCAAGACTTCATTGCTTAAATATTTCCTTAGTAAGAAAATAATGAACCCTACTCAACTTAATCTTAGTGCTATTCCTTAGTAACTAATTGTAAGCCTGTTTAAATGTTATTTATACTTATTGATCAGCATATCACACAAATGTCATGTTGCGGGTTTAACCTGGTAACAGCAATTTTTTTTTTTAATTAAACAAATTTTATTAATGAAAAGGCAGTAAGAAAATGCCTGTATAACAAAAACAGAAGCACCTCGTCCTATCTCTACTCAATTTTGAAAAGTAAAGAAAATTATTTGACGATAGTATGACTAGCATGCCAATGAAGAGAATCCTCCAAACAAAATGCTGGAATGCGAAGAAGAATGCAGTAAGGACTCTCTAATCTATGAGTTAATCCCCCCCCCCTTTTCCCTTTTTTGGATAATTAAGATTTATGAGTTAAACCAAATAGCTTTTGTTATCCACCATATCCCTTTTTTGGCCCACTGAACAAAAATGACAATTTAGGAATCTATCAAATGTGATAGTATTCACAAATGCGAACAACACAAGACACAACTAGATGATATAAAATAAGGACAGCATTTTCTCATTATAACTTTACCACATCTCACAATGAAACTTATTATTACAAATGAACATAAACATGTAAAATGTCACATGCAACTATAAACAAAAACATAACCAGCAATACAAAGCTTCAGAAATTTCAACCAATAAAAATAAAAATATTGCGTGTAATACCATCAAAAACTCCTTCCAGCCTGATGGCTCAATTTGCTCGATTCGTTCAGTCAAACGCTTTGATCTAGCTATCAAGCGTCGAATTTTTTCTCCAGTAAAGTTAGCCATGTCTACAATCTTCCTATATTCTTTAAAGCCTTCTGTACGGGCAATCTTTTTCTTTAAACGTTTCACTTTATATCTTTGGTCCTTGTAACATTCTACTGCGGTATGGTATGCTTGTGACAATTGAACCTGACAATTTAAAACTACATCAAATCATTAATGTTTTTTGGGTAAAATAAGCTCTTAAGTAACAAAACAATAAACAAAATACTGAAATAGCATTAAGAAATCAAAAATCAAGACGAAAAACTCAAAGAGCCCAAAACTATTAGAGCCCAGAAATCACAATCATAATTTTTTCTGTGGAGTGTGTTGGGAAGAAGGGGGGTCTATTCTTAACTAAAGCTGGAATGGGCAATTTGACAAGCATTTCCCCAAATTTAAAGACAGGAAACAATCCCATACAAATATTTATGATGCCGAACACATTTATATTTACGTGTTTTGTGCTCTTGAATGAATGGATCGCCAAAAGTAAAAAATAAAAAATCGTCTATCATTGTGAAGTCAAAATATACTAGCTGTATTTGAACTACATAGCATATGTATATGAATCACAACTCAAATACAAGACAGCAATAGTTAGATTAGATGGTAGTACCCCATACCCACATGGCAAGAAGGCAGCTGCTTTTATGCAAAGTTAAGATAAATATGGGTGGCCCCAAAAGTCCAAATTGGTTTTCAGAGAAAAAAAAATTACAAAAATACACACAACAGTGACTAGAGAAAAATATTCTACGTATATTACTCAAGCCATTTAAAAAGTAAAAACCATGCATTAAACCATCAAAATATGCTTACCTCATCATCTTTGGAAAGACTATTTAAAACAGGCACATTTAAACTCCAAGACCATGTCTCTAGAGATCCTTCCATGCACCACAAACCACCTAGTTCAGAATCTACTAGTTTCTGCCACTGCATTTGCTCCTTGTCAAGCAGCATCCCCATAATCTCTCGGGGCAAAGCATCACCATGAGCCAAGGCAACATTAGGGAAGCCTGTTTTGTACACTGTTCTAATCCACTTCTCCGTGAAAAGATACCAAGAATTATCTGAAGCAAGGGCCACATAATAAGATAATTCAACATTGTTTTGTCTTTCAACGTCACCAGAATATAACCCTGGGCCAACTACATTTAATGCAAAAGAATTGTTGACACTAACCTGTAAGAGAGAGAATGAAAAAACATATTTAAAAACGGTACTTAATTTAGAAGATGAAGTTAAGACAATGTGTGACAAATTTACAATGGTAGAAGTTTACTAATAGATAAACAATTGAAACCAGCCCCAAAGAGAGCTTGAAATGAGCTGGGTTTATGTGGTCCATCTTCTGACTCCTCTGTAGTTAGAGGAGGTGTTAGTGTAGTTAGAGGAGGTGTGACACTTCCCTTGCATTTCTCCATACTCAAAGGTCATGAAATGCATAGAACCTTACAAATGTCAACTTCTACAAGAGTAAGAATTTCTAGCTAAACTCTTTCAAAGGATATGAACAAATAAAACCCTTTTCAGTGGTCAAGCAATCACAAAACCTTTCATAGTTGGAAAAAAGAAGCATGAATACATCTTATATCCATGCATCACCCACCATATTCTTAATTTTTGAACCATCTAGAGAATCAACCTTCCCCAAATACACAGCTGGAAGTAAATGTTGAACTCCTTCAGCATCATTATACTGCAAAGAAATGAAAGGTAAGTGTCCATCTTCCAACTCCTCCAGTAGAGGTCTCCAGGCAGATATTCTCTCCATTTCCATCCTCCTCCGCAGCTCAGTCCGTATACGTTTTTCCACCTGAGAAAAGAAATGCAATAATGCTCAACAGACCATAAAATATGTATGTGTTGGTGATTTCCAAGTCTAATTGTAAAGATTGTGAAAAGTTTATGTACATTTATGTATTGTTGTCATTCATGTATCTTTGTATTTATATATCTAGTGTGGGGGCGATGTATCTAGTCTTGAGGTGATGCATATAATATGTAAAGTCCTCATGCTATGTGTATAAATACAAATCATAGATAACCCAATTGGGTATCAAGCCATTCAATCAATTTCTCTCCAGCTTACAGTATGTTTACACAAAGTAGAAAAACTTAACTTGGAAAGTATTGCAGTTAGCCACCATCGCAGCTATCCGCTGGAAAGAATGGCAACTGTAATATTATTATTTACATTACGTATTATCCGCTGGAAAGAATGGCAACTGTAATATTATTATTTACATTACGTATATTATCAACATGCCCCCTCAAATGTGGCGATACTTTATTGACAAGGTCAAAAATGTGCAACAATTGACTATGGGGTTGGCATTGAGATTTGAACTGCTAAGCTCAGGATTTTGCATGTTTTGGTACCATGTTAAACCATTAACCACCATCTCATCTAAATACTCAAGCTATTACAGAGGCGCAATTTTATTATTTATACTAAAAGTGGTCTAAGCATAATGAGCATGATAATTATCCTAACTTCTTCACATAATAAGTAGCTTAGGGAGCAAAAAATGGTTACAAAATTGGAAAGTCAAATTACCGTATTAAGGAGGTAGTTTTCTAAATATCAATTCCACACCAGCTAAAGGATACTAATAGAAGGGTAAAAGAAAACTTCACCATTTTTCAATCCTCATCAATACCCTTGGGTTGCCTTATAGGTTATATAATAGTATAAACTACGTACACTCTAAACAGAAAGCAATAAGTAGACCAAAGTAAATCAATACAAATATGCAGGAACGAATAAAATAGGGCAATCATAAACCATGACAAGCAAAACTTTCGCTAAATATCTGATTTACTAGTGTAGGCATAATAAAGACATCTAAACACTTAAAAGGGGGGGAGGGAGGAAAGATAAAAGAAAGAAAGAAATGTTCCACATGAAGCTTACTGCTTTCATTTTCAATCCATGCCACATTAAATCATGCAAAACAACATTTAATCAACTTAAAACGCTACATTGACCCTCAACATGTGAAACAAAAGACCAACAGCGTAATTGTGCAAGTCCCTCTAAGATAAAGAGGCTCACCATACACCTTTACAAGCATCCTTTAGCCATCCACACAAAAGGATTAATTTTAAATTAAAAAAACGCAATTAAATTAAATGAGAAACTTCTGTACCCTTAACTCTTCCTGCAGATCAGCAATCTCCTTATATGTCCTCTCTGATAACAGTTGTCGGCTCTTTTTATCAATAGCTTCATCACTAACTTCTGCAGTTAGCACTTCAATCTCATTCTGTATTTTAGAAAGCTCTTCTTTTGCAGCGAGCATAACATTGCTCCCCACATAATTTCCAAAGCTCTGCTCAACTAACTTCCTTGCTTCTTCCAAAGTTCGTCCTGCTTGGGTAGCCTTCACATCATCTGATTCAGCTGATCTACGAGTAGCTTTTCCACCCTAAAAGAAGCCAAATCCTTAAATCCAATGAAGTCAAAGTAAATTGGGCAAATTCGGCAACATGTCGACGTACATACCGCAAGAAGATTTAGCACCATCCCATATGAGGCAGTGAACTGTGAAACAAGAGGATCAAGTCCAGAAAAGAGAAGCTTGCAGCATTCTTCAGCCCCCTCATAGGGGGTCTGCACAAGCACAGCATGACCCCTCTCATCAATCCCTCTTCGTCCAGCACGCCCAGCCATTTGAAGCAGTTCATTTGAGCTTAAGTGAATACGTCCACTTTCACTCCTTTTGCTGAGAGATGATATGACAGCTGTCCTAGCAGGCATGTTGATACCAGCAGCAAGCGTTTCTGTAGCAAAAACAACCTTCACAAGTCCCCGCTGAAATAGCTCTTCTATAAATGACTTCCACAGGGGAAGACAGCCAGCATGGTGTGCAGCAACCCCTCGCAGAAGGCCTTTCACAGAAGACTCCCTAACAGCATCAGGATACTGAATACGGAACCTCTTCAAGACCAGTTCAACCTCACTCATCTCACACTCATCTAGGAGTTTGCAATCTTCAAGATACTGAACAGCTGCATCACAACCCTTCCTACTGAAGATAAACCAAATTGCAGGAAGCATATCCCTTGAATGAAGGTGCCACAATGTGTCAATAACTTGAGGAACCTGAAAAATTAGAAACCATAACATCTTGCAAAATTACTTGTAATTCTTTCAGGAGGTTGCAATTTAGAGGTAGAGCATAATCACAAAACAATCCTCATTCAAATGGGCAAAATAGCCAACATGGTAAATGAATGATACACTAAGCCCCATACTTGTGAGCGGCGAATGGTATTTATGTCATTCTTTGATAGGGATTGTCCATTCATATTAGCATTGGTGTTGTAGTTCATGTTGCTTTCACGTTTTTTTGAAGATCTTCTTCTAGAACCCTCATCTTTCTCTAGTTTAATTCCAGATGAATAAAGTTGCAAATAGTTCAGTGACAGCTTCCTGTTCCAAAATTAAAATTTTTAAAATGATTAGCACTAGGCCACTAGCAGATCACCAAATATGTTTCAGGGGTAAAGAAAGAAAAGACAAGAAGAGAGGAACTGCTCAAGATATTTACTAAAAATAAGAAAAGCATATGTAGTGAGACAGACATATGCTAGCACATCCAAAATTTGTTATTTATGAACCTGCAATGGATTGGTGGTGTTGCAAAATATGTTGCATGTAAACTAATAACGGTAACTAAATATGTTCATTATCATCAAGAATGTTACCATAGTACCCATTGATGAGACATGGCTATAAAATAATGATGCATCTACTGCCTTTGAAACCATGAGTTACTCAAACTTACATACAATCCAGGAATATAAAATTTTAGAAATTGGATCATTTCCAATGTATCACACCTACTAAGGAAAAGTAATCTCTCTCAGCTTGCCTACAGAAACTTGCAAGCTAACAGATGGCATGAACTTAGTGCCACCTCTGTCCCATAACTGCTGCAGGAAATAAATAAGAGCTCACATTGTTCAACAGATTTAAAGACTTGCATCAGAAACAAATTCATCTAGAGAAAACTCTATAGAACATGGGATCTTATTATCTAATGAGATTCAAATATATTCTAATTCCATTATTAGTAAAGTGCCACCTATATTTTAATGAAAGGAAAGCGCCACACTCAACTGAATAAGCGGAAAAAAATTTGAATCCAAACAGCATAAACTATTGCAAGGACAGTGGAACATTCACAGGATAAGAGTTGGTGCAAGGGATGAGAAATACTTAGATAATTAATGCATTGTCATTCATTATTAGAGGAACCATGAACTAAGTTGAAATAAGTGGTGGAGGTTACCTATTCAATCCTGTTTCTTTCTCGTTAAGAAGACGTAACAAAGATGTCTTTGTGGAGAAGTACCAAGTCAATGGAACCGGACGCTTGGATGATGTCACCAATTCAGTTTTACCATGAATCTATTGAGAAAGAGGGAAAAAACAAACAAACAAAAGAAAGTCAGTCCATATTCAATCCTCTCATGTTAGCCCAAGCATACAGAGATAATTTGGAAAGTATTACTAGCATGCAATGAAGTATGGACACCAACACCACATGACAAGACACAACACGATGTGCCGACTTAGCAATTTTAAAAAAAATGCAGACATGACACAGTGAGGACTCAACAAATATATATATATATTTTACACCTTTTATATGTCTTATATATTGATACTTTATTCAAATACAATATAAATAAGACAGTAGAAATGATGCAATATAACATTAATTAAAGTTAAAAACCATTTATTAGCTTAGAAGTCAACAAAGAAATAACATAATGATTACACATCCAAAATGATAATAATTACAATTTATAGCTTACAAGTTGACAAAGAAGTCACATGATAATTACATTTCATCAAAAATGATAACTAAAAAAACATTATTCCATGAATTCACAAACCAAAATGTCATGACATTCCATTGAATCATTCAAATATAAAATAACAAACAGAGAGTTTTTTTTACTTTTATGTTATAATTTATTTTATTCACAAGTCAAAACCCACTTAAAAATTTGCATATTATAGAAAAGACCTCGCCTTGTCTAAATGAATCCGTAATTGTCCAAGGCGTCCAAAAAAAATCTAACATGGAAAAAGATGAGTCTGACATGTGTCCAATTTGTGTCCATCGTGTGTCAGTATCTGTAATGAGTCCGACTCAAAGACGGCACCCTTGAGGGTGCATCTATAATTCCTAGTTGGCATGCAAATGAAATACTAGCAAACGGTAACATCATCTAAAAATTAAGAAATTGGAACTTAGTTAC
Organism: Vitellaria paradoxa; assembly: GCA_019916065.1. NCBI lineage: Eukaryota > Viridiplantae > Streptophyta > Magnoliopsida > Ericales > Sapotaceae > Vitellaria > Vitellaria paradoxa. The sequence goes on along the minus strand of CM034233.1, from coordinate 17,936,497 downwards.
CCAATTTTAGCACAAATATTTAGTTACCCAATTTTAGCACAAATATTAGAATATCTTCAATGATAAATATCATATATCACCACAAGCTTAGAGATAATATTAACTAAAACCCTTCCTAAAGAAAAGTTGCAGGACTTTGTTAGATAATATTTTAATTTTGTTAAAATTCCAAAACCTTAAATCATTTTATTTTTGTGTTATTAGAATAAAATATTTATTTTGAAGAGCTAAGGATTGCTACTAGGCACATTCATGAGAGTTTACAGACCATTACATAAAGTTGTATTAGTATTTTATGAGTTCTTATCATGAATCATTACCATACTAATTAGCTTTTTTTACGAGTTGTTTATGGCTTTATGTTGAGGATGAGTTATATATTTTCTCAAAAACCTATATAAGGCTCATCAAATGTTATATAAATATACATATATAAACAGATATGTACATATAGTTTTATAGTTTGGTTCTATTGTATCTGTCAATATTGAGTATGGGCAACTCCAACTTGACAGATCATCTGCTGAATAATGTGACAACCAAGGAGAACTATTGTGAGCTCTAGGGTTGTATCTTGGACTCGTATGAGCCCTTTTGCACCTTCACATAGGGAGGCTCTATGGTTTCTAGTATGGTATGCAAAAGGATATCTACGATATCCATATTACCTGACCAATCCAACCAGCTAATTCATCTGGGTTTGCAACTGTTGCAGACAAACATATGAGTTGAACTTCCTTTGGGCAGTAAATAACCTGAAAACAATTTGCATTAAAGTTAGACTACATTATGTGAAGAAAGAACATAAGATAAGACCATATTACATAGACACAGCATGGTTGGCAGGTGGGAGCATTAGTGTAATTGTTAGATTCATCTAGTTCTCAAGTCCAAGAAACCAAGAGACAAGGGAAATCATATTGCTTAAATACTTATTTGATTTATTTTGGCCAAAACAACATTCAAAAACTAACATATGGCTTGTCATTCAAGGAATAGAAGTCCTATGCATGGTTTATCATAAACCCTACCACTCATGTCCAACATACTAAACATCCCAAGAGATGTTAATGCATATCTGGTCCCTAACCCAAGTGCTAAGTGTCAAGTCCTTGTAACATAGCTACAAAGAAGAACTGTGAGAATAGAAAGTACGCACTATCTCTTCCCAGACTGTACCCCGAGCAATGTCACTTAGATAATGCACTTCATCCAAAACAATTGCATCAACATGAAAAAGTCCACTTTCAGATGAAACCATCCCAACACTGCAGGGGAAGAATTATAAACACTTGATTTAGTAATCAACACATCCAGTCAGAACATAAACATTGGCATTAAGTAAATGACAGAACATTGAGATCCAAGCAACATCTCCAGTAAAAGCATAGTACACTGAACAAAGTGGATGATTCTAATGTATACAGATAGATAACAAATAAGCAAATAAGAAAATGGAAAAGCAGCAAACTCTATTCAGCAACATAACGTCCTTTTTATAGCCAGATGAATTTTCAATGTCTTCTACAATTAGCTAAATGGATTGGTTTGGGGGATATTTGTGCATGTCAAAGACCCCCCCCCCCAAAAAAAAAAAAGATCACCAAATAACTTGCCTCTGATACAACAAGTTGCACAGAATCTCAGTAGTCATGATTAGACTGAACAAAGTGGATGATTCTAATGTATACAGATAGATAACAAATAAGCAAATAAGAAAATGGAAAAGCAGCAAACTCTATTCAGCAACATAACATCTTTTTACAGATAACAAATAGACTCCGTATGGAAACAATCCTCTCTTAATTGATTTGATTTTAAAATAAAGAATTGATTTTATACGGTAAATAAAATTTTGTGCTTGGAACACGTTTTGAATTTAAGAATTGAATTGATTTGATTTTAAGAGAAATACCAAATTTGACCATTTTAATGGGAAATAGAAAATATAGTAAATATGATATATGATGACAAATTTGTCCACTTAAATGGCTTAAGAAAATAATGAAATCTCATCAAATTATATTGTTTTGTATTTAATTTCAAATGATATAGAAATGCCAAAATCAAGCTATGAAATGAAATGAAATCCAACTCATAAAATTTCATTTTAATTCCAAACATAAAAACTGGTGAGAATTCTCATCAAAAGAAATCAAATCATATCAAACCCACCATTCCAAAGAGTGTAAATGAATTTGTCTGAGGGATATTTGTGTATGTCAAAGACAAAAAAACAGATCACCAAATAACTTGCCTCCGATATAACATGTTGCGCAGAATCTCAGTAGTCATAATTAGAACCTGGGCATCTTTGTTGACAGCAGAATCTCCGGTAAGAAGACCAACACTGCCATCACCAAATGTCTCGCTGAAAAGAAATCAAGTTAAAAGTATTGCAATTACCCTCTGCAGTCATTTGACTGTATTATAAACAACAAGCAACTCAAAAGTTACATTGGATAATATAATCAAACAATAATTTCATTATTTTTCCTAAAAAATGAAAGGAAGAAAAATGTGCACCGAAACTCTCGGAATTTCTGATTTGACAATGCCTTAAGAGGAGTAGTGTAGAATATTCTCCTTCCTCTGGCCACTGTTGCAACTGCCGCAGCTTCAGCAATCAAAGTCTTGCCACTGCTTGTAGGAGCGGACACTACAACGGATGAACCTCTTAAGAACGCTTGAATTGCCAATCGCTGAGACAGCAAACATATAAACGAAACTACAACTTCAATGAAAATTTATACAATGTACACTAATACGTGAAAATACAAGCATCAAAATTGCAAGTTGAAAAGTATTAAGCACCTGAAATTTATCAATGCGGAAATCGTAAACAGAAGCGAGTTCGTCGACATCAATTATTTCGTCGCCATACTCTCGGACATCGTTACGAAGCCTCTCAACTCTTTGCCACTTGAATTGCTCAAAACGAGACTTTACTTCTGAGGTATCATCTACTGAACCTTCAAATTCTTCTTCACTCTGCTCCGCAATGATTGAAACTTCGCCAGAAATGTCTTCATACTCATCAGCTGCTTCTACGTCGTCGTCGTCGTCGTCGTCAACCTCCTCCTCCTCCTCCTCCTCCTCTTCGTCGGCATCGGATAGTTGAGACTCGGCCAGAAAAGGCGAACTTGGAAACTTGTAGGAGGCTCGATATTGCGGCGAATGTTTCGGAGTCGACGCGCGACGGGGTTTGAGGCGGCAGAACCCTAGCCCTAGGTTTTGAACAGGCGGTTTCAGAGGAAGAAAGGGAGTGCTTTTGCTCGTAGAAGAAGCGACGATGAGCAGAGGTGACAGAGTTGAAAGTGTGCTCATCGCGGGAGAGATTCCTGTGTTCATGGCGGGAGAGGTTCCAGCTCAGCCCTCTCCAAAGATAATTGTTGCGGGCCAAGCGTGATCGTTGATTCGTTGCTACACTTCCTCATCTTGAGAGGGACGTGTTCTCTGAATACAAAGCAGATCGGCGTCGTATTAGAAATGAAGGATGGTTGATACGTATGGGATTCGTTTATTCATTCCTAGCCTCTCAACACATGATGGCTTTTGTACTTCGATAAGAATCTACAAATTTCTGTATAATTTAAGTTCGCATTTGATTTGTTTTTTATTTCTTTTTTTTTTTTTTGGTTGGAACTAATTTTTCATTTTACATTTTTTAAAATAAAAAAAATGCTTAAAAACACAATTAATAATTTGTGTTTTCAAAATTTATTTTAAAAATAGAAAATGAGTCTACACATAAAATAAAAAAATAAAAAATTATTTTGAACATTTTTAATACAAAATAAAGAAGATCTCAACTAAAAGAAGTAAAGCATTTTATATTTTTCTTATTTTATAAATTTTTAAAACAAAAAATACATGAAACAAAAGAAGAAAAATAAACTAAATACTATCTAAATTTTTTACTCATTATACGAGTATTAAAAATATAATTTTTATAAATTTATACTAATTTTTTACAACCTTCAACACCCCTAATAATATTGATATAAAATATTGTAATTCATTCACAATTTTTTTTAAAATTGTTATGTTACCATAAAATTTTGACTATATTGAATTGGAGGTCATTTGAAACTTCAAAGAAGATCCAAAAACTCTAAAATACTTTAAAAGTTCTATCTTTTTAAACTCTAAAAATTTCAAATTTTTCAAAAAAATTGTCAAAATCTGTTAGAACAAACAATTATAATACATTCCAACATATTTTGAAAGATATTCAAAAAAGTTAGATTGATATTAGTATCAAAAAGTTTCACAAAATTTTAAAAATTTTTAATATTCTCTACTTTAATAATTTTTAACAATTTTATATCAAATCAAACATAAACATCCAACTATCATTTTAAAATAACTTTCTGCAGTCTAATTTTCAAAAAATTTTCACTTCCATTAACTTTGTTTTTTTTTTTTTTTTTTTTCACATTCTAAACGACCTCTTAATAAGCGGATGTAGAAGTGACATTTAGGTAATATGGTTCATTTAAGATGCTTTAATAAATTTAATTTGTTAATTTTTTAATAATTCAAACTATCGAATCATTATATTAAATATTTTTAATTGAAATTGTAGTTATACGTGATTGCTTGTCATTTTTATTAATGGACACAAATATTATGAATATATAAAATGATTTCTTTGCTAAAATAAAGGGTGCATAAAACGAAAATATTCGAGGAATTGAGAACTAATGCGTTATTTGTGAGTTTGAGAGGTAAAATAATATACATTAAAGATGAAATAAGAGAAAAAATATAAATAATAATAATTTTCTTTTGACTTTTTAAAAGATTAAAAAAGTAAATACAGTAATTTTAATTTTTTTCTTGCGCCTGGGTTCAAGCACCCCCGATTTGCCCATTAGTTATGTAGTTCGTTGAGAGTTGTAATAAATCAGTGCAGGTTCTGCGTTACAAGAAAAAAAATTTATTATTTTGTTTGTGAGTTAAAAATAAATATTAGAAAAAAACAAAGTATGTATTATTGTTTTATTATTGTAGTATATTGTAATTTTTTTTCTTGTTCTATAATTGATGGGCAAATTTGATATTATGAAAAAATTATTACTGAATTTTTATTTAATCCCCATTTATGTTCAACTTTCCACAAATGTAAATGCTAAGTTTTTAGGCAGTTTTTTTATTTATTTTATTTAATTTCTTATTTCATTAGAACTCGCAAACAAGAAAAATAAAATATCACAATATTTTCTTTCTTTTCATTTCATCCCTTCCAAAACAGATTGTAAATCAATTTAGAAGTATTTCAATTAGCATGATTTAGTTGGTTCGGTATTGTGCTTTTAATCGTACAAACATGAAACTTGAATTAAGATTCTATTTAGAGTGACAAAAAAATTCTGAAGATTAAAAAATTTTCAAATTTATTTATTTTTTATCACATTACACAAATTATAAATTTATAATTTATTTTAATTTATTTCATTTTATCTTTTTTTTTTTATCGTTTTAAACACACTCTAAATATATAATAATGTATTTTATCTAAATGTAAAATATTTAATTAGCGCCTTTACAAGCATGCCGAGGATTTGCCCCGCACACCAGGACTTAATTGGACATATCTGTTCATTTAACAACCATTAAACAAAACAATGGTGTTTGTCTGTTCAAAGCGTTGTATTCTTCCATAATTTTTTTTTTTTTTTAATTAGAACATTCAACACTACAGTATGGCTGCATTCGGAACTCTAAAAATTGTTAAAAAATAATAAAAATTTTTAAAAATTATTCACTTTTTATTTTACTGTATGAATTAAAAATTTGTAATTTTTTTAAAAAATAATTAATTTTTGTCACTCCAAATGCCCCTCGTGTTTTTTGACCAAAAACTTACCCCAACTTAAAGGGCACATTTGGCTTATAAATAACATATTTTTAATGCATTTAGTGGATGAGTTCTAACCGTCATGCCTCGAAATCCTAAGGTCCCGATGGGTGAGTTTAGAATGAAAACTTATTACACTTGACTTACTATAATCCTGCCATTTATAATTTCAGAGTTCCTACCCATTTGTTCCATCCATATAGTCAATAAAACTGATTACTTTTATGACAAATCGTATACCTAATTATAATTAAAACTGGACAACATAACCTATACTCATTTATAAAACAGTATTTTTACATACATTAAACTTTAGAGGCCATTACATTAAAAAAATTTTATTTAATACATCTGTAAGATTTAGTAGTTATGCCGGTTCTTCTAGGTCTCGGGGTCTGTACCTGTAACACAATCTATAGGAACGTGAGCATCAAGTCACATGTGCTCACGATGTATAGATATATACTTTTTATAATGCCTTTTTAAGAATTATGTAAAACAATGAATGTAGTAAAAAATTATCAAATGCATCAATACGTAGCAGAATAAGACACATCATTCATAACTCTTAGTTCCCTTGTCAATCTTTATTTATTTATTATTTTCTTTTCCCAATGTGGAGAATGATACTCTGCAAGACTATCCCACAACCACAGTGGTAGTCCAAAACTATCGCCAGTTCGTATAATTATACGGGTCGCAAAGTACCCCTGCGTTGTCGTTTAAGGATCCGAGTCCAAGGGCCACGATGAGCCTTTACCACATTCGTCGTCGTTTTGGATTACTAGTCCATGGGCACGATATACCCGACCCTGCGCAGGTTTAGGTTTTTTTAACCCAATGGTATCTCTTGACCCTCCCTATTTTTATATAGTACCCTCACTTTCTCCACAAAATCAACATGTTCTTAGGTTTTCCCTTTACATTGTTAAAACTTAGCAACAATATCCATGAGTGTGTATCAACTTTCACAATTTCACATTTTCATTTTATCATCCGTTTCACAATAATCACATATTCAGCACATTCTAACATATTATAGCATGTCTTGGCATTGAATAAAAAATTTCAACAATTTAATCATAATTTCAATGCCACTAAAAATCCAGTTATCAACTTAATAATAATATAAACTTAACCTCGCAATTATTTTCTGTCAAAATAAATATTACAAAAAGTATAAATAATACATTAATTTCCCTATCTCGTTTATGTGTTAGAGAAGTAGGGATTTGTTGTATATGCACACCGAACCACCTCTTCAAAATTGGACAGCGCAGGCACGTGAGAAATGAATTTAATTAAAAGGCTTAAAAATTAATTTGAATTAAAAAACTAACATTTTTCCTTCCTCTCTCTTTTTCCTTTCCTTCCCTTTTTTCTTCTTTCCTCTCGATTTTCTTTTTTTTTTTTTTTTTTCCTTCCCGGCTTGGTGTGTCCCGCGACATCCCCCTTTCCCACGTATATATATATATATATATATATCTAAAGCCCCTCATGTGGGGCATTTTGAATGACCCACTTGCCCCTAGGATGAAACTCCATCATAGTGCCCTTTGTAGACATAGCTTGCTGGCAAAATAATATGGCACCACGTGCATACGGCCAAATGGAAGCCTTGGCCACCCAGGTAAAGAAGACTTACAAGTCTTTGTCAAGGATTGTTGCCAAGTGCTCGGGCTTGATCACTTTTTTTTTTTTTTTTTTTGTTCTCTTTTTTTTTTTGAATCGTCACACTAACTATTTAAGCTATTCTTTGGTCTCTATTGCAAAATATTGTTAGTTGGATTTTTTATTAAAAGGCACTTTTGACTTATAAATAACATATTTTTTTTATGTATTTTTATACACATTGATGATAGTAAATCGCGTAATCTCTCTCAAAGACAAGAATAGCAATTTGTGCTTAAATACATCAGTAAGATGTCTATCAAAAAGTCTCAAATATTTAAGTTAACAAAAAAGTCATGTAATAATTTTAGTAGAATTTTGATATATAAAAAAAAAAATGTCATACCTTAAGAATTGGTGCAGTCTTATATATACATTTGCCAATGCCACATGGATAAGAAGGGAATTTGTGAAGATTCTGTTTGTTATGAAACAATTAAGGGTGGACTTACCTAATACGGCACTATATTAGCCAAATAAAGTGATCCTTCTATAACACTGTGATTCCAATCATGTTATAGGACCGAAATAAGCCAATTCATGCACAGACCAATATCGAAAACAATTTACATAAATGTAAGAAAATTATTCCATAAGTCCCGTTTTTATAAGTTTAATAAATAAAAATTAAACACAAACTAACATCACATAAATAATAATTAAATGAGTAGGTTTATTTGTATTCCACAAATGAATTTCTCCACTTCACTTACTTTTTTATTAAATAAAATTACTCAATTATTCCATTCTTATAGAAAAGTATTTATGGCAGTAAAATTATACAATAGATGCCATTAGAAGAATAAAAATAATTGTATAATTTTATTTAATAAAAAAATAAAGTGAATGTGATAATCTATGTGTGGTGTGTAAATAAACCCACCCTAATCAAATTATTATATATTTAATTATTACTAATTAAGCTTACGTAAAGTTGGCTTATTAAATAATTTTGAAATGTCTCCCTTGTAACTACTTTTGGTCTAAAAATTCTATCTTTATTGCTCTTTTATTCCGCGTCAGTCGCCAGTCATCTATTTTATATTGGTAATTATAATTAGTTATTGATGTATTTTGTTTAAAATCACTATATGTATAAAATATTATCTTTTTTTTTTTTTTAAATTAACGATAAAAATGTAAGCAGTAGATAGTGCGGGATAAAATATAATAAAGATTGCGTTATGCTTTAGGCCGTTGACCCTTAACCATCGTGCCTTTTTTTGTTAGGTGAGGGGGGCTGCAGTCGCACGTTCGATTGCAGCGGTTGTAGTCCGTGAAAATGGCACCGTTTTGCCCCAAAATTTATTAATTTGGCGAGATGTGTCCGACGGAAAGGCTGAATGGGGAGTAAAAAAAATTATAAATAAAAATAATTAATTTTTTATTTGATTAGGTTAAAAAATAAAATAAAATAAAAAATATTTTTAATGTAATTAAGTAACTTTTAACAACTTTTTAGTATTTGGTAAAACAAATATAAATTTTTAGTAACGTTTGACAATTTTTTGTGTATTTGGCAAAAATTTTTGAAACTTTTGAATGGGGTTAAAGTGAAATGATGATTATACTTCTCACTAACTCATCAAAAAATTGATGTGTTGACATCCTGGTACATAGGATAATTAACAATATAAAATAAAAATATTTTTAATATGATTAAGTAACTTTTAGCAAATTTTAAGTATGTAGTAAAACAAATAAAATAGTTAATTTTTATAAATCATTAATTTTTAATATGCTTGTTAACAATATAAATATAAATAAATTTTAATTTAATTTAATTTAACAATATAAAATAAAAAATATTTTTAACATGATTAAGTAACTTTTAGCAAATTTTAAGTGTAGTAAAACAAATAAAAATAAATAAAAATAAAAATAGTTAATTTTTATAAATAACTAATTTTTAATATGCTTGTTAACAAAATACATATAAATAAATTTTAATTTAATTTAATTTATAAATTTAGTTAATAATCCTATGTGAAAAATTGTCAATACATCAATTTTTTGATGAGTTGGTGAGTAGTATAATCATTATTTCACTTTAATCCCATTCAAAAGTTTCAAAAATTTTTACCAAACACACAAAAAATTATCAAAGGTTACTAAAAATTTATATTTATTTTACCAAATACTAAAAAGTTACTTAATTACGTTAAAAATATTTTTTATTTTATTTTATTTTTTAACCTAATCAAATAAAAAATTAATTATTTTTATTTATAAATTTTTTTACTCTTCACTCAACTTTTCCGTCAGACACATCTCGCCAAATTAATAAATTTTTGGGTAAAACAATGCGGTTTCACCGACTGCAGCCGCTGTAGTTGAACGCGCGACTGCAGCCCCTCTCGAACGAGGGGGTCTGCAGTCGCCCCACTGACTCCAGCTGCTGCAGTTGGCGAAACGGAGCCGTTTTGCCCTCTTTTTTCTTTTTTTGTTTCGCTAAGTCTTGGGGCAGCGTGATTTTGGCTTGCGTGCGTGTGTGTGTTTTGTGTTAGAATAAAAATAAAATAAAAATTAAAATAATTAAAATTTTATTTGACTAAGTTAAGAGATAAAATAAAATAAAAAATATTTTTGATTTAATTAATTAATTTTTGATTGTTTTTAGGTGTATAAAAAATAAATAAAAAATATTTACAAATTATTAATTATTAATATACTTGTCAAAATATAAATATAAATAAATTTTATTTTGATTTTTATTTCACTTAAAGTCAATTTAAAAGTTACCAAAATTTGATGTGTTGACAACTCGCCATATAAAATTAGTAACAACTTTTGGTATTTTGCCAAACACTTAAATCATCAAAAGTTTGTGTTTTTTGATATTTTACTTTAACTTAATTCAAAAGTTACCAAAAAATTGATGTGTTGGCAACTTACCAGATATATAATTTGAATAGAGATAATTATTCTTTATAAATAAATCTTTACAAATTTCGATAAAAACACTTAATTTTAGTTTGGTTTAATTTTTTTTATTTATATTTTGTTTTCAGCTTTTTTTATTTTTACTTATATTTTGTTCTCGACTTTTTTTTTTCCTCCTCCCTAAGTCTTGTACTAAACTAAGTTTATGTGTTTTTGTTGAATTTTTTTGGTAACTTTTGAATTAAGTTAAAGTAAAATATCAAAAAATATAAACTTTTGATGATTTAGGTGTTTGGCAAAATACCAAAAGTTGTTACTATTTATGTGGCGAGTTGCTGACACATCAATTTTTGATAACTTTTAAATTGAGTTAAAGTGAAATAAAAATCAAAATAAAATTTATTTATATTTATATTTTGACAAGTATATTAAAAATTAATAATTTATAAATATATTTTACTATTTATGTGCAAAATACCAAAAGTTATTACTAATTTTATGTGGCGAGTTGCTTACACATCAATTTTTGGTAACTTTTAAATTGACTTAAAGTGAAAAAAAAAATCAAAATAAAATTTATTTATATTTATATTTTGACAAGTATATTAATAATTAATAATTTATAAATATTATTTATTTAATTTTTTATACACCTAAAAGTAGTCAAAAATTAATTAATTAGATCAAAAATATTTTTTATTTTATTTGATCTCCTAACTTAGTTAAATAAAAAATTAATTATTTTAATTTATATTTTATTTTTATTCTAACACAAAACACACGCATGCATTCCAAAACCAAGACGCGGGGGGGCTGACATCGCGCGCGATGTTAGCCCGCTACCCTCGCGAGCGTGGCGCGATCGTGGCCGTTCGGCCTTCCGCGCGTGATCTGGCCGCTCTTTTTTTTTCAGCCGTTCGTTTCTCTTTTTTTTTTTTCAGTTTTCAACAAAAATAAATTAAAAATGATAACAAAAAATAACAAAAAAAAAATGACAGTATTGTAAAATGAATCTTAAAAAGTTAACTTTTTTACTTTTTTTTAAACATAGAAAAAATTAAATTTTTAATAATTAATTAGTAATTAATTAAAAAATAACATCACCTGCGATGTCAGCCATTAATTTTTTAATTGATAATACTGTTATTTTTCTGTCGGCTGACATTGCGGCCGATACTGTGTTTAGGAAAAAATGTTATTTTTTAATTAATTACTAATTAATTATTAAAAAATTAATTTTTCTATAGTTAAAAAAAAAGTTAATTTTTTAAGGTCTGTTTGACAATACTGTCGTTTTTCAGTTGTTATTTTTATTGTGGTTTTTTATTTTTTGTTGTCATTTATTTTTTCTAAAATTAAAACAAAAATTGTGTAATTAATTAAAAATAATTTTTTTCCTAAACACAAAATCGCCCGAGTTGTCAGTATTACTAATTATTAAAAATTTAATTTTTTCTATGTTTAAAAAAGAAAAAAAGTAAAAAAAGTTAATTTTTTAAGGTTCGCTTGACAATACTGTCGTTTTTCTGTTGTTATTTTTTGTTGTCGTTTTTTATTTTTTATTTTTTGTTGCTATTTATTTTTTTTGAAATTAAAACAAAAATTATGTAATTAATTAAAAAATAATATTTTTTCTATGTTTAAAAAAAAATAATAATAATAATAAATTAAATTTTTAAGATCTGTTTGATAACACTGTCATTTTTCTATTGTTATTTTTTGTTATCATTTTTAATTTATTTTTGCTGAAAACTGAAAAAAAAAAGAGACGAATGGCTGGAAAAAAAAAAAAAGTGGCCAGATCACGTGCGAAAGGCCGAACGGCCACGATTGTGCCATGCTCGCGAGGGTAGCGGGCTAACATCGCGCGAGATGTCAGCCCCCCACGTCCCCAAAACCACACAACACACGCACGCAAGCCAAAAACACGTTGCCCCGAGACTTCGCAAAACAAAAAAAGAAAAAAAGGGGGCAAAATGGCGCCGTTTCACCGACTGCAACGGTTGTAGTCAGTGGGGCGACTGCAGCCCCCTCGTCCCCCCTACCCTCTTTTGTCCTGATGTCAGAAAATTCTCGGATTGCAAGTGCCAGCTATTACAGCCCGTTTGGTAGTTTAAAAAATCAACTTTTGGTAAATTTTTAGGTGTTTTTTTTTGTAATTTTTGTATGTTTGATTCAACAAAGTGTATTTTTTAATATTTTTTTTATAAATTTTGAGTGTTTGGTAAACTTTTTTACTGTAACAAATCAAAAAAGTGAAAACTTTTGAGTGTTTGGTATGTTTTTTACTGTAACAAATCAGAAAAGTGGTAATTTTTTGTTTGACTTTTTATTGTAGCAAATCAAAAAAGTGAAAAAATTTGTGATTTTGCCAAATATACTAAAAGTAACTTTTGATATTTTTTTACTAATTTTTGAGTTGCCAAATGGGCTCTAAGCTGTTGGAGCTCTCTATCCCATTGCCACAATTTAGGCCATTTAAGACGTGTTAGGAGTGATAAGAAATAAAATAAAATAAGATAAAATAAAATAAATTATAAATTCGTAAGTTGTATGACATCGGTCTTATTTAATCGATCAAAAAATACTAAAAGTCACCAAATATTAATTATTTTTTGTATTTTTTTAATAAAATATTAACACATATCACTTTTATACCACATTTTTATATTTTACTGTACTTTTTTTTAATTTTTTCAATCAAATAATTCTGTAATAAAAATGGTATAATTTTTAAAAATTTGTAAAAATTTATAACAAATTAAGCGGAGTCTCGATTAGCGTGGGCAACAGCAGCATTACCGGAGCGTTGGATAATTTTCCCACTACCATGGAGGCGTGGACCACGAGCAACAAAAACAAAAGACTTCAAAGCCTCACCTAACCCCACGTGTTCAGCACATCTTTGTTTACTCCTACCTACCTGCGCCCAGACAAGTCTCGAAAAAGCTAAGATGACGGAGGTTAAGAGAGACGGAAGCAGTCTAAATTCCCAACTTTGCCCCCTTTATACTCCTGGAATCATAAAAAGCAAGTTTTATTAGTATTACCGTTATTGTGAAGCATTTTTTAATGGAAAGCATTTCACACTTCAAAATTTACCACTTATCCTCAATCTCCATTTATTTTTTCCTTACATAAATTACTCCATTGCCCTCGTATCTCCTTACATTTATTATAGACAAATTAAATTTCATGATTGTTTCTATGTAAAATAAATAAAATTAGATATTAATTACGAATATGCAAATTGGTAAATAAATAGTTGAATTGAAAAAAGATTAAGCTGATTAATGATAATAACAGAGTAAATCTCAAACCTTTTGCAATTCTAATATTTGCGATAATTTATTTTAATTTCCATTCTTTCATTGACTTTATTCTTTCAGCTTTATGGTTTAGAAATTTATTTATTATGCAGGTAAGATTAACTTAACCACGATTTGCTTGGTAAAAAGCCAAACGATATTCTTTGTGGGTTTGGATTTTTTTTCTTTTTTTAATGAATTTAGAGAAACGAGTTCTCAAGTATTAAGCATATCAATGGATACAAAGGTGAAACTTTTTTACCGGGCTTCTAACTTAATTTGTTTGCCTCACTTAATTAATGTTGATAAAATTGTTTGATATTTTTCTTATAAAGATATTGTAACGTTTTAATGATTCTTAGTTGGGTTTTGAGCATTAAAATTTGAGTTTGTAATTTTAAAAATATTAAATCAAAATATTGGAACTAATTTTTTTTTATAGTAATGATTTCTTATTTTAATTAGGTGCATAGAGTAAATAGGAAAAAAAAGGATGAAAAACAATTAAATTTGAGAAAAATAATGTTAATTTTAATATTATATTAGGTTTTTTTTGTGAAGGTAATTTTGAAATTTTCTCTTCAATTGTAATTTATTTGAGTTTCCTTACAGTCATTAGAGAGTTTACTCAGTCATTAACTCTAGAGTTTTAGAAATTAATCAAAATACATATAATATAACCCAAAAATCTTGAGTATTAAAAAAAAAAAACACTTCAGATTTGTTTTGTGTAAAATAAATGAAGGGAGATAAAGAGAAAAATTGAATAATTGCACTTAAGAAAAATAGATATTGGGTCAAATAATTTTAATGTAGAGTGCAAATAATATTAACATTTTATACACCATATAAAAGAATATATACTATTTTAGACCTATCCTATATTGCAATTTTTTTAATCGACAAATGCACTAATTTATAAATTTAAGGTAAAAACTTGTTATGACATCAGAATTATTTTAAATAACAGTCACATAATTTGGCGTTGATTTCTTAATCTTAAGTTTGAACCGACAATGTGTCCTTGTGTATATTTCTTTAGGCTATGTGACTTACCACCTTTTTTTTGTCTTTTTTTTAACGCATTACATCTTATAATTTTTATTTTTATACTTTTTCAACTATGTTGTAAAATTTTGTCAATTATTAATTAATTTTTTCTTCTGTTCTATTCTACTGTGAGAATGCTGAGAATAACTTCTACTCAACTTACCCACACGGGTTAGCTCAGTGGAGTAGGGGCCGGCTTGGAGAGTGGGCATGCTTCCCACGTCTCGGGTTCGAATCCCTTCCTGGGCGCTCGGTCTTATCGGTGGGCGTGTCTTGCGGGGTGGTGCGCTCGCCCGGAGATTTTACTCGTGACGGTTCACCGGCGAGAGGTTTCCTTCGTATCAAAAAAAAAACTTCTACTCAACTTTGCGTAAGATTTAAATTTCCACCACATTTGTGATAAGTGATTCGGTGACATATTTTTAGTTGTTTGTTCATTATTGATGTCTTAAAAAGTAAGTCTATTTTGAGGTTTTTAATGATATTAAAGTTTATTTTGAGGTTTTTAATGATATTACAAAATTAGACATTTCATCCCATTTAGTAAAAAATCTCGTTGGATTAAAGGTTATGGACAACTTAGCATGCACGGCACTAACTATTGAATATTATTCATGGCCTTTTAAAAATGCATATTTATGAGTTGTTTGGTGCGTAAAATTTTATTGACGAATTGTTTGATACGTAAAATTTTATTAATTTTGTACACAGTTAATCAGTGTCACACAAAATTAGATGTTTAGTATTTAATAAAAATTTAAAAATATTAGTAAAAATTGATAAAAATTAGCGAAAATTGATAAAATATAATTTTGTATTTTGTGAAAAAAAACTAAAAAAATTGATAACAGTTAATTTTTTGATAAAACTTGATCAACCATTTAATAAAAATTGATAAAAGTTGGTAAAATCTGATAAAAATTACAGAAAATTAAAAAATTTTGATTTTGTATTTTGTAAAAAAATTAAAAAATTAATAAAAGATGATTTTTTGATAAAATTTAATTAACCAAACACCATCTTAAAAAAATATGAATTTTATGGGCACCGGTGTAAAACCGCAATCCTTGAAAACCACGTTCTGGGGTTGGGTAGGCAAATTAGAGCTAACGAATAGCGATAACATTAGCCAGAGATCTCCCATGCATGGTATGTTGTCGTGTGTTTAATTGGTTAAGATTAATTAAAATTTTATTTTTAATTTAAAAAAATTAAAATTTATTAATTTATATATTTTTTTCAATTAAATTTTACCAAATATAATTTCTACGTCAAACTTTTGTGAGCCAAACGCCCAATACGTTATTCCAGGTAAACAGCGTTTCGCTTTTCGTTCGTTCGACTGCGTAGTGCCTCTCTCTCTCTTTCTCTCTCTCTCGCCTCGCCAAACCCTTTCGTTTCACTACTTGGACTCCATTTGCGGGAGAGAAAGGAGAAGCGTTCAGACTCCAGATATCATTGGAGATGGCTCTAGCTCAACGATCTTCGAATCTGCTGAAGCCCCTCTCCGCCGCCGTCTCGTGCGCTCCGTCGCTCCGCCGTCCGTTCTCCACCGATGACACCACCGCCATCACCGTCGAGACCAGCGTCCCCTTCACCGGCCACAATTGCGAGCCGCCGCCGCGCACTGTCGAGACCACTCCGAAGGAGCTCATGACCTTCTTCCGCGACATGGCGCTGATGCGCCGGATGGAGATCGCCGCGGACTCGCTCTACAAGTCCAAGTTGATCCGCGGGTTCTGCCACCTCTATGATGGCCAGGAGGCGGTTTCGGTCGGCATGGAGGCCGTGATCACCAAGAAGGATTGCATCATCACGGCCTATCGAGACCACTGTATCTTCCTCGGCCGCGGTGGAACCCTGCTGGAGTCGTTCTCGGAGCTGATGGGGCGCCAGGCGGGGTGTTCTAAGGGCAAGGGCGGGTCTATGCACTTTTACAAGAAGGACAGCGGGTTCTACGGAGGTCATGGGATTGTTGGGGCTCAGGTGCCCCTGGGTTGTGGATTGGCCTTTGCTCAGAAGTACTCCAAAGAAGAGCATGTAACATTTACCTTATATGGTGATGGTGCCGCCAACCAGGGGCAATTGTTCGAGGCGCTCAATATGGCCGCACTTTGGGATCTCCCTGCTATCTTGGTCTGCGAAAACAATCACTGTAAGAAATGGATTATTTGATCTAGAATTTGATTTCATCTATGGGTGCATATATGGTCCCATGTATTTTCTGTGTAATTTTTTTTTTTGGCAGATGGAATGGGGACAGCCGAATGGAGAGCAGCAAAGAGTCCAGCTTATTACAAAAGAGGAGATTATGTTCCTGGTTTGAAGGTAATATTGAATTTCATAGGCTTTTAATTTGGGTGTGTGGATTTTTGGGAAGTTTAGTTGATTTCTTACTGCAGCTTATGTGAACCTTTTTTGTTTGCTTGAAAACAATTTCCTTAGAAATGTTACTTCTTAGTTAGTGAAATAATGTAATTTGAAACAGCAGGTAGTTTTCAAACATATAGAGCTCAATTTTGATGCAATACAATTTCAATATGAATGAAGCAAATAGACATTGCAATGTTGTCGGAACTCTGTCAACATTTCTATGTAACTTTTTGGTTGGCATTGGCAAGTAAATGTGTTTTTTCCCTTGTATTGCACCAAGATTTTAATGAATTATGGATTGTTGAAGTTCTGTTTCAATTGGAAATGCTTGGTTTGTGCATGCTTTGTGGGATACCGGTGACTATGAGGATAAATATTTTTTTTGAGTGTCTGTTATCATTGATACAGTGATTCCTTTTTGGGGGTTGTTTTTTAGATGGGATATCATCAATAAAGCTGATTGAAGGTGTGCAACTGTGGCTTCCCAATGTTTAATCATTTTCAATATATTAGATGTTTGGTTGTTTCTCTGAATTGATCAATACTTTTATTTTACAAAAAATGGCAACAAGTTGGAATAAATGATCAAACAGGAGATGGTCTAATATATCATGCTATTAGGATCCAAGACAATTTTTTATTTATTCATTTATTTTTTAATTTTTTAAATTTGGGGGAGGGGGTGTGAAATGACTGTTCATGAGATAGAATGCCCATACCTATTCCTACTTTATTAACTACATGTGCTTGCAACTATATTTTATTTTGGGTACTATCAAGTTTAAACTAATCTTAACGTATCAACATTAGTGAATTAGTGCCTTCATTTTCCGTGCAAGTGAATACTAATCTACATACATGTTATCTTAGAATTTAATGTTGTTTCCGGCTTTCTATTGCCTTATATTGCTGTCTTTTGTGGTTTGGTTTTCATATATTTCAAATGTTGAAACAGGTAGATGGTATGGATGCCTTTGCCGTGAAACAAGCATGTAAATTTGCCAAGGATCACGCTTTGAAGAATGGACCTATTGTGAGTACATTTTATGAGGCTAGCTTACATTTTTCTACGTACAATTGAACTTGTGCAGCTGCATCTGGTTTCTTTATGTTGCTGATTAAAAATGTTGAATCATGCTAATTAAAAATGATTTATTTCTAATATTCTCATTGTTGAATCAACAAGAGGCTTAGGTAGTGGTAGAGAGGAACCAACCTTTCTAAAGTAATTGACAATTCTTTCTTATGGAAGGTCGAGTTTTTAAAAGTTCTCTCGCTTGGGCGAAAAGGGAGGATATCCCTCTTTGGGTTTGTGGAAGACTGGAGTTTTTTGAATATTTTGGTCGCCTGGGAACAGTATTGGTTATCACCCATTATATGACTTATTAGAGGCGAGTGGGGTTAGAGGTCAGGTAGTCAAGGGAGAGAGATGGAGCACTAGAGCGGAGTTTTGCTATGTGAACGGTTTGGATGCATGCAAGGTAGGCAAAGAGGGTGTTTATAGGTGGATGGTTTGGCCAATGGTTGGTCTTTACACCTAATGAGGTGGTTCCTAGGATAAGTGGCCAGCTTTGCGTGGTCTGGCCTAACTGTTAGTGGGAGGACAATTTGATCAAGTAGCGGTGATGTCCTCACATGGTTGGGTACAACATGGTTCATGGTCGTATTCATAGTTACTTTGGGACGCAGTTCATATAGTATGATGTACATCTTACGTGGTTTGGTATTTCTTTCAACAAGTATAAAGAGGGTAGGCTTAGTTGAAGCACTATTCTGAGTCGCGATTCACTTATGTGTGGGTTGTTCACGCATATTTGTATCTATATCCATATTCATATCCATTCATAAATACATGTATGATATGTATACACTTTGAGACAATTTAATTGTAATTAGGAGAAAAAATGATGAAAAGAAAGCATAATCGATGTGAAACATAGAAGAAATTTAAGCTAAGGAGATAAGAAATAGCCATGAGATATATATATATATATATAAAGAGAGAGAGAGAGAGAGAGAGAAGGGAAATCAACTTCACAGGCTCCATTTCATCATCAATTGATTGTATTCAACCATAATCTCTACCAACACATGTACCTCTTTAAATAGAAAAATATAAAGGATGATCAAAAGTCGTACCTAGGGAAGACCATTCTAGGGGATACTAATATACCATTTGAGGGAATGTTTTTTTTATTAATACTCTAGAGAGATGTAAATAGTTAAGGGAAATGTTTCTATTTAATAACCTAGGGAGATGTATATGGTTTAAGGGGATGTATTTTTATTTAAATGCTTTATGTCCCCATCAATAATTCGCATAACAAAAACTCAATGCATAGTCCAAATTCTAAATATCCAATAATAATGAGACAAAATAAAAGATAAATTAATTCAATAATCCCATAAGTAAATAAACTATTATGTTAAGGTTCCCCCGTGGGGGCTGGGATGCCTCATGTGTCAAAAAAAATAACAAATTGTATTGGTGACGAGTATTTCACTCATCAGGGAAAAAAAAAAAAAGTAGACAAACTTTTATTCCATTCTTTGTTTTCCTTTCGTTTCTTTGTAATATGTATGTTAAATTTTTTTCGCTAGGGTCTCTATATTTTATGATTTGAATCGTGAATGAACCGTGATATGGTCGCATGACTTGAATCTTGGTTCCATGGGTGTGAGTGATCTTAGTAATTGTAGTCGTATTGTACAAGTTACACTTTTTGGTTGGTAGCTTCAATGAACTCCCTAACTCTAGTCACCAAACCACTTGTTTCGAACGATCCCGCGTATGATTAGAAGGGCCATGAGGCACCCTCCATGAGACCTTTGTGGGTGCTTATTGGTGAAGGGTTCCCTAGGTGGGGGAATTCTTTGGCCTTGCTACTATCCTAGAGGTGTTAGATGCCCGAAATGCCCCCATTCCAGAATGCTCAGATGGGGGATGTCTTGTGACAGGGAAGATTGTGGTTTTGGGGATGACTTTATGTGGTTGACAGTTTGACCTTGGTATTTGATTGTGTGGTCCTTGAAGGCCCTTGCATGAGGGTGTGGACTTGAGTTCGTAGGTAAGAGACCCTCCCAGGGGGAGGTGTCGACTAGATTGTGGATTTCTTGCACCGACAATGCGCTTGAGGTAGGGTTGACATGACATTGTTGTGCTTACACCCATAGGGTTGTATTAATTTGTGATCGGTTTGGGGTAGAGTACATTGGAGTACGATCCCATATAGAGGTGTTGTTCCTTTAGCATCCTTTGTATACATAAATATACACTTATCGAAAAGGAATAAAGAAATCTTCAATTGACTTGAATTATAATTCAACAACTTTTCAAATATTTTCCCTCCAAATAAAATATTTCATAAGTAAAGATTTGTGATTAATATTGGGAAAACATGATATAGACATTTCTTATTGTGTTTGTGTTTTAGCATCCCAACGGAAAAGGGTTTAGAAGTTGAGATTTGGATCATTTCAAGGGTGATTATCTGCAGGCTCTAGAAGAGGATGTGAGGTTGAATTTACAACTCGTTGGGATGAGCTTTATTGTTGAAAACTCTGTGGCTATGCATGATCTAAATATAAAGGCTATGTTCCAATGTTTTATTGACGAACACAAAAATAGAGAAAAAATGTGAATAATATGTCTTCCTTCTTTTCTCATATCTATATTCAACAAACAAATTAGCATATACTTGTTTATTCGTGAAATTTGAAACTACAAACTTGCCTCAACTATGGATGCAGTTTTAATGAGACATACTAACGTATTTTTCACAAAATTAACGTGCTTGGAAGGCATGGGATTTTGCTTAACATTAAATATATAGTTTGACCTAATTATGGAATTTGTGAAGATTTTGTATTTCTTTTGGCTTTATATTTTAGGGGGTTTCTGTAGTAGTTATTTTGATGAAAAACACAATGAGTTGTAATTGGAGGATCTAGTAATTCCTGCAAACCTAGGAAATGTTAAAATTGCTGTGGAATTTTCAAAGTTTGATGTTTGGTGAGAATTGAGATGGATGAAGGTTGGACATATTTTAGAACCCAAAAGAGTGAATTTTGGGATTTAGTTGATTGGCATTCTTTTGAATTTTCTAAGTATTGTTGATGTAAAAAATACATGAGGAATTAACCAGAGCCATTTGGCATGCAGTTAAGGGCGGCCAAAGCACCCAAGGGGAGTTTACGGCTAGGAGTTGAACTTTTGTTGTTGATAAAAAAATCTGTGTCTAGGTATGGAAGTACAAGAGATATAGCTCACAGTGGATATTTATAACTGAAAATTGCAAACTCAAGATATGGCAAAAATCATGGGGACTTTTTTGCAGGAATGAGAGTAGGCTTGTCGATGCAGATCTAAATCAGGATCTGATATTTGTTGGCCTCTGCTGGTATTTTTGAGCGGCATGTTCTTAATCTCAGGATGCATTTCTACTCTGTGTTTGGACATGCTTTATTGTTGTATTAATAAAATGATGCCAGTATATTGGACTAGAAGATCTTGTACCATAAATTTCGAATATGCTTTGTGATACTATGGACCGTAAACCTTGTAGACTTGTATACAAAACAGGAGTCAGATGCAATCTGAAAATTAGTTACAAACATGACAATGCTAAGTTATGAAAGTTGCATGTTTATCGATAATTATGAGGTTAGCACTTAGCAGTGTAGTTTCCATGTTATTTGCTGTTCTATTGTCTACAAAATTATTAACATATATTTTCTATGCTAATGCATTGTAATGTATTGCCTGATTTTGACCTAAGTTGCTGGACGTAACTTGTATTTCATTTTTTTGGTAATTTATTGTTGTCATTTAACACAGAAAATGGTTAATTAACTTTCTTTCCTTTATGTTATTGTTCAGATTCTAGAAATGGACACTTACCGGTACCATGGTCATTCTATGTCTGATCCTGGGAGCACGTACCGCACACGTGATGAAATTAGTGGTGTCAGACAGGTTGATATATTCTCAATAACATTCACTCTCTATATGGAACTTTTACTAATGTCAAGTCTTAGATATCTGAAGTTGTTGGATTTGTTTTAAATGCTTCCAGGAGCGTGATCCAATTGAAAGAGTAAGAAAGTTGGTACTAACTCATGAGATCGCTACTGAAAAGGAACTAAAGGTACTTGGCAACTTGAATCATAAGTTTACAGACTATGAGTTCTATGTTTGAAACTTTGAAATTGAGTGTGTTATGAAATATTTTGTCATAGCTTTAGATATTTATCTCGGGATCTTGTTTGGATGGGTTTGTTCTCAAGTCTACGTATTGTCCTTGTGTTCGCTTATTTATTTATTTCTGCATAGGATATTGAGAAGGAAGTGCGAAAAGAGGTAGATGAAGCCATTGCTAAAGCCAAGGTGAGAGAAACTTTGTCAAGTTTAGTGTTTTCATTGTTTTTAACTGCTCGTGCTGACACCTTTGCAATCTAGCCTTTATCATATAACCGAGTATATGACACTTCCTGGTTTCCTTCAACTCCAGGAAAGCCCAGTGCCAGTTCCTTCTGACCTCTTCACCAATGTATATGTCAAAGGCTATGGAGTTGAGGTAGAATTTTCCCCCTTCTCTAATCTTGTTACCATGAAATGGGGACATGCTTATACATCCGACTTTCCAAGTATCTATTACGGCAATCTAAGGAGCACAGGCACCCACGTGGCATGACAAAAATGTGCCTACTTAGTGATTTTTAAAAAATGCGCCTACTCAGTGATTTTTAAAAAATGCAGAATTCACATGGCAATGTCTCATTGTAAATATTAATATTTTATTCAAATACAATAGAAGTAATACAATATAACATTAACTAAAATTAAAATTATGTAATAACTTGAAAAGTAAATAGAGATGCCATGTTCACGGCTTCAGAGTCAACAAAAGAGTAACATAATCGTTAAATTTCATCCAAAATGATAATTAACACCATTTTAGCAAATTATTTTTCTATGAATATGTGAACTTTATTTTATAATTTATTTTATTCACATTTTAGCCCCAATTTAAAACTTTCACATATTATAGAGAAAAACTTATTGTGTTCAAAATGGGGGGTTTGTGAGATGTTGAAGGTTCACAATTTAAAAAAAAATATAAAGAAAAAAATCTAAGACCGTAAAAGATGAATCTGGCACGTTTGAATCGCAAATGACACCTTGATTGTTAATTTGTGTTTCCTAGACAAAGGTTGGCTTATCATGTTATAGCGCAAAAGGAAATGGTATGACAATGCCATTTGCATTTGTGAACGTCTTTTACCTCGTATCTGCGTAACATACAGTGAAAGTGAGAGAAACTGTTGGCCAGTGTCTCCCAACAAGCACATACCCTTCTTAATAGTTTAAAATTCTGATTTTTTTTTTTGTTTTTTTGTGCTTTAAAAAGAATTTTAACTTCTCATAACCCATAACCAATCAAAAAAGAGTTATAGGTATGGGGTGTATCCGGAGACATTTTTCAGGTGGTTTGATGTTTATATGCCTTTTATGAGTTTTAAGTTGGATATACCATCATTGTAAAGATTGTTTATGGTTAAAAGAATAGCTGAGAAAAATGCTGGAAAACAAAATAAAATAGAAGACGTCAAATTTGTTTTTTATTTTTATTTTATTTTTTTAATTTTCACTAGGTTATAATAATGAGAAGAAAATAAATAGATTCTTGTTAAAAAAAAATGTATTTGATTGATTATAAAAAATAAAATATGAAAATGATTTCAATTCTTTTCATTTTTTTTTTTTTTTTGATTCAAACATAATTAAAGAATCCGTTGAAAGGGTGGCATAGGATTGAATCGAGGGAATGCATTGAAACAGTGTGGTATAGTGGTTTGTTATTAATTAATAAACAAATAAAGTCATTAAAAAAAAATCACGAACAAATAAAATTCTTTTTTCTCGATTAGCTACTATTGTCGTATGTAGTTTTGAGAAATGATTCTCAATGCGTAGATCTCATTAAATTTGGTTATGAAATTTTTGTTGCAGTCATTTGGAGCAGATAGGAAAGAAGTCAGAGCCTCACTTCCTTGAAGCTAAATATTGGGAAAATTTCCAATCCTCTAATAATACGAAATTAAAAATTAGAATTTCACACATTGAATAAATGATGTACCGGAAATTGTCGAGCCCGCTTGTTTACGTTGTTCTGTTTTGGTAGAAGGAAAGATTTCTCTCCCTGGTATTGGGTATCATTTTCTTTCTTTACCTTCTGGTGATGTAGTAATTTTTTGGTGGCGCGGCTTACGATTATACCGGAATTTGATATACACTTGGTTGAATAATAATTGGATATGTGACATGCTTTTCGGGCTTGCACCCGTCATTGTTTGTGTTAAAAGGGTGACGATAAGGGTTGACCTCCTTTGGATGGGAAGCAAAAGGGGGATGGGATGGCGGGGTTGTACGAGGACGTTGTTTTCCACACCCTCAAGGGCTTTTTGCAAAGTTGTTCACCCAGAAAACTCAGCAAATCACAACAACGAGCATTGATGGAACGGAAAACAAGTTCACTATTTTAGCTTCTTTTTTTCTTTCTATTTGTTTTTCCCCTTAGATTATTTCTTATAATACTTTTCAAAATTAAAAAAGATAAATTTTTGTATTTTCCAAAATTACACAGTTCGAGTTATGATCTTCTATTTCGTCTTTATTGCGCCTAGTTTTTTTAATTAATAAATACTAGCTCTTTGTTAATGAATGACAATCGATCCCCGTATTGAGGTAATCGGTCCCTGCCATGCAGGGATTAAAGAGTTATAGATATTTGGTAGGATTTTAGAACTCAATAACTATACATATACATATGTCATGTAATTTTCACATAACATGTAATTTGGTAGCACCTCAACCTATAAAATCTTTTCATGTTGGCTTTTAATTTTTCAAAATATATATATATAGAGAGAGAGAGACAGATACACAGTAAAATGAATTTTGTATCGACCAATGGCAGCGTGGTGTCTTTCCCGTCTCGTCATTCTCCTCTTTGTTCGCCTTAAAACGTTCCACCCGCGCCTTTGAATGAAACCATCCCCAACTCCCCCCCCCCCCCCCCAAAAAAAAAAAAAACTATGCCTAACAGAAATTAATTATAAAAACGAGACATAAAATAAAAAATAAATAAAATAGTTAACAAGATAAAAAAAAATAGAGATATTGACAAGTAGGATAATTCTGAAAATGGGTTTTCATTTAATCTAAAAATACATTATGAAAATACGTTTTTATTAACGATAGATTTTTAATTTATTGTTTTGAATTTTTTTTAATCTTTTAATTTTTTTATTCACACGGCAGAACGAATAAAAAATAAAAAAATCGATAAACGACACCGTCTGACAAGCAGTACGGTCGATCAGTGTCTCTAACTCCTTGGCGACAGTTCATCAAAACCCGTGGCGTTTGGCCTGTTCGATTCAGCTAGAGAATCCAATGCCAACCCTACAACCACCGCGGCTTTCTCCACCCACTTTCATTAATTTTTTTTCTATTTTTTTATTGTCCTGAATTTTTTTTTTATACAAGGGTCGTTTTAAATGATAAAAAATAACAAATTTTGATAAAAATTATGATGTCGTAATTTATATAATAAGATAAAAATAAATAATTTTTAAAAAATTTTAATATTTTTTAATAATTTTTAAATCTTCAAACATAGCCTATAATACGTTACTAGTCAAGTACTTTATTTGATTTTCGAACTACACTTGTCACTTGCCATCTCGATGGGGACTCAATCGCTCAATTAATTATGGAATATTTTTTCACTCTTTATTTTATGAATTTTAGTTGAGAAAATTAATAAAACAAAAAGGCCAGTAAATAATACCTCCGTACCCAAAGTGCATTTTTTTAAATATTAACAAATGAAAAAAAATAATTGACCAACAGTGCAAGTGTCAGTCCGCCCATGGCCCACACCACGTGTACACTTCATTGTCCAGTTTGGTTACCGCATTTATTTATTTATTTTTTAATGTAGGTTGCGGTGCCACTTGGGAATTTTTATATGGCAAATTTCGGATCAACTCTATATTTTATTTTATTCTCCTCTTCACACTTCAGAATTAGATTCCATTGCCGGCTCTAGAGCCAACTATTAAGGCTTCAACCATCAACCACTAAGTATAAAGAAATATATATATATATATATATAAAGAATACATTTGAGTATACGATTATACCCTTTACAAAATAGATGGAAATTCCTAGTTTTGTAATGTTATATTTATATTTATGGGTTTGAAATCTAGATTTGTTAAGAATAATTGCTTAATATAACATTGTTAATTTAAATACAAACTCCATCTAAGATTTAAGTGGTTTAGTATAATCGCTCATGACAGATTGAAAATTATCATAAAAAATAGTTATCTAATATTACTAAAAATATTTTAATTTGTTACTTTAATAATAATTACTACAATTTTCTTATGTATTTTTTTATACAAATTATTTATAATTTATTCTTGCAAAATAGCAAACCAATTAGAACAATTTAGAAGGGATGGATACAATGAAATTCTTCAATTTTTTATTTTTATTTTTATTTTTTAAGAAATAATCATTTTGATTTGATAAGTTATTATCTCACCAACTAACTAAGCAAACACGAGCCTTCTTCTCGGGTAGTTTCCTCCTTTAGATTATTAGCCTAGGGGCAACCCATCTCATAAATTTTAATTTTTAAATCTCATAATAATTCTATTATTAAAATAGAAATGAAGCGATTAAATTATACGTAAGGTCAGAAGAGTCCTTGCCTCTCGCATCAGAGTTAATGCATGGGAAACCACTTGTACATTAAAAAGAGGTAGTGGCGGGTATTTTCATTGTAGCAACCCATAACGGACAACCCTTGGGAACTTTAAACAGCTTTATCTTATATTAGCTTTGTACCAAACAAGGCCCAGTAGGACATCAATTTGATATGCACATATGTATATTAATGGCAAGTGGGTCTCCAATTCTCAACAAAAACTAATTTAAAAATTACATCCTCCAACAACACCTTATAATAATTCTGAATTTGTCTGCAGCACTCACTGCCAGTTCAGGGAATAATGAGAAATATTTAAATTAAAAAAAACCATGGTATATATTAGTTTTTACAATGATCAGCCTTCTTCTTATATTAATAATTATTATTGTTTTAATTGAAAATTTTTTATTAGAAAAAATAACTTTTTGAAACTTTTTTTTTCATTTTTTTTTAATCTTTTACCAAATTTTGATTTTATTTTTGAGTTTTCCAGTATGTTATTGACCTTTTGTATCAAAAGTTATAGAAATACTAAAAATAACTAGATTTTTAGTATTTTTTATCGTTTAAATACCTAAGGAATTCTAAAAAAATAAAAATTAAATTAAAAATAAAAAGCTGATTTTTTCGTTAAAAAAAGTACTTTGACTAAAGTCAAAATTTCACTATAAATAAGAAATGAACCATATATTTCAGCTATTTATGGAAGGCATGTTTAGGCTCCGTTTGATTTATAAAGAAATAATAAAAAATTTTATAAATCTCTGTTAATTTTATATAACATCAATTTTTTTCTTTTACTGCACGCATTACGAATTCTCAATTTATCTCACTTTTTATCACTCCAAACACACCCTTAGTTGATCAAAATCAACTAAAATTCTTTAACTTTTACTAATTTTTTTATATTTTTTTAAATTAAATTTTATCATATATTACTTTTATATTAAATTTTTATACTTTTATTATATTTTTTTGGTCAATCAAACACCTACCAAGAAGTGAGTCGTGTTTGAGAAGCAAGAGTATGTTTGGCATTTTTTATTATTGAGGGGGTGTTTGGAGGCACAACTCTTAGAAACTTTTAGCATTATTTTACCAAATTTTACTAGTTATAATTTTTGGTATGTTTAGTGAAATAAATAATAATTTTTAATAACTTTTAAGTGTTTGATAAAATTTTTGGAAACTTTTAGTAATTTTGATCAACTTTTGATAATTTTTAATAATTTTTAGTAACTTTTGATAACTTTTGTGTGTTTAATAAAAATTTTGGTAACTTTTAAGTAGAACAAATTATTACCACAAATTATTGTTACAGAACAAAAAAAAGTAGCAAAATTTGATATTTTATCAAACATTAACTTTGTAACTTTTAGCTAATTTTTACACGAAAATATGCTTTCAAACGGGCTCTGCAAGACAGAATATTTATATGAATTTTTTTTGGTAATTATATATGATTTTTTATTTTTATAAAAATATGATTAAATTTTAATAAACTGATAAATGGTCACACGTAATAATAATATATTTCTGGTTGCGCAACAAAAATACAAGTCAGATTTAAAGTTGTAGTCAACCAGAAGGACTTTAAGAGTCTTTGAACAGCTAAAGAGAAATAATGAATAGACGTGACTGGTCCGGCGACCAAGTCAGAAATACCCGGGGCCGTCACGTGATCACGTGGCAGCACAGTGGAGCTCGCAGCCGTCAGCATCAGAGACAGCTGGGCCACAGCTGGCACTGCACTAGTGCAGGGATGGAGCACCACTCCCACCAGCACCTCACAGACACGCCGCCAGCTCGTATCTTTCGGGCAAAACGCCTGGCGCACCGTAATGCTACACAGCAACAAAGTCATTGCTTCTCATTTGCTTGGAATGTTTGGTTGGTAAAAAATTACGGTAAAACGGCAAAGATTTAGGAAGTATTTGATTGATTAAAAAAAGTATTGTGAAAATATAAAAATTTAATATAAAAATAATATATAACAAAATTTGATAAAAGTTATAAAAAATTGATAAAAAATTAATAAATTTTTATTAATTTTAACTAACAAAACACTCCCTTAATTAGTAAAAATTAATAATTTTAATTAATTTTAACCAATTAAATACTATCAAAGTTCACTTAATTCATTGCTTATTTACTACTGCTAACCACTTTAATGCAATCACGATTGCACAAAGTTCAATGGGTCTAATTTTTAATAATTTTAATTTTTTTAAAAAAGTTAATAGATAATTTTTTTATATTGGATAAAGTAAATAAAAATTTTTAGTAACTTTTATTATATTTTAATAATTTTTGTGTAGTTGGTAAATTTTTTTCACAATTTTTGATAATTTTTTATATATTTGGTAAAAATTTTAATAAATTTTAAATTAAACAAATTACTATTGTTGAGTAATAAAATGTCAAAACTTGATGTTTTTTCAAACACCAAATTTGCCAAAAGTTAGTCTCTTTATGAAGATTTTGATCCACCAAATAGTACCAATTCCAACTATATAAACGCCCATTTGGCATCAAGAAAAAAAACTCTAAAAATTATTATAAATCTCTAACAACCATTTTATCTTTAATTTTTCTGTCATTACTAATTTAAAAAAATTTTAATATTTCGTTAAAAAAATAAAAAATCTAAAAGTAGGTTAATTGAATGTGTAATTTTTTTATACAATCATATTCTTTGTGTCGAAAGTTTTCAAACAAATATCATTGTTGCTATTTTTTTGTGAATTTTTTGAATTCGTGGGAACGAATTTGAAAAATCGTTCTCACAGTTTGCTACTTTTCAAAAAAAAATGTGTCAAAATTAAATCCAAATCATGTTTTATATAAATTTATCTTATTTTTTCTTACTCCAAATGGGGCCAAAATATTAACCGCGGGTTTGGTGTGTGTAAAAATAAAGTATAAATTTGTAAAAATTTTAATCCCATAATTTGTGTAATTTGTAAAATATTAAAATTTTATGAAAATTTAAAAAGATTATTGAAGTTTTATTGTCCTCCAAACAGAACCTAGAGGCGTTTGTAACTCAAAAAATAAAGAAATATTATTAGCAACTTTTACACTTTAAAAAAAAAAAAAAACTTTTAGCAGCACCTCAAAAATTATTAAAAATTTCTTTTAACTCCTTTTTGACAAACAACCAAAGTTTTTAAAAATTCTTAAATTTTTTTTAACATTTTATAAAACAATCAAAATTTATTAATAATTTTTTAAAATTTTATTAAACATATAAAAAAAATTATACTTAATAACTTTTGTCAAAAAATTATCAAATTCTCAAGAAGTTTCGCTTCCCCATCCTATGGTAATTATATATCGCATCTCCTTTTCAGCTATGCTAATCATTTAATTATTTCCCTTAAATACGTTAGTGATTACAGTTCTTTTTTTTCTATTTTTTATTTACTATTATTTTTTTTTAAGGCGGTGAAGAGTAAACATCATGTACAAGACGTCCAATCATGATTTTTCAATTGGATGCTTAAATTTTTATATTTTTTATGTAAAGAAAATACTTAATATATTTCCTCTTTTATTATTTTATTTTTATAATAAATTGTGCCTTCAGAATATGTAAAAATTAAAACTGAAACGTGTAGTATTTTTAAAATTATAATATTGTATGTGTTTAAAGTAATAAAAAATAAAATAAAGTAAAATAAATTATAAATTTATAATTTATATAATAAAATAAAAAATAAATAATTTTTAAAAATTTCTAAAGATCTGCAACAAATCGAAGGATTGATTATCTGTATATTTAGGTTGGTGGAACCTTGCACTTGTAGGCGTAGCACAGTTGGTATTTGAGCAACAGATTACACTTAAGAATACAAGTTTGAGTCCTGACAATCACAGTGTAAAAATTTTACCCTTTTATAAGAGTAATTTTTTTTATAGACACTAGGTACTGATCTTTTCATTTAAAAAATCACTGTATATTGTGATTTACTTATTTTACCATTTTCTTGGAGCAAAAATGAGGGTCTTAAGAGCGGAAGTATCGTATTTTGCACCCAAAGTTGGTGTGACCGTGGGGGTAAGGTGTCAGTTGTCATATTGGCTTATATCCTTGTCGTATATCCTTTGTTCAGAGCCTGGGAATCCCTTTATGCTATTCGTACTCTTGGAATCCTATGAGCTAACCCTTGCGTAATGAACTTTCCTCGCAACGCCTCTGTCTTTTAATGAGTGTTAAATACTACACTGAAAGCTTTTATTATTGTGCAATCAACGCAAGCATGTGGTGAACAATTTATTAATTGTCAATTGCAAATTTGCAAAATATTTCTTTAGATAAGACTAAATGCATTTTCATGTCACGATTCATATTTGTTATAGTTTAATACTGCTCGTTTTATTCGAGTTAAATACAATGCGTTTTAGGGGTGTTTAGTTAACAAAAAATTAATTAAAAAGTATAATAAAAATAAAAAGATGTGACATAAAGGTGATATGAGAAGAAATTTAATTGGAAAAAAAATATAAAAATTAGTTAGAATTAACAAATTTTAGTAGTTTTTTGTGCCACTAAACAAGACCTTAATCTTAGTTATATGCAATACCTTTATAGATATATTAATGGGGTGTTTGGAGTGATAAAAAGTGAGATAAAATATAATTTAAAAAAAAAATTTCGTCTAGTGTATACATCTCAAATCACATTTATTTTTAGAGATAAACAATATATATTATATAGACTAACTTATATATATAAATCTAACTTATATATGTCACTTCAACTCACCTAGTTTTGGGATAGGACACTAGTGATTTGCCTAATACTTCTCTATGCTTAATCATATTATTACTTTCGATCTGTCGTATTTTATTTTTGATTTTTTATACTAAAAAGATGGATTTTATTGTGAGAGAAAATAGATGCCCTATTTGGAGTTCAATAAAATATTACAAAATTTTATAAATATCTACAAATAAAAATTATAAAACAACAAAATTTAAAATCTCTACTTACTACACAAATACGAGACATTAATTTTTACCATTTTATATAATTTTCTACAATTTTGTACAATTTTAAATACACCCAGATTGTAAAATTTTAAGAATTAAATGCATTTATAATTTTACTATTTTTTATAGCAAAGAACTAGATAATTTTGTAAATATACGTATCTTACCCAAAAAAAAATGAATTAAGTTTCTATTATCCCATCAACATTACCAAATTTAGCCGGGTGTGGAACTTTTGGTGATTAATTGTCTTCTATAAAAATGGTAAAAACTAAAAAAGGATATAAACATCACCTAATGAAAGGAAAAATACTAAATATATGATTTTATTTTATTTTTATGCTGCACGAAGACTGATGCCAAATGATGTCCTTAGCAAAAATGTGTAATTATGTACTATGGTAATTAATTATAAGTATTTTATTTTGTAACTAAATAACATAAATATTTCACATAAAACAAAAGTTGAGGGCAAGTCTTGTTATAATATTAAATTTGTTTTATAATTAATTAAATTTAAGATAAAGGCTACGCCAATCTCCTAAATCTTCGTCCTGCACGGAGAAGATATTTTCTGTCCCAAATTTTTGGGAAGGATAAATTTTGTATTGTCCTTTTTTTTTTTTTAAAGGTTTTTCCAATAGGAAGATCTTATAACGGAAAATTTTTGATTTAAAATTAAAATTGTATATAATGATTCTTTTAGACATATTCTTGTCGAGGTATGTTTGGAGTGATAAAAAGTGAGATAAATGGTACATTTGGCGCACTGAAAAACACTGAAAAATATTAAAAATCTCTAAAAGTTATTTAGCATGAATTACGAACTCACAAATTATCTCACTTTATCTCATTTTGTCACTTCAAATGCTTCCAAAGTAAAATAAGTTATGAGTTCATAATTTGTATAATTAGATGAAAAATAAATAATTTTTTAAAATTTTAAAAATTTTTAAAAATTTTCGAAGTTTTTTAGTAACAACAAAATCTTACATATTTGGAGGCACCATCATAGTGGAATTCAAGTATTAGTCAAAGCTAAACTCAATCCTCCCCTGACCAGAAAACTTCTTGATTTTTTTTTTCTTTTTACACCTAATTACAAAATTGAATATAGTCAAAAGACAAGTTTTGACACACTCATAAAATTACTTGGTTCCAACGTACATATTACAAATTCAAATACGACCGTTATTTTAAAGAATAAATATAGGTATTTTTTTTTTTTGTAAGTAGAATAAATATAGGTTGA
Source organism: Vitellaria paradoxa (assembly GCA_019916065.1). Classification (NCBI taxonomy): domain Eukaryota; kingdom Viridiplantae; phylum Streptophyta; class Magnoliopsida; order Ericales; family Sapotaceae; genus Vitellaria; species Vitellaria paradoxa. The sequence continues at coordinate 17,903,314 of CM034233.1, read as the reverse complement.
CTATACTTTTTCTAATATTTTGCATCCAATAAATTTTTCATTATGTTTTGTGTTGGTTTATAAAACAAAAAAGAAAAAATACTTAATACGCTTAAATTTTAGTTTTTCGTACTTTATTTTTTTCCATAATAAATAATTTTTGTTTTTAATAAACAATATTAAAAATAATGAGCATTTAATGCCGTTCAATTGAAAATATCAACATAACAATTAATAAATTACCCAAAAAAAAAAACATAACAATTAATAATATATAATTTTGGTCACGTTTAAATCACAGTAAATCTTCACAAAACTTTAACTTTTTACAAATTATATAAATTACAAGATTAAAACTTTTGTTAATTTACTTTAATTTTTTTACCCCTCCAGACGCACATTATTTTTTTTTCCGACACTTCAAATATTTTTCACCTAAATGTTTTGAAATATAAATTATTTACAAAGTTAAGATGGCACAAACTGATCCGAACGGCAGAACTGGACATTGAAGTATTTGAAGTTGTAAAAAATTAGTATTAATTTATAAAATTATAATTTCATCCTCTGTATAGTAAATAAAAAATTTAAATCTCTATAAAAATTTACAGGAATTTGTTTCATACAACTTCAAAAGCATCCACACATCCACACGTATATAGATAAATACTACTAGTAACATGTGCGATACCTGAGCGATGCAAATTTTTTCAATTATTAACTTAAAAAAAATAAAAATATTTTCAAAATAATTAAAATAGACATTTATATTAAGAAATAGTAATAGTCATAAATCCATATGTCAAAATAGATAGATATAAAAAAATAAATACGATCATTTAATTTTTCAAATAGTAATCCAAAAGTACAATTGTAAAAAACACAACATATAACTCCATTCTTTTAACTTTATCCAGCTCCTAAATACTAAGTAAAATTACCTATTAAACATAAAATATTTAAAATTATCTCTTTAGATTTATAATATTTTTTTAAAAAATTATTAAAAATAAATAAGAGGTTGTATAATATTATTTATTAATGATAAAATTCTATACTTCCAACCCATCATATTTCAATCTACAAAGCAACATTTATAAAATTATAAAGATTTTATATTATTATGCAAGATTTACATCGAAAAAATATGTATAAGTAAGAGAGAGAAAGGAAATTGGATAAGAAATCAGAAAGTTTTCTAGCAATGGCAGGAGTACTATGAAGAGAGAGAAGAATTTTGAAAAGAAAATTACTCTTGAATTTCATATTTTTATTTTATTTTTTTTCCTAAGTCTTTTTTAATGAATCTTTGATTATAATTCATTTTAGGTAATGAGTGGAGTATTATGTAGACAGAGAAAGAAATTTTGAAAAGAAAATGACGCTTAACTTTCATATTTTTGTTTTTGTTTTTGTGTTTTTTTTAACTCTTATTTAATAAATTTTTTATTATAATTCATTTTATGACAGAATACTATATAGAGAGAAAAAGACTATTTTAATGAAATATTTATTATAAGTGGAGTGGGAGGAGAATTTATTTTAAAAATAAAATTAAGATTTTATAAAAAAAAAGTGGAGGGAGAATTTATTTTAAAAATAAAATTAAAATTTTATAAAAAAAAAAAAGAATAAAAAGTAATGAGGTCCACGTAAGACGAGAGTAAAAGAGCAGAGGAGAGCGAAATACATACTTTTAGAATTACAATAATATAGATAGCTCTTCCTTAACCACACCCACCGTTTACTTCCATCAACAATAAACTATTGCCAACTGTGAAACCCACAAGCGAATCCGAAAGCAGCGCACTATTTCCCCCTTCTCATTACAAGCAGTTTGGCTGACTATAAAACTACTTTCTTCTCCCATACGCTCTTTCCCCACCAGAGGAGAGGGAAGGAGAATTCAGACAGGGAGAGAGAATTCCCAAATTCATATATACGTACATACATAGACTCTCTCTCTCTCTCTATATATATATATGTATATATATCATTGTGCTCTGTTTCCCTCTCCTACCCTCTGCTGTTACGGAAGATGGAACCGCGTTTAGTCCCACACCGTGTTGAGCCTTCTTACCATTTATATCCGTGTTGTTGACTCTTCTCTTGTCTTGCCTTCTCTAGAACAATCCCTTTCTTTATTCTTCCTCTTCTTCTTCTTTCGTTTTCAATCCAATGCTATACCTAAACCGATAGTCTAAAGATAAAATATCAACCCACACCAAGAAGTGTTCCTACTTTCAACCCAAGAGCAAGAATCGCACGATGGGTCGGTTTCTTTTTCAGCTCCGACCGGTCGCCGCCGTCTTTTGTCTCGCTTTTTGGCCATTGATGTGTGTTGGGATTCGCTCGTTCCCGAACGACGACAAGGGGGTTAAGAGTTTGTTACGGTTCGCCGAAGCGCCGGAGTATCGGAACGGCGTTGAGTGTCCGGTCTTGTACGGTAGGGAATTAGAATCGTCATGCGATCAATCGCTGGTTCACATCGCAATGACGCTGGACTCGGAGTACCTCCGGGGATCCATGGCGGCGGTTCACTCCGTCCTCCGCCACGCCTCCTGCCCGGAGCACGTCTTCTTCCACTTCGTTGCCGCCGAGTTCGACCCGCTGAGTCCCCGAGTCCTGAGTCAAATCGTTCGATCCACCTTCCCTTCCCTTAACTTCAAGGTCTACATCTTCCGCGAAGACAGCGTCATCAACCTCATCTCCACATCGATCCGACAAGCTCTCGAGAACCCGCTGAACTACGCCCGAAATTACCTGGGCGACCTACTTGACCCGTGCGTAAACCGGGTCATCTACCTCGACTCCGATGTCATCCTCGTCGACGACATACGCAAGCTGTGGGAGATAACCCTCACTGGAGACCGGGTCATTGGAGCGCCCGAGTACTGCCACGCAAACTTCACCAAGTACTTCACCGACAACTTCTGGTCCGACCCAGTCCTCTCCCGGGTATTCGGGTCTCGAAAGCCCTGCTACTTCAACACGGGAGTGATGGTGATGGACTTGAAGAAATGGCGAGAAGGCAGTTATCGGCGGAAGATTGAGAACTGGATGGAGCTGCAGAAGAAGAGGAGGATATACGAACTGGGTTCGCTGCCGCCGTTCTTGCTGGTGTTCGGGGGCGACGTGGAGTCGGTGGATCACCGGTGGAACCAGCACGGGCTTGGCGGCGACAATTTGAGGGGGCGATGCCGGTCGCTCCATCCGGGTCCGGTGAGCTTGCTGCATTGGAGTGGGAAGGGGAAGCCGTGGGGGAGGCTCGACATGAAGAATCCATGTCCGTTGGATTATCTGTGGAAACCGTACGATCTGTACAAGCAGAACCCCAACAGATTGCAGCATTCTCATCAATCTCTCCCTTTTTCTTCTGCAAATTCGATTTTGATTGGATACTCAAATTCTTTCATATGAATTTTTTTTTTTAATCTTTTTGAATATTTTCTTTCGTTACATTTTACATGGTTATTCATCAGACATTCTTTGATAGCTGTGTACAGATTGATCTTGTGGATCATTATTATTATATTTCATTTTTATTTTTTTGACCAAATTTCAGTTTTCCATATTTGGTGATTGGTATTGTCTGGACAGGAAGGAGGGAGGAAAGGAATAAAGTGTTCTATTTTCGTGAAGAATTTTATCTTTTTTTTTGTTTTTTTGGACATAAATGGCCCTATTATTTTTTCTTGGGGTAATTGATTTTCTATCCTGTCTTTAAAGTAAAAATTACTGACACTACTGAATTTTTTAAATTTAACTTTATATTTTTTTTTTGTAAAGAGAAAACGTTTAAAAAATTTATTAAATATAATAGTTTTGATTTTAAATAAATTTAAAAATTATATTTATATTTTTATATTTTATATTACTTGTAATTTTAATTTTATTTAATTTTTAATAGATATTTTTATCTTTTTATTTAAAAATTTGACGTCATTTATGAGTTTAATTTAAAGAACAAAAATACAGAAAAGTAAATTTTTAAAATTTAAAGATTCTAAGTGATTTTTATTAAAAATATTGGCAGAAAAAATATGGTTATTATTATTTTTTTCTTTTTAATTTAATTTAATATTGTTTTTTAATTTGTTGGTTGAGCCCTTTGGTGGAGAAGTTATGATTGAGTTGGTGGCATTAAATGAGGAGATGATTCTTTTTTGTCTGAAAGCCAACGAGGAGATAATTCAAAGCCAACGTAATGACACGGTTTGGAGTAAATAAAAAATATATATATAATATGATTTAAAGCAAACGTAATGACCCCATTTGGAGTTAATAAAAAAATATATATAATTTTATAAATTTTTATAAATATAAGTTTTAAAATTATAAATTAAAAATTTTTTATTTGTTATTTAAAATATAAAATATTAATTTTTATAAATTTATAAAAATTTATATAATTCTGCGCACCTGATATGAAACCGACGTTTCAATAATAGAAAAGCGGTAGAAAGTGTCCAGCTTTCCTTTGCTTTGCGTGTTTCCATGGGTTTGGACGTTGCTTTCAATCAATTTTTAGAAACAGCGAAAGCTTACCTGCGCCTTAGCTTGCATAAATTCTTCTCCTTCAGTCTGTGTGGACAGTTTCCGAGCGTCACACGTGGACAATTTCGTCACAATGGTTTTCGTCTTTTTGCTTTATTTTCACTTTTTTTCATTTATTATTATTGACTGATTGTTTTAGTAAATTCTGGAATCACACGTTACTGCATGGGAGTGGCGCTAATTATTTTAAGTTTAGTGGTTTACGTGAGTTTTTAATATTACAAAGTTCTATAGCTACACTAATAACGGGATCACTTTTAGACTTTAAGCGCTGCTTGGTGGAGAAAAAACAAATAAAGTAAAAAAAATTAACTTTCGGCGTTTTAAATATTTAGGGGCATTTAGAATAACAAAAATTAACATAAAATGAACATTTAGAAGTTGTCAAAAATTATTAAAAATTTTGATTTGTTTTAGGCGTTTGAGAGATCAAATTTTAATTAAAATTTACAAAATATTATTAATTTTTTTTATTTTTTTAATCAAATTTCATTAAATGTCATTTTTACACTAATTTTTTTCTACTATCCCAACACTATTTAAATGTATAAAAAGTTTTATCTAATAATTTTTGTCCAGAGAATTATCAAAAATTATTAAAAAGTTTGAGCTCCAAACGGTCATTAGTTTAAGAAGAAAAAAAAGTTAGATTGTGGAAATTAAGGTGATTATAGGCACTTGACATCACCTCCCGCTGTAAAAAAATTGAGACTTGAATTTGGGTGTTTCTCATTTGTTGGTGGTTGCTTGCACAATGAAAATGTAGCTCACTGATAGGGAAGAGCATACTCCTTTTTCCAACACCTATTTTAGCCACCATCATATGCTTGGAGACTCGAACCCACTCAATTCTCATTGTCATAAATAAAAATGAATTGCTTTTAAAATTATTTTTGAACCAACCATTTCGCATCAATTGATTAAAGATGAAAATTATGGTCTTCAATTCGAAAAACTTCATTAGCTTCCTCTCGAACTCTTTAAAATAAAATAAAATTTTATAAATTTTTACAAACATAAATTATGAGACAATAAAATTTAAATTTTTTTCACTCACTACATGAATTACGAGATATTTACTTTTACAATTTTATTTTATCTTATACAACTCCAAACACATTCAATTATCCTGTATTTATGTTATTTTGAAAATTAATAAGAGAAACATCAAGGATAGGATAGGAGGATTGGCTTTCCAAGCTTAGCTGTCACTTGGTAACTGGAGTTGATGAAACTCGCAAAATGGCTGCTGGCATTGTTTGAATTCGCTTAGTTGTCTCGTATGGATCTTCTTAGATGTAATTATATATATGTATATGTATATATGTGTGTATATATATATATATATATATATATGTATATATGGTAAAAATAAAAGAGGGAAATAAGCAGACAATCCAGGGAATCAGATTTGGAGACCACGTTGTGAGTAAGAAAACTTGCGTTGTGAGAAATGTCAACCGGCAGATCCGAAGTTCTCAAAGTAAGGCATCGAATGCCCTGCAAGTTAAGGGATGAGTGAATACTTTTATTTTATTTAGAGTGTATTTGGAATGATAAAAAATGAAATAAAAGTGAGATAAGTTATGAGTTTGTAATTTGTATAGTGAAATAAAAAACAAGTAACTGTTGGAGGTTTTTAGAAATTTTTAAAAATTTATAAAAAATCAATAAAAGCCTTAGAACAATAGATTCACTGTTTAGCCTGCGTTTGAGTAAGGTTAACTAAAATTTAATTTTTAATATTTTTTAAAATAATCAAAATTATTTTTTTTCATTTTATAATTTTTCTAAACCATAAAGTGCATAAATGTCAAATTAATAGTTAAAAAAAATTAGTTATTAAAAAATTAAAATTTTTTCTAATTAAAAATAATAATAAATTTTTTGTTTCCCAAACGTTACCTTGATTGGGCCAAAGACCTCGGATTCCATACCGAGCAGATGAGCGGAGTGGCCAGCTACGTTCAGGCACTCACTCGGGGATGCATTAATTCACATATATATATATATATATATATATTGTTTTTTCATGAATGAGCTCTGAATCTGTTTGGATTTAAGAAAATATAAATGTGGAAAACGATAGAAAGAAAATCAATTATTAAATTTTTAATCTTGACAGCGCGTTTTAATTAGAATGAAATCGAACTATTTTGGAATTGTTTTTGGAGTAGCACACAAAATTATTAAAATATCTAAAAAAAGAATTATTTATTAAAATCTATTTAACTATAAAAATGAATAATAGAATAATTAAATAACTTATTAATTTGTTATATTAATTTTAACCTGTTTTTTTATAATACAATGAAAATATTATAATGTTAGTCTATTTTTCATCTGCATACCGTAAACTCTTAGTGAAGATATTGTTTGCTTTATATTCTCATAGAGATTTTCACGTACAATTTTAAAATGCGTCATACCAAAGAGAGAGGAGCTGGACGCTTATAAACTACCACAATTCTCGATTCTTTTTTGATGTGAGATTTATGATGTCATCAGTACCCTTAATCGAGGACTGAGGATTAAAAACGACGAGCACATGGCCCCTTCAATTCCAATAGATAGCGTCTGCTAATGAAGTAGGAAATTTGTGAGTCATGCCCAGGTCACATAAAATTCTCCTTCTCCTATGAATCATCAGAATTTGACGTGGAACACTAGTATTGTGTCTGACAAAAACTCTTTTATACTTTTGTTAGGAATTCGATAAATAATTTTTGCAAAGAATTGGTACATTAAAAATGGCATACCTTGTGAAATTAGCAAGGTGCTTCTTCTATAGATGTCTTCTTGGAGAAATAGGCAACCAATTATGTATAGCATGATTTTTGAGAAATAAATTTTTGTTCAATTATTGCATATATGGAGATTTCGTAACTGTTGCCTATACTCATGGGATATATTGTTATCTTTGATATGGCAAAGACTCTAGTAATTTTGGGAGAAAATCTTGGAGTATTTTATCACTGGGTCGCAAAGACACGCTTGGAGTACTGTGCTTAGGTGGATGACTTATAAGAAGGTAGCCCAAGCAATCTGCTCGGGTTTTGGCTGATCTTAATTTGACTAACCCAATCCCGTCCATAAATTTTTTGATATGATCAAGAATTGTTCCCATCATATTATAATTAATATATGGGACAAAATCTACCCCATGAAAGTATTACTCATTTCAGGAGTAATTGGCTAGCAATGTTGGTTTATAGTTCATGTATATATTTTCTACCTTGCTAGCTTATATATACAAGTGTGTGTTTATAGTAGAATAAAATAATTAAAATTTTTTATTGGATCGATGCGGATCCAAATATAGTAGTTATTGAATTCAACGAATCTAGATCCGTTAGATAACGAATTGAATTGAACGGATCTAATCTAATATTACTGGATTTAGTCCAAGTTGAATTTGAACCAAATCTGATCTATTAACATGCTTATTTGTCGCAATACTTTAGACCCACATCTTTGCAAGTGTTAAAATGAGTTTAGCGTAAATTTTTTATACAAATGAATTTTAAAATATTATAGTGCCCGTTTGGAGTTATAAAAGTTGAGATAAAATATGATTTAAGTTACTTTTTGGCATTAGAGTATAAGCCACAAAAAATAAAAATGAATAGTTACATTCAAATAAATTTTTGTTCGTTTAGACAAATTTGAGCTGATTTTTTTGTTAGAATTTTTTAAAATCTATAGAAATGTTATTGGGATTTGTAGTAATATAAATTTATGGGTTCTAGGGGCTCAAGCACAACCGATGTTGATTTTCTTCAAATAATTTAATGGGGCACTTAATAATCCAAATGATTTGATGGTGTAGATTTTATAATGATTTAATATTTTGCATCAAAACTGTTCATCTTTTATACATCAACATTTCACCCATTAGAACCCTAATTTATAAAGATTTATAGAGATTTACGTAATTTAAGATAGAAAAAGTTTTGTAAAGAATTATAAAAAACTATAGTGATTTTAAAAATTTTTCGGTATTTTTTGAAGCTCCAAACGGTTCAATGAGCTTATAATTATTATTTTTAACATTTTACTAAATTACAAAATAATAAAATTAAATTAAATTTGTCAAAAAATTGAATATCAATAGTTGGAGAACGATTGAGAAATTTTACAGTGTGCATGTCCCATTTTGCAAAATAAGTTTAATTTAAATACATTTGAAAACCGATTAAAATTACGTAACGTTTAATCTTCTTGGTATTTATAACATTTTTTTTTCATTAATGAGGTTAATTTTAATGCACTATTATTGATATTCAATAATCAACTATTCTTTTTCATATATATATATATATATATTTATCAATTAGCTTATTTACAACGCTCTTGGTATATAGTCACGAAATAATTTTATTTATTAATGAGTTTAATTTTAATATAGATATATATCATATTATATATATATATATATATAAAGTAGAGTCTGGTGACACCTTACGCTATGTAAAACCTAACTTGTACTATAGTTGTAACACGTGACACCCAATTATAACTATATTACACAACGTAAGACTTAACTTGCATTACATTTGTGACATGTGTATGGTTGTGACACTTGCATCTAATTATAGATATCTTAATCATCTTATAAAGAAATTAGTGTCTTACATAATTACTATTTATTCACAAGTTTTAATTTTATTCAAATTATAATGTTTATGGATACCACTTGATATTCTTATTTAACTTGCATTTCTATTTATTATATAACTTCTTATTTTTATTTTTATTTAAAACATATTCTTATTTTTTATTTTTCTATATTTTAATAATTATTATCTAAAAAATAATAAATATTATTATTATTAAAAAAATATTGTAAAAAATACTTAATTTGTTAAATAAATGTTTTAATAACAGATATTATTATTATTATTATTATTATTAAAGAAAATAATGTAAAAAAATAATTAGTCTGTTAAATAAAGATTTTAATTTATTAACATAAATTTATAATTATAATTATCTTAATTTATAATTATATAAACTAAATAGAATAAGTATTGTACATAATTATCACTTATTCACAATTTTATTCAAACAAAAATATTTGTAAATATCACTTGATATTTTTATTTAATCGACACTTATATTTAATTATCATATAACTTCTTATTTTAAATTTTTATAATTTAATAAATTAATATTAAAAAATAATAAATATAATAATAGTTATTATTATTAAATAAAATAATGCAAAAAAATAATTAATCTGTTAAATAAAGATTTTAATTTATTAACAAGTAAAATGTCATTTGTTATTTTTATAATTAGGTAAAATAAGTGATATGTCTTTAATCAAATTGTAATATTGTTTATTAAAATTGTATATATATGATAATATATCTATTAAAAAATATCAAATAATATTAGAAATTAAAAAATAAAATTGGTAATGGATAAATCAATCCAATTTAAGTGTCACTCAAACTTTTTTTGACTTTGGACTTTTAATTCGATCAAAATAGTATTTTGATCGGAGTAAGATTATATTTTAAAATGATATTATAATTTAAAATATGACTCTTTTAAATGTAAAATCTATAAATAAATATGAATTTTTTTTCTTTTAAATTTATTAGAGACTTTTTATTACATCACTTTTCTCTTCGATTTTACAATTTGTTAGGTACGTACTTAAATTTTAATTTTTAAAAGTTTTTATGACTCTTCTGAATGCAAAATCTATAAATAGATGCGAAATCTTTTTTTTCTTTCAAATTTCTTGGAGATTTTTTATTATAACAATTTTCTCTTCGATTTACGATTTGTTAGGTACGTATTTAAATTTTAATTTTTTAAAATTTTTATATGTAATTGATATATATTTTATAAATTTTTATATGTAATTGATATATATATACACGCGCACACACTGTGATAGGAAGAGTAGAAACAATAATTATAAAAATTGTTTTATTATACGAGTAAGTATTATTATTTTTCAACCTTTTTTATTTTTTATTAATTATTTATTTATTAAAATTAAAATTTAATTTAATTTGTTTTACGTTTACTATTTGATTGAATCCACATAAATAATAATGTATATTATTGTTAAATATAATTTTATAACTTAACTATTTTAACATATGATAGTCTCATCAATTTAACTATATAATATGATAATTTCGTACATCGCAAGAATCATTTCACTAGTATGGGTGTGTTTGGAGTGAAAATAAATGAGATAAATTGAGAGTTCGTAATGCGTACAGTGAAAAAAAAAGTTAATATGATATAAAGTTAACAAAATTTATAAAATTTTTTATTATTTGTTTACAAACTAAACGGAACCTATATTAATAAAACCAGTTCAATTCAAGTCCAAAAGGTGTGACTTGGACGAGTTCCAACACTATACACGCATACTAATTAGAAAGCCAAGGCCAATTTATATGTTAAAAAATATATATATATATATATATTGAAACGAATAAGTTAAAAACATTATTTAAAAATTCAAATCACAATCACCCTCCAAGGTTCCTCCGAATTTTAGCAACCTCCTGACCCGTAATCTGAAACGCCTTCTTCAGAACCTCATCAGGCAGGCCCGGTTTCGAAGCGAACGACGCCGTCGACACAATCTGGACACCCGGGTTCTGGCTGCTGAGTCCGGATAGGGCCAGAGACGGTCTCGTTCCCTCATTATTGAGTAGAAAATGGATCAAACCCCTGGGGAACACAAACGAGTCACCGGGTCTCAGCAACTGCGTGTAGAGATTGTTCGAAGTGTTGATGAACCCAACTAGAATCGACCCCTGGAGACAGATGGTCACCTCCGAGGCTCTGGGGTGGGTGTGGGGCGGGACTAGTCCGTCCGCCGCCAGATCAACCCTAGCCAGGGTTAGACCCTGCGTGTTGAGCCCGGGTAGATTTACGGTGTTTGTGAGAGTGACATTGAACCCGTATTGGTTAGCCGTATCCCCGCGTTTGGATAGGGCAGAAGTTGCGAAATGGGAAGGGGTCGCCTTTGCTGGATTGAGGCAGGGCACGCCGTTGAGGAAGAAGGGTTGAGGTCTTTTTTTGTCTGCAATGCAGTAGTCTTGTAGCGGGTCCGGGTCGGGTTTGGTGAGACCCGGGAGGAGGACTAAGGTGAGGAGGAGGAACTGGAGCGGGAAAGTACTGGTTTTCATGATGGGTATGGTATGAGATCCGAATTTCGGGTGGGCTTGGGAGGAGCTAATCTGAAAAGGTGAGTTATTATATAGTAGGGCTCGAAGAACACTTTTTGTTTGTGAAATCAGATCCGCCTGTGGAAGGTGATAGAGTAGCTTCAGGGCATTCGATGATTAAAAAATAAGGCAAGTTTGGGCCTGAAGTTGTTTGGATTTGGACCCGCAAATTGTAAAATAGAAGGAAATTGTGACGGGTCACTAGAAGGTCACCAAAATGTTTTGAAATTTTGAGTAATAGTGTCAGTTGCCTAATCACATTTGGGTATATCTGCACCGTTGGTTAATGTAAGATCACATGCGACTCACTCATGATCAACGATATAAATTTTTTAATTTTTTTTATTACGATTGACTCATCAGTACCCTTAATAATCAATGTAAGCATACTATGAGTCGCACACAATCAACAGTACAAAGGTGTCAATCGCTATTAGCATTTTCTTTCCCTGAAATTTTGTTGACTTGGTTTACAGCAAAGTCTAATGTAAGTTTCATGTTCACTTCAGAGCTATTTCGTTTTCTTTTCCTGCAATGTAGTGTTGCCTGTTATCTCTTAGGCCCATCTCATCGGATCACTCTATTTTTTGATCTTGAAGCAATTTTGATTAGATCAATCTTAGCTTACCAGTCAAAATTGTCCCATTAAAATTATTTATGATTAGTCCTGTGGATAAGTTAAGTCGAACAATAATCCATAGAAATGTGTTTAATTTTAATTTATTGATTGTTTTTTTAGTTGGTTTCAAACAGGTTTTTGTCAAATTAATTATGAATTAAACTTAAATAATTTGATTTTTTTTTTTTTTTTTTTTTTGTAATCTAAGTTTTCATTTCACTAAAATTGGGAAAATAATAAGTTTCAAAATATTATTTAAGTTTAAGACATTTTGCCTTTCAAAGGAGCTTTTAGCAAATTTAACTATTTTAAGGTAAGCAGATACATTCCGATCCAAGTAGTTCAACTAAATTAAAGTAATTAAATTCATAGGGTCCACACTTGCTTCCGCCATTCCATTATTGATCTGTCACCAGTCATCTCTCTCTCTCTCTCTCTCTCTCTACACACACTGTTCTACTTTTTCAGTGGGCCTAAATTACCATCTACTTTCTTGGCTGATCTGATCAAATATCCCGAGGGCTCATTGCTTTGTTGATCAAACTAATCAGGTACCTTTTGTTTTATCTCAATAACTCGGCCAACTAATCTCTGTCTTTCCGCAATATCAATCATAACTTCAAAAGTTCAACCTTTGTCTCCCTACAGAAACTGGGTTAGCTGCAAAAAGATGAAACTTTTTTTTGGAGTTATTTAGAATTATATGCTACTTTTATGTTAATATCTATTTATATATATTATAGTATTGTTATCGTAGTTTATGCTTTTTAGGATTTTCCCCAAGCACCAGAAACTGACAATTGCTTTCTTAACTTTAAATAATAATTAAAAAAAAAAAATTGTGAAGGGAAGTGAATTAGAGAACAAAATAAAAGACACAGCACATGCCCGGGTCTTCATTGGTTGGGATATATTTAATCTTATTTTTGTCTTCACTTTGTTCTTCTTATCCTTGGTCTCTTTACTCTTTAGTCTGGTTCAGTGGATTCATGGGTTGCCCATGCTTGTTACACAGGCCACGGCGTGAAATTCTTGTGGGTTTTTTGTATTGTAGCCCTGTGAGAGTTCAACCTTGAGATTGAGATTTGAGAGAAGTAATGGGCGAATCAATTGTAGAAGCATTGGATGTCAACAATAAGGTACACCCATTTGTGATTTGATCATTAAAAAACCGACCCAGTTGTTTAATTTCATTCCAAATTATTGTGTGTTGAAAAACTCTCTCTCTCTCTTTTCAGATTTACAAATGATTCCAATCCATTATTGCAAAATTCCCATGCTGTGTTGTTGCTGTGAGTTGTCGTTCTGTTTCTTGCTTGCTGATATGCATTGATTTTGGAATTTTGCGTGATGTGAGGGGGAAAAAAAAAAGATGGGAGAGTCAATTGCCTCTAGTGCTACTTTAGAAGCATCAGTTTCGTTTGGTAGGTTTGAGAATGATGCACTTTCTTGGGAGAAATGGTCATCTTTTTCCCCAAATAAGTACTTAGAGGAAGTTGGCAAGTATTCAACTCCTGGATCAGTAGCGCAGAAGGCGGCCTACTTCGAAGCTCACTACAGGAAAATTGCTGCTCAGAGGGCTGAACAATTGAGGCAGGAGAAGCAAATGGAAACTAATCGCAGATTGAATAATGATGAAAATGGTGATGATCATATCGAAAATGGTCCTGGGACAGATATCGAGCTGTGTGTATCCAATGGTCAGAGCTCTGTTGAAGGAGTTGAGCAAGCTGCCAATTTAATTGATTTGGCTACTACGAGCCACTCTGGTGAGTCCAGTGAGAATGCTGCAATTATTGGGGAATGTCAAAGCTCATTAGTTGATGAAACTAATGAAGAAATAGATAGCATAGCAGATAGCCTTGAATTGAACAAATCAGGAGTTGTTTTGGTTCAAGAGGAAACTCATTTGAATGGAGTTCAGGAGAAAGTGGAATTGCCACCTGTTTTGGTTCAAGTGGACACTCATCTAAATGGATCTCGGGACAAGGTGGAATCACTGATGAACTTGGAGGAGGAGACAGGAAATACATTGGAAAACAAAAAGGAGACCATGACATTGGATGCATCAAACAAATCTCAAAAGGTATTGAATTTTCCAAATGTAAGTTGTTAAAAAGTAAAGCTATAACTGCTTGATTGTTTTAACTGTTTGGGTTATTTTTGTGTCGATCTCACATTATTTCATGATTATGTTGTTTAGATGACTCCTTCCAAAAAGGAGAGGAGTTTGGTGGGAATGAAGAAGAAACCGGCTTCAACTTTACCCAAAAAATCTCCAGAAATTTCCACCCTGAAACCTTTAAAATCGACATCAACTTCCACCATGATGTCTGCTTCTCAGCCCACAACAAATAAGGCAAACAGGTCATCATTACCAAGGAGAAAAAATGTTCCTCCCGTTGAAAACAAGAAAATATCAACTCCATCACTGCACACATCTCTTAATCTGAGTCCGGAAAATTTTGATTCAATTTCTCTTACCACAACTCGGAAGTCCCTCATTATGGAGAAAATGGGGGATAAGGACATTGTTAGGCGAGCATTTAAGACATTTCAAAACAATTTCAACCAAGGAAGAGCTTCTGGTGATGATAGAGCTTCTGGAAAGGAGGTTTGTTGTCACGTGATGTTTAATTATTTGCTCATATAATTATGCTTGTCTGCATTTAAATATATGATTGTCAATCCATTGGCAGTGAGTTTTGAATCTATTCAATTTTATGGACTTTTATCGCTACCTCTTTGTGCAGATATCAAATACAAGGACAGAGCAAAAACTGTCCACTTTTTTAAGTCCTCGAAAGGAGAATGAGGGGTAATCTGCAATCCTGCTCTCTTTATTTATTTGGAAATGAATTATTGCTTGCGCATAGAAAATTCACATCTTAGATAAAAATGTTCTAGCAACCCAGTGCACGAGACTCCCACATGGTGGGGTTTGGGAGGGTTAGATGTTTGCAACCTTATCACTACTTATAACGAAGCTGGTTATTCTCATATATGAAATGCTTAGGAAATTGAAATATTTTGTGTACTCTGTATAAAATTTCTGAAGCTCTAATAACATCCCTTTTTGATCTATATTTTTTGCTAATTTTTTATTGAGATTCAACCTATGGAATCAATAGTTAGTCAAAAGCAGCTCATATTTAGTGCATCCACGAGTCCACAGAATCAACATAAAATCCAACACAGTCTGCTCAAATCGTTATTATCTTGTTTCTTTCCCTCTATCTGTGTTGTGCTTAGGCATTATTGTATTACATTGTCCTATTTTATTTTATTTTTTAATTATTTTTTCCCCTGGTACCTGTTAATTTAGTTTTGTGTTATGAGATCTCTTTTCTTTTATTTTTCTCTCAACGGTAACTAAAAACTATGTTCATTATACTTCATCATTTGACAACATCAATTAATTTTATTGTTGTTAAGAGGATCAAATCAACTTCAAAAGATTAATGTTGAACTACAATGTATATATCTATGTTTTTTTTTTCATCATTGTAGGTGTGCATTTATAATTTCACATTTCATAAGTGCATTTGTTTACCAATTAACTTTGTGAGCAAAGTCGTTCACTTATCTCACGTAGTCTTGCGTCGCATAGCTCCACACTTCACATGATAGAGGTTGTGAGCGAAGTCTCACATGACCTTGATATGAAGACTATGCTCTCCATATAAAGCCTTGGGCAAACCTTATTTCGCAAGCTGGTTTTAAGGTGAGTTAGGCCTATGAACTTTTCAACATGGTATCAGAGTTAGGTTTTGGGTTCCGACAGGATTTTTGGGTGTCACTGATCTTGTACAACCTTGCTGCACATCAATCCATGTTTTGCGTGAGGGAGGCCTTGTCTCAAATTACTCCGTTCTTCACATGGAGGAGGTTCTGAGCAATGTCCCACACCGTCTTGATATGAAGGTCGCACTCTCCATATAAGGCCTTGAGCAACCTCTTGCCTCACATCACTCTATGCTTCAAGTGAGAGAGGCTCTGAGTGAAGTCTTACATTGCCTTGATATGAATGTTGTACTCCCATATAAAGTGTTAGGCAACTCGACTTTTTTAGATATTTTTTCAAAACAAATTTGTTTTCACCACCAACAGTTGTGATTAGGGATGAGAGATTGTGACGTCCTCGAGTTTCGAAAAATGTTATCCTTACATGTAAATTTTTTACTACAAAAAATTGATATTATATTCCCCCCCCCCTTAAATTTTTAAAAATAATTGGCCTTTGTCAAAAAAACACCACCATATAAAATTTTGGATTAAAAAATATGGACTAATCCTCCTAAAATTTTATTTTTTTTAATTGTTATATATAATCCAAAATTATTCAATTCAACTGATTATACCATCTATACATATATATTAATTTATTTTTTATTTACTAAATACAATTTATGATATTAACTATAATTTTTTCTAGGCCTAAATTCAACCCAAGAAAAAAAAAATGGCCCCCCAAACTAAAAATCTTGGCTTAGTCCCTTGTTGTGATGGATGGCTTTCAAGAATTGAATTCCAATTCAAGCCCTAGTTATTTGTTTTCTTTGTTTTGGAGACTATAGTTAGCTTAGTGATGACGTTAGGATCTTTTTTCATTTTGGAAGTTACATTGTTTCTTTATTTTTCATATTTTCCACCCTAAACAATGATTTTGTTATATTAGGGTTTTTCTATTTAAGCATTGTAAAGCCTTCGGGCTTGATAGTTGATTTTGAATGAGAGTTATTGATTAATTAGAGAGAGTGCCTCTTGTAAATCTGGGTATTTTTGCTGAACATTTCTCAGACTAAACAAAGGTTTCACAATCGATTAGTTTTTCCCCTTCAAT
Organism: Vitellaria paradoxa; assembly: GCA_019916065.1. Classification (NCBI taxonomy): domain Eukaryota; kingdom Viridiplantae; phylum Streptophyta; class Magnoliopsida; order Ericales; family Sapotaceae; genus Vitellaria; species Vitellaria paradoxa. The sequence goes on along the minus strand of CM034233.1, from coordinate 17,886,111 downwards.
CCATAAGTTTCTCCTACATCATACTCTCACTTTGTATGCCAGTTTTCAGGGTTGAGTTAGAGACTATACTCTCCCTATAAGGCTTTGGAGAAATTGATTTTCAGGATTGAGTTAGGCCCATGAGTTCTTCAACAGATTTGTTGGACCTTTAATTATTAAACTCTAATTGATTCATAGAGTAAGGAAGGCAGCAGCGAAGATGGATGCTCAGAGAGCTCAATTGGGAAGAAGCTGGAACACTACCTCAACTAGGTATGATGTTTAAGCTTGTTTATGCTGAAAGTTTAGAAATTTCACTTTTGTTAAAACATACATTTGCTGATCTGGTGTCCAGTGCATGGGTTCTTATCACCATGTATTATTCTGCTGTTGTCTAATTTCTTCTTGCAGCCTTAACCAATGTTTTTCTTGCTTTCCTAACTATCTCACAGAAATGCATTTAGTATCATATGTTGCATTTGACCAAACTATCTCACAGTAGTTTCACTGTCCTCAACTGGGCTAGTTTTAAATAAATAGAGTGATATATAAGGAATATTGTGAACTAGAGTTAAGCTAATTGAAGATGTTCAGAATCTACAATAATATGAGTTTAAAGTTAATGTGAGCCCATTCATGGAAATCCAACCCCCCCCCCCAACTCCCTTGCTCGCTAGCTTAGCAGTACCTGATAGACCTGTCCATTGTCAACCATATTCAGTAAGGCAAATAAAAGTATCACCTCACTTATTTATCCGTTTATAATATTTTCAATGTTTATAAAATTGTAAAAGCAGTGTCTTAGATGCGTCTGAATTGTAAACCTGAAACAATTCAAGAAGATAAATGTTTCTTTTTTCTTTTGTGGATACAAGTGTTCATCTTGCGTGCTATCAAGAGTTTGTGTATAAGTGCTTGTGTTTGTCTATTTTATGTATTTTGATATAACTTGACTGGTTAATTTGTAAGTGCTAATGAGTCTTCTGGTTAAACTCAAATGTTATTTCTTTACTCTGAGCAGGTCCTTAAAAGGAGCTGCTGTGGACCAAAGCATTGCAAAACCTGCTCCATCTTCTTTTGGCCTGAGAAGTGATGAAAGAGCTGAGAAACAAAAAGAGGTATGCAATAACTGCCCGTCCTTCCTCTCTTCTATGATCTTTTTCAATGTCTGGTAGATGTGATTATTACTTCTAAGAATAATGTCTGCAAGACAACAAGATTTTATTTCGCTTTTCATGCGTTGCAGTTTTTCAAGAAGCTGGAGGAAAAATCATATGCTAAAGAGGGAGAAAAAACACACCACCTTAGTTCAAAGTCAAAGGTTCACTTACATTTGTGTGTGGATCCCTCATCATATTTATTAATCATGCACAACGATAGTTTTCTCTCTCCTTTATTTACACACCTAACATATACAATACTTGATTCTCAACTCAGGCAGATAAGGATGCTGAGGTTAAAAAGCTAAGACAGAGCCTTAATTTCAAAGCCACCCCGATGCCAAGTTTTTATCGGGGGAATATGACATCTAAGAGCCCTTTAGAGAAGGTATTCCTTAATTCTATTTTTTTTTCTTTGTTGATATATTCAGAATTCTTATTCGAATATAAAGTTTGACCCGGACTAATTCCCTATGAGAGATATCCTCATACATAAAAATTTTATCACACGACATAAATAGATACATTTCACCTAGCATGGGGGATCAGGTAGAAACATTGACTTCCTTTTTTGTTTTGGCAAGGACAATATGTTAATGTATACCTACTGTTAATGTGCATTAATAGTAGAAAATGTATCTAACAATGCTTTTGGTCTTTAGGAAATGTGAATAGTAACCTGTGTATCTGAATAGTCACTTTTGTATATGTGTATAAATATACACACAAGTACCCAGTTGGGTGTGTGAATTGAAGTCAGTAAAATCTAGTTTCATAACATGGCATTAGAGCATCGATCCTTTGTTCTTGTTTGTGTCTTGAGAACCTAGATACAGATTCTCAAGAACTCTCTTTGGTCAGTTAATGTATGGCCCCGTCAGAAGTCAAGAAATCATCATTGTCAAACATAAAGTTTATCCCTAATCATTGTTTCGAGTCTTTCGACAAGTTCTTTGGTCTTAAGAAGTCCTTGGAGAGAGGCGACTGTTTTTAGAAGAACGTGGTCACCGAAAAACCCCTCACGCGTAATCACGCGCCGTCAATCCATCTGCTCATGGGCCTTATGCGCCTTTGTCGAAGTCACGCATGTGGGCGCGTGAAACTCCGTTGAACTTTCCATCTTCTTTGCAGTCTTCTTCTCACGCTCTGGCGACTCCTCTGGTGCTGTTTATTCACTGTTTGGACAACTTTTCCTCTTCACCTCTACATATCAATCTACTGTTAGTACTATTGTGCTACTGCGATCTAATTTTAAAGGCATCTAAGATATTAGTTGAACAAAAGATAATTGGTAATTCTGTCCCTATACCTCAACAGCTAACAATGAGGAAATTGAATGGAACGAATTATGTTCAATGGTCCAAGGCAATAAAAATTACGTTAACTAGATATGGTAGGTAGAAACTTTTGACTGAGTCTAGGCTCTCTAAAACTGATCCTAAGTATGATACTTGGATATAAGAAGATGCTTACTAGGTTGGCTTATTATAGAACTCTATGGAACCAAATGTCATTGACATGTACATTTATCTTGACACATGTAAGGAGATATGGGAATATATTCATTTATTGTTTTCCAGTGACCTCACCCGCACGTATGATTTGTCACTAGAGTTCTTTCAACTTCAACAGTCTGGTAGACTAGTCACAAAATACTTTGCCTCTCTGAAGCATGTCCATGAGGAATTGAATTATATACAGCCATTATCAACAGATATTAATGTGATGCAGAAGTAACGAGAACAAATGGTTGTACCCCATTTTCTTACCGGACTAGATTTTGAGTTTGAGCAAGTTAAAGCCCAAATACTCAGTGGGGCTTCTCTTCCCTCGTTTGCAGAAACTTACTCTCGAGTCATGAGAACTGATTCTAGAGATTTATCCACCACCGTTGATGCTACACGATTTACTTTGATCAGTTAGATGCCTTCAAATAGTAAAAATTCTAGCTACCAAACCCCGTCTCAGTTTGGTGATCGTGGGACTCATGGAGGTTGTGGTATAAGACCTAAATGCTTTAATTGTGGCCGTATTGGCCATATTAGGGAAACTTACTGGGACCTTCATGGAAAGCCAACATATATGGTTCATGCAACCTCCTTTGGTGCTTCTACCTCTATAGATAAGCCTAGTACAAGTGAATCAACAACTGTGACTCTTTCAGGAGAAGAATATACCAAATTCCTTTAGTATCAAATAGCTCATCAGGTGTCTCTTTCTATTGCTTCCTTAGCCTATCGAGGTAATTTTACTACTTGTGTGTCTACATCTTTTCATACGTCTTGGGTTATTGATTTTGGTGCTTCAGATCATATGTCTGGTACTTCCTCATTGTTCTTTGATATTTAGTGTTTCCCCATTCCAAATGTTACAACAGCTAATGGTTCATCCAATCCAGTAAAGGTGTCGGTAAAGTTTGTCCATCTTCTAATTTTTCCTTATTTTTAGTGTTATATGTTCCATTCTTGTTTTTCAATCTTCTATCTGTCAGTAAACTCACTAGGCAATTGAATTGTTCAGTGACTTTCTTTTTTGATTCTGTGATTATTCAAGATTTGAAGACAAGGAAGAATATTGGAAAAAGAACATGAAACTCAGGGACTCTACTATCTGCCTGGTTCATCTGCTCCTTCATCTATCACTTGTTTTGCAACTGCCACTCCGATTGAAATTCATTACTGTTTGGGTCATCCATCTTTTGAAGGTTGAAATTTATCGTTCCAAGTTTGAGTCAACTAAAGTCCTTCGATTGTGAGTCATGTCAGTTAGGAAAGCATCACCATGCTTCCCTCAATCCTAGATTCAATAACGAGTCCTTGAGTCATTTTCATTTAATTTACTCTGATGTATGGGGACCTAGTCGAGTTATATCAAAGTTAGGGTTTAAGTACTTTGTGAGTCATGTCAGTTAGGAAAGCATCACCATGTTTCCCTCAATCCTAGATTCAATAACGAGTCCTTGAGTCCTTTTCATTTTATTTACTCTGATGTATGGGCACCTAGTCGAGTTATGTCAAAGTTAGGGTTTAAGTACTTTGTTACATTAATTGATGATTTTTCAAGGCTTACATGGGTTTATTTAATGAAAGACCGTTCTGAGTTATTGTCTATCTTTTAATCCTTTTGTCTTGAGATAAAAACTTAGTTTGATGTGTCTATTAAGATTTTTTGCAGTGACAATGCCAAAGAATACTTGTCTAAGCCTTTCACTGATTTTATGATATCATTTAGCATGCTTCATCAATTGTCTTGTCCTCGCATCCCACAATAGAATGGAGTTGCTGAGAGAAAGCGTTTACATTTGGTTGAAATAGCTCGTTGTTTAATATTTCACATGAAGGTTCCAAAGACCTTTTGGGGGGATGCTACTCTGACAGCATGTTAATCAATAGAATGCCGTCTTCTATTCTGAAGGGATGTTCTCCTTACTCTATGTTGTTTCCTTAGACACCATTGTTTCCTCTTCCTTCACGAATTTTTAGGTGTGTTGCATATGTCCATCAACTTGACAGTGAGACTGATAAACTTGATTCTCGTGCTCTTAAATGTATCCTTTTGGGATATTTCTGGGTACAAAAAGGATATCAATGTTACAGACTTTCTCTCAATCGATATTTCATATGTGCTGATGTTTTGTTCTTTGAGCATATCTTTCTGCTTTTTTTTTTCCTTGATGATTCTTCTGTTTCTAATGTAAATGAGAGTCTTCCTTTACTCGTTATTCCTCCCTTTCATCTTCCTCATCCCAATTTGTAGGCTTATATTAGATGGCGGGCAGTAACAGAGTCTTTCCCTGATGCTTCAGGCACTCTATCTTCTCTTATCCAGTTTTCAGATCCTGCTCTTGAGTTAGAGCTTTGTGAGCTTGATCTTCTGGTTGCTCTTCAAGAAGGTAGATGAACTTATACTTCCCATCCTATATGTAACTTTGTTTTTTTTACAGCCTTGTCTCTATCATATCATGTTTTTATTTCTTCCTTGTCTACTATTTCTATTCCTAACTCTGTGTTTGAAGTACTCTCTCATTCTAGATAGCGTAATGCCATGGAAGAAAAAATGTCAACTCTTCGAGCCAATGATACATAGGATTTAGTCACTCTTCCTCCTGGGAAGTCAGCAATTGGTTGTCGCTGGGTGTATAATGTCAAAGTTCATCTAGATGGTTCAGTTGATCGATTGAAAGTAAGGCTTGTTGTCAAGGGATACACTCATGTCTATGGTTTTTAAGATACTCTCTTCTGTGGCCAAGATAACATCAGTGCATTTTATCATTTCTGTTGCATCCACTTTTCATTGAACTTAATGTTAAAAATGCCTTTCTACATGGTGATCTTACCAAAGAGGTGTACATGGAGTAACCTCTTGACTTTGTTGCTCAGGGCGAGTTTGGACTAGTTTACAAATTGAAAAAGTGGTATGGCCTAATGCAATTCCTTTGCACATGGTTGTTGATCATTCTATTTTCTACCATCATTTCTCTCAGGGAAAGATATGGTTATTGGTTTATGTGGACAATATTGTAATCATAAGTGATGATATATAAGGAATTCATGATCTGAAGATATTCCTTCAAACTAAGTTCAGCCCCAAGGATTTGGGTTCACTAAAGTATTTGTTGAGCATTGAGATTTCAAGATCACACGAGGGCATTGCTCTTTCTCAAAAAAAAAAAAAAAAAAAAAAAAAATTCTTGATCTACTGTCTGAAAACGGCAAGTTAGGAGCCAAACCAATTAATACTCCAGCGGATTCCAATACAAAACTTCTGGCAGATAGAGGAGAATTATTGGAAGATCTTGGTTGATATTGCAGATTAGTTGAGAAGATTAATTATCTAACAGTCACACGGACAGATATCTCCTTTGTTACAAGTGTAGTGAGTCAATTTCTTGATGCATCTCAGTCTAGTCATTAGGATGTGATTATTCGTATTTTGAGGCATTTAAAAGGTGCATTAGGATATGGTTTGTTGTATCGAGATAATGGTCATACACTTGTTTAAAGTTATATAGATGTAGATTGGGCTGGTTCGCCAACAGATAGATGATCCAACCACTAGATATTGTATCTTTGTGGGAGGAAACTTGGTATTATGGAAAAGTAAAAAATAAATAGTGGTGGTAAGATTAAGTGCAGAGTCAGAATATAAGGTCATGGCCCATGCGTCTTGTAAATTGATTTGGATATGTCATATGTTAAAGGAATTAGGAGTTTCTGGATCACAACTTATGAAACTATTTTGTGATAATCAAGCTACTATCCATATAGCCTCTAATTCAGTATTTCATGAGCGAATCAAGCATATTGAAGTTGATTGTCACTTCGTCAGAGAGAAGATTTTACAAAATGTCATCAAGATTAGTCATGTAAAGTCTGAAGATCAATTGACTGATTTGTTTGCTAAACCTCTAGAAGAAGCTAGGGTGAGATACATTTGCAACAAGTTTGGAACATATAATATATATGCTCCAGCTTGAGGGAGAGCGTTAACGTGCATTAATAATAGTCATCTGTGTATCTGAATAATCACTTTTGTGCACATGTATAAATATACACACAAGTATCCAGTTGGGTGTGTGGATTAAAGTCAGTAAAATCTAGTTTCATAACACCTATCTACATTATCTCTTTGATGGTGGTTGGAATGGTGGGGCCAGACAAACAATATATCCTTGACCCATCAGTTCTAATGTTTCTTGAAAGTTACTTTGTGCTTAATGGTACAGATCAAGTTTCTGTAGATGTCAACTACTACTAGTGTTAGGTAAGTTTTTGCTGCTGGTGGTTGATGGCTGGAGAGGCCAATTGTTGTCTTCTTTGTGTAAAACTGAAATTGATTGCTTGTCAAGTGGGCGTCACATCAAGCGAGTCAAAGTAAACAAGATATTCTCAAATGACTATTAATCTTTTTATTTATTTATTTTTATTTTATTTTATTTTTTTGGGGGGGGGGGGAGAGGTGGCTTTATTGAGATTGGTGTGCTTTTTGTCCATTTTGGAGTCTTGCACATAAGCAAACATTGGTTTGTTGATGGGTTAAGCAGGGTGTGCTTTGAGAAAACTGCAGTTTCTTAGCATGTGTGTGCGAACAATGCATGTGAAAAGGGTATCTGATTGACTTCAGCTTATAAATATGTGTAAAAATTTATGCATCACTTGCGGCAACTTTAGGTAACGACTGTAGAAATATATGTATATGTGTCTTATTACAATTTGATATTTATTAGCAGAGCCATTGTTGAAAGCATAACCACACTTGAGCAAAAGCTTTTAATAGCTTAGTTTCACAAGATTGTTAAAAGTACAATCAGCTTTAGGGGTCTCTCATTTCTAATGACGTTGTCAACTGGACTGTTAGATTGTAGTTTGTGCCCTTCGCATGTTTAAAAGCAAACTAGGATCATTTTCATTTCTTGGGATGTCGAAGGCAATCCTTCAGATTTTTGAAAGAAAATAGATGAAACGACATACCCATAGCATAATATTTGGCACTCTCCAGATTTTATCCTCCTCAATGTTTACTTAATTAGAAACCCAAGTAATACAGATTGATAAATATTCACGACAGTCATACCTTTGTTTTTTTTTGGGGGGGGGGGGACAAGATAAAAAGGAAAAGCAGAGATGGAAGAAAAGATACACATTGATGGAATAATTGCTCCACGCATACAAGTTCTGGCTTTTCTATTGGTCCTTTTTATTTTATTTCTTATCTTTCTTATTTCCTTTTTACTTCCCTAATTCTTCGATTCAGGAGGGTGCCAGGAGTATGCACAGATGAAAGATTTATTTCCAATTACCCAGGTCAGATGAATTCATGAACTTTTATCAAAGCTTGGAATGTGGGTGGCAGAACCAGCTTTGGAGAAGATGAAGAAGAAATTGCTTCAGTAAAAACCCATCCTGTAATACTAATGCTTAGCCAAATACAGTCCCACTGATCAGTAACTTCCTGTGTCTCTGCATATTGAATAGACAACCGACATGGTCCATCCCCTTGTTATGTGCTGCTCATCTATAATGTACAGGAGATCAGGAAGAACGAAAACGCTGAGATTCTTTGTCAATGTAAGAGATTCTTTGCCATCTTACATTGATAAGCTCGTCCATTCTTGATACTCCCTCGGAGTCATGGTACCACACAAGTTGAAAAACATCTTTCCGACTATATGAAGAACATGAAATCTTGTAATTTGCTGCTACATTTATATTGTTACCTCTAGACATTTCGTGGTTATCCATATATATATATAATTATATATAAAAGCACTTTTTTGGCCCTAATTCAGCAGATATTGTTTGTTGAGATGAACAGCATGCTTTGTGTGTATTGAAACGTGTATAAAATCTTTTATTAATGAGATGGACAACATGTTGGAAAGAATGAAAATAATTGAATTACTCAACCTATGCTTTTATACTTTGCATTCTATATTCATCTATGTACAATCCTCAATAGCATTGAGACCTGTTCAGGACTCGTCATCTGACTCACTGGAACTGCCGTTCGACTTGTCTGACATAAAATTTTCCGGCAATGCTGGGAACCTAACCGGACTCCTGATGGCCAGGGACTTTGGTGATGATGATCCAGCATTTGTTGAAACTCTTCTCTTCTGCAGATTTCTAGCAATCTCAATACAAACCATATCGACCATGCCCAAGAAATCTCTGACTATAACAAAAAGTTGGAGCGAGTGTTTCTCCTTATCCTTAGAGGCCCCTGCTTGGTAGTACTCTGTTGTTCTATTCACAAGCTCCATCACTCTTATCTGCTCTTCCTTCACTGCCTTTATTTCCCCCTCTGCCACTTGAAGAAAACTTTTCGTCTCCCTGAAATATCCTCCTCCAACACAATCGCACTGTTTCAAAAGCTGTCGATTTTCACCAATCTGGGCTGCCAGAGCTGAGCAAGTTTTAGCGAATGAATCATAATCTATTGTTGCCGCTTTCTTTACATTGGAAAATTCTGCACTGAGGCCGCCAACTATTGGTAATCCAAGCATCATATATTCCCTCTCTTTATCATCTTCCAATGTTGAATTTTCGGAGTTTTGGCTGCTCCTGCTACTGCTTTGACGCATGCTGCGATTTCTATTGATGACGCAGCGTTTTCCCTCTGCTCGGACTACTTCTTCCACAACAAAGTGAAGCAATGTGGTTTTTCCGTCAGTGCTTCTAACATCAGAGAGCTTTCGAAGAGCAGTGAGGTTGAAGGCTTGCGCATTGCCTCTGGAAGTTCCAGCATTCATGCGATTTCCAGCTTTCAGAATGGCTTCAAGGAGTTTCAAGAAGAGTCCACGAGTCCTAAGCTCTTTGCACGCCAACTCAAGTGTTTGTAGAGATTCCCTGAAGTAGGTTATCTCTGAATCGTAGTTTGATCTGAAGAGCATGGCATCAAAACGAGTAAAAGCTGATGGAATGGCTTTAAGGAGGTGGAAAAGGAAGGATTCAGCATCTGCAAGCCTTGTGGGGTCTCCTTCGAACGCAAGGATTTCAGTTTCTTCATCCTTGGAGGGGGCTATTTTGGCGAGCTTTTCGAGTGCTTCTGTATTTAGACCGTGGCCTTCTGTGAGCGCATCGATGATTTCTGTGCGAGAAATGGCCAGGGATCGGAGCACAATTGCTGTGTTCTGGGACTTTCGAGTGTCGAGGATGAAAATCTGAGAGGTTGATCTTTCGTCGTTTGGACGCGATGAGTTGGTGTTTCCTCTGGGGGATTTTCGGTTGGTTGCGACACTTCCGAAGAGGGCTTCCATTAGTTCATCATCAAACCTGGGATCATCACCAAATTGGAGGAGTTTTGAAAATCAGAAAGAACCCAAGAGAAAACGCAACGTAAATTAGAATCTCTTACAGATGATTTTATCTTACCTGAAAGAACCATCATCAATTTTGTGCCACACCATTGAATGATCAACATTATTAGGATTCACCTTGTCCCAGTGCAGAGGCTTAAGTTTAACCTGACCATTCCCATCACCTGTGGTGCCTTGTCCTGATGAACACTCGCCTTGTCTTGGTGCTCCATTCGGTGGGGGTGGCTTGAGTGATGTAGCCAAACCAGGCGGTGGAGGTGGTGGTGCAGGGCCCTTTTTGGCTGGGATTGGCGGTGGAGGTGGTGGTGCAGGGCCTTTTTTGATTGGGATTGGCGGCGGAGGTGGTGGCAGTGAATGGGTTGTGAGTTGAATTGACGAGCCTTGTTTCTCATCAGCTGCAGGTGGTGGAGGAGCTCTAACTGGATTCCCATCTTCCACTGGTGGCAGCTGGGAAGTTGAAGACTTGCCCCGAAGCAGAGGAATTTCTTGAATGGGCAGTTCGGATTCCTTCTTCCTTCTCTCTTCCTCCTCCTTGAAAACCTCTTTACTAAAATTGTTCTTGACATCTTCACCTTCTAAACTTCTCCAGTAAAGGACATCCAAACCATCCTCGTCAACAATCAAGCCCTTGAGATTCCCGTTGAATCGCTTAAATTCATTTGGAGGCACCGTTGGATCGCTCCTGTAAGGATACCTATAAGGATTAAAATCGTTACCTTGCTTCTTCTTCCCACGCGAGTACCTCTGAAGTAGAAAGAAGACAACTGCGGATAGCACCAGAGCGCTTGCCGCAGTTGCAAGGACTGCCTTAGTAACGGCTTCTTTTGAGGATGACTCTGCAGGCTGAGGCTGAGGCTGCGGCTGTGACGGTGGTGGTGGCGGTTTCGGCGGAGTTGAGGGGGAGTTAGATTCATTGTTGGGAGAAGAGGGTGTCGAGATAATTGGAGGAAGTGGAAATGGGTAGAAGGTCTGGATATTTTGTGGTGAATTGGATTGACAAAAAGAGGGAGGAGCACCAGAAATGAAGACAAGGAGGAGGAAGAGAACTACCCGGGATTGAAATATTGTAGCCATGAGAATTTTGATAGAATTGTTGCAGAGAGTCCTGAAATTGAATCGATTTCTATTTGCAATATTTTGGGCATTGGAGAGGGTGGTGTTTTTGGCAGGGTTTGGTTGCTGCTGACAGTTTCAAATGAGAGTAGTTAATAGCCGTTTCTGGATCGTATCGCACAGCCTTGCCCCGGCTCTTGAAGTTGAAATGGCAATAGTACCCTCGAATGCGAGTACGTTAGATTGGTTGAAATTTCACAAGAAGGGTGTTTTAGAACTTTAATCGCCATCTGACTATGGTATTCTAATATTAGAATTAGATATTATAATTGTAATTAGGCGGCGAAGGCATGGTGATTTACCGTCCGTACCCCAAACTCAGATCAGCACAAACAACGAGAATTGAATTGGTAAATGTTGCATATTTTATTTCTTGTATTAGTTTATCTTAAGATTGTTATTTTAAGGATTATTAGTTCACAATTAAAAAGGTTTGTTGATTCATTTGAGGAAGTCAGAGAGAAGACTTCATCAACAATATTTGGTTTATTCTTCATTTTGCATTGGAAAGATTCAGAAAATAGTTATATATATTAAATGCTTCATGAGTTCATAACAAATGGAAAATAGAGAGAGAGAGAGAGAGAAGAAAGTGGTTGATCACCTAAATAAAGTTATATAACAAATATTAGCTAATGCGCGGACGTCATCCAACGCGTGATGATAAAGTGGTTGAAGGAGACAACTACTAATCCAGAAAATACGGTTACGTTTGGGACACCAAAATCTACTAAAATTCATAAATTTTAATTAATTTTTGTACTTTCTTTTAATTAAATTTCTTTATATATTACTTTTATGTCATTTTTTTTTATTTTTCTTATACTTTGTGGCCAACTTTTTTTTTAACCAAACATGCCCTACAAATATATCTGGCCGCTGGCATTGTAAATGGTCAAAATTAGAGATGAATTCTCTGTACTTGGTGTATTGTGGCTGTCAATTGGTTGGTGTCTTTTGGACTTTGGGAACTAATTTTTCTTAAACACACGCATGCTTTTTTATTTTTTATAACCTGAATTTTTTTTTTTTTTAAGGCTTTTGTGAATTTGAAACATCCAACCCCTTCCGACTCTGGCTTTGGTGGGTCTCTGATGACGAAAGACTTCAATTACTGTTGAGGTGTCACTTCAACTATTTTCTGACGTTGTGATGTTGTGTTTTTCCTCAAGAAACACGAATGTTTATCTTTTACATGAGGGCAAAATCCTTTTAACGAGTTTGAATTTTTAGTAGTTAGAACTAAGGGGACATATTACACCTCAGTTCACCAAATCTCCTCATGAATTATTATGATTTACTAATATCATGTTCTTGAGACTAAACATGTTGTGATGACATATATATTTGTAATTATTATAATTGGCATCATATTATTGATGTATTGATGTGTTGTGGCAGTCATATAGATTTATTTTCTTAAAAATAATAAATTAATTTTTTTGAAAATATTAGAAGATCCTTAATCGATATATGATTAAGGATTAATCATTAGTGATGTGACGTTAATTTGAGATATTGAGATTATGATTTTTCAATCGGGTTATAGACTGACACTTATGGAAAGATTGTTATTGTGAGATGCAGTAGAAGAGCTATTATGAGACTACATGATTTATTATCCCTTAAGAATATAGAACTTCCATGGGATGCATGTATGCCAATAGCTGGATTTAAATGATGGGATTAATGGCTTCGTGTATGTAACTAATTATCATTGGATTTTTATAAGTCATAAAATGGTGTGATTAATGACCCCGCGTGCATTACTAAATGTTACTTATCTTAGAATTAAGTTGATGATAATTGGAGATTTGAGTTTCATGGTCATGTCGTTTGTATCCCTCATCTATATAATAAAACACATCACATTTCAAAAATATCTCTCTCACATAATGTATCCAATGGCTGAGGTTAAATTTTAATTTTTAATCAATGGCTTAGATTTGTACACGTTAAATTTACCTTTCAAACTCCCGCCCAATCACCAAACACCAAACAAAACACTCACCGGCCAGTTCTGAATCCCATTTCTCTCTCTCTATTTCAGCAACTTCAGCCATCGCCTAGCCATTCTCTTACTCCTTCACCTGCAACCGGACAACCACCGTTGTGCACTGCCACTTCAACCATCTCTGCTAGTATTCTATCTTTCTCTCAAACCTTTTTTTTCTTTCCCGGCTCCGTGATGACCCAGGAACGAAGTCCTCGGAGCCACCGTGGTCCGGCGTATCACTGGGAGAGTTGCAGTTGCGGTGGCTTGCAACTCGATTTAGGTTTGGTCGCCTCTTCTCGGGTCTCCGTCGAGACCCAAGTCATGATCCCAGTTGTACGTACCTCTGTGTACCTCTACGTGTCATTTGAAATATTGATTTATGTGTTGATATATGTATGTTTGAAATTTGACGGAATATGTATGTATTGAAGCGAAATCTGACGGAATTTGACGGAATATGTTTGTATTGATATATTGAATTTGAAATCTCGATTTTCTGAAACTGGGTTTGTGAAAGGGGATATTATGTGCTCACCTTAGCTGGGTATTATGTTTGAAAATAGATTTACATTACATAATATACATACATGGGTATTAAGCGCCCCTTTAATATACATACATGGCATCGCCTAATGGTTGGAGGGCCCTTGATCAACTTGGCGTCGCCTCTCCTCTCAGACTAACTATTTTTCCCCTTCAAGGGTTTGCATCATCTCTCTCTCTCTCTCATGGGGATAAGAATTAAAAATAATTAAAAAAACCATTAAGAATAATTAAGACTAACTGTCACACCGTTTCCTTCTCTTAAAATATAGTGACATTTCGCTTCAATGAAATCCATCAAAGTTAACACATCCCTCCAAAGAACTTACTGAGAGGATTTATCAATTCACATTAAATTAACACATTCAATTCAAGTACCTTAACAAATCAACAAACCCACTAATTTCAACAATATTATTAGAAATAAATGAACTTTTTGAATTAAACATAGATGCTGGCAATGGGTAATTATTCAACAAAATTTTCTGATTTGGGGTTAAGGTTTAGATGTGGAACCAAGGAATATATACGTAAATGTTGGCAATGGGTAATTTATGCGAGTGATATGTAATTGACTAATCCTATTTTATTAATACAATCTTTTATGGGTTGTTTCTAGAGTGTCTCTGTGTACGTGTGTTTATGCTTACTGATTTATTCTTGATGTTCTGTTTTAAGTTTTGATTTCTAGAGTGTCTCTGTGTACGTGTGTTTATGGGTTGTTTTGAGTGAATTCAAATGGTGTTTTTAGTATTAAAACTTGAAAGGAAATTTCTGTGTTTGGAACAAAAATTGAAAAGAAAAGCAAGGTGAAAATTGTTGTGAAGTAACTCCTCTCTTTATTCTTACTCTGGTAGATGTGCGTTAATTTCATTTTTTCATGTATTGTTTGTTGATTAAAATTGTTTTATTTGGTCATCAAACATAAAATATATAGTACTACAAAATAACTCATGTCTACGGTATTTCTTAATTAAAATTAAATATATACGCATTTAAAATTAAAATATGTTAAAACATTTTTCTTTTTTAAAAATTCAAATTGAAATATATACGGTACTTCTCATCTGCACGTCAAATTAAAAATTGAGTTTTTGAAAAAGAAAAATATACTGACATATTTAATTTTAAATACGTACATATTTAATTTTAATTAAAAAGTGCCGTAAGCACAAGTTAGAAAACTATATACAAAAATTAACTTTTTTTAGCATTTAATAAATTGAGCCCATGGAAATATAATAATTTTTAGTAAAAGTTCATTTTTGAATTGAAAAAGAAACACGCTATTGATTCGATCCAACCCACTTCAACTAATGGAAATATAGAAATTTTGCACACATATATACATGTATCTATTTATGTATCTATATGTGCGAAAAGACGTGTCTATGACACTCCTCAATTAAAATGAAATATATTAGCACATTTTTTTTTGTAAATCACAATTTGAAAGTTATCAGTTAAATATCTAATACAAAGTGAAAATTCAATATTACAATTACATTTATAAAAAGAAAATATCATTATGTGCTTACAATCAAATATATACACTTTTATACTCTTTTACAATGGTTGAATGTATGATGGGTGAATATTTGAAAAAATATATTTAAATTTTAAATTTTTTATTAAAAATAAAAAATTTAAATTTTAATGTGTTTGAAACTTAAATTTTAAAATTTTGGATTTACTAAATTACCAGGATTATTTTCTTCCTCTTACTCTTCTCATATTTTTTAATACTTTTTATATAAAAAATTTTAAATTAATATTTTAAATAATATAACATACAATTTTACACTCTTACTTTTCTTATATTTTTAACTGTTAAATTTGAAATTTAAAATTGACCATGAAGTGCAAGACGTGTAAAATTTTGAATTTGAAATATTTTCAAATTCGAAATTATTTTTATTTTTCTCCCACTCTTCTCGTATTTTTTTGAATACTTTTTATATAAAATATTTTAAATTAAAATTTTAAAAAATGCGATAATATTTGTAATATTTAATAAAATTTTATGCCTTAATCTTTTTTGATTAATGATTTATATTTTTATAGGTTATTTTTATATTTTTTAATGTAAGCTTGCTTTATAAATTTAAATTTGAGTTATTTACATGCTAAATTATATTTTTGTGCATTCAGGCACAGGTAATTGCTAGTTTAAATTAAAATATAATTTTATTAAAAATAAAGAGTTTTTTAATAAGTATTTAAGTTAAACTTTACAAAAATTATTCATATTTTTTAATACTTTTTATATAAGAATTATATAAATTAATATTTAAAAAAAACAACATACAACTATTGAATTTATATTTATATAATAAGAAAGTTTAAAATTTCAAATTTAAGATATTTTCAAATGTTGAATTTGCTAAATGGTCAGAATTATTTTTTTTTACTTTTTTCATATTTTTTTAAATACTTTTTGTATTAAATATTTTAAATTATTATTTTAAAATATTATAAAATACTTTTTGTATAAAATTTTATACCTTAATCTCTTTTTATTAATGATTTTTAATTTATAGATTATTTTTACATTTTTACGTAAATTTACTTTATAAATTTAAATTTGAATTATTTACATACCAAATTATAATTTTATTTTTTCAAAGGTTCAAGAATCAAGAATGAAGCATCCTCGTAGTTCATGAAATCTACAATTAGCTAATTCACAAATCAGAAATATAAGAAAATCATATATGTTTGCACGTAAGACCATAAAACTAAAACATGACAAAATACAGTTCTTCTGTGAAAATCAAAAATAATTTCTTTTGAAATTCATTACTGCCTACTCTAAAATTGAAGGGTTGGAATATATTCTGTTCAACACCCAGAGATAACTTGAATCGACTACTTATAAATCGAGAAATTTTGAATTAGTCCTTCCAAAACTAAATGACTTCCTTTAACAACCAAACACAAAAGATAGTCAAATCCAACTGTCAGATAGTTAAAATTTAACAATCAGACAAATAAAATCATTCAAATTACTTTTGAGTACCTAAGTGGGGGAGAATATATTTCACAAAGGGAAGAAAATATATTTCACAAATTCTCTCTGCAATCAAACAACAGATGGTGGAAAATTAATATGAGAAACAGGCGACTGAAACTCACCGGTGAGATTGGTTCCAGAAATGAGCTTAAAGTAGCCGTAGAAGGACAAACAGGGCAGGCCAGGGATAAGCTTGGCCTTTGCCCATAAACAGTACTCCAATGTGGTGCTTCGCTAACTTTCAATGGATCAAAAGCTTCAAAAAATCAACAGTTCAAAAGCGAGACATAACACCTATTTTCCTACAAAAATAAAATAAAAATGTAAAAATCTACCATCAAAATCACCACCAAAGCAATATACTAACTTTCTCTCTCTAAAACACTTGAAACTTTCTCTAATCGAAGCCCTATTAGGATTCACACAAAACTCCCAAATTCATTCTCTTAGAGTTCACACAAAACCCCAAAATGAATGGATATTTAAATCTGAAATAAACTGAATCAACCCCTTAAAATAAAATGAATAATCAGGAGATTTTATAGAGTGTGGAGATGGGGAAAGCCTGGTCTTTGTGCGCATATAGATACATAAACAGATACATGTATATATGTGTGCAAAATTTCTATATTTCCATTAGCTGAAGTGGGTTGGATCGAATCAATAGCCTGTTTCTTTTTCAATTCAAAAATGAACTTTTACTAAAAATTATTATATTTCCATGGGCTCAATTTAGTAAATGCTAAAAAAAGTTAATTTTTGTATATAGTTTTCTAACTTGTGCTTACGGCACTTTTTAATTAAAATTAAATATGTACGTATTTAAAATTAAAATATGTCAGTATATTTTTCTTTTTCAAAAACTCAATTTTTAATTTGACATGCAAATGAGAAGTACCGTATATATTTCAATTTGAATTTTTAAAAAAGAAAAATGTTTTAACATATTTCAATTTTAAATGCGTATATATTTAATTTTAATTAAGAAGTACCGTAGACATGAGTTATTTTGTAGTACTATATATTTTATGTTTGACGACCAAATAGAACAATTTTAATCAACAGACAATACATGAAAAAATGAAATCAACGCACATCTACCAGAGTAAGAATAAAGAGAGGAGTTGCTTCACAACAATTTTCACTTTGCTTTTCTTTTCAATTTTTGTTCCAAACACAGAAATTTCCTTTCAAGTTTTAATACTAAAAACGCCATTTGAATTCACTCAAAACAACCCATAAACACACGTACACAGAAACACTCTAGAAATCAAAACTTAAAACAGAACATCAAGAATAAATCAGCAAGCATAAACACACGTACACAGAGACACTCTAGAAACAACCCATAAAAGATTATATTAATAAAATAGGATTAGTCAATTACATATCACTTGCATAAATTACCCATTGCCAACATCTACGTATATCTTCCTTGGTTCCACATCTAAACCTTAACCCCAAATCAGAAAATTTTGTTGAATAATTACCCATTGCCAACATCTATGTTTAATTCAAAAAGTTCATTTTTGTTCAATTCAAAAAGTTCATTTATTTCTAATAATATTGTTGAAATTAGTGGGTTTGTTGATTTGTTAAGGTACTTGAATTGAATGTGTTAATTTAATGTGAATTGATAAATCTTCTCAGTAAGTTCTTTGGAGGGATGTGTTAACTTTGATGGATTTCATTGAAGTTAAATGTCACTGTATTTTAAGAGAAGGAAACGGTGTGGCAGTTAGTCTTAATTATTCTTAATGGTTTTTTTAATTATTCTTAATTCTTATCCCCATGATAGAGAGAGAGATGATGCAAACCCTTGAAGGGGAAAAACAGTTAGTCTGAGAGGAGAGGCGACGCCAAGTTAATCAAGGGCCTTCCAACCATTAGGCGACGCCATGTATGTATATTAAAGGTGCGCTTAATACCCATGTATGTATATTATATAATGTAAATCTATTTTCAAACTTAATACCTGTTGGGTCCTCACCTATTAATTGAATCCCATTTATTGCTATCCCTTTCCCCAGAGAGTCTTCTCTCATTTAGTAACCTGTATTGTTATTAGTCATCCCACATTTATGTCTACCTACCTCACTTGACTAGTGTTGATAAAAAGGGAGAGATATTCTATTTATGAGGATGTTAGGTGGGAAGTGAACTGTCTGTCCAGAAATTGATGATACTCTGGTTCAGATAATCCAGAGAGAGAGAGAGAGAGAGGGAAAGGCAAATTATTTGTATTCACTATTATGATTATATAGTGGATTTTGTTCCCTGCCCGTGGATGTAGGCCAAGAGTGCCGAACCACGTTAATTTGTGTGTGTAATATTTTTTCTTTTATTCTGCTTTAATTTTTCCCTCACAAATGGTATCAGAGCCAGCTTTAAAAAAAAAAATTATTTTTTTTTGTTCTCTGTCAAAAAATCAAGTTGTTCCATTTTTTGGATTTGAAATCATCTGATTGTAGATCTGGTCAAGATGAATGCAACGGTTCAAACCGTGTTAAAATCGGAACCCGAACATGCCTGTAATTGCTAGCTGAAGTTCCTGAATTTTTTCGCCCTAGCTGGAGAAGACAGTCTGCAGGGTGTGGAGAAGGTAATACAAATAAATACCTTATATTTTTTTTTTAAGTGAAAGACCATCAAAAGGTGTATCTGGTCTAGTTGGTTCTACACCCCTTGTTCTACCCAAGAGGTTGGGTGTTTGAATCCCTTTCGTTACAAAAATTCTTTTGTGAGAAAAGAAATCCAGGGGGCCACGTCATCCACCAGATCTGACGCCATCTTAGTTGACACATCATCAAATGAGAAGCCACGTCATCTGCCACATCATCAGAGTAAACTGCCACTTCAATCTCATAACAACAGCCACATCAGCAGTCACGTCATCAGATCAGATTGCCACATCAGCTGCCACGTCATTAGATCAGACTGTCACATCAGCAGCTGGGCCCACTGCCACCTCGGTCTATTTGTACAATTTGGCCCAATCAGAAATAGCCACGTGGGATTGTGTATTTGTAAGATTTGTGATAATTGTATTCTGACACGTGGCAAAAGTGTTGTAATCACCCAGTAATAAAAGGACACGTGGCACACACACCAACATAATTTTTCTGAGTCAGCCAATCACTGGCTGACACGTGTCCCCCATTTGATTGTGTTTGACTGTTTTATCCCTCTGCTGGAGAAAATTTTTTAAAACTGCAGAAAGCCCCAGAAAAATTTGAAAAGTTTTAAAAACGCCCTTGAAAAAATTACAGATTTACCCCTGTTTTCTTGAAATTTGTCATTTAGGCCCTCCTAAAGTTTTTTACCCTCCCCGACACTTCTGGAAAGTCTATTTCAGTAAATTCCAACCCTAAATTGGTGAAATGGAGGACTCACATAGTGGCATACCTAAATTAAACTCATCCAATTACCCAATTTGGAAGCCACTGATGGAGGACTTACTTTATTGTAAGGATTTGGCTAACCCAATTGAAAATAAAGGGGTTAAACCGACTGATAAAAAAGATGAAGAATGGGTTAAGATAAATAGAAAAGCAGTGGGGATGATAAGACAACAAATTGATATAAGCATTTTTCATCATGTGGCTAAAGAAAATGAAGCTTATGAAATTTAGAAGAAGCTTGAAAATATGTATGAGCGTAAAACTGGCCGAAATAAAGCACTGTTAATGCGGAGGCTCACTAATCAGAAGTACAGGGATAGTAGCTCTATGACAGAACATATAAGCAATTTCTAAAGTTTGGTAAATCAACTTGCTTCTGTGAATAAGGTGTTGGATGATGAAATGCATGCTCTTCTTTTGATAGGTACTTTGCCTGATAGCTGGGAGACTCTAGTTGTATCTCTCAGTAACTCAACTCCTGGAGGATTAATGACCATGGAAATGGTTCAGGATGCCTTGTTGAATGAAGAGGCGAGAAGAAAAGAGATGGGCTCTCAGTCATCTCAAGACCTTATTATAGAGAACAAAAACCAAAGGCGAGGCAGGAGTAAGAATAGACACAGCAGAAATAATTTTGACCGGAGCAAGTCCAGAAAATATGGCCAGTCCAGAAACCGCAGCCAGTCCAGACCCAGGTATAGATGCTACCACTGTGGTGAGGAGGGTCAGATGAAGATAAATTGTTGGAAACTGAAGAGTGAACAAAGACAAGGGGGCAACATGGAGAAGAAAGAATACAACAATACTGCGGTGACAATTAAAGATATTGTCTCATTATCACTTGAAGAGGATCAGTGCCTTCAGGTGACAGATTCAACAGTTGAATGGATTGTAGACACTGCAGCTTCATTTCATGCAACTCCTGACAAGAACTTTTTCATCTCTTATAGAGATGGAGACTTTGGTGTTGTAAAAATGGGTAACACCAGCTATTCCAAGATTGTTGGAATAGGGAATGTTCTTGTTCGCACCAGTGCAGGTTATTCAGTACTGCTGAAGGATGTGAGGTATGTTCCAGACTTGCGCCTCAATCTAATTTCTGGAGTTGCTTTGGATCGCCAGGGGTTCACTAGCCATTTTGGAGATGAAAAATGAAAGTTGACAAAGGGGGGCTTTGGTTGTTGCTCGAGGGCTAATTTTAGGAAATTTGTATAAGACCCAAATAAAAGTTTATCCAGATAGTTTGAATGCCGTTGAGGGGGAGTCTTCCCCTAACTTATGGCATAGAAGGCTTGCTCACATGAGTGAGAAAGGATTGCAGATGTTGGCCAAGAGGTCTTTTATATACCTCTTGATAGCTCTATAGGCCTGAGTCCTTGTGAGCACTGTTTGTTTGGTAAGCAACATAGGGTGTCTTTTAGTTCTTCTTCCAGAAGAAAGTCAAATGTGTTAGACACAGTGTACTCGGACGTTTGTGGTCCGATTGAGGTTGAGTCTATTGGTGGTAATAAGTATTTCCTGACCTTCATTGATGATAGGTCTAGGAAAGTTTGGGTGTATTTTCTGAAGTTTAAGGATGAAGTTTTTCATTATTTTCGGTTGTTTCATGCTATGGTTGAAAGGGAGACCGGTAAACTGTTGAAATGTCTCTGAACAGATAATAGTGGTGAGTATACTTCTCGTGAGTTTGAGGAGTATTGCTCCAAACCTGGAATTCGGCATGAAACTACAGTACCAAGAACTCCACAACACAATGGAGTAGCTAAAAGAATGAACAGAACCATTGTGGAAAGAGTTAGATGTATGCTTAGGATGTCTACACTACCTAAGTCATTTTAGGGGGAAGCTGTTCGTACTGCTTGCTATGTTATTAACAGATCACCTTCAGCACCACTTGGATTTGATATTCCAGAAAGAGTGTGGACAGGAAAGAATGTGTCATACTCACATCTGCGAGTATTTGGTTGCAACGCCTTTGTTCATGTGCCTAATGACCAAAAAGCCAAACTTGATGATAAATCTCAGCCTTGTGTTTTCTTTGGTTATGGAGATGAGCAGTTTGGGTACAGACTATGGGATCCAGTGAAGAAGAAAGTCATTAGGAGTAGGGATGTGATCTTCTATGAAAATCAAGTTGTTGAAAAGGCTTTACAGTGAAAGTCATTTAGTGTTCCAGATATAATGTCAGATCCTTCTTCCTCGGGTTCAAATGAGGAAGAAACAGCAGAAGAGGTTCAAGAATCTCAGTTTTCAGATTCTGATGATGCTATGGATGAGCAGGATACTAAGAATGTTGATCAGGGGGAGACTTCTACTCTACCAGAAACAAGAGTTGAAAGACCAGCCAGGGAACGCAGGCTGAATGTTCGATATCCAGAATCTGAATATGTTTTGCTTACTGATGAGGGGAAGCCTGAAAGCTATAAGGAAGCCAGAACACACAATGACAAAGATAACTGGATAAAAGCCATGCAAGAAGAGATGATTTCATTGCTTCAGAATAAGACGTATGAGTTGGTCAAACTCTCTTCAGGAAGAAAAACTTTGCAGAATAAATGGATTTACAAGTTCAAGAAGGATGCAACTGGGAAATTAACAAGGTATAAGGCTCACTTAATTGTCAAATGATTCAGTCAACAAAAAGAGATAGACTTTGATGAGATATTTACTCCAGTTATGAAAATGACTTCATTCAGAATGATGCTTGCTTTAGCTGCTGGGATGGATCTTGAGCTCGAACAGATGGATGTTAAGACTGCCTTCCTTCATGGTGACTTGGAGGAAGAAATCTATATGGTGCAACCAGAAGGTTTTGAAGTCAAAGGTAAAGAACATCTAGTTTGCAAGTTGAAAAGGAGTCTGTATGGTTTAAAACAGGCACCCAGGCAGTGGTACAAGAAATTTGACTATTTTATGATAAGTCATGGATTCAGAAGAATAGTTTCAGATTCATGTGTCTACATCCAGAGATTTTCAGATGCCAAGTTTGTTATTTTGCTGCTATATGTTGATGATATGCTCATAGTTGGCCAGAGTTCAAGGATGATTAAAAGATTAAAGTTAGAGTTGTCAAAGTTCTTTGAGATGAAAGATTTAGGTCCTGCACAGCAGATTCTGAGTATGTAGATAATTCGCGATAGAAAAGAAAGAAAAATTTGGTTGTCACAGGAAAAATATGTTGAACGGGTGATTGATAGGTTCAACATGAAGGGTGCTAAGCCTGTAAGCACTTCTCTTGCAGACCATTTCAAATTGAGCAAGAAGTCATGTCCAAATGATCAGAAAACCAGAGATGAGATGGACCATATTCCCTATTCTTCAACAGTAGGAAGTTTGATGTATGCTATGGTTTGCACTCGACCTGACATTGCTAATGCTGTTGGTGTTGTTAGCAGGTTTCTTTCAAATCCAAGAAAGCTACACTAGGAAGCTGTGAAATGGATACTGAGATATCTTAAGGGTACTTCAAAGTTGTGCTTGAGCTTTGGGGGTTCAGAACCAGTTTGGGAAGGCTACACAGATGCAGATATGGCAGGAGAACTTGATCATAGGAAGAGCACTTCAAGCTTTGTGTTTACTTTTGCAGGGGGAGCTGTCTTATGGTAGTCCAAGTTGCAGAAATGTATAGCTCTATCTACTACAGAGACTGAGTATATTGCTATGGCAGAAGTAGGTAAAGAAATGCTTTGGTTAAAGAGAATTCTCAAAGAACTGAGTCAAGAACAGAATCAGTATGTGGTTTACTGTGATAGTCAGAGTGCACTGGATTTGAGCAAGAATGCCATGTATCATTCCCGGACAAAGCACATTGACATCTGTTATCATTGGATACGTGAGATTATGGAAAAGCAGTTCTTAAAGCTTGAGAAGATTCACACAAATCAGAATCCTGCTGATATGTTGACCAAGGTTGTCACCAGAGAGAAGTTTGAATTTTACCGAGACAGGGTTGGCATGGGTACCAGATGATGCTGATCAGATAGTATTTTCTCTCTCCATGGGTTCGGAGGGGGAGATTTGTTGGGTCCTCACCTATTAATTGAACCCTATTTATTGTTATCCCTTTTCCCAGAGAGTCTTTTCTCATTTATTAACCTGTATTGTTATTAGCCATCCCACATTTATGTCTACCTACCTCTCTTGACTAGTGTTGATAAAAAATGAGAGATATTTTGTTTATGAGAATATTAGGTAGGAAAAGAACTGTCTGTCCGGAGATTGATGACACTCTGGTTCAGATAATCTAGAGAGAAAGAGAGAGAGAGGGAAAGGCAGATTATTTGTATTCACCATTATGATTATATAGTGGATTTTGTTCCCTGCCAGTGGATGTAGGCCAAGAGTGCCGAACCACGTTAATTTGTGTGTGTAATATTTTTTCTTTTATTCTACTTTAATTTTTCCCTCAAAATACCCAGCTAAGGTGAGCACATAAAAGCACATAATATCCCCTTTCACAAACCCAGTTTCAGAAAATCAAGATTTCAAATTCAATATATCAATACATACATATTCCGTCAAATTCCGTCAGATTTCGCTTCAATACATACATATTTCATCAAATTTCAAACATACATATATCAATATTTCAAAGGACACACAGAGGTACACAGAGGTACCTGCAATTGGGATCATGACTTGGGTCTCGACGGAGACCCGAGAAGAGGCGACCAAACCGAAACTGAGTTGCAAGCCACTGCAACCGCGACTCTCCCAGTGACACGCTAGACCACGGTGGCTCCGAGGACTTCGTTCCAGGGTCATCGCAGAGCCGAGAAAGAAAAAAAGGGTTTGAGAGAGAGATAGAATACCAGCAAAGATGGTTGAAGTGACAGTGCACAACGGTGGTTGTCCGGTTACAAGTGAGGGAGTAAGAGAATGGCTAGGCGATGGTTGAAGTTGCTGAAATAGAGAGAGAGAAATGGGATTCAGAACTGGCCGGTGAGTGTTTTGTTTGGTGTTTGGTGATTGGGCGGGAGTTTGAAAAGTAAATTTAACGTGTACAAATCTAAGCCATTGATTGAAAATTAAAATTTAACCTCAGCCGTTGGATACATTATGTGAGATGGATATTTTTGAAATGTGATGTGTTTTATTATATAGATATTATTATTAACATTGACCTCCTTATGATAAAATTAGTTAGTAAAACTTAATATCAAATGTCAAATTAATCAAAATTTTAGGTATTTTTCTTATTTTATTTTATCTCATCTCTTTTGGATTTTATCATTTTTTTTTACAAAAATTTTATATTTTTACTTTTTTATTATTTTTAGATATTTTTATAAAAAAAATTAATGAAAATGCGAGGGATAAAGGGAAAAAATAGAAAAAATACTTAAAATTTTAGTTATTTTAACATTTTTTTGTTAAGTTTTAACAAATGATTTTATTGGATGTGTTAACAATATTTCAAAATAAGCGAGTTAAATGTTGCAGTGTTAAATGTAATGACCTAAATATTAAAGGAAGTTAAAATGTAATTTACCATATTTTTTGAAAGTAACACATTATATATATATATATTTGTAGGTTTGCATTTATGTTCGTATGTCGTTTAATCCAGGTTGGACTTCTTTCGTATAATTCAGTGAACTGTCATCACCAAAACAGTATTATGGAAGCTCCATAGACACTGCCAGCAATGCTCATTCAATCTTATCAGTTTGGGTGCCGACTGGCCACTCACCTGCAAAGTTATAGACGATCGCCCCTTGACCAAACTCCTGTGCCATATTCATGGGCACAAGAAATAGAATGCCGGCCGGCAAGCTGGCTCTGACTTGTTGCTGTGCCCCCTCTCTATCTTCTTTCGAATTTTATTAAATATATCAGATAATGTTAGGGCAAAATTGCCATGTCAAGTGCGGAACTTATAGATCGATCAAAAATAATGATAATTTATAGTGTGATTTAAGTAATTATTAAATTGCTCAATATTTATATTTTTTTTAAATTATATATTAAAGTTATATAAAAAAACGTGCTTAGGTGAAACTCCTAAGTCGAAAACATTGTACTGCGAAAATATAAACCATTAGTGGTATATAGTTAATTAATTCTTAATTTTTTACTTTTTAATATTTTTTGTATGAATACAAAAAGTTCAAGATTCAATTTGTGCAATAAGGATCGTAAATCAATAAACTTGAGATTAAATTAAATTAAAATATAAGAGAGAGAGTTGATTTATGTAATAATATATAAATGTTTTCTATTATATTATTTTAATAATTACTATTAAAGTAGTAGTGTCACTGCATGCTAAAAAGTAGAGTTACTATTATAAAAATTTTAAAAAACTAACATTTTGTGATTATTTTAAATCTATCATATAGAAAGGAAAATTACACCTAGATTTCCTAAACGTTTGAACCTTACATTTAGATATCTTATTTTCAAATATTTGTAAAACTTAGGTCCTTCCATTAATTTTTTCTGTTAATTGCATTGTAAAATGATGAAAATGCCCCTGTCTCGTCAGCAACACTCAAGGGGTTTATGTGTAATTAACCTTTTGTTCAAAAGCTTTAGGTGTAATTTATTCTTATTAAAATGGTTTATTTTATTAAATCATATTAATTTTATTAAATCTAATAATAATTTATTATTAAATTAAGTTATAATGATACATTTTATTAAAACTAATTATTACTAAAAATAAATATTTATAACATTAAATTAATTAAATTGATAAAATATATTTAAATTAAATAATCAAATAAATTTTAATTATATTTTATTTAAGTCAATAAATTTTATATTTTTTAATAGAACTATCTATTTTATTTAGATAAAATTAATTACTATAAATAAAATTATATCACCAAACATATTTATGTTTTTATTTATGTTTTAATAAAATTATATATTTATATTTTAGAAATACCCAGTAAATGTTCAAAAACGATTATTCTACAAACTTTTTTATTAAAAATTTATTATTTTTAATTATATTCATCCTCAAATGTATTGAATTAATCCTTTAAATTATTTTTTTCTTAAAAATCTATTCTCACTAATAAAAATGTTTCAAATTATTTTAATTATTAATTATATATTTTTCTCATTTTAATTTTATTTTTAATTATATGATTAAACTGTGTCAAATGAAAAATTAAATTAAATTAGAAAAGACTTTGCATTTAAAAATTTAAAATAATTAATGTTTCCAATTTTTACTATTTAATTATTTTTAGATATATTTTTCTTCGATCAAACTCAATTATAGTAGAGGATTTTTTTTAAAAAATTAGTAATTTTTAACTTTTTATCTTATCATGATCAAAATAATGTTTATAAATTACAAAAATTAAAACTATATTAAAATTAAAAATTGAATTGATAAATAACAATATTTTTTATTAATTAATAATTTTTAAATTGTATCCTATCTTGTTCAAAATAATTTTTATAAATTACAAAAATTAAAACTTTAAAAAATAAAAATTGAATTGATAAATATCAATATTTTTGATTTATTAATTTTTTTTGAAAAAAGTTTTCTACTAAAATTGAGTCTAATTGAAAAAAAAATATATTTAAAAATAATTAAATAATAAAAATTAGAAAATAATTTTTTAAAATTTTTTAGTGCAAAGTCTGTCTTAATTTTATTTTATTTTTCATTTGACATAACTTTAATCATATAATTAAAAATAAAATTTAAATGAGAAAAAAATATGTGATTAAGTAATTAAAATAATTTGGAACATTTTTATTAACGAGAGTAGATTTTTAAGAAAAAATAGTTTAAAGGATTAGTTCAATAGATTTAAAGATGGATATAATTAAAAATAATAAATTTTTGGATAAAAATATTTCTAAATCAATCATTTTTGAGTTATACCTAGTTGAAAAACATTTAGTAGATATTTCTAAAATATAAATATATAATTTTATGAAAACATAAATATGTCTGGTGATATAATTTTATTTAAAGTAACTAATTTAATTTAATTAATTTTATTTGATTAATTAATTTAAATATAATTTAATAAAATATATTTAAATTAATTAATTTAATGTTATAAATATTTATTTTTAATAATAATTAGTTTTAGTAAAATGTATCGTTATAACATAATTTAATAATAAATTGTTATTAGATTAATTTAATAAAATAAACTATTTTAATAAGAATAAATTACACCTAGACCCCCTGAATATTAGGTTAATTACATGTAGACCTCCTGAGTGTTGTTGACGGGACAAGGGCAGTTTTGGTGATTTTATAACGTAGTTAACGGAAGGATCTAAGTGTTACAAACATTTGAAAATAAAAAATTTAAGTGTAAGGTTCAAATGTTTAGGGAGTTTAGGTATAATTAGCTTAATGTTCATGGGTCTAGGTATAATTTTCCCTACAAATGATATTCATGTAGAAAAATATACCAAAAAGTAGAAACAGAATAATGTGATTGTGATAGAGTTATAATTAAAATAGATTTTTATATGTTTATTATTTTCAGGTGATAAGCACAAAAATATTTCACAATTCTGGTTATGGGAGTGCAATTCGGTCAAAATTTAATTTTTGAATCGTAATGAATTATTTATATAATAATAGTCGATTTGGTTATCTTCATAAAAAATAACAGTTAAAAATTTTTGTTATGGTTTTGGAATTTCAAAATCATATTGACCGAAGTAACTAAATTTAATTTACTTGATATATATATATATATATATATTACATAACTGTAGTACGTAGATGTGTACTCATATCATTAACACGTGATATATTAATATTGATAGAATATATATTACAAAACTGTAGCATGTAGATGTGTACTCATATCATATGTAATTTGGATATATTCCTCTTAGTTATATTCTATCAATATTAATATATCACGTGTTAAAATTATATTAACCTGAATGTCTATACTCTTCACGTATTAGTTCAAAATAAAAAAATCAAATCTACTAATAGATTAATCATTTTGATTCTTGAATATATGACATATTTAATTGAACTGGCCGCAATCAAATTAATATAATATAATTTGGTCTGTAATCAACCAATGCATATTTTTTAGTTAGTCTAGTTACCATTTCTCAATTTTAAAATTATTCGATTCGGTTATAAATTTATAATTTTTGAAGCAAACCAACGAATGCTCATCTTTAATTCTAATCACTTTTCTAGCAAATTTTATTAGTGGTGCACCGTTACTCCATCATCAATTATCTTGTTAAACTGTTCAGGTTCTTATAAAATGTCTATTTAAACTAAAATATATATATATATATATATATATATTTGAATAATTATTCTTAAATGATTAACTTAATTTTTTTAATCTTAAACATAAATACAAATGCAACCTAAATACACATCAATCACCACCTTAAATCCTTGATCAATTACCATACCATACTTCGGGCTTTCAATTACATTCAAAGAATATTAATTCCGTCGACTAAACTCATCTCCCTTAGCCAAAGGGCCAAAGCTGTCTAACATTAAAATAAATTATTAGTTAAAAAATAGTCATCCCTCTTTCACCAATTTTGTTAGGGGTTCACTATTTTTCACTTGTAATATAAGTTCTAGGATGAAAACAAATCGTATATTTACGAGTTGCTCAATTTTGATAGTAAAAAAGTTCCGTTTTACCTTAGTTTATAATTTGCTTATAATAGTTTTGAGTTTATTTCAAATCAATTTAATAAAATAATATATTTTTTATTTTATTTTATCAAACCAATGTTATTTTAATTTAATTAAACGATATCGTTTTATTTTAGTTAAACTATTTATTTTAATTTATTATATATTAGACTAAAATGACACCATTTTGATTAGTCACGTCTGTGCTAAAATGGCATCATTTTTAGTTAGTCACGTCACTTTCACTTTGAGTTTTGTGTTAAGCTCAAATTATACTTTATCCAGTTAAACTCAGGCTTAGTACTTATAATTCGAATCGTACTCAAGCAAAACAAAATTCAACTTGATTTGATTCCATCTATAGGGAGAAGTAACAGGCGGCAGCCCATTGAACCTATTCTTGAACCTGCCCGTAAGTACGAGAATCGAACGTAAGTAACAATTTCTTCGTTGTCTAACTTATATTTGCAACTTGCCTTTTGCCTTGCCGCGAAAGCGCACACACATTGGGAGGGATCACTCTGTCCGAGTGTTTGGAGGGCACTTTGTGTTTGGCATTTGGCCAAACAGGGCAAAGGGGCAACGTTTAACGCATGCCCGAGGGGGACAAAGAAAACAGCTCATTGTCAGGTCCCCACCACCCACACAAAAAAGAGAAGGGGGGAACATATCAAGCAAAGTCCAATTCAAATCCAGATCCGATATTCCTTTACGAGCAGACAAGGATTAGCTATGTCACTTACCATCATATCCCCCAACCATATCCAATTCTTGATCCTTCACTCATCCCCCCCCCCCCTTGCCTTCCAGATCACACAAAATCCCACCTTTTCCCACTTTCAGTTTCGTTTAAAATCTGATTGCCATTTGCCAGCAACCCCCTCCCTCACGAAGCTTCCGACTTTGAATTTACGTTAACACCATGGGCTTCTCCTAATCTCAACAAGAGTTTCCTTGGGCTTGTTTTAGAAAGAAAAAATAAATAATTTTTTTATAACTCACTATTTTAGTCAGTTATTAAAATATTAATTTTTATTTGAAAAGAAAAAAAAAATTAGCAATTAACTTTTTATTATTTAATGATTTTATATTTTACCAGAAATTTAAAATATATAAAAATAAATTTAATCATTGAAAAAAAATTGAATAATCTTCTTACCCAGCAAGTTTTAATTTGAATTGATTTTTCCTTATTTTTCACTGGGACATATGCTTTTGCAGAATTTAATGTTCCAAAAGTTAAAAATATAAATTTAAAAATTAAAATTACAATCTTAACCTTTAAATTTTTATAAAAATTCACCGAATAAATAAAAATATTGCAATGGTAAGAATCCATTTTACGCGATGTATAGCAACAAATAATTCTGAAAATTTTTTTAAATTACTTATTTTTTATCTCACTTGATAAATTACAAACACACAAATTATCTCATTTTTATATTTTTTTTATTCCAAACACCCTTAAATATTAGATAAAATTTGACATAAATTTAAAAGTTCGAATTCGATTTTAAACTCTTAAAACTAAAATAAAATTTCAAAATACCATCCACCGCTTTTGACAGTAAACATTATTGAGAAGGGTGAGAGAGGCTAGTTCAATACCCTCCATTTATAGGCCCCATTTGACATAAAAAAATTTCTAAAAATCTTTATAAATCTATAAAAACCTCTCTATTTTTAATTTTTCTGCCATCACTAATTTTAAAAAATTCTAATACTTCATTTAAAAAATAAACAATCTAAAAGTAAGTTAACCGAATGTATAAATTTTTTATACAATCTTATTCTACGTGTTGAAAGCTTTCAAATGAATACCATTATTGTTATTTTTTATAAATTTTTTTGAATCCATAAGAATAAATTTGAAAAACTATTCTCACAATTTGTTACTTTTTAAAAAAAAATCAAAATTAACTTTAAACCACATTTTATCTCAATTTATTTTATTTTTTCTTACTCTTAACGAGACCTTATGCCAATTACTAGCAATTTGAATCAACAAAAATGTATATTTTATTATAATTAAATTCAAACCCTTTACCAATAAGAAAGCAAATATTATCCGGTGGCTTTCAAAATTATAATTCCGGTAAATTAGGAAATATAATTACACAAAAACCAGCCGACATGGCAACAAAAAAACCATTTTAGACGAAAGTGGTGTAATTGCCTTGTCCATTTGTCCTACTTCAAATTATACCGTTCAACTTCAAAGAGATTTTCCAAAGTACGTGATTTAATCACAGTTTTGTCATTTTAAGGCGGCTTGTTGGAGAATCTAATGATTTTGGAGGGCACGGCGGTTGAGGTGGCGGTGGTGAACGTGACTGCGGCGGAGAACACGGCGGGGTTGATAATTCCATTGATAAACGCGGCGATAATGATGGCGATGGCGATGGCGATGAAGATGAAGAGGTGACTGACGGCTGTGATGGTGACGAGGAGAGATCAGATGACTCTGGCGACTTTCTCTTGTTGATTCCTCTGGCTTCCTTCCCAACTCGATCGTCGCCAAACATGTAATCTTTCAGACGCTTCACGTCTGACAATTTCACCGGCTTCACTATGAAATCCTCTGCCCCTTCCTCCAAACACCTGTCATTCAAAACCCCCACAATAATCTTCTTAAATTGAAGAAAGCAGCTATTAATTTTTTGATTTGTTCGAAATTAACCCACCAAAAAAAAAAAAGAATAATCAGATTCAGAATAGTTGGATGGCAAAAAGAAAAAAAAATACAAGAAATGTATATAAAAAAATTAATGTAAAAGTGATAAGTGTATAAAATTTGATTAAAAAATTAATAATTTTTAGTAATTTCTCGCATATTTTGTTAGTCCAAACAGTCCCTAGATACAAGAAAATAGAGAAGCAAAAGTACCTGTCGATCCGAGCCAAAACATTTTCGGATGACATGATCACAACTGGAATTTCTCTGAAAATAGATGATCCCTGCTTCGTATAACAAAAAAATGAAAAACGACTCAGCTATGTATATATACACACACACACACATATATATTGCATTGTGATAAAGTTGGTTTGTTTGTTTGCAGAGAAACTGACCTTAATCTTCTTAAGCAACTCATAACCGGTCATTCCAGGCATGCAATAGTCTGTGATTATCAGATCCACCTTCAAACCCTGAAACCCATTACAGCAAATGATCAATCATTCAACAGATCCTTCCAACTTTCGTTGCAAAGAACCCAATTTCATTGTCATGTAATCTCACTGACATCAAACCCAACAGAGCTCTTCTCCTCATCCAAGCCAAGAAATTGCAGAGCCCTCGTTCCACTGTCCACTGCCGTCACTGCCACGTTTCAAGCACAATCGATTCACAAACCCAAATCAAACAGAATATATAAACCAAAATGATTTTTTGGGTGGTTGTGAAAAGAAGGTACCTTTGCAAGAAGAGATCTTGAGCAACCGTTCGATAACCTTCCTATCAACGAGACTGTCATCGACCGCCAAAACATGGATTTCTTGTGAATCAGAAAACGACACACCGCCGAATTCTTCCTCCACCATCTCCGCCCTCCGCCGCCGCGAGAACACGCCGTTTCTTGCCATTAACGGTCTCAAACTTTACCACTAATTACTTGAAACAGAGTCCCAAAAACAGAACCCTCGCTGTTGTGCGGCCAATTGGTTTATATACGCACCACCTGCGAAGGCTGGCAATGTAGTAAATGCCTATGGGTGGTCTCTGTCAGACACGTCTCTCTCTCTCTCTCTCTTTGTGGAAAATCTGGGAAATCCATGAAATATTACTTTTATATTTTAAGCTATACGCTGAGATTCTGAAATCCACCTTGGTCTGATCTCCATATCTAACCCAATCTTTCACTTTCTCTCTCTTTACGTATCTATAAATAATACTAAAATAATGAAATTTTTTTTCAAGTCTTTTTTTTTACTCTAATTTTAGATGGTATATCTCTCTAATTTTCATTCTTTTTTCTTATAAATTTTTAAATTATTTTGTAATATCTTTCCTTTTCTCATTCATAAAATTTTTATTTTTTTACCTCGTATGTTAAAATAATGTAACTATAACTTTTCTTCTGTACTAGAATGATAGTATATAAGAGATATTTAGTTGGTCAAAATTAATTAAAATTTATAAATTTTTACTAACTTTTTGTATTTTATTCCAATCAAATTTTATTATATATTACTTTTATGTCAAATATTTATACTTTTGCTATATTTTTTAACAAAATTTTTGCTAACCAAACATTCTCATAATTTCAATAAATGTAGAAAAAAAACTCATGAGTTCCAAAAAATGATTCACTTGCTTAAGTTCGGAAGAGATACTCACTTACTTATAAATTTCATATAAATAAACTCATTGGTTACTTATAAATTTCATATAAATAAACTCATTGGTTTCCAAAATGACTCGCTTGCTTATAAATTTAATATAATTATAAAATTTATATATTTTAAATATGTTAATAATTAAGTTAAGAATATAATTAAATATAAAGAATACAAAAAAACTTAAATAATAATTAGGTTATTTCTCTCATAACAACTCTTAAAATTTTTAAAATTTAAAATTACCGAATACTAATTAGACTTATGAGTAATTATTTTTCTAAATAATTTTAAATTTAAATTGGTCACATTGCTTATATTTATTTTATTTTATAAAATACATATGATCAATTATAATTTTTTTATTTAAGTTATTTAATAAAAACCAATTAAGATTTCATTATTAAATCCTATATCACACCTATACATTCATCATTTTACTCTTACATTTTTACAAATTTTCGTATAAAAGTAGTTTTGGGATGGTTTTTTCATTTCAAAATGAGTAAAGAATTAAAAAATAAAACCGTACACTAAAAATAATAAATAATTTAAAATAAAAAATAATTAGGTTAATTAGATAATTTTGTGATTTAGTATATATTTTAGGATAAATTTTAATTTTTATAATTAAGAACCCGTTTGGAGGCTCAAAAACTAGCAAAAATATTATATTTTGGGTGCATTTGGTAGAATCATAATTTTTTCTACTTTTAATTTTTATAATTAAGTAGACAAATCAAAATATTATATTTTGGGTGTATTTGGTGTACCAAAGTTTGATGAAAATCTCTGAAAATTTTTATAAAATTTTACACATTCCCGCTTTCTTAAAATTCAAAAAACGTTCAATATCTTTCCAAAAAAAATCGATAACTATAATTCGGCTAATCAAATAGCAAAAATTTTTTCGCCATTCTCACTATGAACTCCCAAGCTACCAAATGAAACTCACTTTGACTATTTTTATGGCGTTTTTAAAATCGTTCGAACGGATTGTAGAAACCGTTTCGACGGAACCATGTGGCCAACTTTCGTCCAAACGGTTTCTACAATCCGTTTGGACAGATTGTAGTGTAAAGAAGTCATAACTGATTAAAATTTTACATCTATC
This sequence comes from Vitellaria paradoxa, assembly GCA_019916065.1. Classification (NCBI taxonomy): domain Eukaryota; kingdom Viridiplantae; phylum Streptophyta; class Magnoliopsida; order Ericales; family Sapotaceae; genus Vitellaria; species Vitellaria paradoxa. The sequence goes on along the minus strand of CM034233.1, from coordinate 17,851,017 downwards.
CAAACGGAAATCTAATCCGTCGGAATAAAATTTTACTATTCATCTCTAAAAAACACGATTTAAGCGGTGTTTACTAAATATAAAAAATTTTTATAAATTATATTTTATTTTATTTTTTCTAACTTTTTACCACGTCAACTGTACTCTTTGTCTCAAAAAATATTATATAATATTATGCAAGACTAGCATGGGTGTAGCCTGTACGTGTCTTGACTTATTGAAGTTTTGAAAGGGACATATCAAACGAGATGTTGGGGGAGATTTTAAATTGATTGGCAACTTGGAATTCGAGGAGGAGAATGCCGTGTTGACCGGTGGTATAATTGACGGTGGCGCCGCCAGATCGGAGGGTGAAAAGTGAACCGCTGCGACTATCCAACCGGCGGCACAAATAAATAAATAAATAAAAGGCCGGGTGCTCAATCAGGTTGGAAGGATGGAAGAGTGAAAACAAAACAAAAATAAAATTACTTTTAAACTATGGGAAGTGTTTGGAGTTATAATTTTTAGTAATTTTTTATATTTTTTATCAAAAGTTACTCGCTGTAATTTTTAATATATTTGATAAAATAAATAAAAATTTTTAATAATTTTTTGTAATTTTTGAGTATTTGGTAAAATTTTTAGTATTTTTTAATAACTTTTGGTAACTTTTAGTAAATTTTAACAACTTTTGGTTAAATAATAAAACGCGGTAGCATTTCTGGTGACAAGAAAAATAATGAAAAAAACAAAAAAATATAGTTTGAATAATTTTTTGATATTTGGCATTTAATTATTAAATAATATTTTTCAAAGATGAATAATAGAATTCCTGAGTTTCTACGTTAGAAAGTTGGAAGGAAAAATCATTGGAACAGTTTTTTAGATCCATTTCAATAGATTTATGTTAGAATTTTTTAAAAGTTGTTAAACTTTTTAACTTCTGCGTTAGGATATTAGAGAGAGAAACCGTTGAAATAAATTTTAGGGTAAATTTTAATGGATTTATGTCAGATTTTTTAAAATTTGTTGAAAAGTTATTAGAGTTTGTGGAAAAAATTATTAATATTTGTAAAAAAAATTATTGGAATATGTAAATATATATAAATTTATAGAATTTTCACGAAGACCAAGATAGATAAAATGTGTCAAAAAATTATAAAGGGTTTTAGAATTTTTTAAAGATTTTTTTGGCTTTTTTAACAAACCAAACGCACCACATATATATATATTATAATTTAAATTGAAAAATAATAAATGCACTCTTTCAAACTAATGAAAGACTGCAAATATTTTCATCTTTTAAATTTTATATAAAAATTTATTTTAACAAATATGTGAAACTCACTTTTTTTTTCATTTTTCTTTCCTTTTAGAGAGAAAAAAAATGGACCGCACATTTTTTTTTCTTCCTTTTTATGCTGTCATTTTAGACTTTGAGTGTGTTTGGAGTAAAAAAAAGTTAGTAAAATTTGATAAAAGTTGTGAATTCATAATTTGTATAATGAGATAAAAAATAAGTAACTTTTAAAATTTTTCAGTATTTTTTAACTAATACCAAAGCACCAAACGGAGCTTTTATTACTATCATTCTTCTTTTATCCTTTTTCTTCCTTCTAATTTTTCTTCAAACAAACACACACTTAACTTCAAAATTACGGAGACGTTTGAAGTTACAAAAGTTGAGATAAGATGTAATTTTAATTACTTTTGGGGGTTTAAAATGTAACGAACAAATTATAAAAAAAATAGAGAGAATAGTAAGAATTTACAAATTTTGGCTGCAAAAGATAGAGATAATGGTAAAAATTCGTTCAAACGAATTTTAACGGATACTTTTTCATTGTCAGAATTTTTTAAGATTGATAAAGATTTTATTGCGATTTATAAAGATTATTGAGATTGTAGAGATATAAAGATTTGTAGATATTTATGCATTTGGAGATGAAAAAAATTTGTAGAGATTTAGAGAGATCAGTAAAAATTTATAAAAAATTTTCAAAAAAAAATAAAAGTCCAAATGCACCTATATTGCTATGAATGATCTGATTACTGCTTTTTAAGATCAAGAAATATCATTATATAAAAGTCGAATTAGATCTGTTGACTTTTGTTAAAAGCACAGTGCTCTTATGAGCGTATTCGAAGTAAAAAAAGAAAATGTTAAAATTTAAAATTTTGTAATTCATGCAGTGTATAAAAAATTTTAATTTTATAAAAATTCATAGAAATCTGTTATTGGGTTGTAGAGCTCCAAACGAAACTTATGTGAAAAAATTTTATTAAAAATATTTGTTAGAATTACGTCTCAATTTTGTTGTCCTACAAATTTAAAAAAAATTAATTCACCAAATTATTTTTTTAAATTATAAAATTGGTATTTCCACTTTATTTTTATTGAATATCGATTTCTTCAACAAAATCAGATTTCATCTGTTAATTTTTGATAATTTCACTTGTCCAAATTTACAAAAAAATGTTGACATTGTTGATATAATTAAATGCAAAGGTTGCGGTTGAGCAAAACCATGCTTTTTATTGTTGTCCTTTACTTCATTGAGAAGGGTTGTAGTTGCCTTCCCCCTTACACCCAATCTAATATTTTTATTCTTAGTTTATTGCAACTACCATATGCATATGGGATAATTTACGACGTAATGATAGTTATTAAAAAAAAAGGCAAATTTTGTGACTTGAGGTATGTTTGATTTTCTAAAAGAATACTGAAATTTTTTTAAAATCTCTAAAAATTATTTACTTTTTTATTTCATTGTACGAATTATGAATTCACAAATTATTTTATTTTATTTTAGTTTATTTCACTTTTTATCATTCTAAACGTATTCATCATTTTCACGTGTATCGTGAGTGCTGGCATCTTGGCATGTTGGTTGGAGTGGTCACATTTTGGGCTGGGTCTGAATTTTCATCCGAAAACAATAATGTCACAAATATTATAAATAAGATTTTTTCGGAGAAAAGTTTTAGTAGAATCAAAAATACTAGAACATATTCGTACACATAAAAATCTCCATCCAATCCTTATTAGGTCAGAATTGAAAATATATCTTTTAAATATTTTAAGTGACATTTGATTTATTTTTTGTTTTTGTTCTATGTGTTAAAAATTTCAAAATAAGTAAACAAAAAATATTTTATTTTTTTTATTTTGAAATTTTTCTTATTTTGGGTTAAAACTCTCAAAACGACTTTTTAGCTTTTTCATTATATGTGTAAATTTATTTTATATTTTCTAAAACCAAATTTGAAAACACAAGTAAGAAAAATGAATTTTAAGTTATTTTCCTTATCTTTAAAAACACAAAATGAAAAATGAGATTGAAACAAAAAATAAAAAATAGAAAAATAAACCAAATAACACCTTATTGACTTAAATATTAGTCTTTAAATTGTTTATTTTCTCAATATATATATTTGTTTGTTGTCTTATTTAATATATATATATATATATATATTATTTAAGATATATTACTTGATTACATTTATTGTTTATAGGTAAGTCTACTTTAATTCTTGCAATTCTAATTGTGACAAATAACTTCTTATACTATTGCTTAAATGTCAATGTAATCTTTTTGTGCAATTTTATCTAAAATATGGTCGCATCCATACGCTTCTCACACAAGAGGTAGTAAAGTCATTTCTAAAAGGTAAACTACACTTAACACTTATACTTCATCTCCGGTCTCACTTTTATTCATGTATTTTGAATCAAAACACTTTACCTCTATACTTTTAACTTAATTCATTTTCTCTAGATTTTTCTTTCTAATAGTATTTCAATAGTTCATACAAAAGTCATGTCCTCTCTCACACAAACTTTGTTATCGTTTTCGGTGGCGCTTAAGTCTCACAACTACTAAGCCTCCCATTGACGTTTAGGCATTTTTTAATCACTATTCTGATAACGGACTTATAGGCATCAAACTATAGCGTCAAACACTTCCGCTGATTCTTAATTGACCACAAAAAAAAAAAAAAAAAGAGAACGCCCCTACTAATGATAGTGAAAATCTACTTTGCTAATAATCTTGAGTTCTTAGTCATCAAAATATTATTTCTCTCTCTCTCTCTCTCTCTTATATATATACACACACGCGTGTCAACAGAAAATGTTATTATAAAAAGGAAAAGATGGAAGGAGAAAATTGAATTAAAAATAGGTATCAAAGTGTTATGATTTAAAATAATAGGATTAATGTGTTACGATTTTAAATTAAAAGAGATAAAGTAAGATTGTGAGTAAAATATACGAGTGTTAAGTGTAATTTATCTTTTTGAAATGACCACCCTACCCTTTGTGTGAATGCCACATGACAAGTTAACAACCAAATTTCAAACAGAATTGAACGAAAATGACTATATTGACATTGGATCGGAAGTATAAGGAGTTAATTATCACAATTAGAAGTATAAGGATTACAGTGAAATCAAGTATAAACTACAATTGTGACAAGTGTAATTTATCGAATTGAAGGTGTGTTTGGAGTGAAAAAAATTAGTAAATTTTAGTAAAAGTTATAAGTTCGTAATTTGTGTAATAAGATAAAAAGTAAATAATTTTTTAAAATTTTCATTATTTTTTAGCGAAAATCAGAACTCCAAATGAGTTTGAGTAAGTCCTAATGGCGTTATAAACGTTAATAAGACCTTAAATATTAGGTAGAGTTTGGGAAAAAAAAGTTAGTTTTTTTGTAAGTAACTGTTAGCTAACTAATAAAAAAACTACCTTTTTTTGCTTGAGAGAGGAAAAATGTTAGGTTTGATTTGACAAGTAAAAAGGCTAGCAAGTTTGTAGCTAGCAGCTATTGGCTATTAAAAAACTAGATTTTTATGTTTAGGAAAAGAAAAAAATTAGTTTTTTAGTAGTTAATTTTTTACTTTTTTGTTAATTTGACATTTTTGCTCTTCAAAGTTAAAAAAAAAAGTTAAAAATGTGAGAGAGGTAAATTTGGTCATTTTAGAAAAAATAAAAAAGATAGTAACTGGTAGCTCTAGCTACTAACTATTTTCGCCAAATGGAGCCTTAGTTTCTTTTGGCCGTTTGGTAATATTATTATTTTTCTGTTTATATTTTGATTTTTATTTTCTGTAGTCATTTTTTTTAAATAAAAACTAAAATTACGTTTAGAAATACAATTTTATTTACATTTATTAATTTTTTATTTTCATAAAATATTTAGTTTTATTAGTTTTTAAAAATTAACTGAATTTAACAAATATATTTTATATTAATTTAATTTAATTATATTATTTATTAAAAATAATTGAATAAAATATAAGTGTTATATCATTTAATCCAATAAATATAAAGTATGTTAATTATAATTTAATTATATTATTTAGAAAAAATAATTGAACAAAATATATTTCATAATAATTTAAATAATTTAATTATGATATTTATTGAAAATAATTTAATAAAATATAATTCATATTAAATAAATAAATCAAATTAATTATTAAATTAAATTAAACAATTTAATTATAGTATTTATTAAAAAATTATTTAATAAAATATATTTACATTAATTAAATTAAATTAATTTAATATATTTTATTATTTATTAAAAATAATTTAATAATATATATTTCCTAGCAATCAAATTAACTAATTTAATTTAATTATTTATTAGAAATAAATTAGTAATATATATTACATATTAATTTAACTTAAATATATTATTTATTAAAAATAATTTTAGTTTAATAAAGTATTTGAATAAAATAATTTATTTTAATATGATATAACAAAAATGAACAAAATATTAAAACTGACAAAATGTTTGCAACAGAAAAAATAGAATGAAAACACATTTTTTTGCTTGCGTTTTTCTGTTTAGGTTTTCATTTTTTTGGAAACAAAAAACGTAAACAGATTTAACAAACATGTTTCTGTAGCCAATTTATAAAATTTTTAAAACATAAACAGAAAAATAAAAAAATAAAAACATTATCAAATAGGGCTTTAATACTTAGTTTTTTTTTAACTTTTTGTTAATTTAACATTTTTACTTTTCATGATTTAAAAGAAATTTAAAATATAAGAAAGTAAATTTAATCGTTTAAAAAATAAAAAAATTAAGGTGACATTTAGTTTACTTTTCTAATTTTATTTTATGTTTTAAAAATCTCAAAATACGATAACAAAAAATGCACTGTTTTTATTATTTGGAGATTTATCTTATTTTGTGTTAAAAACGCTCAAAACGACTTTTTGTCATTTTCATTTTACGTGTAAATTCATTTTTTATTTTCTAAAACAAATTTTAAAAATATAAATGACCAAATATGTTTTGAGCTATCTTTCTTATTTTCAAAAGTGTAAAATGAAAATTGAGTTTAAAATATAAAATAGAAAACAAAAATAAAGAATAAAAAACAGAAAAACAAATTAAATGAACTCTAATATTTAATCATTTAATAAAAAAAATCAAAATGTTAAGCAGCCAAGTGATGGCTGTTGCCAAATGCCACTTAATTGAAGTTACGCTGTTCATTGAGAGTTATAATAAATTAGTGAAATTCTACGTTAAAAAAATGTCACCTAATGAGTAATAAAAAAAATGAAGGGTTACGTACATCTCTCCAGTTTATTATTTGTTTACGTGGTTATTAAACGTTACAATAAATTGATGTGGGTTCTAAATTATCAAAAAATTATCTCTTAAAACTAGCTTAAGTGGCTTGTGGATATGAGTGACTCGTGAGTGTATTTCTCACAATGACCATACGGATCTAATTCTTAATTTAAGTAAAATGTACGTGATAAATAATATATATATTTTTAATTTACCTATTAATTACATAGTTAGTTAAGATTACGATAGCCTGACCAATGATCCGAGTTAAAAAAAAAAAAAAATCAACTTGGCACGAGCAGCGGATAGAATGTGAGAGATTTGAAAGTGCCCAGTGAAAATGTCTTAATGGGTCCCACCCATACGGACACACTTCCGTTCCGTGTAGTGTTTTAATGAAGACATTTTGGGACACTGCAAATCAGATCTCACAACAGATCGTGATGGATAAGCTGTGACAGCCAGCTTGCCATTTCTCTTTCCAAAGCGATTATGGCTCCGTTTAAAGGAAAAAAAAATTAAATAATAAAAATTTTAAAACTTATTTATTTTTTAATTTATTACGTAAATTATCAATTAACAATTTATTTTATTTTATTTCATTTCTGTTATTCTAAACATATCTTATATTGACCATGTTTAAAGTTAAACAAAATAATATAAAATTTTACAAATTTTTACAAATACAAATTATATAATTATAAAATTTAAATTTTCTGTTTAATACGTAAAACATAAAATATTAATTTTTATAACTTTATATAATTTTAAATACAGCCATTTTCTCACATGAGAGAGAGAGAGAGAGAGAGGCGATTCTTCGGTAGGAGCAAATATGGGAGATACGGATAGGCTGTCACATATGACAGGCACATCCACCGCCGTGCGATCTGGATTCTATGATAATTAGCAGTCTGTGATCTGGATTCTAAATAATTAACAGCACGTAATCTCCTGCCGTACATCATCTGGGATTTCCACCACACGCACCAAACACCGGGGGTTGGATCTACCCTCGCCTTCTCTTGGCTTGCTGTTTGCACTGATTTGATTCTCGTCGGCCCCTATTTACTACTTCGGATCAGGAATTCTTTAGCCAACATTGACCTCGTTTGGTGGTTTAAAAAAAAAAGCAAGAATTTTTTTACAATTATTTTCTTTCTTTTCTTTTTTTTTTTTCCCTACAAATCACCCACAAAAGTGGGAATTGTTTTAGGTCCCGTTTCGTGCAAATGAAATTTGGAAGGAAATAAAAAGTGAGAAGAAAGAATTAACAAAAAGGAAACAAAAAAAACGTTTTTGGTTGAGTGAAAAAGTGAGAGGAAGGAAAAGAGGTATATATATATATATATATTTATATATATATATTATAATTTATTTTTAAATGAAAAATTATTTTATAAAATGTGACCCGACTTTGATTTTTATCACAATTTTTTTTCTTTCGCTCTACTCTTCCCTCCTCTTTTCCTCCCAAATTTGGAAAGATAAAAATAAGTGGGATCCACCCCTTATTTTTTAACCCATTTTTTCACTCCATTTTCCTTCTTCTTCACTCTTTCCTTCAACTTAACAATGAAAATGAAGTATTATTCTCGCTCCATCTTTCATCCGTCCTATTTTCCATCCAACCAAACGTACCATTAGGATCAGTTCTTAAAATACCATCAAAAAGTTATTATTATTATTATTTTTTAATTTTTACCTAATAACAAAAAATTATTAAAAATTATTAACTATTTTTTAACTTCTTACTAAACAACAACATTTTTTTAAAAATTTTAATCTTAAATTTAATTACTTATTGCTAGAACTTCCTAGAATTTTCACTTTTTTTTTTTTCTTTTAACATCCAAATGAGTCTTTTATCCTGACTCCCCTCTCAGCTTGCCCCAACACTGATCTAAAAAATTAAATGTAATAAAAAATTAAATATAATTATACGTAATAAAAAATTAAATTTCAATATAACATATAATAAATTAAATATTATTATATTGAGGCCAATATATATTTTAAAATATATTATTGTAATTACATTTAATTAGTAAATTAAATATAATTAGAATTATAATACGTATGCATGTTATTTTAAAATCAATTGAACAATTGTGTTGTTTTTAATGTAAATTTTTTTGTATGTTTTATTACACATAATTTATTAAAAATATATATATATATATATTAAAAAATATATATGCTCAATGACCTAATCTGTCCAGACTTGATTTCCGTAAGAGCAGTCAGGTCAAGTCGACCCGTTGGACGTGCCTACCAGTTTGGCAAGCAAAATTTGCTTAAAAGATCATTCTTAGACTAAAAGTTATTAATTCGAAAAAAATTTAATTTCTTATACATTTAGTAAAATATTAGTACTTTTTTTACAAAATTTTCCAAAATTTAGTGGAAGCTGAGCTTCTCCAAATTATTAAAAAATTTACCCACTGGATAGTTGAAAAAATCAGTCTACCAATTAAAGACTTGATAAGAAAAAATTTTGCCAAAACAAATTGACTTTTTAACCAAAAATTGTTAATTTGGTAAAAATTTAACTTTTCAAGTATTTGATAAAATATTAATATTTTTTTAAAAAAATGTTGCTAAATTTAATAAAAATTAAACTTGTCCAAACGGCAAAAAATTAGAACCACTGAATATTTAAAAAATAATAATAAGCATATCAACTAAGCTTAAAGGGTACATTGCAATTTTTTTTTCTCTCCTGAATATATGCTTTATATATATATATATATATTGATTAGGTGCAAACCTATATTGTTAATTACATTATCTTCGCCTTCTCTCCCAATAAATCATGAATTTGGGATTTCTATGTATATTTGGAAGGCGATGCTTTTAAAATAACAAAAAATTAGTGTAAATTAATAAAAATTATAATTTCATAATATGTGCAGTACGTAACAAAGTTAAAGATTTATGGAGATTGATGGTAAAATTTAGAACTCAAAGAGAAGACAATCATTCAATTTTTTAGATTTTTTATTTTCATTTAAAAATTTTAAAAATAAAAATAACACAAGTTTGGTAACCATTTCAATTTTATTTTATTTTGTGTTCAAAACATGAAATGGGTTTTCAAAGTGACCAAAATTTAAGAAAAACACCAATTTTCACATGTTCTGGGACTTAATTTAACATGGATTATTTTAATAATAAATTATTAGAAACTCAATTATGCACTTATCTGTTATTTATTTTAATAATAAAAGTATTATTTTAGTTGTAATTTAATTTTTAATTAAATATTATAATAAAATAAATTATTTTAATATTAAACTGCTATTTATTTACATAATAATTGTTATATCAATAAAAACAATTTGATAAAATAATATTGGACTATTATTTTTAATTAAAAATTATTAATTTAACACTATTAAATTTTAGTAAAATAAAAGAAATTATTTTAAAAATAAATTATTACTTATTTTCGTAATAATTTGCTATCTTGGTAACTAATTTCAGTTTTTTAGTCATTTTTAATAAAATAAATTATTTTAATAATAAGTATACTTTTAGAAAGAAATAATTTTTAATAAAAAAAACTTCAAAATAAATAAATTATTACTGTAACAACAATTAATTTATATTAGTAAAAATATCTTAATAATAAATTATTATCTTAGTAACTAGTTTCAACGATGCGAACTCAAAGCTCTGGTGTCATTTTAGCTTTTGTGTATAAAATTTTAAAAACAACTAAGCATTAACAAACTTATTTCATCTTCTCATTTTTTTGGTCTTAAAGGAAAACGAAAACTAAAATCAAACGGATAGTTAATTGGTCGTGCTCCTTAATTTGACACCCTACTTATTTATTTTTTTTTTATATTGGGAAAAAAAAGGAGTAGATTATATATGCCATTTGGGTTCAAGATAATTTTTCTTTTAATAATTCCTTTTTTTTATAATTCCTTTGTTATATCGGATGATGTTCCAAGTATCTATGAACAAATAATAGTGCAAAATAATTCTGAGAGTAGTTTAACTATTAAGATTTTGAAATGCTTGTTTTTCAATGGTTAATAGTTTGAATCTTCTCAAGCTCGTTGAAATTTCTCAATAGTCACTAAAGGTGAGTTTGGAGTAAGATAAATTGAGATAAATTGAGAGTTCATAATGCGGGCAATGAAAGAAAAAATTTGATATGATATAAAGTTAATAGAGATTTATAGAGTTTTTTGGAGTTTGTTTACAAACCAAACGGAGCCTAATTTGAAGTGTCCACAAATTGATCTAGACGTCCCAAATTCTCAAAAAAAAAAAAAAAAAAAATATGATTAAACTAGTTTATGTATATCAATTAAAATGCGTTAAAACAAATTAAGTCTCTGTTTAGAACGGTGGACTTGATGGGATTTAATTTCATTTGATGAAAATTTTCACCAATTTTTATCCTTGAAATTAAAATAAGATTTTATGAATTAGATTTAATTTCATTTTATAGTTTAAATTTTGAAATTTTTATAACATTTGAAATCTAACAAAAAATAATAAATTTGATAAGAATTCATTCTTTTTTTTTTTTTTAAACTATCTAAGTAAGTGCGTAAATTTACTCTCGTATATCATATTTACCTTATTTTTTTATTTTCTATTAATATGATCAAATTTAGTATTTTTTTAAATTAATTCAATTTTTAAGTTTAAATATGTGTTTGGAACATAATTTTATTTATCAAATAAAATTAATTCTTTATTTTAAAATTAAATTAATTATTTATTATAAAATTAAATCAATTATTTAGAAAAAATATTTTCAAATGGAATGTAAATGTAAAACAGTTGATGATCAAAGACCAAAAAGATGGATTAAACGCATGCATGTACAGCAGCTCGTGATTGTGATCATTGTCGTGGGTGGGTGGGTAGAAGAAATTAACGTATATCTTATCACGTTTATTGAGACTTAGTTTGTTCTCTATTGAATTAGTCAAAGGCGCACCCCAAGTTTCAAACTATAAATCTCTGAAGATCGATCTAGAGATTAGTGATTGAATTTGTCCATTCTCCCATAGTTTTTCATTAAAATTTTAGCAGATTTAAGCATAATTTTAACTCCACAATTAAACTATATCTGCAGTGTTTGAATGATAAAAAAGATACAAATATATATATATATATATATATAATGTTAATGTAAAAATTTTATGTAACGAAATTTAATTTAAAAAAATATTAAAAAATGATAAAAGTTAGTAAATTTTAATAATATTTTGAGGTTCTAAATAACCATAGTCATTCCTATTTTTGTTAGAATAAAATCGATATAAATAATATATATATATATAAAACCTATGAATTTTTTTAGTAAAAAACAGATCGAACCAGAAGCTGCGCTCCTGAGCAGGACCCACTAATTCAATTGCAAGTTTGCTTTTATACGATTCTTATGTTTAAAGAGTCAAAAGAAGGGCTACGATAATGGCACTACAATGGGGTTAAATTCACTTCCTTTTGCCGGGTATGGCTTGCACATACATTATAATCAACATAAAAGTCATATTCATAACCGTTGAAACTGTGCACCGCAAAAAAGTTTTACTAGATCAAATAATTAAGGATTGGCGTTGGCACACGTTACACAAACATTTATACATGGCCCCGTTTGGAGTAAAAAAAATAAGATAAATTAAGATAAAATGTAGTTTAGGATTAATTTTAGTGTCTTTTTTCCTGAAAAATAGTAAATAGTGGGAACGGTTTTTTAAATCCGTTCTCACGGATTCAAAAAAATTCACAAAAAATAGTAACAATGGTACTCGTTTAAAAACTTTCGACATGAAAAATATAATTATATAAAAAATTTACATATTCGGTTAACCTACTTTCAGATTTTTTTATTTTTTTAGTGAAATATTAAAATTTTTTGAAATTAGTGATGGCGGAAAAATTAGAAGTAGAAGGGTTATTGGAGATTTATAGAATTTTTTAGAGATTTATAGTATATCAAACGGGCTATATATATATATATATATATATAAATATTAAGAGAGGAGACACTTACTCTTATATACATATATACTTAGAGTGTTTGGATAAAAGTTAAAAAAATAGGTACTTAGAGTGTTTGAATAAAAGTTAAAAAAATAAAAAAAATTAAAGTATCATTTGGTATACCTACTCTAACCCAATTTTCATTTTGTAATATTAAAAAATAAGAAAAATAACTCAAAACTTATTTCGTTACTTGTGTTTTGAAATTTATTTTAGAAAAAAAAAAAAGTTTACACATAAAATACAAAACGATAAAAAATCATTTCAAGCGTTTTCAATTCAAAGAAAGGAAAATTTTAAAATAAGAAAAACAGAAAAATGTAATTTTTACATTTTTCTGTTTTTCTTATTTTGAAATTTTCAAAATATAAAACACATAAAATAAAAAATAAAAAATAAAAATAAAAAATAAAAATACAAACCAAATAACACATAATCTTTTTATTACCATTCTAAAAATGGACATGAATTCTCTAATTTTTTATAATTTTTTACAAACGTGATTAATAAATATACAAACTTCAGCTTATAAAAAAATTAAAATTTGATGAAAAAAGGTTATATAAAACAATAATAAATTATAAAATAATTAAAAATTTATTTTAATACCCAAACCAAGCATAAGATTTATGTTCAATTTATAGTCTCCTAAGAAATCTACTTAGGTCATGTTTGGAAAGCCTAGCCTAGGGCAAACTAGCCAAATTTGATTACAACAAGGCCATTACGTTTTTGTGTGGAGTTATGACTCATTAAGGCACCGTGTGCAGTGCCGATAAACGGAATAAAGCAAAATAAGTCTCCAATAATCTCTACAAATTACTAAAATTCTCTATTATACATTTACATATTCCTATCTTTATTAATTTCAAAAAATTTTAATATTTTTATTAAAAAAATAAAAAATCCAGAAAGAGGTTAACCGAGTATATAGTTTTTTTTAACAATTATATTATTCGAGTCAAAAACTTTTAAACAAGTACCATTGTCGCTATTTTATACGAATTTTTTTAATCCGTTAGGATAGATTTGAAAAAATCGTTCTAAAAGTTTTGATACTGTACATTTTTAAAAAGACTTTTTGAATCCTTTAGAATAAGTTTAAAAAAAATTGTTATAACAATTTACCATTATCGAGAGAGAGAGAGAGAGTAGAACTATGGTGAGTAACATTGAGTGTCAATTTTTTGAATCCATTAGAACGGATTTGAAAAAATTATTTTAACGGTTTTAACACTGATTATCTCTAAAAAATATAATTTGAAAAAAAAACACTAAACGTTAAAATTAACCAAAAATTACGTTTTATGTCAATTTATACTTTTTTACCATTCTAAAGCTACCAAAAAGGGAAGGTTAATATTTGAAATGATGTCGGTTAAATAACTTTGAGATCAAAAATCGTTAAATTAAAATTTAATTGTTTAAATAAGTTTAACATGTTTATAAAGATTAAATTTAATTGAATCGTTAAATTTTAATTTAATAATTTTTCAGTTAACAACATTTGTAATGAAAGTCCGAAATATAGAGCCGGTTTGGTTGACAAAAAATAAAATAAAAAGTATAATAAAAGTAGAAAGATGTGTCATAAAGGTGATATGTAAAAAATTTTAATTGAAAAAAAATTTAAAAATTAGTTAAACTTAGTGACTTTTAGTACCACCAAACATGCCCATAAACCAATGTAAATTGTTAGAATTTTATTCCAATAATTTCTGAACTGACATCGTTTCGGACGTTGCCCCCACCCCCGGGGAATCCATGACTTTATTTGGTGTAAAATTGAGCGAATAAAGAAGAAAGCAATAGCAATGTCGATGTCGATGTCTTTTTCATTAGGATCTGGCATTTTTCTTTTCAAATTTTTTGAGTGACATTTGGGGCATCTTATTTTTTTTCATACGTATGTATATATTTATGTTTATATGTATATCTTGTGCTGACAAGAGTACAAAAGCTCAAAATCTTTCCCACTTTACCAAACAGGTAATCAGCCATCACCGCGCTTTCTAAACAATACCACCCAAAGGTTGCAGTATAATTGGTGAGAGAAAAGAATAAAAAAATATGGATGAGATAAAAAATTATGAGAATACACCAGCAGGAATAGGGTTGATTTGAAAAGAAAAGATAACTTGTGGATGGTTTCGATCGCTTCCAACGTATGGCGACGTGGAATTGGCTTAGAGATTGCCAAAGGCAAAGTAGCTTAGAGAGAGAGGGAGAGGGGAGAGAGAGCCTCCTCATGGCAGAAATTTGTCACAAGTGTCAGCAGCTGACTCAGTAGCACCGCAAAATGCCATCGGATTTGACACTCCAAAGTGTTGAAGTGATGGAGGAAAAGAGACGAAGGTATCAAAATCTTTTCATAATCTCTCCAGCCCTAATATTTTTCAATAATATTCTTGTTTTTCTTCTGATAAATTATTGGGTATGTGATTCACCTATTTACCAAAAATAAAAATAAAATAACTTTTATTGATCTACTCCCATCTAACAAAATTATGAATTTTTAATTTCTGTATTTAATTTTTAATTTCTGTGCTTAATTTTTGATTTTTAATTTTTATTTTTACAATAAAAAAGAAAAAATTTAAAAATACATTTGATAATAATAATTATTGAGCGAGGCCTGTAACTCAGTTAGTTAAGAGTCTTGTATTGCTCACTCATGATTCGGGTTCGAGTCCCCCTCCCCACTTACCTAACCAAAAAAAATAATTGTTAATTAATAATTATAGTATTTCGAAGGTAGTCACCAACGATGAGTGATAATTGACGGTAAAAGTATAATTAGAGATAAGTGGTGACAATAATAGAAGATGAATGGTGGTTAATCAATAGTAGCGGTGACAATGATAGGACGTGGTGGCATGGGTGATGGTGGTGGTAGCCGGCTAATGGGTGATGGTCGATCAATGATGGCGGGTGTTGGTCAACAGCAGTGCCAATAGCTGGTAGTTGTGATTAGTGGTGATTGTAGAAGAAAATAAAAGCTTGATGAAATACATTTTTTATATTTTTATAGTTTTTAAAAATTTTAAAAGTAAATTTTATTTTATTAAAAATAAAAATAAATTATCAAATGAGTTTTCATATTTAATTTTTAAATTAAAAAATAAAAACTGAAAATTAAAAATTAAAAAAATTGACAAACAGGACCCTGAGTTAGGGCAGAATAACCCAAGCAACTGGGAGCAGAGATTGGTGGGGTGGATCTCGGTCGAGGTGTTCCAATAGGGACAATTGAAAGCGTAAAATGGTTCATACAAAGAAGGGCGAGTTGACCAAAATTTGTCCCTCGTTGTATTCCTATGTGGGTAGGATCCATTTCAATTGAAGCCTCTGCCCCCCAAAGGGTTAAGAACTTGGAGTCGGGGTGTCATGGCAACAAGAACTAGCCATGATTGATTACAGGAGAGCCATTATTATGTTACATATATATAGCTACACTGAGAGGAATTATAAAAATTATAATTTTATAATTCGTAGAATAAATAAAAAAATTGAATTTTATAAAAATTTGTAGAATTATTAACAAATCTTTTATTTGCCTATAGATGAGTTGATTTGCACAACTTGATTGTTGTATTTGTTTATTGTTAGTTTTATACTAAAAGTGTGCATGTTTGGTGGGTATGATTTTTTTTAATTTCTTTAAATAAAATAAAATTTATAAAAAAATTATTTATGTAATTTAATTAAGGGTATAAAAATATCTGACATTATACAACTCATGATATTTTAATGTAGAAGTATAAATTGCATCTACTGATATTGCCTAATTTATTTTCTTTGATTAACCAAAACTTATCATCACATTTGATTTTTTGAATATTTATTATTATTATTATGAATAAATTATACTTACTTCTATTTAGGAGATGTTTGGTTGACAAAAAAAGAGGTAAAAAGTACAATAAAAGTAGAAAGATGTGACATAAAGGTGAAATGTGAAAAATTTTGATTAGAAAAAAGTACAAAAAGTAGTTAAAGTTAATACAAAAAGTAATTAAAGTTGGTGAGTTTTGATGGTACCAAACAGGGCCTTAAAATTTAAATAATTATATTTACTATTGTCTAATATTTATTAACCCAAACTTCCCTCCATTAGTATTATTTCTGATTACAGTATTTTTTCTTTTCTACAGGGACAAATATACCCCTAACCCATCAGATAAATAATAATAATAATAATAATAATAATAATAATAATAATAATGTAAAATCTCCATTACCTCAGTCAGAGCAAGATATCAATTTATGTTTTTGTTTATATCTCCTCCCTTTCGATTCTTCAACCCATCACTTCATGCAAAATAATTACATCAAAATGTCAAAACCTAGGTTAAACTATAATAAACCTAGAACGATAAATTTAAAGCATCATATCCATTTTCAAATCAATAATACATGGCATCCGTTTCGCGTGGCAAAAAATAGTGAAACACAGCCATTAATGGTGATTTGAGAAATTTTTTTAGTGTTTGACACGTAATTACTAAATTATGATTTTTTTTAGAGATAATAGTAAAGTTTTTCTGACTTTTGCGTTATTTTTTTGGAGAGAAAAATTATTCGAATGATTTTTTTATTTCATCGGCACGATTTTATGTCATAATTTATTAAAAATAGTTAAAAAATTTTTGACATTTGAAAAATGTTATTGGAGTTTTTGAAATATTATTGAGATTTATAAAAAATTTATTAGAATTTATAAAAATTTGTTGGAATATATAAAAATTTATTAGAATATGTACATACATATAAATTTATAAAAATTTCACGAAATATGAGGATTGTAAAATATGTTAAAGAATTTTAAAAATTTTTAGCATCTTTCAAAATTTTTTTGTTTGTTGTGCCAACGAACCAAAATCGTCAAAGGCGAATTTTGCTCCAAAGTAGGCTATAAAAGCCCCTAATTCTCAAAATACCAACATTCATCGTTTAAACCAAAAGCGAGCAGCACCCGTAATTTTCGACGTTAGATCAAAGTACTGTTGAATCTACGGGTTGGCTCAAACAAAAATTTTATTATAAACCCCCCGCTCACGCATCTAACAGTTAGGGGCGGGGAGAGGATGGACGCGGGGGTCTGATATCGCGGGCGATGTTAGCCAGCTGCTCTCGCAGTCGTGGGTGTTTATTGGCCGCTCGTTTCAACCTCTCTCTCTCTCCCGCACAATTGTGGCCGTTAATTTTTTTTTTCTTTTGCTTGGTTCAGCGCACGTCTTTTTTGTTTTTTAGTTTAGTTAAAACCAGCCAGCAAAGCTTTGTTTCAGAAGAAAAAATATTAATTTTTTAATTAATTATTATAAATTATTTTTTTGTTTAAACAAGAAAAAAATATTTTTTAATAATTATCTTTTTAATTTTTTGTTAATTGAGTATTTTTGTCCTTCAATATTTAAAATAAGTTAATATGTAAGATGGTAATTTGGTTATTTTCAAAAAAATAAAAAAATTAATAACTGATAACTGAGTTGCCAACTTTTTTTCTCAAACGCAACTTTCAACCTCAGTTAACTCAATATAGTCGAGTTATCAATAATTGTTTTTTTTTAAATGACCAAATTTACTATTTTACATGTTAACTTATTTTGAAAAAATTAATATTTTTTTTTTTCAAAACACGGTCTTGTTGGCAGATTTAAACTAAACTGGAGGAAAAAAAACATGCGCGAAAGGCTGAACCAACCAGAAACCAAAAAAAAGAGAGAGCCTTTCGCGTAGGTTTTTTTTTTTTTTCCTCCAGTTTAGTTCAAATCTACTCGTTTCAACCTCTCTCTCTCTTTTTGTTTTTGGTTGGTTTAACCTTTCATGCAAGTTTTTTTTTCCTCCAGTTTAGTTCAAATCGGCTAGCAAGACCGTGTTTTGAAAAAAAAATATTAATTTTTTCAAAACAAGTTAACATGTAAGATAGTAAATTTGGTCATTTAAAAAAAAAATCAATTATTGATAACTCGACTATATTGGGTTAACTGAGGTTGAAAGTTACGTTTGAGAAAAAAGTTGGTAACCCAGTTATCAGTTATTAATTTTTTATTTTTTTAAAAATGATCAAATTTACCATTTAACATGTTAACTTGTTTTAAACCCCCTCTCTCTCTCTCTCTCTCTTTTTTTTTGTGTTTCTGGTTGGTTCAACCTTTCGCACAGGTTTTTTTTTTCTTCTAGTTTAGTTCAAATCGGCCAACAAGACTGTGTTTTAGAAAAAAAAATTAATTTTTAAGTTAACATGCAAGGTAGTAAATTTGGTCATTTAAAAAAAATCAATTATTAATAACTCAGCTATATTGGGTTAATTGACGTTGAAAGTTGCATTTGAGAAAAAAAATTGGTAACTCGACTATCAATTATTAATTTTTTTATTTTTTTGAAAATTATCAAATTTACCATCTTACATGTTAACTTGTTTTAAACATTGAAGGACAAAAATGTTAAATTAACAAAAAAATAAAAAGATTGTTATTAAAAAATAATTTTTTCTTGTTTAAACAAAAAAAAAATTTATAATAATTAATTAGCAATCAATTAAAAAAATTAATATTTTTTTTTTCCGAAACACAACTTTGCTGGCCGGTTTTAACTAAACTACAGAAAAAAAAAAAGACCTGTACGCTGAACCAAGCAAAAAAAAATAATAATAATGAACGGCCACGATTGCGTGGGAGAGAGAGAGGTTGAAACGAGCGGCCAACGAATGGCCACGACTGCGAGGACAGGGGCCTAACATCGCTTGCGATGTCAGCCCCCCTGCTTCTAGAGAGGATTAGGCCAGAAACACATGTTTACCCTTTAAAAAAACAAATTATGTTATTAATTTTATATTTTTCTATTGATATTTTCTTTCATATCCAATCGTGACGCACCTAAGAAACGACCAAAAAAAAAAAAAAATTAATTCAATATCAATTGTGTCCACCCAAGAAAAGAAAAAAAAATTAACCCAATATCAATTATGTCTACTAATGAAAAAAATAAATTTTAGTTCAATATAATTGTACTTAATTTATCCAAAATAATTAAAAAAATCTAACCCCTCTTTAACTCTTTTCTATTTCTCTCTCCACTCTCCAACTATAGTCCAGCCCATTTTTTTATTTTTCCCATAGAATCCTATTAACTATTTATGTGTTGTATAATTAGTGTCCATTAAGGACGAATCCAAGATTTGAAATTTACCTGCTCTAAACAAAAGGTTTAAAGATAAAGTTACCTAAATTACAAAAATTTAGATTTAACAAAAGGTTTAAAGATAAAATGAATTAGATTACAAAAATTTAGGACCGGCCAAATTAAAAAAAATAGAAAATAATTTTTGAACTAAAAAATAAAAATTAAATCAAGCTACCCGAATTATTAGCTGGGCAACCCATAAATGGGTCCACCCATGGTGCCCACCCAAAAATAATCTTGTGGCTCCATCCCTAATAACAGCAGTATACCGATAGTTTCAAACAAGAACAGCACAACAATTTCAACACACACACATTAACGACATTGTTCAATTTGATGAATTCGAGACATACCTAAGTTCTGGATTATGGCAAGAGAAACTTATACAGAGGTTATCCTTCTCTGTATAGAGTTTGGTACAATTATGAAGAACCTAACATCAACAAAGGGCTTGAGAAATTAGTAAAGGGGAGATTATCTAGGTTTGAATGAGAGAATAGAGGGCTTGGATTTTTTTTTGTTTTTATATGTTGAAGTGTAAATTATAGAAAAGTGATAATTCAATTCAAATTCTATACAATGGATTCTCTTTATGGTATTGATTGGACCTCCAACCAAATTTAATAGTTGCATCACCCTTAAGCAGCAATATTTGATTGATCAAAATTAATTAAATTTTATTAATTTTTTATATATTATTTCAATCAAATTTTATCATATATCATTTTTATATCAAATATTTGTAATTTTATTTTATTTTTTAATCAAACTTTTATTAACTAAACATCCTTAGTGATATACACATATGTAGAAACATATGTGCATATGTTATGTTTTTTTTTTTTTTTTTTAAAGGCCCAAAACGATAGAGCTCAAGTGCGGTTGATGAACCAAGCACCGGTAGCAATTGCAAATGGCTTGACGGCTGGGCAAAGGATCGACAATACCACTAAAAGGATAAATTTAATATATTATTGGTTCCATTACAAGAGTGCAAATTTTGCAAACCTATATTAATTTATATAATTTCAAGCATAATTATTATAATTTATGTTTGATATTATTACTTTTTGTTCAAATCATAATAATATGCCAATGAGAAGAGTTAAATTCCATAATTTTTTGAAATATGAGAAATAAGTATAAATTTTTAAAGTTGATGAATAGTGAATTTAATTACTGAAAAATTGATAAGGGATAAAGAGTGAAATTACCCTATTATTATTTATCTTCTTATAAAAAAAAAAAAAATCGGGTTCGTTGTAATACAGGGTCGGATCCCAGTCGCAATCACGAAACGGTTCGCAAATCCAAAACCGGTTCTCTAGTTGTCTGGGTCTGTAATACAATGGCGTGTGCCGGAAAGGGCAGGGGAGGTCGGTGCATTGGCCGGCCCATCAGACGCTGTCCTCGTTGTGGAGCCGTTTCGTATTGCTCAGTCTTTCACCAGGTCCCTATTGTATATCTTTGTCTGTATATGTTTCTGTATCTGTTTGCGTGTTTACATTTCTAAGAATTTCACGAGAAAAACCCTAGTTTTTCACAACCTGAACTGATAATTTTTGATATTTATGGAATTAATTGAATAATTAGTCGGATTGCGTGGTTTTTGTCTTGATTCGAAGCTATTTTCTTTCATTATCCGGCGATTGGTATCTAGATTTCGCACTGGAGTGTTCATAAGGAAGAGTGTGAAAGGTTAGAGCAACAAATGAAACGGGCCGACGTCTTGAATAAATTTCCTTTCACATTTTCTCAAGAAGCTACAGTTCAGGTAAATTAATAACTTGTTTGATGGGAGTTTTTTTGGGGCAAGTTCACCACTTTTATTCAATTGTGGATTTTTAGTTAACTTGATTGAAAGTAATTATTTTGGTTGATTCTTGTTAGGTGTGTGAAAAACAGGAGACTCGGTGTTCGTTCCTGACAAAACTTGGTATTCACCGAGTAGGAATGTGGATCTATGAATGCCCTTGTGGGGCATCAGTTGCTTCTTTGAGTCGTTCGAGGTTTGATTTCTATTATTTTATCAGTTAGAATCATACGTGGGATGAAGTTTTCTTTATCATGTGAGTTTCAATGATAATAAATTTGGATGGTTTAATCTGAATGCTTCTTCACTTGTGTTGCCCAAGGCTTTGCTTAAGCATAAGTAATTCTACAAGTAAATAAATACTGCAAATTACACCACTACCGAATTGAGAGTCTGTTGTTGGGACCAAAAAAATAGCATAACTATGAATTTCTATCTTTCTATGTCCACTGTGAAACTAACTTATTGTATATCTGAACCTCGTAAATATTTCGAAAACAAGTTGCTGCCATTTGAAACTAAAATGCCACGCTTAGGACCTAACAACGCTGTCGTTTTGTTGTTGTTGTTTTTCTGTTGCTATTTTCTGTTTTTTGTTTTCTGTTGCCGTTTATTTTTTCTGAATTGAAAACTGAAAATGCGTTTGGAAATGCAAGTTTGTTTATAATTATTAATTTTTTTATTTTAGAAAATATTTAATTTTATTAGTTACAAAAAATTAATAGAACTTAATAAAATATATTTTATATTAATTTAATTTAATAAATATGATTAATTAAATTAATACAGTAAATTATTTATTAAAATCATTTAATCCAATAAATATAAAATATATTAAATTATATTATTTATTAAAAATAATTTAATAAAATATATTTCATATTAATAAATAATTAAATTAGATTAATTATTAAATTAAATTATTTATTTTTAAATTAATTAAATTCATTTAATTATTTATTAAAATAATTTAATAAAATATATTTTATATAAATTAAATTAATTAAATCATAAATAATTTAATTTAATTATGATATTTATTTAATTTAATTTAATAATTATTATTAATTATTTTATATAAATTAATTTCATTATTAAATTAAATAAATTAATTATGATATTTATTTCAAATAATTTAGCAATAATTAATTATTAAATTAAATTAAATTAATTTAGCTTTATTATTTATTAAAAATAATTTATATTAATTTATATAATTACTTTAATTTATTGAATTTAATTATATTATTTATTAAAATAACTTATTTTAATAAAATATTTGAATAAAATAATTTATTTTTATGTAATGTAACAAAAATAGACAAAGTTTTAAAATTGACAAAATATTGGCAACAGAAAAGAAAATCAGAGTGAAAACACCTTTTTTCTGTTTATGTTTTTATTTTTTTTGGAAACAAAAAAACATAAACAGGTTTATCAAACGTGTTTCTGTTGCGAGTTTACAAAATTTTGAAAACATAAACAGAAAAATAGAAAACGGTAACGTTACCAAACGGGGCCTTAGATGTTTTAATTATTGTTGACCCTTATAATAAGCTATTTTAGTGCATGTTAGTTATTGTTGAAATGGTCGTTGATACTCATAATTTGAGTCTGTGAACTGGTTGATTGTTTGTCTTTTAGATCCTATCCCTTGATGTTTTATTTGTCAAATGCTACAAATTTTTGTTGCAAAAGCAATTTGCTGCCTTTTGGAACTAAAATGCCATGCTTAGATGTTGTAATTATTGTTGACACTTATAATAAGCTATTTTAGTGTCTGGTAATTGTTGTTGAAATGGTCATTGATACTCATAAATTGAGTCTATGAACTGATTGATCTTTTCTATCCTATCAATTGATGTTTTATTTGTAAAATACTACAATTTTGAGTGCACGGACATGCTGTTGATTAACCAACCAATTCACTTGACTATGTTATATTGGTTATCTGTTGATAACTGGTGCTGTTGAATTCTTGAAGAGTTGCAATGTGGGTACTTGGGACAATCAACTTGGATACTTAGGCTCATTGTTATAACAAACACGTGGATTCAAACAATTTTTGATTTGATGTTTTCCCTTCCAGAATATTTAATTTTTCAGTTCAAAACTTTGCTATTTGAAGAAGCATAGAATTTGAATAATATCTAGTCTTGTAAGAATTGAGAGTTTCAAAAGATGTTGCTCAAAAATAGTTCATTGCAAACTGTACTGGCCAATGTGATTATCTAAATAGTTATTAGGAAACAGTTTTCTTACTTACAAATTATGAGCTTTATAGTGATGCTTAGTTCATTTAGGGTGCGTTTGGTTTGCTAAAAATCACTGAAAATCTCTAAAAAAATTTCACTTTTTATCTCACTGTATGAATTACGAACCCACAAATTATCTCACTTTATCTCATTTTATCTCACTTTTTGTCACTCTAAACGCATCATTTCGCATTTGGTGATAGCTTATCATGGTGAGACTACGTAATTGTTTCCTTTTACTTTCAAATTGAGAAGGGCTACATTCTTGTTTCTGTCTGGCCTCTTTTTATCTCAATTTCACTTTCATGCCATCTATGTTAAAGAATACTCTGTTAACATGCAAGCTGATATAGGCATGATTTTCGTATACTTTGTTGTATTATATACTGATTTTGGTTGGTTGTCTGGTTTTACAGTATTGTTTTTCCTGGTTCTTAATCCTTCCATTTATGACACGATGTGTTCTGCACGAACTTAAATGTATCACGTGTTAGTCAACAAATATCATGAGTCGTTGCTCGACAATGCGTAAGTAATAAAAACTTGAATATATCAAGCCATGCCATCTGCTTTCTCTATGCTACATGTTTAACTGAAATTATATGAATATCATTAAGAAAGATGGCTGTGTCCGTGTTGAAAACAGGTACCTGTCCTGTAAATCTTTATGTTTGTGCTTTAGTATGAGCAGTATGAACAACAAAAAATGCCAATGTATTAGTTTATATAGATGATGCTTGCCATTTCAATACTCCTAACAAGATCATCTTTGATGGGGACCTCTTCTCTTGAATAAAATCCATTCTGCCTTGATTAATACTATTGGTATGCCCTAGGTTAGTTTATTGGCTTGCCTTAGGATAAAATCTTGGCTTGCCTTTGGATAGAATCTTGGCTTGCCTTTATGTTTCCTTTTTATATGCTGTATGTTGGTTGTGTGGTAGACCATGATATGGTTTCCTGGCCTCTCTTTGGCTTCTATTTTATTTATCTTTCCCCTCCTCTTTCTTCTTCTCCACTTGCTTGATTTCTACTTCTATTCCTCATTAATCTTATCTGCATTTTTTTTTGTTTTATCGGTAGGTTGATAAAAGATTGGAATCTTTCAAGTATTTTGTGCCCATGCGGAGGTATTTTCTTTTGCTATCTTCAATCTTGTTCTGAAATTTTGCTTGACGTTTCTTGGAGTAACTTGATATAAACATAATCATGCAGGTCCTTCCTCTCCAATACCAAATCAATTAAGTAGTTGGAAGGACTATTATGAATGGAGGTGCATCCCGCTACATTCTCCTGTTGCTTTGCTTCTACATTGGGTATGAGTAATGCATGTACTAACTAGTTCAGAGTTGGGTTATTTATAGCATTTTGTGTATCCGAAGTTATGATTCTTGATGCCTTTCCTTAACTATGAGAATTTCTTTCGCAAATTTCAAGTGTGGTAATTTCGGTTGTCTTAGACTAGGAGATCGGTATTTTCAGTCGTGGCATGTGCTGATAGCAGTTGCTGTTACTTATTTATCATCTCTTCCAGCCACTTACGCTATATCGGGCTTTCCGACTTGCTGCTACTGTGAACTTGACTGATGAAATCAGTACCAAACTCTACATACACTACCTTGGTATCTTTCTGTCTTCAATTTTCCTATCTGCAAACTTGCAATTTGAATATTCAATTCTTTTATGAACTGTTTTAGTAGTGCTGTGATTTGTAGTACATAACAGATTCTTATCATGTTTTTACTAATTTCTGCAACTACATGTTATTTGTGAGAACTTTATGATCCAGGTATTAGGTTGATTAATGGTATCTTAATATATGTGTGTAATATTTTGAGAAGTAGAGAAGCCAAAATATATTTCTGATCTGCTTTGATTCTTTGATGCAATAGACTAGCATTGAAGCATGGAATTATCTTTTCTGGCATAGAGGTTCCCCCCCTTCCCCCTTTTCTTATGTGCCTTTTTTGGTCTCCCCCCCCCCCCAGGGGGCGGTAACTATGGAGTGGATATCCTTTGTGATGTAAGCGAAAGATATATGGAATTATATGATGAACATTCCTATCTTTGTTTTGGATACTAGCATTTTATATTTGTTTAGGATTAGTTTTAAAATATTTTTTTTATTATCTTTGAGAATATATCTTTTCCTTCATTTTTTTGCCCCAATTTGACACTTTTGGTAATTTTCTCTTTTACGATGATTTCCTTTATTTTTTCCTTGAGTTTAGCCTTATTAGGATTCTATTAAATCAAGGATTTTCTTTATAAGCATATGTAATGCCTATGGGCTATTCAGTTGATTTTTAATTGAAGAATAATTTCATTATTGAGAGTATTTCTGAGTTTTCTTTATGTTAATTTCTGGGTATTCTTAACTAAACAGAATATTACACTGGTCATCTTGTTTCCTTCAATTCTACACGTTTCCCTGCATCACTTTGTTCTCCAGGAACTTTAGTGGACTTAGTTTTGGTTAAGATTACCACTGGAAAAAGTGAACTTGGTTAAAGGACGGTGTCCATGGACATTGGCTATTGGCCTTGAAACCCATGTTGCATGGGCTGTACATATGTTCAGTTCTGGGAGTTAATAATCTATACATGGGCTATACATATGTTCAATTGTGGGAATTAATAATCGAATCTTATTTAAGATATGAATGTGTCAAGTTTGGACATTTTTTTGTATGATAATGATTACGTTGTTTACTTAATTTTTTTAGATCTCCAGACATGAAGAGTTCTTGTGTATTATTTTTACTAATGAATAGTTAGTTGTTTTCCCTCGTCTTTCTTCTGCAAGTTAGTTGCGCATTATAAACAATTGAACGACCTTTTTGCTTCACGAAGGGCCTGATAAAGAGCTTCCTCAACTTGCTGTCTTCGGGGAGTTGCAAGCGCTTTTTCCTGGAGTGCAAGTGCATGTAGAGCTTATTGGGCCTGCAATTCCAGAATGTAGGTAAGTTGTACTTTCTGTAATAGTTTTTTTTGGTGTGCTTAATCTGCTATTTGTCAGGCGGAAGTATTGGTTTGGATTAAAAATTAGTTTGGATTAAAAATTAGTTTGAGTAGATCTTGAGTGTGGAACTGATGACAAATTACTTGTTATTTGTAAGAGTCAAATATATTGGTTTGGTTTCAAAATTAGTCCAAATAGACCCTGAGGGTAGAACAAACAACATATTCCTTGTTTAATTGTGACAAACATGTAGTTTTGATAACAGAGACTGATTACATGCCAAGCTAAAACGGTTTACGCAGTTGATTCCACTAAAATTCTCAAGAATATGCAAGTTCGGATACATGTAAAAAAATTTAGTATCAATGAAGTAAGAGAGAGAAAATAGTGAGCCGTGAAGCCTTATTGACTTTGTTTTTAACCCCTGGACTTCACTGCTCATGATTTTAAAGCTTTTATTTTTTTTTCTTGATAAATAGCTCATGATTTTAAAACTGTTTTGCAGTATATTACTTAGTTGCTTCTCATTGGCCATTTTTTGGGGGAGAGAAATTAATGTTAAAAATCATAGTTATCTTTGCTTTGCTTTTGGTGTAGGGATGGTGAGAGGATTGACCTTTATGATTATGCTCATTGCATTGAGAGGGAGTGCAGTTGCAAATCTTCAAGGGAGAATTTAAGCTTGCATCAGAGTGATAGAACTTCAGTTGTCACATTAAGGCTTCATAAAGGTTATTATCATGACCGTTACAAAGATATAGCAAAGGTGGTGAATTCTTAGTTTGGACTTTGGTGTATAAAAGTTACAATGGTTTGCTCACTGGTTCTTTCATGGAGATTCTGATGTGATCTGTTTTATGGGCAGGATTCTTTTCCTCATTTAATTGTTGCTCCAAACGCTGGAATTGCTGCTTACAAGAGCTGGCAACCAACTATTGTACGTCTTTGATTCCCTTTTGCTTTTGTTTGCGAGAGTTACTTGCGCATGTCTCCTCGTAGTGATACCTGGAAGTGGGTTACCTTGACGAAACTTGTTTGTGCACTTCAGGAGCTAATAAAGGAGATAAATGTCCAAGCAGTTTTTTCTGATTACTGTGAAGAAGCTTCTCATTTGGCTGCTTCTTGCATAAGCACCATAACTGGCTGCCCTCCTTCAATCCCTGTATGTACACCTCTTTTTAGGACATGTTTGTTTTGTTGGATATATGGTTGGACACGAGATAGCATTCCACTCTAATTTTTTGTGTTACATTTAGTTTCACGTCTGTTCTTAGAATAACATCTATCCATTAGGATGTTATCTATCTCTATATTCTAAGAGAGATGTCATCTTAATAAAATTATTATTGACAAATGTAAGATAAAAGTTAAAAGCGGGATGCTATTTCCTATTCAAAACCCCATATTGCGTGAAACAAACATGACCTTAGTGTTGAAAAATCCGTGCGAGTTAGTTGAGTTAATTGAACTGGAATTGATTCACTACTTTGCAGATTCAACTAAATCCGTTCAGGCAACCATTGGTAGTGGAAGACGGTGCTTTGTATCTTCCTTGCTACTCGAACTGCTTTCTATTTGGGATGTGAACTGGGCCCAATTGCCCAAGGGATCATACAAATTTTCAAGAATTTGTTCATCTTATCTAAATGAAGAATTCTTGGTTTCTTGAATCTGTAGAGGATGAATAGAAAAGCAATTATAAAGGCTCACAACACATCTGATTTTGAGGTCCGGTGGTATTTTTATCTCTGCTGTTGTGAAATGGTGTCAAATGGTACTGAATTAACGGTTTTGGAACCGCAAAACCATTTTGATTAACATGTGGCATAATACAGGTGGTTATGTAAAAAGTTAAGGTAACATTTGGTTTACATTTTTATTTTTAATTTTTGTTTTTTATTTTTTGTTTTCTATTTGAAGATTCATGTTTTAAGAATATTGAAAATGCATTTAGTTTGATATTTTGTGTGTTTTGAGATTTTTTTTTGGGTCAAAAACGCTCAAAATGGCTTTTTATAATTTTGCATTTTTTGTATAAATTCGTATTCACTTTTCTAAAATAAGTTCTGAAAATATGAGTGATAATTTTGAGTTATTTTTCTTGTTTTAAAAAAGGTAAAATAAAAAATCTATACAAAACAGGTATATAAAATGGTCCTTAAGTGATTATTAAGTAAAACAATGGACAATAATATTACTTTTTTGCATAAAAATCGTAATATAGATGCATAAAACAGAATTTGTTTTTATAAATAAATGTGGTTGTGATTCAATTTATGGGTTAATACCAGAGTTTAGCCGTGGAGGTGAATGCCTAATTTATAGTTCAATTTTACATTTATTACCCTCAAATATGACTAAATTTGTCCCCCAGGGGAGAGAGAAGCTGGCCTATTAGGCTGGGACAGCTACCTGAGCATGGTCCATGCTGTCACTTCCCTTTTTCCTTTGGTTTTTCCTCCTTTTACAAATCCAAAGAGTATAGAGAGTATCGATAATTAATTTTGATTTTGAGCCCTGGAGTAATGTCAGCGATACTTCCTTGCTGGCCCCAACCACCACCACCCGGCCTCCGCTGTCTGCTACCACCATTGTTGTCATCCTTCATTCACCACTATTCATAATTGGCTGTTGTTACCTTTAACCATTATGGCCGCTATTACTTATGACAATTAACATTATTGCTCTACCCATTATTGCCGCTATTACTTATAACAATTATCATTTCTATCCTACCACCAATCATAGTTAGCTGTTATCACTTTTGACCAATAATGTTGTTATCACCGCTAAAAATTATTATTGTTACCATTGTCACTCACCCATTGTCAACCACAATCACCACTAGGCTACTATTGTCCTTGATTATTGTTCATCATCAATTAATGTTACTTAATTATTATTTATTTTCGATTATTGTCATCAATTTTAAGTTATTGTCGGTTATCGTTAGTTTGTCAGTCACTATTGCCAGTTACTTGTCCAATATTATATTAACTAATAATTATTATTATTAATTGCACTTTTAAGTTTTATTTTTTTCTTGTAATAAAAATAAAAAAATAAAAATTAATCACAGAAATTAAAAACTAAGCACAAAAATTAAAATTTGGTAACTTTGTTAAACGAGTTTAAGTCTCTCAGTGAAAATTATACTCTCGCCATCACATGCACTGTATAATTAGTTAATTAATATTATAAAAAATTAGATTGTTTAATTATGAATATAAAATCGTGGAAGAAAAACTTTTCATGAAAAAAAAAAAAAAAAAGAACAAATAACTGCTATTTCTATTCCCGGGTTTAGCCAATGAACACGCAAGGAATCCGTGTTAGAATCGGTCGCCTCCCACGCACCTCGAAAAGTCCTCCGCCCAGCAAAGCTGGTCCATGGTAATCATAAAAGTAGTAATTTAATATCCAATGTAAAATCTTAAATTAATCAACAGAACAGTCTGTCTTCCTCCTCTAGCTCGAATGGTCCGAACCCAAATGATGGATCCGAGTCCGACTAACCTCCATCATCAATGACCCTCCCCTGCAAATCCAAAAACTAGGGCTATACATACACAACTGCAGTATATATCGACGACGATGGCAGTTTCTCGCAGTCTCTGGTTGTTGAGGTTTGTTTGGTTTCTGGGGTTGGGGTTAGGGTTGGGTTTTGGTCCGAATTTTGGGGAAGCTCTGAAAGTGCCCTTCAGGGTCAAGGATGTCCTTCCGGTTCTCCCTCGCCAGGTTTCGTGGCCTGTACTCAACAATCTCCACAGCGCCGTTGACTTGTTGCCGTCCTTCGTCGGATCGGTCACTCCCAACAATGGGTCTATTCAGTGGAAAGGCGCTTGCTTTGATGGCAACGAAGCTAGGCTCGAGTTCACCGGTGGTGACGATCGCGGTTTGGGAGGCGGCGTTCTTTACCTACGGGTTCGTTCTCTTTTACTTGTGTGCATATGCATATTTGTATGTATGTCCGTAATCGGATTCATTCCAGTTGTACAGGGAGATTGAATTATTAAGCTAGACTCGCTGTTATGGGTAATTATCGACTTCATTAATCCAAGCAGTGATTAAAGTAATCGCCTGCTGAATTTTATGCGCATTAGCTGATTTAGCTCCAACAAGAACCAATGAGACTTCTTTTCTATTTGTGGTAAATATGATCCACATACCATTTGAGTTATTACGCATTTTCCCTTTAATAATCAAAATGAAAAGATAACAAGGGAAAAAAAAAAAAAATTCCCTTAGCGTGCTTACTTCTCATGAAATATTTTGATTCCCAAGGGACGACCATGAAAGAAATAAAGGAAGAGGTGAAGACTATTGTTCTATTGTTAATTTCATAAACTCACTTAGTAGTTCTCTGAATAGTTGCTGGGCAGCCTTTTCAGTTTGAGCTTATGCGTGCAAATATGAAAGTGGAAATTCAAATGTATAACTGAAGTTATTTAGGGACTAATCATTGAGTTATTGGGGGTAAAATTATGTATGTTGCCACTTTCCTCCATAGGTGGGAGCCTCTTGAACCAAGGGCCCTTCTTTTGTTTATTTGGTTTATCTAGAGACTGATCAGACGTTTAAGACACCCCTTCAAATTAATTTTCTACATATGTAATAATGCATATCTCAATGGAGCTCGAGGTAACATAATAGTTATCCTTTATTACTCTTTAATATCAACATTTATCTTAGGTGAGGATGGTTTCAGTCAAAGTGGTAAAAAACTATTACATATAGGGAGAGACTTTTTAGAGAGTCACTGAGGTCAAAGTTTTGGAAGAATGGCCTTAATTCTCTCAACTTCTTAACCGTGGTCTAATATTGGATCACCGGCTTGATTGAATCATATTCTTGTTTTTCAAAACATTGTTGAGAGGAATTTTTAAACTTTCTATTTCTTGAACACATGTAACATTTCTCTGCATTCATTTACTTGTTGCAAGTACATTACCGTAATACGCTGTTCTGGCCTTAGTGGTTCTTTTTACTTGCCGATTAAGTTTATTGTTTGTTTTTTGAATAATGTATGGATCAAGTTTTCTGTGGATGTGTGAATTTGCTTCTTTCTTGCTATTAGTGAAAGATAAGGTTATAGGGTGGAAGACCTCACGCAGGTGGTTGGCTCCATACTTTTCTGTGTCCCTTACCACGGTAGCCTTTAAACATCTATACTGATTTGTTTGTGGCCTGCATTGGCATATTTTAACTGCATGGTAGACCATGAATCATATTGGTTTGAAAGAGTAACTGGTGGAAGTTTTACTTTTTTAATGTTTTCGTACCATCTAGCTTTTCACTTTTGTAATTTAGGAGGATTGCTATTTTCTATATAACAAAGCTAATTGATGGTGTGAGTCATGGTGATTGACTTAGATATGTCTAACAAAGCATTGTGGCAATACATATAACTTTAGACAAACCTTCACAGGCTTGGGGAAAAACATGCAACTGTCTAGATGAAACTCTCTTTCAGAGGTAGGAATAAATATTCCTATTTTGTTTGGGAAAATTCTATGTTTAAGTGTCAGGCTTAAGTATTTTGGAAGTATAAGTTCCGATATCCCATCGTTATAATATGATATATCTTAAGGCTGAGGCTCTAGCTATTGTTATATGGCTGCATACTTAGGCCTCCACACTCCTATGCAATATGTCATGATTGTGGAGTGTGTGGATGCTGCCAATATGACTGTATAGCATCTCTATGTAAATTATGTTTTGGTCACGTGTGAGTTTCAATTTTGAATATATCCCTAACTTATTGTGCTTATGTCAATGTTTGGCTTTCTTAATTTCTTATATTTATTTTGTATATCTACATTTTTCTTTCCAGACTTCTGAAGCTCATAGCTGGACATGCATGGATCTCTATGTCTTTGCAACACCCTATAGAGTTACTTGGGACTACTACTTTACTGCCCGAGGGCATACTTTGAAATTTGAATCTTGGGAGGAACCTGCAGAGTTGGAATATGTATGGTGGTTGTTCATTCTGTTGTTGTTTAATTCTTACGTAGAATCCTGTCTTGTAACATTGATTTTCTGATTGACCATGAGCAGGTAAAGCAGCATGGAATCTCTGTATTTCTAATGCCATCAGGAATGCTGGGGACCTTGCTTTCCTTAGTAGATGTGCTTCCCTTGTTTTCAAACACTGGTTGGGGCCAGAATGCTAATCTAAATTTTCTGAAGAAACACATGGGTGCAACATTTGAAAAACGATCTCAGCCTTGGCGTGCAACTATCAATCCAGATGATGTTCATTCTGGTGACTTCTTGGCAGTATCAAAGATCCGTGGTCGGTGGGGTGGATTTGAAACATTGGAAAAGTGGGTAACAGGTTCATTTGCTGGTCATACAGCAGTTTGTTTGAAGGATGAATTTGGTAATCTTTGGGTTGGTGAATCAGGACATGAGAATGAAAAGGTAACCAGGGGCAATTTCAAAGAAATGCATGCAGGTGTTGTTAAGTTAAATTGATACACATTGTTGGGCCGCCCATTTCTGAGCAGCTTAAGCTTTTGAGATAATTGGTGATTTAATATGGTAATGAAGTTTTGGTTCTAGGAGGTCATGGGTTCTAGTCTTAGCTTTATATACATTGTTCGGTCCATTTCTTATTGACTTAAGCTTTTAGGACAATTAGTGACTTATATTGGAATTAGAGCTTTGGTTCCAGTTGGTCCTGGGTTGTCATATTTGTTTCGTGTTTATTTTGTACGTTGTTATGTTTTGGCTGCTGCACTTTTTTCATTTAGTTTGTCTCTGTCTGGTTCATGTGCAAGATGAGGTTGCATGTGAGGAGAGTGTTAAGTTGGCTTGTTGTGTATTGTTGGTCTCATTTCCAATCAGCTTAAGTTTTTGGAAGAATTGATAACTGACATGCATGATAGTGTTGTTTTAGATAAAGTTATATTCTCCCTGTCACCTTATTACTCGCAAGGTTATACGTTTGGATTTAAGAGGGCTATGTTTGATTCATGTGTTATGGGTAGCTTTGAAAATTGAGAAACATTAAATGCAGGAATTGGCAAGGGAATAATTTTTTTTTATTCAATTGAAGAATCTGAAAAACATGGAATTGTAGTATTTATTTGAGAGAGAGGGGACTAGGGAGGGGTGTGTGTAGATTGCTCTACCACATTGCTTGTTTTGGTACCAAATTCAGTTTTTTCAGTTTTGAACACCTCATTAGCGCATATTAGAACATATAATGTTTTGAAAAGATAGTTGCATTGTTTTTCAAAATTCAGTTTTTGGATTGAACTTATGGTTTTACAAATGTGGAATATTTGAACATATTTTGGATTGATAGTCTATATGGAGATGTTTTTGGTATTTAGCCTGTACAGTTTATCAGCAACCTGAACATTGTCTGCCTTTATACAAACATGTTAATAGGTTGTATTGCTTATACTTCGTATTTTCTCTTGGTTTGTTTCAGGGTGAAGAAATTATTGTGGTAATTCCATGGGATGAATGGTGGGAATTGTCTCTCAGGGATGGTTCGAATCCACAGATAGCATTGCTGCCCTTACATCCAGAACTGCGTGCTAAGTTTAACTCTACCGCTGCTTGGGAGTATGCTCGGAGCATGTCAGGGAAGCCATATGGTTACCACAACATGATATTTAGCTGGATTGACACCATTGCTGACAACTTTCCACCGCCTATTGATGCTCACTTGGTATGCATATTTATTTAGTCTGGTTTAACCATAAGTTTTTTTTTTGGGTTAAAAAAAAAAAAGTTTAAAGTACCATTCACATTAAAGAATATCAAGATGCACATGATATTCTTTTAAAGTACCGTTCATATCTTGACTGTTTTAGTAGGTCTTTTGGTTTGGAAACTTCTATTTGTAGTTTGAAAGAATATCCTTCATGCGCTATTAAGATAGAGAAACAACTTGGTCTGAGTTGGACCATAATTGGAAAAAAATTAAATTTTAAGATCTCTTGTTTAGTTCCATTCTATTCTTTTAGGTAGGAATTAACTCCCCCCCCCCTTTTTGGGTTTGACTTTCATATTAATTTTAGAACCTCGGGGGGAGGGGGGAATTAAATGTTTGTTTTGTCATTTGTTCATGTAAATATAGAATAGGGTATGGAGGGGAAATGTTAGTGTTAGACTAATTTTTGTTTTAGCCAAAGCAATCTACAATCATCAACATACAATAAATGCTATGGCTATAAAAAACTAGCTTTGGCATTATCATTTCCCTGTAGAGAATGTTGCTAAATTTCTAATTGCAGACTCTGTTCGCAGGTCATTTCTGTCATGTCTATGTGGACTAGAGTGCAGCCAGCATATGCTGCAAATATGTGGAATGAAGCTCTAAACATGCGTCTTGGGACTGAGGTACTTCTCTCCTACTCTTGTATATGATCTCCACCCTCCACCACCACACACAGACAGCGAGAGAGAGGGAGGTAGTGAGGGAGAGAGGAGTAGAAAAGGGATTACTAAAATTCCTGTAAATACTTTATTTTTGTTCAGTTATATTTTATCAATTAGATGCAAGTAATGATGTTCGGGGAGGGTTAATAGTTGCTACGTGCCAAAGTGCAAATTAAAAGGCAAATTAAAAGTTATGCATCTCCTGAACTTAAAAATTTGAAATAGGGTTGGAACAATATATATATACTAGCAATAACCTTGTGTTTACAGTACTCTGAACAAAATTAGTATTAAGTTTCTTATATAGTTAAAACTTTGGACAAAAAGTTTAAATCGAAAAAATTATGATAATCCTAGGGTTTTAATTTTTTTTTTCAAAACTTAAATCTTAGCAACTACTGGATGTGTTTTGGTCTCTCTTTCCAATTAATTTTTGATAAGTACCCTAAAAGAAGACACAAATTATGGTGCTTCAATTTGGAAGGTTTAATTTTTTAGAAATCATAATTGGGCGGAATTTTAAGTTGGTAGTTTTGATTTGTATATAATCTCCACTTTTGAATTATGGTGAAATTTAATAGATTGTAGTGGGGTCTATTAAAATAAAAATTGAGCGGGAAGTTAAAAATATAAAAATAATCTCAATCATTGAATAAAAGAAAAAATAATTCTTAATTGTTGGATCTTAGTTTGTGATAGAGATATTTTCAAAAACCGTCCAATTTTATTAAAAACTGTCCTATTTTATTATAACGTGTTACAAGAGGATTACCTAAGTGCTTGTCGTTCTACAATGTGGATTTACACCCCAAGTGCAAGGTGGTCCGATGTAGCAATTTAAATTTGTAACGGTGAAGTACCGGTTGTACCAACAGGGAGAGGCGCTGTTAACTCATAATTCTTGTTCTCTTATTTAGTACGTGTCACACAAGAAAAGAAAAAAAAATCAAAGAAAATTGGTTTGAGTTTTGAAAATGAACCCTACCTAGGCATTTTGTCACACACCTAGGAGGTGGTAATTAAATCTAATTTGAAATTATCAAAGAAAATTTGATCAAAATAAAACAACTATAAAAAATGACTTGGATCAAACTAATTCAAGTAGTGATTTTCTATGGATTTTCAAGGAGAACAATGATTAATTAGTTCGGTTAAAAATCAGGTCCACTTGGTTGTTGTTCTAGATCAAACACTTAGAGTGCAATAATTCATATAGATTACATGAGAGTTCTGGATGGCAATTCAAATACAAAATCCTTAAGGTTGGGCATGAAAATTCTAACCAAGTAACTCACATATAATGAACATGAAATAAACAATCAAGAGTTAATCTAGTAACATCAATTAGTGATTTCAAAGGATCTAAACAAACTAATCATCATTCAATAAATCCAAATGAAATTGAACATTGAAGCACAATTAAGAACAATGTTGAACGATTTGGTAACAACACTTAGTTCATGTAATTGAAAAAACTTAATCAAACACTGAGTGCATAACTTATAAAGAGTACATGTAAGTTCTATATTAGCAATCCACGTACAATTTCTCAAAGAAGTGCATGAGAATTCTAATTAGCAACTAACACATAATCTATATAAACTATACAAACAAGGCTAGATCTAGAGTTAACAATTAACAATTTCAATACGTTCAAACAATTCAACCATCATTTGTAGAGAATTCTCAAGAAGAGTTGGACATTGAAAAGCAAGATACCTTGAAAATTCGCATACATCATCTACTCTCCGATTTAAATCCAAGCAAGAGAACTATTTACTCATAGATGAAGAAAAAACAAAACTTGTATTGAATTAAAGTATTGTTTACAAAGAAATTGAAAAGGAAAGTGAAATTTTCTATCCTACCAAACATCTAAATTCTCTTTCTACAATGGAAATCTACAAAGCTTAAATATACGTATTGTCTTTATCTCCAAACGACCTCACTCGTCTATATATAATACAATGCAAGGAAGAACTTAATTGCCCCTTTACTAAAAGCTGAATTACTGAATTCTCGCATTGCAGGTTAGTTCGAACAAACTGATGGTTTGAGCAAGGGTTCAAACCAATTTCTAGGACTTAGTTATTTTTGCTCCAGTTGGACCTTGCATGGCTTTTGTTGATCGAACAAAGGTTCAAACCTAATGTGGTTCGAACAAGGGTTTGAACAACTTTTCCTTAATCAATTTCTTCACATCTTTGTTTGCACCAGCTTCTATTGTTCTAACCATGGTTCGAACAGCCTGTGGTTCGAACAAGGGTTCGAAATACTTTTTTCCATACTTAGCCAATTCTGCTGCTGTTTCATCTGTTGTGCCTTCTGTGGTTAGAACACAGGTTCGAACAGACTGTGGTTTGAACAAATGTTTGAACCTCTTTCCTGATTTCCTCCATTATGGTCCAATTTCTATTATTTTCTTCCCAAACACCTTCAATTCACAAGAAATTCTCATTAATGCGTTTAAACACATTTTCTCATCTTTTTAAGATATAAATCTACCGAACAATCCACAATTTAAAGTTTATGATTGTACTTTTCATAGTACAATCACCAAATTATTTTGGCTTACTTAACCAAAAAAAAAAAAAAAAGTAATTTTGGCTTGGTGATACATGAATTCTACTTTGTCATTGTTAGATTTCATGTATCACAATATTAATCCTAGTTTAAGGTTAGCCTTTTTCGCATTATTTTTTGTGATATATATCCGAAAGTAGTTAAGTTTAGACAGGATTTTCACCTTGGCTCCCTCTTAATGTAATCTCTCCATCTGTTACTGCTGACTTGTAATATACGGTAAACTATATTCCTGTGTCGAGTTTGATATAGATCAACGATTCGTTTTTTAATATCTAATACTTAAATGCTTTCAATAACAATTCTCCCTCCCCTTCCCCCTCCACCTCCCCAACCGTGTGTATGCATATATATATATATATATATATATATTTTACAGGATTTGGACTTGTATGGAATTCTAGATGAGACCGAAAGGCGTGGCATAAGCTTTGAGCAGTTGCTTACAATTCCGGAACAAGATGACTGGGTCTACAGTGATGGGAAATCAACTACATGCGTGGCCTTTATTTTGGCAATGTATAAAGAGGCTGGAGTTTTTGGGCCTACTTCAAACTCCATTCAAGTAACAGAGTTTACGGTAAGTATCTTAAGACAATATGAAAATTCTATAAATATGATATCTCTCTCTCTCTCTCTCTCCCTCTCTCTTTCTCTCTTTCTGTGGAGATGAATCTTTTGCTTCATCATGGTTACTTAAAATGTTATGGGTTTATTGCTGCTTATAGATTCGGGATGCATATATGCTGAAGATTTTTGAGAATAACCAAACACGCCTCCCTAGTTGGTGCAACAACGCGGATGATCAACTCCCATTCTGCCAGATTCTCGGCGAGTATCGAATGGAATTGCCTGATTATAACACCTTGGAGCCATATGCCAACATGAACGAGAACTGCCCCTCTCTACCACCAATTTATGAGAGGCCAGCACGTTGTTAAATCTGAACTCTAAGCCACATGTCTGTATGCTGCGGTAGGTTCTCAAATAGCTTTTGTGCTGCCATACTTTATATTGTATCGGACAAGAGTAAGCAGTCTGTTCTCTTTAGATTTTCCACTTAAAATATTCTAAGTATTTGTATATAAATTGTTATTCCAGCAACATAACCTCTATTTAACTGTCATTTTATAAATGTTCAATGGCTTCTTGAGGTGAGATACATGCCCTGGTGCTGAGTTACAATGTATAAACACCATCTCCATCAAGGTGCAATTACTCTCTGTCTAGAATAGTTTCCACTTATTCTGAACTTACTGCAATGTCAACTTCAGTTTTTAATCTTAAAATGGGAGCCTTTTAACCTTTTTCAGATTGCCAAATTCCAGTTTTAAAATCTCTTGAATCGTTATAGGGAAAGAAAATAAGAGAATCAATGTAAAAGAAGCACCTGCGCAACAGTCTTTCCTTCCAGCCTTTGCAGTTATCTTCGGAATCTCAGATTCCAAGACTGTTTGTGCCCCAGCTTGGTTTTAAATAACAGAAGAACAGTAAAACGTAACAGTATGTAGATTTAGTTAAACCTTAGTATAATGAAATGGTAACTCTAATGGCTGGTTCCTACTGCTCCTAGAGGAGAGAGAGCACGCAAGCGATTCCGTTGACCGTACGCTAAGGGATCAACTTCTTTTTGCTGCTATACTGGGATCATTTGCACCCTTAAAAATGGGAGCAGATTCACTTTGAAAATTGGAAGTGGCCATTTCTGTGTTGATATGCTTGTGGAGCGGTCGAGTGTTTGTCCTACTCTATGGCTAATTAAGGGATGAGGAATTTTAAGGAGTGCCCTCTTTGAATGTACTCCCTTGAATATATATATATATATATATATAGTAAATTAAATGGCGATACATTAAAGGAAAAAAAAAGAAAACAGGTGGCATACCCAAAAAATACAAGTTTGGAGATTAAGGTCATCTCCTATACCGGGGAGACGAAAGCCATGCATCCAAGAAAGGCAAAATACCACCTCAGAGACCAGAGAAAGAAGAAATCCGTGTGAAATTTACTTGCGATTAATTATTGATCTCTGCATGCCACCTTATTAATTTTAGAGCCTCGTGTGAAATTTTAAACAGTGGAACAATTGCACAAGCTGAGAACTGTTTACATGGCCGGCAGGTTTTTGCTAGCTCCGTTATTAAGCATGGATATGATTATATATATGGTTCATCGTAATATGAAAACTGTAACACAAGTTTATCGAGGAAAATACTTATTACTACTAGCAATCATACAAATGAATGGTTTCAAACTTCTCCATCCCACAGCTCCTCAACTGTCTTGAAAGGCCCAGTCGCGGAGATCATGCCCTCTCCAAAGTCCCCCCTCCTCTGGGGCAGCTCACTGATTTTCTTAAGACTCCTCATTGCTCAATTCCCACTCAAATATTTCTTGGTTCTCTTTCATCCTCTCCTTGCTAAAACTCTTCACTACAATAGCTACTCCTTGCTCATATAACCATCTCAGACAAACCTGCGGTTGTACATTAATAATTAACCAATAAAGCACTGTCTCGTGGCGATTACGAATTGAAAATACAGGGAAAATAAAAGAAGAAGAAGAAGAAGATGAAGAAGAAGAAAAAGCCAATAAATGGGAGATGATGATTGGAGAAGTACCTGGGCAACAGTCTTTCCTTTGGCCTTTGCAATTTCCTTAAGAACCTCGGATTCGAAGACTCTGTTGGAGCCCCAACCCATTCCTACGGATCCTAGAGGGGAGAAAGCCGCAACAACAATTCCATTGGCCTTACAGAAGGGGATCAACTTCTTTTGTTGCCATAATGGGTTCATCTCCACCTAGTAATTCCATTAACATTGGAATATATATATATATACATACTCAGAACCAATTTTTAATACTCATTTGATGAGGGTAAAGATCGGAAAGATATATATATATATATATATATGAATCTCACTTTGATCCATCCATCTACTCTCGATTGAAATAGTCAACTCTTACTTGTAGTCAAGTTTCATTTTGACCCATCTATCAAACTTATTAATGAAAAAATATTACATGTCAATTGCATATAATAAACGTTTGATATTTCTAACTATCTTATCTTAACAATTGTTAATTGAAGAACCAAATTGAAATCTGATTGTGATTGTAAATATAGTGTTTAAATATTATAATTGAAATTAGAGGAATCAAAGTGAAATTTGGTGTGAAATGTAAGGATAAAAAATATAATTTATCTAAAAAGATATTATTTAGGGAATTCGAGGTGGAGTATTATTAACAAAGTCACACCTGATTGACAGCAGGAGGGATCTTAGCGGTGGCAAGAAGGTCAGAAAGTTTCTTGGAAGAGAAATTGCTGACTCCAATGGCTTTAGTGAGGCCAAGTCTCTGGCAATCTTCCATGGCTGCCCAAACAGCCTTGAAGTCCATGGGAAGCAAGTTTTCCTCCCTAAGTGGGAACTCGTTTTTCCCTGGCTTCGCGCTTAGAGGCCAATGTATGAGGTAGAGATCTAGGTACTCCAACTTAAGATTCCTGCAAGACAACTAGTTTGAGAAGCTATAGACAACCCATGTTGTTGCCAAAAAAAAAAAAAAAAAAAAAGGCTGGGTTTGTTTCGAAATGACAGACCTAAACTATTCCACATCAGTCTGTTTATTATTATTGTTGTTGTTGTTGGATATCTCATTAACATTGGTAGTAAAACATTCTTAATAAAAGAGCAGGGTGCTAATAAAATATATATGCGTGTGTGTATACATAGATTTTGTTTGGAGTGATAAAAATATTAAAAAATACTAAAAAAAATTAAAAATTTTTAATAATTATTCACTTTTTATTTCACTGCACGAATTACGAATTCACAACTTATCTTATTTTAACTCATCTCATCTCACTTTTTATCACTAGAGTCTATCTGTGTGTCTCTCTGTCACAACAAGTGATTGAAAAGCGAAAGAAAGGCTCCTCTCAAATGTAACTACGAACCCCAAAAAAATTTAAAAATTTTAAAAAATTTCAGAAGTTTATAAATCTCTTAAATCAGATTTTGTCACGTATCATTTTTACATCACATCAAGTCCATCTTTTAGTTTTATGTTTTACTTCAAGCGCCCTTATATTAAAATATATAACCAAAAACTAATTGACAAGACAAGAGTAAAGAAACTCATTATAAAATATTATTTTATTAACGTGTAATAAATTTTAATTATATATATATATATATATATATATGTAAAACTTACTGTAAGGTCCGTTGGAGGGAAGGAAGAACAAGTTCAGAGTGGGCCTCAGAGCACCAGAGCTTAGAGGTGATGAAGAGGTCATCTCGAGATTTGATTAAACCAAGGGAGAGTGCTTCAGCTAGGGCTTCACCAAGAGGCTTCTCAGTTTGGTAAAGAGAAGCTGTATCGAAATGCCTGTAACCAAGCTCAATTGCTTGGAGCACTGCCTTTTTAACGGTCTCTGATTCCGCAAGAGGAGAGTTGGTTGCCGTGCCCAGTCCTAACACAGGCATGGTCTTCTTCCCCCCGGAATTCAGTGAAATTCCAGGGATACTCAAAGGTGCTGCCATCTTTCTGAATTCCTACGATCAATACTGTGGGAATTATTAATCAAGAATAAGTAGTCAATTAATTTTCATGGTGGCTATAAGTGTTGGGGATTTATAGTTGTAGATAATTCACTTAAAGTCAACAATTACCGCGCTCTTTGGAGATAAAGTTGGATCTTTCTTTCACATTGACCATTCAACACAGATCAAAATCGAATGAAGCAGTGTTACACGGTTGGTTTGGTTACGGAGAAAACTGATTTTTGGTAATTAGATTTTGTGATAATTAAATTTGGAAGAGAATGATGTGATAATTATATTTTGTAATTAAAGAACGTTTGAGGACATGTTTATTTTAAAACACTTCGTTTTTGCTTTTATATAATTTGTGTTGTATGTATATATGTGTATATATATATATATATATTTATGCTGGTCCAAATTATTTGACCTAGAAAATATGTAATGTTCAGTCAAACAATTTTAGGTAATGGCTTAGGTAATGCCCATTGTCTGAAGTGCAGAAGGCAACTTTATTTTTGCCTGGTATGTTGACGGGTTTTCGGACCACGTACGTTTGTTCAGGCAAATTAGGCTTAGCTAATGGGTCACGTAATTCATGCCCATCGTTTGCAAAATGCAAAGTAACATGAGATTTATCAAGTGGTTAAAGATTATCTACTTATACAGTTGATCGTGAGTTCAAATATCATCGGTTACAGCTAGTAATAATTCAAAATTTTAAATTTTAAATATGCATATTATTTTAATTTATATTGTTTTATAAAAAATTGTCAAGTCACCGAAAAATTTATAGCCCACTCATCATTGTGTTAGTCATAAGTACTTTGTGTGTGTGTATATATATATATATATGGTGATTGGTAAGAAAAAAGAAAATGATGCCGCCATGAGAAAGGTTTTTATCTTGTCCACCAAGTATGACACACATATATGTATATATGTTAGGGTTTTGTATATATTTATATAATAAGGGACAATCGTTAATAGGATAGTTGTCTTACGTTTACGTGAAAGAGAGAGGGGGAGGCTTGGGTTGGGGTTTGGAGGGGAGGTTGGGTGAGGGAGAAGTAATCGTATCTTACATGAATATCATGCTAGTATATAAATATGGTGATTGTTAAAAATAAAAAAAATAATGTCAGTCACATGAAAGGTTTTTGCCTTGACTATCAAGTATGACACACACCTGCGCTATATAGGGGGTTGTTTTGGTTTTGTTTGCAAGAAGAAACTGAGATAGAGTGCAAGAAAGAGATAGCCAAGAGCAGGGAAAACAAACTGATACAAGTTTAAGTGTACATGATGTGTAATCGGCAACCCATGTACATCCGTTTGTGTTCGTTTGAAAGTTTGAGATAGAAATTTAACGTATTTTATTTACATATATGATAGTAAAAATATTTTGGTGAATTTTTATGTGTTTATTTTGTATAAATGTGGTTAAATTTAAACTACACTTTGTGGTTAAATTTAAATATTCTAGACGAAAAATAGAGTTTACAAGAGAAAAACTCGTAGAGGAATATGCCAAAGCATATTACATGAAAGTTTTTGA
The DNA here is from genome assembly GCA_019916065.1 of Vitellaria paradoxa. Lineage (NCBI taxonomy): Eukaryota > Viridiplantae > Streptophyta > Magnoliopsida > Ericales > Sapotaceae > Vitellaria > Vitellaria paradoxa. Next base: position 17,807,113 of record CM034233.1, on the reverse strand, counting down.
AATTATTATTTATCCTCAATAGTTTTATATAATTATGAACGGGCTCCAAAAGTTTTAAAAAATTTTAGTTTGACCCCAATAATTACTAAAAATTTTAGATCAGCTGCAAAGTTTTGGATAATTACAAAGTAGCTCCAAAGGTTTTGGAATAATTACATTAGTAACCCCAAAGTTTGGACTAACCACGAAGTGGCTCTAAGTTTTTTGGGAAATTACAATTTCACCCCTAAAGTTTTGGGAGATTTTAATTTTACCCCTAGAGTTGTATGGAATTATAGGGAATTACAGTTTGGCTCATGAAAAATTCTGTTATCTTTATTTTAGTGATGTTCTTTGGTTAAAATTTTTTAATATAAAAATATTAAATAAAGAGGAGTATTTTTTTTAAATAAATAAAAAATGTGTGATTTTGAATTATTTGGATAAATTTTTTTGTTAAAATGGAAAATATCTTATGAAAGGCTTTCATATTAAATGAAAAATATTGATGTGATAATTATAGATAATGATGATTCATTGTGATATGGATTAATATGAGATGATATTATTAGTGGACCATAATGAAATATCGACTTGTTATAAGATGATGAGATAACTTTGGTTATGATAAATTATTATGATGAGATGATGTTGTTTGTGATGGATTGCTTACGATGAATGTTGTTTATTATAAATGGTTCTAAAAATGAGATCAATAATGATGAAAATAATTATGATAATGTTTGTAGAAAGAAATGATAAAATAAGATTGAGATTGTGAATATGGGGATGGAGGGTATTAGAAAATAGGAAAAGTACATAGACTACCTTAGGGTTGAAAATTCTGAAACTTGCGCAAGAATTAGTATTCATGCCAATAAGTTTGTAACTTATAACATGATGATTTGAGATATTGATGGGTGTATCGCTACCAGGCTTATAAAAGGGGCGATGTTGACAATACCCACTTCATAAATGTGAATGTGAATGTGATTTGATGATGATGAGATTAAGAAAGATACTAACTGAATTGATTGTTGAGAATTACGGTGATGATCTTGATATTTGGATATTGATTATATACACGATGATTGTGTTTTATGTTATTACTTTACATATTATATATGTTGGTATTAATATAATAAAGCTAATAATTTGATTATTGTTAATGTCTTTTGATTGGTGTTTTTTGTGGTATATTGACTTAGGGGCCATTTGGAGCTCCAACTAACTTTAAATAATTCCAAAAAATTTCAAAAGTTTCAACTTTTTAAAACTTCAATAATTCTAATTTTTTTCAAAAATTTGTCAAAATTTGTTGGAATAAACTATTGTAGAGCGTTCCAATAAATTTTGACAGATTTCTTAAAAAGTTAGACTGACATTTATACCATTTTAAAATTCTCCACTAAAAAATTTGTCATGTGTCACTTTATATAATTTTAAACAATTTTGTATCAAATCAAACACAAATATCTAACTATCAATCAAAACAACTTTTTACACTCCAAATTTAAAAAAAATCACTTTTGTTAAATTTTAGTTTTTTCTGACACTTCAAACGGCCTCTTACTCACTTATTGGCATATAATCTATTGATGTTACTTTAATAAGATTATAATTTTTTTAATTCTTTGCATACTATATACATTGGTATTATGTATCGTAGGCACAAATTACTGGTGCTTACATCTCTACAGATTAGGTTGCAGGTCGTGAACCCGAGATTGGATAATAAGTTGGTGTATTGTTGCAGACATTTGCATTTTCATTCACTTAAGTTTTATTAACATTCGGGATTGTAATTTTAGAAATTTGTTCAACTGGATTTGTAAAGGTCATACCATTAAGTTTTTATTTTGGGTTTGAGTTGGAACATTAATATTGCCTGGTTAGATCGAGGCTTGGATATTATGGATTTATTAGTGTTATTTATCATTTAGATTGTTGTAAGGTGTTTGTGTGGCTCTGATCAAGGTTAAAAGTAATTGATGCATTGTTATGCATGTTTCATTCACTCACCCCTCGGGTCACGAAACTCAGGGTGTGACAGGTCGGACTTTCGATTAGGAATTATAATATATGAGGTGTTTGAAAGGTTAAAAGTTAAAAAAGTGTATTGTATATCAGTTATTTTTTAGTGTTTGAAAGGTCAAACTAAAAGTTACTATCAAATCTCATTAGAACAAGGATGAATGACTTATTTCAATAGTTTTTTTGTTACTACAGAATTAAATGACCTATTCCAACGGTTTTGATTAGAAAGTTAATAAAATTTGATATAAGTTAACAAATGTTTGTAAAAATTTTAAAATTTTAAAATAAATATACGAAAAACAAAAATAGTCAAAAATTATAAAGATTTGTTGTTCATAATAAACTTTGACTACTCAAACAGGCCCATAATGTGGAATGTTATTAAAAAAAATAAAATAACTATAAAAAAAGGAGAGTAAGTCGAAAGTAATATTGCCCTCGGATAGATTTTTCAAGACTGACTTCTCTCGATAAAAGGAACTTGAACTTATGTTATATTCGCTCTTCAAGATCAGTGACAGATCTAGAATTTTATTATACTAGGATCAAGTCAATAAGTAAGGACAATGTGCTTAACATAAAAATAAGAGCAAAACTTATAAATTGTTTAAAGTATTGGGACAATATATTTTGAGGAATATATTTTATGGGGATAAAAGTATAAAAATATCTCAAAAATTATACTATTTTCTATAAAAATTTTGTTTCAAGCGTGGGGTCAATTATTGATCCCCTTACCCCATGTGCATTCGTCTGTGTTGAAAATGGATTTATCTTTGTTATTAAATACATAATAAATATATATACTCTTCAAATATATTAAAATGCATGTTAAATATAGTTGCGGTCCATATTTTTTATTATTATATTAAAACAAGCTTAATTTTAAGTTGACGAAACCACTCAATTATAAAATTTTTTATTTGATATGTGATTATCTTCTATATATATTTAATCACATATTAAACTAATTTTTGTGAATATTACATTTACATATATTATAAATAAAAATATATAAAATTTTATTTGTTTATTTTATTCCTATCTTGTTCGTATTTTATATTTTCAAAGTCACCGTATTCATATCCAAATTCAAAATTCGAGACTAGGTACAATGAAAATGAGACAATGGATAAGACCTAAACAAATTAAGAAAAATACACTTATTCTAATGCAAATTGGTTGACAGAAAAAAAAAGGCAAAAGAAAAATGAAAACTATGGAGAATAAAAAAATATATTAAATATATGTTAGCAATGCTTTTCGACTAAAATTTATGGTTAGAAAAATGTGATAGTTTGTAGACATATCATTTAAAAGAAAAAATTAGAGGTAGATCTAGAATTTTTAATTAATAAGGCAAATGCTACCTATAAGTGATTGAAGGGAAAAAAAGATAATAGTTTTGTAATAAATTCAAATTTTAAGGGTAATTATGATAATGCGATAAAATTTGGTTGAAAATATTTGTATTTTTTCATTAATTTTCTTCACTTTACAATAATTTTAACGAAAAAAATAAAGCGAAGTGAGGGAAACTAATAAAGGAGTGCATTTATCATTTTCTTAAAATTTGTGAGGATAAATTAGAAAAAATTTAAAATTATTTTAATTGAGGTAGTAGGATACCCTTGGGTGGCAATTCGAGTTAACTTGCGTTCAGATTTATAATTGTGTTTATGCATGTCAATACTTAAATATTTTAATACTCAATGAACATGATAAACAATCAAATTATTTGACAATAGAGTCAAATTCGTATTAAATTATATTAATTTTGGGTTCATATCAGGTTGTACTCGAGTTTTTTTTTTGGGGGGGGGGGGGTTGTGGAATTCGCGTTGCGGGTCATGTTATATTCAAGTTATGTTCATATCTCGTAAATATTTTTCTGCAGCACTTTTAACTGTAGTACAAATGAAATTCTTTGAACTCTACACGCAGGAAGAAGAAGTCTGTAAGTAGATTATGACAGCTCTGTAACATAAGCATGAATCTGACATACATAGTAATATGAGAAGTGTAACATAAAAGTGTAGAAAGTGACATAAGGAGAAAATACGTAGCTACATATCCTTGTTATTAACTAGGCTTATTACCACTACAAATGAGTGATTCAAAGTTCTCCATCCCACAGCTCCTCCACTGACTTGAAAGGCCCATTCACTGAAGAACAGCACATCTCAGCCAGCTGTGCCCTTCTTTGTGGGATCTCATCCCTGATTTTCTTGGACTCCATATCACTCAATTCCCAATCAAATATTTCAAGGTTTTCTTTCATTCTCCCCATGTTGAAACTCTTCACCAACACCGCCACTCCTTGCTCGTATGCCCATCTCAGAGAAACCTGCATTTTTATACTCAACTAATTAATAAGCCCCCTCCCTATGTTTCTTGAAACATTTGATCAAATTTTGATGCATAAAAAAAATAAAAGAAAAATAAAGAAGAAGAAGAAGAAGAAGAAGAGAGAGAGAGGTGAGCTGAAGATAATGATTCTATAGAGAAGCACCTGAGGAAGGGTCTTTCCTTTGGCCTCTGCAATTTGCTTCAGTACCTCAGACTCCATGACTCTATTGGAGCCCCAGACAGTTCCTGCAGCCCCTAGAGAAGAGTAAGCAGTAACAACAATTCCTCTGTCCTTACAGAATGGGATCAGCTTCTTTTGTTGCCATACGGGGTTCATTTCCACCTTAATTTCAGACATTGAATTAAACTTTTTAGTCTCATTCAATGAAGGTACTAAAAAGATCGATAAAGAAACATAATGAAAGGGAAAAAAATAAAGTAATTACAGGATCATCCCCTTAAATTATGATTAATAATATCACTTTACCCCTCAACTAAAAAAAAGTTACATAATAATACATAATCTATCATTTTGAAACAATGTGTCATTTCTCTTATTGATAATTGTGACTTTAACAAAATTCAGGAGAAATACTCAAAAAGAGAACTTTTGGACCTAAAATTCAATTTTGAAGTAAATATCTAAACTGATAAATACATAAACTTTTAATTGAGTACAATTGCATTCTGCACTAGGTGTAATTGAGGTGAGAAAAATTTTTACATAAATTTTTACGTTTTCATCTTATTAATAAGATGAAACTTGTAGTCCAAAGTTCAATTTCTTTGAAATTATTTTCTGAATTTTATTCAAATAATGTATACGCGAAGCAGAAGATAAAAGCATTAGGTATTAGAATACTCTTATTATAATTTTTTGTAAGCAAAAAAAATCAAAAGTATAAAACTTTTATTAATATAAACATCTTAAGAATGCTATTACAGCTATTTTGTCCTAATAAATTTATTGAATGAACTAATTTTAACGTCAGACATGATATCTTAATGCATGCAGATCATCAAATTAACAATCTCGCCTGATTGACAGCGGGAGGGATCTTAGCAGTGGCAAGAAGGTCAGTGAGTCTCTTGGGAGAGAAATTGCTGACTCCAATGGCTTTTGTGAGGCCAAGTCTCTGGCAATCTTCCATGGCTGCCCAAACAGACTTGAAGTCCATGGGAAGCAAGTTTTCTTCTCTTATCGGGTATTCATAAGTTCCAGGCTTTGAGCTCACAGGCCAATGTATGAGGTAGAGATCAAGGTACTCCATCTTAAGATTCCTGCACAGGTCAAACACATTTTTTTTTTATTTTTATATTTTTTCCTTGAGGAACAGTTGAATTAATAGGAACTGTTTTTAAGGATACCAACTTTTAATTAGTTATAATTACCCAAAAAAAAAATTTAATTAGTTATAATGTCCTCTTAAATGAATATTTTGTCTCTGAAAATTAGAGGCAAAATAGGAGAGGAGAGATAGCAACTACCTGAAAGCTCAAAACTTTAACTTCCAAAAAAAAAAATATATAAAAAAAAAATTCAAATCCTCAAGGGATAGGTAAAATTCAGGCCAAAGTGAAATTTACTAATATATATATATGTTGAAAATAAGAGGAAGATATGAAATAGAATGGAGAAGGAATATAAATTCCACATCTTAACTTATATCTTATAAAAGTTGAGAAGGGAGGCCTTTAAATGAGATTAAAATGTCAAGTATGTACGGTAATTATCTACGTACCAAAATAAACTTAATTACTTACTAAAAACTAAGATTTAGAAATATATAAGAATATTTTATAATTTAATATAAAATATTCTAACAATATATATACGTACATACACAAAGATGATAACAGGGGTGGGTAAATATATTACTTGAGAGTGTTTTGCAGGGCAGGGAGAACAAGTTCACCATGGGCATCAGAGCACCAGAGCTTAGAGGTGATGAAGAGGTCATCTCGTGATTTGATTAAACCAAGGGAGAGTGCTTCAGCTATAGCCTCACCAACAGGCTGCTCTGTTTGGTATATAGACGCTGTATCGAAATGCCTGTAACCAACCTCAATTGCTTGGAGCACTGCCTTTTTAACAGTCTCCGGTCCCACAAAAGGGAAGCTTGCAGTGCCCAGTCCCAAGACTGGCATTTTCTTGTTGCCTCCAGAGCTCAGAGTAATTCCTGGGATACTCATTTTTGTTTCCATGTCTAAAATTGCTTCTATCTATCTAGCTAGCTAGCTATATATATATATATATGTATATTTATTTCAAGCTATATGGTAATTTTCGGAAGTTTGAAATGTCGTTTAGAAGTGGTCTTTGGAGACAATTTATAAATGTTTTAACATTGCCTGTTCAATACAACTACACGATTTAATAATGTGTTGTCAACGGTAGGGGGATACAAGACAATGCGGACAGCTATGGGGTGACGTATTCATGACTTGGCAGAGAAGAAACACAGGTTAATACGTGTTATTAATGAGATTATTTTTCGTATTAAAAGCGGGTTATGAGAGAATATTGTGTGCTAAATTTGGATCTGCGGATTACGTTTGAATGTATTTATTTCTCTATTTGTATATATGCAAGATCTGGGGGCCTTCCGTGAAAATTCATTGCGCAGCTTGATGGATGGTATGTCAATCCAGGGGCTAGCTTATTGGGGTGTAGGGCAGGGCCGGCCCATGGCCCAACAGACCTGGGCCTAGGATCCCAAAAAAATTGCTCAAAAAAGGGTCCCTACTTATTTCTATAGTTATGATAAAAAAGAAGTTCTTTTTTTTTTTTTTTAAATTCAAATATGATTGATCAATGCCTTTCAAGAGTCTAAAAATAATTAATCCATTAAACCCAATAACTTTCTCTATGTCTATTTGTTGGTTTATTGGATGAGACCCTAATAAAACCCTTATTTCTCATCTCTTCAGATTCACTCATTCATACCCTTTTATGGCTTACGGCTATTCACATTTAAAAAAAAAAAATTGTTTGTTATGTTATTTTTGACTAAAATTTTTCAGTAAGGGTCATATTTTTAGAATTGACCTTGAGTCTCGAAGATCTAAAAATTAAGCTTGATCGAGTGAGATTTTTTCTTATACTTACAAATTGATCACTAACCTTTTTATAATCGTGACAACTCCCAACACAACTCCGACCTGTTCTTATGAGTTATTGCATCAACTGTGGGCCTTACATCACAGTAGATCCCACTAAATTCAACGGCTCAAAAAAAAAAAAAAAATCTTAGAATCCTCATGCCGGTTTAGAACGTACGATCTCCTGTTCGCATATATGGCTCACATTCTATAATATTAATTTCAAATGATTCTTTCTACACATATACATATTGATTTTTTGAACCCTCTTAATTTTGAACCCCTCAATTTTCTACGTATGTATATATCAACATTAATTTCATATTGTTTGCGTTTCTATCTTTTTTCCGTGAACTTATAGCCACCGGAAAAATTAGACCAGCTGGGGACAGTTTACAAGGTATTGAATCTAATTAAGCATTTGTTTTTTATTGCTCTTCATAGGTACAAATTTTCTAAGATAAAATGAAGCCCACACACGGACACGAAATAAAAGTTTATTAATATTTATATATATATATATACAAGGCGAGAGACCTTTAAACTAGATACATGCACAATCTCACTAGGAAAATAAAACAAACATACAATTAATTCAACACACATCAATCTCAGAGAGAGAGAGAGACACACACACACACTCACACACGACACTTTGAGCTGCTAGTGCAGGAAGGTTCCAAGAAGCCTTCATGGAAGGAACACACGTCCCAAGCTCTATTACAAATGTCAGGTTCAAAGTTCTCCATCCCAAAGCCCCTCAACTGACTTGAAAGGCCCATCTTCAGAGACGAAGAGCTGCCCGAGATTTCCTCTTTTTTGTGGGATTCACTGATTTTCTTAGACTCTTCATCACTCAATCTCCAATCAAATATTCCCTGGTTTTCGATCATCCTCTCTTCCTTGAAACTCTTCACAACATGATAACAGCTTCTTGCTCATGCGCCCACATCAGACAAATCTGCAGTTAAATTAACAAATAATCATTTCATTCAGTGTTAGAATTGCAGGGTTCGGGGATGGTTAGATATGGGTATCCTTCTATTTGTAAATAGAAAGGCTGATTATGTATGTTTTTTTTTTTTTTTAAGTAACCCGGAATCTTCACCGGTTATTACAACTTTCAGCGAACCGCTCAGCTGATGAGTAAAACGGGGTGATGTATGCTGCTCCTCACGCATGCTCCGCTTAAATTAGGAATCGAATCTGTATAATTTTTATGAAAAGTATACCCTTGAACCATCCGGGATAACCCAAGAGCAACCACATAAGGTTTGAACCATTGACCTCTGGTTTGCAAAATCACAATGGAATAATTTTAAGGCTGCTCCAAAACAAACCTTTAGTTCAATCCTAGTATTGATTAAGAGAATTAAGTAATCAATTTACTGGCAAGGAAATGAGTAGGAGTCGTAGTAGCTGAGCAACAGTCTTTCCTGTTAATTTGTTAGCTCCTATCTCACATTGGTTTTCTCATAAAGGCAGAAGTCTTGTGAGGTTATAAATCCTATCCCACATTGGATTTTTCATAAAGGCAGAAGTCTTGTGAGGTTGTAAATCCTGTCCTACATCGGTTTTCTCATAAAGGCAGAGGGGGTCTTGTGAGATTATAAATAAAGAGTCCTTTTCTTTGGAAAAGAGACACCAGTCAAAGCTTTGGATAGAAGCTTGTACTCTAGTTATATTCCTCTTTTGAGGTGAGAGTTGTAGTTTTGCTTGGGAAATTACTTTGTGGGGTGTATTGTGGTATTGGGTGAGAGGAAATATTGTGTGATTGTAATATTTTTCACATAGTGGATTTTCTTCTCTGAGTGCCTGTGAACGTAGGCAAATTACCGAACCATGTAAATCTTGTGTTCTTCTATTGTGTGTTTTTCTTGTGTTCATGTTTGCTATTATTCGCAGGGGTGTTACCAGAAGGTGATTCAGGATTTCCGCAACAACAATTGGTATTAGAGCTCAAGTTGCCTTGGTTTGTGGTGTGGATACGTACGAGTCTAAGAAAGTTCTGTCTAGGAGGTTGGGTTTTAAGTGGGACCAGTGTGACCCCTCCAATTTTTCCTGGGAACTTACTTAGTGGGTACTATTCACTTCAACAAGGCATAATGTCAGGAAGCTCTTCGTCTGCAAAGTTCGAAGTCAACAAGTTCAATGGAATGGGGAATTTTGGATTATAGCAAAGAAGGTTAAATGATCTATTGGTGCAACAAGGAATGGCAAAAGCATTGGCGAAGACGAAGCCTGAAAAAATGGAAGAAGTAGATTGGCTTGAACTTCAAGAAAGGGCTGTGGCTACAATCAGATTGTGTCTGGATGATGACGTGATGCAGTATGTTATTGAGGAGAATTCACCAGCAGAGGTATAGAAGAAACTCGAAGCGAAATACATGTCCAAGTCTTTTACGAACAAGCTCTATCTTAAGCAAAAGCTATATCGCTTGAAGATGGAGGAGGGTTTAGACCTGGAATAGCACATCAACGCATTCAATCAAATCATTGGGGATTTGAAGAGGGTAGAAGTCAAGTTCGAGAATGAAGACAAGACTCTCATGTTACTGCATTCACTACCAGATTCATCAGTGTTTGAAAACTTGATCACAACCCTTACTTACGGTAAAGAGACTCTTGTATATGAGAAGATCACAACAGCCTTGTTAGATTTTCAACAAAGGTGGAAGCAAAGTGATGGGAATTCTCAAGGAGATGGTTTGGTTGTGAAGGACAAGCAAGATAGAAGAAGGAGCAGACAAAGGGAATCGAATGGGAATAAAAATTCTCGGTCCAAGTCAAGAAAGAAGAAAAATCCTCAATGCTTCAAGTGCAGCAAGAAGGGCCACTACAAGTGGGATTGCCTAGAGTGGGGTAAGGATAAGGGCGGCGAGAATAAAGATGGTTCAAAGTCTGCAAATGTTGTAGAGAATGATTCAGAGGATGGTGACATGCTTTCAGTTTCATCAAGTTCAGATCATCTCACGGATTCTTGGATACTAGTTTCGGCGTGTTCTTTTCACATGACGCCAAACAGGGCGTGGTTCGACATCTACATGTTAGTGGATTCTGGTTCAGTTTTGATGGGTAACGATGCTTCATGCAAAGTTTTTGGGATTGGGAATATCAAAATCCGTATGTTTGATGGTGTGGTACGAACCTTATGTGATGTAAGACATATTCGTAATCTTAGGAAGAATCTTATTTCATTGGGTGCCTTAGATTCAAACGGATTCAGTTTTAAATCTGAGGGCGGAGCAATGAAAGTTTCAAAAGGGGTGATGGTGGTGATGAAAGGGCAAAAAGTTCCTAGGAATATCTACAGATTGTTAGGGAGTACAGTTGTAGGTAGAGTTGCCACAGCAGAGTCTGATTCTGATAGCACAGTTTTGTGGCATATGCGGCTAGGGCACATGGGAGAACGTGGCATGTTAGAGCTACACAGGCAGAATTTGCTCAAAGGGATAAAGACTTGTAAGCTTGATTTTTGCAAGTATTGTGTTCTTGGAAAGCAGACCAAAGTGCAATTCAAGTCAGAAGGCATTCTTGATTATGTCCATTCAGATGTTTGGGGGCCAGTGAGAGTTGCATCACGGCAGAGACATCAGTATTTCGTCATGTTTATTGACGACTTCTCTAGGAAAGTTTGGGTTTACTTCATGCAGCATAAGTCAGAGGGCCGATGTGTCTGGTCGGGTGGCAAGATGGGCAGTTTCCCTCGGTGCATTTGACATAAAATTCGTCCCAGGAACCGCAATAAAGGCTCAAGTTCTAGCCGATTTTGTAGCGAAATTCACCGCGCCAGCTCCTGGTCCAGCAGAAGAAGTATGGCAAGTCGAAATAAAGTCTGCCCCAGCCGAACACGTCGATGCCGAACAACCTTGGCAAATTGAGGTTGATGGATCTTCGTCTAGAAAAGGTGGCGGTGTAGGCATTGTTCTTACTACCCCGGAAGGGGTCACTATAGAGTACACAATAAAACTTGAGTTCGAAGTCACTAATAATGAAGCAGAGTATGAAGCTCTCCTAGCCGGGCTAAACATTGCTCGGCGATTAATGGCAAACGACGTTGTAATAAAGACTGACTCTCAGCTGGTTGCCAATCAGCTAAAGGGTGAGTACATGGCCAGAAGCGAGAAGATGGCAGAGTATTTACAAGTGGCTAAGAAGAAGATCGAAGGCTTTAATAAAGCTAGGGTGGAGCTCATTGGGAGAGATCGTAATGCTCACGCTGACGCACTTGCAACGCTGGCTGCCTCTTCTCGAATAAGGCTAACTGATCAGATTTTTATGGAAGTTCTGAAGAGGCCGAGCATAACGAAAGATGAGAAGGTAATGTGTGCTGATTTAGCCTCATCTTGGGTGGATCCAATCATTGCTCACCTGAAGGACGGGACTCTCCCCGAGGATAAGACAGAAGCTAGGAAGCTACGAATAAAGGCCACCAGGTTTTGGCTCTCCCCTGACCACAAGCTATATAAGAAGTTCTTCACAGGTTCCTATCTTCTTTGTGTTCATCCTGACAAAGTGCAAGATTTCCTCTATGAGCTTCATGAAAGAGTCTGTGGGGCACATACCGGAGGCAGATCACTGGCGCACCGAACAATCACACAGAGGTATTGGTGGCGGAAGATGGGGCATGATGCTCAAGCCTACGTTCGGAGATGCAAGAAATGCCAAAAGTTCGCTCCCATTCCTCACCAGCCAGCCCAAGAACTCTGTCCGCTGACTAGTCCTTGGCCATTCGCTCAATGGGGGCTCGACATTGTGGGACCCCTGCCTACTGCTTTGGGAAATAGAAAGTTTTTAGTTGTCGGCACCGACTACTTTGCTAAGTGGGTAGAAGTAGAACCCCTAGCTCACATCAGAGATGCAGATACCATTCGATTTATTTGGAAGAACATCATTACCAGGTATGGCATCCCTAGGACGCTTATTTCCGACAATGGGACGCAATTTGACAGTGCCCCATTTAGGGAGCATTATTCTAGATACGGAATCAAGAATATTTACTCTACGCCAGCTTACCCCCAGAGCAATGGTCAAGCCGAAGCTACGAACAAGGTCATTCTCAATAGGATCAAGAAAAGACTGGAAGCGGCAAAAGGAAAATGGGTGGATGAATTGCCATCAGTGCTGTGGACATACCGAACAACCCCTAGAAGATCAACTGGAGAATCTCCATTCTTTCTGGCTTACGAAGTTGAAGCCGTCATCCCATTGGAAGTTGGCCTCCTAAGCATCAGAACTCTATCATTTGATCGAGGGGAGAATGATAAAGCTATGGGAATAAGTCTAGATCTAATTGATGAAAGAAGGGAACTGGCCACACTAAGGTTAGCCAACTACTAACAAGAGACAAGGAAAAAATTTAATAAGGGGGTCAGACATAGAGAATTCAGCACTGGCGACTGGGTGTTAAGAAGATTGATGGGAAGTAGGAAAGATCAAACCAAAGGAAAGCTTGGAGCTAATTGGGAAGGACCATTCCTCATCTCGAAGGTGCTCGACAATGGTGCTTACAAGTTAACTGACATGGGAGGAAAGCCGATCAAAAGATCATGGAATATAGCCCATCTAAAGTTGTACTATCATTGATGTTACTGTATATTTATTGTTAAAGACCCTGTACATTTATTTGAAAAGCCATTCTTTTGTAAGCAATTAAAACAGTTTCAAAAGCTTGAGACAACTCCCGGCTTAGCAAAAAGACGCCACACCTCTTTGAGTGATGGCCTGAAAAAGAGACATGCTCGGCTCGCCAATTATTGGCACAAAATACACCACATCCCTTCGGACGTTGGTACTTTCCTGGTTTATTGACTGACCAGGAATTCTCTTTAGACTGAGATTCGATTCCTCAGTCTTCTGAAAAGAATTATCAAAAGGAGCCATGCTCGGCTTGCCTGGCGTTGGTACATTCCTGGTTTATTGACTGACCAGGAATTCTTTTTAAACTGGGATTCAATTCCCCAGCTTTCTGAAAATAATTATCAAAAGGAGCCACGCTCGGCTTGCCCAGCGTTGGTACATTCCTGGTTTATTGACTGACCAGGAATTCTCTTTAAACTGGGATTCAATTCCCCAGTTTTCTGAAAAGAATTATCAAAAGGAGCCACGCTCGGCTTGCCCAGCGTTAGTACATTCCTGGTTTATTGACTGACCAGGAATTCTCTTTAAACTGGGATTCAATTTCTCAATTTTCTGAAAAGAATTATCAAAAGGAGCCACGCTCGGCTTGCCCAGCATTGGTACATTCCTGGTTCAATTCCTTGGTTTATTAATTAGAAAAAAAAGAAGCCACGCTCAGTTTCCTTAGCGATGGTACAATAGAAGCAAAAGTCCTTACAACACAAAGAATCATTTCAAGGAAGCTCGGCCCTGATGTGAGTAAGCCCCCATATCGTAAAGATTCACTTCTCCGATGCTCAGCATGAAATTAAAAGGCAAGATTTTTGTCAAAAGTGGATTCCTCGGTTATTATATGAAAGCTTGAGGATAGCCGGACTCTTTAAGGTATGTGAGATTTATTAAATTTATACCTTTTTAGCAAAAGTTTGAAGTTACTTGATGAAAAGCAACCAACTACTTGAACTTGTTGTCCTTGAAAGACTTGATGTTTAAAGCATCTCTGTTAAAATTTATGGTTGCTCGGCTAATCGGTACAAATACATTCACGGTACACACTTCAACGCAAACATAAAACGTATAAACAGAAAGGCAGATTCCCAGTGGGAAACGATTCAAAAGCTTTTATTTCATGTTTCAGAGTACAGTTACAATATACTTTACATAATTGTCAACTGAAAAGGTTATCCTAAACCTAAGATAGCGCATTAGCATTTGTTGTAAGGGTTTGTAGCTATCTCGTAGGAAAAAACGTCAAGGTACTCATCGGCTGCATTCCTTATAATTTCGTCAGCAAGCCAGTCAAAGCATTCTCCAATCAATTCATCAGCAGTTCTAAAGAAACAAAGACATAGAAAAACAAAGCGAGATTAGAGAAAAACCAAAGTACTTTCATTCATTCAGAGTCAAAGGTTTTACATTGTTACATTTGAATTGAATAGATAAGCAAAACAAAAATACAAGGAGGTTCACTTCTCTCCCTCCTTAGTGGGATCACTCTCCACGATCAGATCAATCTGTTTAGACGCCTGGGAGGTGTCCTTCTGGGCACTATCCACCTCAACCTCCCCCTCGTCAATTGTTTCTTCGGCAGTCTGAATTGAGGGAGTTTGAGGTGGACGTTCAAAGCTGAACTGAGGGATTGGGCGTTCTGGATCAGGATAAGGGACCTCCTTGTATATGGGGTTGGTGTGATCGATATTGTTCTTCTTCATTGCAGCATCCCAACCCTCAAGGAAGAAGTCGTTGTGAGCGTCCCTCATCTGATCCACACAGTCATTGATTTGGGCCTCCACTTCAGCCTTGGCCTTCTCCTCGGCTTCTCGGAGAGCTGCTTCTTTCTCTTCCAGGGCCCGAGTCTTCAGTGCAAGCTCTGCCCGAAGGTTGGCAAGCTCTTGCTTCGATTTGTCCTGCTCGGCCCTGGAAGTCTCCAACTCCTTGAGAAGTATTTCTTGTCCAGCCTTTGTCGAGGACAATTCAATCTCAGCCCTTGAGAGTTTGCCCTTGACCTCCAATAGCTCTTCGTCCTTACGAGTTAGGATTTTGTCCATAGATTGCACGCGAGCTATGCTTCCTGCAACTTGGCCAAGGGCGGTGTTAAGTTGGTGCTCGATCTCCTTATTTTCATCTCAAAGCTGACTTCTCTCTTTTGCCAGAGCGTCATTGCTGGATTGAAGACTCATATTCTCCTTCTCCAAGGTCCTCACATTTGCCTTTAATTCCTTTATGTCTGACCTATCCTGCTCGGCTCTGGCATCGGAGGCTTAGCTCCGAGCAATTAATTCCATTGTGTAAAGAGAAGCCTGTAGAAAGAACAGAAAGTTAGAAAAATCATAATGGCAAAAGGATACACATAAAGGAATATCATTGTACTTACAGAGATGATGTTCTTCATTAGAGCTTTATGGATGTCCTCCGTTCTATTTTTTCTTGTAGCATTAACGTCCCGAGGAGGGAGGACACCCTTGAGATACTCCTCGGCGTGGTTGAAGGCTGTATCTTGGACAGTGAAGGGTCGGCCTTGAGGGTGCTCGAGGCTTGGAATGAGGATTTTCGGAACGAACGGAGGGGAGTCTCGAACCGGATTGGCCGGATACTCGATGGCAAGAGGCACGGGCCCAATCGGTTGAGTAGGTAGTGGCTTGGAAGTTTTGGGTGGTGCGTCCTTGGTGGGTGGCACGACCTTGGAAGGTGCTGCCCTCCTCGCAACATCTTCTTTTGGCAGTTTTGACTGCTCGGCCACTTGAGCTGCTTCCGCGGATTGCGTCCTGGCCCTTTTCTGCTTAGGAGGACCAGAAGGTTTCTTCTGAGCTGCCTCCTGCTCCTTCCCCTTCTCTATTTTTGCTTTTAGTATTTGATCGGCAGTTGCAGGAGCAGGGGCCTTCCCCTCATCGAGCTTTCTTTTGCCAGCGGCTTTTTGCTCGTCTGTCTTTTTCTTCTGGGCCTCTTCGGCCCTTTGCCCCTTAGCCTTTGCCATGGTGAGCTTCTTGTAATCAATCTTCGGGGCCATATCTCCTTCCTCTTCCCCTTCTGGATCTGAAAAGTACTCGAAAGCGGGGGGTACTTCAACTTCTTCTTCTTCTTCTTCCTCCTCCTCCTCCTCGTCTAAAAGAACGAATCTCCGCTTCCTTGGCTGCTCGGCAGGCTCAGGAATTGCTACTTGTGGGGCACGAACTTGCTCGGCAACCAACGGGATAGCAAACGGAGGATGACGGGTCCACCCTGGATGCCTCAAGGCGTAGTAATCTTCTTTTTCTTCAGCGGAAGCCCGGAACCACCACTGAAGATGCCTAATGGCCTCTGAGGTCACGAAGCCTTGGGGGGACGATGAACGTCTGGTGTGGAGGGATGAAGTCAAACAGGATTGGAACTGCCCTCGCAAACGGGTAAAGATCCGGACCTCCAAGGAATTTGAACACCTCCTTGAGATGATCCTTGTCAGCACGAAGACCAGTAGCCCAGATCTTCTTTGATTGGACGGCTGGACAGATATTGAATCAAACAGTTATAATGCTTAAAAAAGAAGATAAAATGTCGAAGAAGAATAAGAACTGGTAGCATTTGAAATCAACCAACCTGGGCCCAAAGAAACCCGAGGGACGATTGGATAACGATCTTCGTCTGGATCGTGTGTCCAGTGACCTGTGACGACGCACAGGTCACTTTCTGACTTAATCGTATCAAGCAGCATGTGGACCAAGGCCTTTTCTGGTCGGGATTTCAGGTACCACCTGTTCTCATCCTTCCTCACCTTCTAGATAGAGTAACAGTAAAGAAGATCCCACTCGGATATGTGGAATCCGTATCGCCTATTTATTTCTATTTCCCCATTAACAATTCTGTAGAAGTTGTGGGTGACGTTCCTAGGGCCAAGGTCTAGAATGCTCATCATAGAGCGAAGAAAAGGGTGCAGGGGGAATCTAAGGCCACCTTCGGTGATGGCCACTATGGGGAACTCCCATGTTTCACGCTCGCCTTGCTCGGTGAGCCTAATGTTTACGTTTTGAGGAATTTGATATTTCTCCTTGAAAACCCTAATTTTTTCCTCAGAGTTTAGCTCGTTTGCGAGTCTACCCATAACGGAAGATTTGAAATAAAAAGGATCGACTCACCAGGAACGAAGGACGACGGGAAGGACGAAAGCTCGAGAAGATGAAAACTCAGGGGGAAAGGAAATCTGATAGCTCGAATCGCAGAAAGGAAGTAGAAGAAGATGAACCTAGCATATAAGTATATGTGTGTGTATCTGTGGGGTAACCGAAGCGTTACCAACGAAAAAGCAACGAGCGGCAAAAATGGCATTTATTAGCGCCCCAGTTTTCAAATTTTTGACCACTCACGTTTTGACACCCCGGATCTGGGAATCCGCGTAAGCGGCGCGGCAGATGAAAAGCTGAAAGGGCACTACGCGTGTCATTTCCAAGAGAGAGAAGAGTCCAATCGGATTAGAGGCGCGTCAGAAGGGCACTAAACGACAAATCGCATGAGGAAGATGGAACGAATTGGTAAGATAAGGCTCTCCCGCTCTGCTACTCTGCTCGGAAAACACCTTTTTCCAACCAGAGTGGGGGCAAAATATTGGGCAAAATAATATTTAGATGTACGTGTACCGAACAAGTGTAATCCGGCGCCACGTGACCCAGTGCCGAGTATATTTGTGTGAGCCACGTAGTCATTCACCGAGCACGTTGCATCGTGACACGTGGCGTCCTGTCGAACAATTGATTAATGGCACGAGAATTCCACGTGAGTGTTATGCATGAACACATGTCTTAAGGTTAGTATTCTAAAGAATGCCCTGAACCTCAGCACCAGTAAATAGTGTGTTGCTACGTGGCTATAGCCGAGGACCTCGATAGCTAGTTTGCTCGGCCCATCCATTGGCGGCTAGTAAATGTTGAACTTGGGACCCACAGCCTTTAAAGAGGGTTCATGACCATAAATGCACCATAGTTAAGACTGAACTAGGTATTTATCTCTGAGAAAGTAACTAAATCAGTCCATCTCGTCACGAGTAGTTGGCGGATGTGACAGGAAGACAGTCTGACCCTGAAATTCTGGTTGTAATGCCGTGTTAAGCCACCAGAAGCATTAAATGAAAGGCATGGTGTATTAAATGAGAGGTTTGAGGCAATAAATGAAGGGGAAGGGCATTTAAAGCAAGGATGGAAAAAAGGGACACGGCAGTGTGCGTAACGTTAAGTTGCAGGTATGTTTTAATCATTATTCGAGCTACTATAAATAGGACATTCTGTTGAACCACAGAGGTAAGCTGACTATTGCCAACTTAAGCTTTTACTCACTTCTTCTCTGAAAGTTTCCTTCTTTGAGCGACTTGCTGACTTAAGCATCGGAGGGTTTTCCGGCCAGAGACCTCCACTCCGGCCGTAACCTTTCTTTCTGTCTTTGTTCGGCAGGTCAGCGATTGCATTTCCGGTTGGCGTGGTCAGCAGTTCCGGCGGTATTTTTTGCTGCCGAACAATATATATTCATATTGTGCTGAGCGTGGAGTATCCAATCTGTGAGGGAGTTCGATTGCGGGAAGTGATTGTCCGGCCACTATCCACTTTTCTACCCTCACAGTCAGTTACTGTGGATTTGTCACTTTTAGGAAGTGCGTAGGGTGCGCTCCCATTTAGAATTGAATTAGGGGTTGAATGAATATTTATAATCATTTAAAGGATAGGGATTCAATTCGAGAGAAACATATCTTGGGCGTTTCTTAGAGAATGACAAATTCACAATACTTGGGTGCGAGGTAAAAAGAAAGACTGCAATTGGACGACTACTCTCCATGATCACAAAAATGTGCCTTTTAATGTGAGGGAGTTTTCATGATGGCACTTTCGCAACCATGGACCTCCTTTTTGTCCAAGTGGTCTTGAGTACCCAATAGGATAGGGGGTTTAAGTCGGGGGAGGCACATCTCAAAAGTTCCCTAAGGGTGACAAACTTATAATACCTTCAGACATGAGGATAAAAAAGAGGGCCGAAGTTAGACGATCACTCCCCATAGTCACGAAAACTCCCTCACACAATCAGTTTTGACTCTCAAACCATTTTAAACCCAATTAAAATGGGTATTTTCTAGAGAATTATATGAAGGTCATTTATTAAGTTTAAATATTTAGAATGAGTGTTTTATAAGGTTGTAAGTCGTATTCAAATTTATAATTCGTATAGATTTATATTTATATTTAAATATTTAATTAATATGTTAAATAATTACTTTATTTTAAAATTAGATCAAATCATCTTAATTTTAATTTGATATATTTAAATCGTGTTGAATTCTATTTAATAACTTTGTGTTTGTACATATAGAATCCTGTTAAATTTGAATTGAATTTCCGTATGGTATTTAATATATTTGACATCTCATATTTAACATATTTTATAGAGGAGCCTAGTGAAAGCTTATTTATTAATAAATTGACTTACCCAATGGCTTTTAAGCTTGACAATCTTAAGCGGAGCAAAAGCTTTCCTTATTGTGGTGGGATAATGGAAATCGAAAGAAATCAATGTTCCAGGACCCAAACGCCAAGGAAGAGAGTCACGGTCTAAGTGCACAACCCATGCATATATATGACTTGCATATTTTCAAAAAAAAAAAAAAAAAACATGTACAAAACAATGAGACATTCCACGTACAAAGGCGTCAATAGAAAATTAAAAAGAAGAAGAAGAAGAGGAGGAGGAGGAGGAGAGAGAGATCAGAAGCAACACAGTAGCAGAGAAAGAATAGAGAGAATAGAGCGCAGAGACCTTCCTATATACAAGAATGATTTTTGGTCGTCTTAGTGTTTGTCTGTAGACTTTTGGCACTTGACTTTGATCCAACTTATGCCAACAGAGGCTCCCTCTTTAAGTTTCTTCAATCCCGTAGAAGCAACAGCTTTGGTTTTCTCAAGCTTGTCACCTACCTTAATTCTTGACAATTTGGCTGAACCCTTGTTCTTGTTTCCGCGAACAGGATCTGGATTGCTGTAATCCCACTGATCAGCCCATGAGGTCCCATGCGAGCTCTGTTCTTCCATCCGCTTCCTAATTTTAGTATTCAAAACAGAGCCCAAAAAACTCTGCAATTATTTGGTCTTTGCTATTAGAGTTGGCGCTGGCATTTTATATGTACCAACTCAATAGGATTAAAAAAATTAATTGATATCCGATATTAGATAACACGAATATAAACTTAAAAAAACGAATCTGGCATAATACAACACGAACACATTAATTCAACCCGCACGGGTTAGCTCAGTGGAGCAGGGGCCGGCTTGGAGAGTGGACATGCTTCTCACGTCTCGGGTTCGAATCCTTTCCTGGGCGCTCGGTTTTATCGGTGGGCGTGTCTTGCGGGGTGGTGCGCTCGCCCGGAGGTTTTACTCGCGACGGTTCACCGACGAGAGGTTTATTTCGTATAAAAAAAAAACACATTAATTCAAGATTAATTGATATTTAGTATTAGATATAATACGAATACTGTTGACACAGACATAAACTTAAAAAAATAAATAAATAAATAAATCTGATATGACACAACACTAACACATTAGCTTAAAATTAACACAATTTGATCTATTTTGAAATAAATTAATTCTTTTTAACTTGTCTATTAAATTTTAAGATATTTAAATATAACTATAAATCAAGACGGATTATGAATTCAAACACAGTACAAAACGATGCGCTTACTACCCTTAGACCCTGTTTAGATTACAAAATTTTACAAAAAAGTTACAAAATTTTACTAACTTTTATTTATTTTTTATTTTTCATGCGTTTATTTTAAAATTTTAAAATTTATAAACTTTTACCAAATTTTGTAAATTTTCTAACAATTTTTTTAACAAAAATCGTTTGAACGGGATGCATCGACCACGTTCAAATAGTTTTAATCAGAAATTTTGAATTGTTCTTCCAAACACTAAAAAATAAATGAGGCATTACACTTTTTGTTTTTGACTTTTTCTACCTTTTTAATCTTTGAACACCCCCCCCCCGGGGGCCAATCTCAACGTTTTAACAGCGGACAACGTGTTGACAGATCCAAGTAATTTTCTTGTTAATTTATGCTGATTATTTAAGAATTTTTGTCCTCGCACGGTTGTGTGTAGCCGGCCACCGAATCTTGGACCTGGCCAATGATGTTATTTGTTGAACGAACTCCAGTTAAAATGCCTTGCCGGTTTGTGATTCCGAGCAGCAGATTCTTACCCTGTTTCAACAGGTGTTTGTTGAATAACAGAAATACTGCATTGCCTAGCTACATAGCTTCTTCATTCTTGACTATGTGAAGAGAACCAACCATATTTGTCTCCCATGTTAAGATTGGTGATAATATCAATGCCAAAAGGGCCAATTCTTCTAGATATAAATATATATATATATATAACCAAATTATGCTATATTATGTCCCATTGCAGGTTTTGCTTATATTTTGTTTTATTATATTGATCACTTGGAAAAAGAAGCAAATTAAACAAAAAATATTCTTTCAAGAAGTGAATAATTGTATTGGGAACAACACAAGAAAACTGTACCATACAATACTTGACAAAGGAAGAAGAAGATATATATATATTATAATATGTTAGGTGTGTTTGGAGTGATAAAAGTGAGATAAGTTATGAATTCGTAATTCGTACAATGAGGTAAAAAGTGAATAACTTAGAGTTTTTTAATACATTTCATTATTTTTAAAATTTTTTTGTCATTTTAAACGGAGTCATAATAGAAGAAAAGAGAATCGTCTCAGATACTTTTTATGGGGTTCAAGAGAGTTATAGTGAAAAAATCTATTATAGGGGCTGCAGCGAAAAATGAAAGGTTGATATTTATTTACACTTAATCTAATAGTTTTAATTTTGGTGGTCACCCAGTTATAAATGAATTCTAATACAAACTCATTAATAACCCAATTGCCTTCTTAATTTCTTTCACATTACTCCACATTCCTATAATTCTAGTCTCATTGTAGCTCATTTCACCCTTCATACACTCAAAAGCTGCATCTCTAACGAAGAAATCGTTGAGGTACAAGAAAATGAATTGCGATTTAAAATTATTTTTTATATTTAATTTGTAATAAATATATATATAAGTTAAAAATAATTAAATTAAAAATTAATTTTTTATAAATGACTTTTTTTTTATATTTTTAATTTATTCAAATGAAATTATGGATTTAAGATTTTATATTTCTTTTTATATTTTTCTTTTCAAAATTTTCTATCCTTTCTGTTTCTCTCTCCATATGTCCAATCCAAACTCACTCTAAATATTTTTTTTTTTTTTTTTTGGGATCTTGTTTGAAACTTTGGATCTCTTATTTTTGTGGTCAAACTCAGAAAGGATCAAATAATGTCCAAATTGGTTCTTTCTTTTATGTTTATTTTTCTTTCAAAATAATAATAATAATAATAATAATAATAATAAAATGAGTGTAATTGAGTTGAACTCATTTACATAACAATCTATTTTAACTCGACTTAAATATTTTCATTTTCCAACTTTAAGGTTTCGTTTGGCATACAAAAAAACACTGAAAATCTCTATAAATCTCTGTTAACTTTATATCACATCAACTTTTTTCTTTCACTGTACGCATTACGAACTCTTAATTTATCTCAATTTATCTCACTTTTTCTTACTCCAAACACACCCTTAGTATGGAGTGAATTTAAACCACATTGTCTTGGATTGATTTTTCCCTATTTTAAAAATAAAATGACAATACAACAGAGAGACAGCAACATAGTCTTTAAGCTAATTTATTGGAATAGCTTATTAATTGTCATAAATGATTATTTTACCACTCTTAACCACTAATTAGATGTGGCAAGTGCAAACCTTCTTCTCTTAGTTCTTTTTGAAAAAGGTATAAAACAACGAAATTAATAAAACTACCGAATTCTTTCGAGTCAAGCTCAGTTCAACGCGTCATGTACAAGGCAAGTAGTTCAAGTGTCACTCCTCAGGGGCATGTTTTGAAAATTCCCTATTTCTTGTAGCTAGCTTTGGCTATTAAACTTATATAACTAGAGGATAGAGTCCTATATAAGCCGCAGAGAGAGCGCTCCGTCCAAAGCCGTGTCTAGAAATTTGAAGGTTTTAAGCAAAATTTTTATACTATGGGCCCGTTTGGTGTGCAAGATTTTGCTGAAAATCTTCAAAAATCTCTATAAATCTTTGTTAACTTTATATCACATCAATTTTTTTCTCTCACTGCACGCATTACGAACTCTCCCCAAACCACAATTTATCTCAATTTATCTCATTTTTTCTTACTCCAAACAAACCCTATGTTAACATTATGAATTTATGCAGATAAACGAGAAAATGAAAGAAAAATAAAATTTATAATTTATATAATTTTAGTATACTTAACTAAGTAAAAATTAAAATTTGTTGATAAATATCTATTCATTTTAGTCTTATTTTTTAACTAAATAAAAATTAAAATAAATTTAATTTTTTTAATTCATTTTATATGTTAATAATTTTTTTTTCATTTTTTTCTCTCCACAAATTCATATGTCAAACATAACCTTAGGAAATCCTAACCTATTTGGTGTTTTTTTTTTGGGGGGGGGGGGCTACTGTCAAATGAGCTACAAACGAGAATTGATCATATAAATCTTGAAATCATATGGTAAGTCTTATTTTGATCAAGCAATCGTATAATAAGTCTTTATTTGGGCCTAAAATGTCATTATATCCCCCGGTGAATTGGATTGAAAGGAATCCTTATTTCCTTATTATATAGTTAGAAACTTATATTAGTTGGGAATAGTTTGGTATTACTTAATTTATATATAGGGACGTATAATCTTAGTTTTATTTTATTTTTTTTCATTTATGTTATTAATATTATTCATATTTTAAAATTTTGTGTCCTTGTGTTTATTAATCATTTAAAAAGCGTGTTCTTATAGATTAAAAAACGTTTATCTGTTATATACGTATGGAAATGAGACTATATCACTTCACCACTCATTGGATGTGGTAATTGTGAAAGTTTCCCTTTATTATATTTGCTTGACTTGTAATTCATTAAAAAAAAAAAATTCAGTGCTATGGTGGTACTGTATCATTAAAATGATGTGGTATAAAAATCAATTAAATAAATATGCATGTGCTTTTTAATTAAAATCTAATCATAAGATAACTTATTTTATTTTGGGAGGGAAATACAAAATTTTAAATATATCATTCTGATGATTAGAATTGAAGCACATAAATGTCTTAATTTTAGTATTTTTTGCATCATTTTTTTTAATGATATATTATCAATATTGCACCGGATATTCACTTCATCCGCAGAACAGTTGAAATTGAATTAATTATTAGGGATAGCAACGAGCTGGGATAAGGAATTGCCCTCTCAGTACTAATTATTAGGGATAGCAATGAGTTAAGATAATGTATTACTTCGCACCTGATTATAATAAAAAATAACTGTACATGATGAATAATCGCGATAATCTCGTTTCTCTTGTTCGAAACACAACTTTAACATTATTGTTAAGATGTGGAGTTTATTAAATAAAAATATAATATATGATATATGTATGTTTTCACAGCTTTTGCATTAAATATATTGTACATTAATAATAAATAAAGATAAATTTTATATTTTATATAAGATAATAAAATGGGATACTCAATGAATACTTAAAAATTACGTAAACTCGACGGATATACTATACTTATCAAATCAATAGGTATTGCATTTTTATTTTTGAACCATCCCATTAACTGTTAATTTTAAAAATATCCTCTCTTATAGAGGGCGGGGCCAGTATCCAACGTGGCAGGACAAGATTGTTTTCTCAACTCACTATTGATCATTATAATTTTAGTTATTTCCTTTTTTTTTTTTTTGAAAGGTAGTTATTTCCATCTTTAATTAATTTGTTTATATTTTATTTTTTTATAATTAAAATGGCAGGGTTATTAAAACTTTCCAAAGTCTCATGGTCTCAATTGTCACCGTTTAGAGTATCGAAAAATAACAAAAAATTCTGAAAAAACTTTATAATTGTTTATAAATTTTTTTTTTTTACCTCAAACTATTTGAATCTATATAAATTTATATATCTATAAATCACAACAAATTTTTACAAATTTCAAAAAGTTTTAACGGAAAGTTGAAAAAGTTTTTACTCAAATCCGTTCAAATAGAACTATTTATCTTTTTTTTTTATATATAATTTGTGGTTTACACTTTAATGATGTTCCATTTTCGTTCGCATACCATAGGTCTTCTTGGTAGATATTGTTCGCTTTAGGAGTGGTTAGCTGCTCCCCAAGGGGTCAGCCATTCTTCCCAGAGGATTATTCATCCTGGTACTGCTCTCACTAGAACATTTTTAACCACAGAGTTCTTACTAAATCAGTACTTTCACAACTTTAAAACGTGCCGCGTTAAGGAAAAAGTTAAAGGTATTTTATAACCTACCTCATTCATTGACTCTTTTTCGATACGAGATAGTTGTAGTATTATCAGACTTTAAATGCCAAAAAATAATTTAAACCACATTTTATCTTAACTTTTGTAACTCAAAACACACTCTTAATCACTACTTAGCTGAGTTTAGCAATTATTTTAGCCCTTTATTTTATTTTCCACAACTTTTTCTTTACTTTTTGGTTTTACCATTAAATGACATATTTCGAGTTTATCCAAGCATATTGCTAGAGATTTTTGTTGACTACTGCAAATTGTAGGGCGAACCCGTGACTTGGCAACTAGGGCCCGATGAAGTTTACGACAGGGGTCGGTTCAAAGGGCTTTGCTTCCGGTCACTTGCCCCACCATCATAAATACATATATAAATGTCATTTGTCATTTAGACTCAACCACGTTTTAAGTGAGCCCGTTTGGAGGATTAAAAATTAAAAAAAAAAAAGTAAAATTTTTAATAATTTTTTTGTGTATTTTTTTAGTCACATTTTTTTGTGTGTGTTTGATAGAACAAAGAGTCTATTTGGTAACTTAAAAATTAGTAAAAAAATACCAAAAGTTACTTTTGGTGTATTTGGTAAAACCACAAAATTTTTTATTTTTTTGATTTACTACAGTAAAAAGTACACTCCATAATTACAACTTTTTTTATTTGCTAAAGTAAAAAAACATACCAAACACTCAAAAGTTACCATTTTTTTACTTTGCTACAGTAAAAAATTTACCAAACACCCAAAAGTTACTAAAAAATACTAAAAATTCCACTTGGTTCAACCAAACACACAAAAAAGTGCAAAAAAAAAAACCCAAAAAACTACCAAAACTTGAATTTTTTTGAACTTCCAAACACCCCCAAAGTATAATTTTTAGTATTTTTTTACAACTTTTAAGTGTTTGGTAAATTTTTTACTGAAGTAAAGTAAAAAAGTAGTAATTTTTTGTGCATTTGGTAAGTTTTTTACTGTAGCAAAGCAAAAAAAGTGACAATTTTTACGTGTTTAGTAAAATTTTTTGTTTTATTTTTTATTGTAACAAAGCAAAAAAGTGATAAAAATTATGATTTTACCAAACACACTAAAAGTCACAAAATACAACTTTTAATATTTTTTTATTAATTTTTAAACCTCTAAATAGGCCCACGAAATATACAATACATCACTATTTGCCATCCATCAATGCTTGCGGTTCCATTCTGAACGATCTGTTGACGTCCCCACTATTTAAATACAATAATTGTCAAATGTTCCCCTCTAAAGCAATGGCCGTGCAACGAGGACTTTAAACCACTAATAGATGAACGGACTAACGGATTACCCGTTAACTTATTTTTTTTAAATAATATTTTTTATTATTTTAATATTAAACATATATTTTAATTTTTTTTGTTTATAACTTTAATTTTAAAATATATTTTATATTGAATATATTTTAATTTAAATGGGTCAAACAGATACCCATTTAGAAAACACCCAAAAACTTTAATCTTTTTTTCTTAGGTTGGATCGGACTCCATTCATTAATCAGTACTCCTAACCCGACCGTTAAGCCATTAACAGGTTAGATATTCGAGTTAAACGAGTCGGGTAACTTTTGCATACCCATGCTTTCTACTATTGCCTGCCTTTTGCTTCATCCGTGTGTAGAGTCGAAAGTCCCACGTGCTATTGACCATTATAATTTCGATTATTTTCATCTTTAATTTGTTTTGTATAATTAAAATCATAATGTTATTAAATGATTTTTTAAACACAATGATTAGTTATTCTCAATATTTATATCATTTTTATTTCATTTTCACGTTCAATAAAAAAGTTGAGAGGTTTAAACTTGACTTATTTACACTAAGTCGATTCTAATTTATGCTCACATCGTTTAATTCAATAATAAGAGCACAAATTACTAAGCTTTAACTAATTTTTTTAGCATTAACAACAGTGAAAAAAAATATGCTAATACATAATTCCAAATAAGAACAAATGCGACTATAAATATAATAAAATACTAAATTGAACTTTAATTACTTCAGATGTGTTAATACACATGATCTATGATATTCATATATTTAAACTATATAATTATATAAATTTATAATATTAAATATGATAAATCAATTAACTTGAGTCTAAGCCTTTGTTAATACAAAATAAGTCAACATTTAAATTCGTCTCTTTAATAAATGAATCCAATTTTTTGGTCCAATTTTTAAATGGAGCAATCCCCATTTAAGTTCATTCACAATTGACTCCTATCACATATAAAAAAAATCTAATTTTTGAGTTCAATCTTAAATGAGGGAGTCCTATTCGAGTTTATTCACAAATTACTTGTATCTTTTATGTTTGGGAAGTAATTGTTTTTGATTTTTTTTTGTTTAATTGACATATTTATTCTTCATAGTTAAAAAAAAAAATAATAAAATATGAAAGGATAATTTTCATAATTTACAAAAAATTAGAAATTGAAAAGTTTGTCAAATTCCCAAACAGGACCTTAACTTATCCTTTTATAGGCCTCAACCTATCTTCTTCTACTTCTTCTTCTTCTTGGTATTCCTTCTTTCTTGTTGTTTAACTAATCCTACAAACGTATTATGAGGCACAGCTTTTAGCCAAAAAAGAAAAATCAATTTTTGTTTTTTTTTAAGTGTTTGATAGATTTCTAATTTTTATCACTTTTTTACTTAATTACAGTAAGTTCTTAACTTAAAAATTATAAAAAATTATTAAAAATTGTAAAAATAATTAAAAATTGATAAAAGTTATTAAAAA
This sequence comes from Vitellaria paradoxa, assembly GCA_019916065.1. NCBI lineage: Eukaryota > Viridiplantae > Streptophyta > Magnoliopsida > Ericales > Sapotaceae > Vitellaria > Vitellaria paradoxa. The sequence goes on along the minus strand of CM034233.1, from coordinate 17,778,793 downwards.
TTTTACAAATATCTAAAAATTATCAAAAAAATTAATAAAAATTATTTCACCAAACCCACTAAAAATCACACCCAGCGAAAGTTAAACTTTCAAACAGTACTTAATAAAATAAAGATTTGTTTTCCTCTTTCCGTGGTGTGAAAATGATTGGAATCAAAGAGTCGGGAGTCCCATTTGCTCTGGTTACCTGCGTTGAAACAGAGGACTATAAAATGAAGGGAAGGAACCATTCAAACCAAACCCACGCCTACTTTTCAACATGCGGTAGATTTCAATCAGCGCCGGCCCCTCCCATCCCAAGTCCCACCTTTTTACACAAACCCAAAAAAGAAAAAAGATAAAAGCAAAACAATCAGACCTTTACATTGTTGCCCTCACCATTGTCGATCCTTAAAAGGACCCAAACAAACATATCTCCGTCATTGTAATTCCAGTCCCAAACACGCTGGAACCGCAATAGATTTGAGCTTGAAATTTACCAGTTGACGAAGACAAAAGCAATCATGAACAACTGTCATTTGTTCATCGTCGTTTTGTTATCGCCTTTGGTTGTGGCGACTTCGATCTCTGCGCTGCCTCATTTCTTTCCCAACATCTCTTCGATTCCACCGTCGCTCATCCCCAACACCACCGACGGCGTCTGGGATAGGTTTCAGAAGCTCGCCGGCTGTCACGCCGGAGAAAAGGTCGACGGCTTGGCTAGAATCAAACAGTACTTCCGGTACTTTGGCTACATCAACAACTCTTCCGCTGCTAACTTCACTGATGATTTCGACGACGCTCTCGAATCGGCCATCAAGACCTACCAGTTGAATTTCAACCTTAACACCACCGGTGAGCTCGACGAGCCGACGCTGAAACACGTCGTAAAACCCAGATGCGGCGTTGCTGACATAATCAACGGTACGAGCACGATGAACTCCGGCAAAAAACCGGCCTTCTCTTCCGACCCCCACATCCACACGGTCGCCCACTACGCCTTCTTTCCCGGAAAGCCGTCGTGGCCGGAGAGCAGGCGCGACCTGACCTACGCTTTCCTGCCGGACAACCAGCTTTCCGACACCGTCAAGGCCGTGTTCTCCCGCGCCTTCCAGCGGTGGTCGGCCGTCATACCCATGAACTTCACCGAGACGTCGGCGTTCGACTCCGCCGACATCCGGATCGGGTTCTTCAGCGGCGATCACGGCGACGGCGAGCCCTTCGACGGCGTCTTAGGCACCCTGGCTCACGCGTTTTCGCCCCCCAGCGGGCGGTTTCACTTGGACGGAGACGAGAACTGGGTGGTCGACGGCGAAGTCAGCACGTCGACGGCGGCCTCCGCCGTCGATTTGGAATCGGTGGCGGTTCACGAGATTGGTCATGTACTGGGTTTGGGGCACTCGTCGGTGGAAGATGCGATCATGTACCCGACGATATCCTCCGGGACTAGGAAGGTGGAGCTCGCAAGCGACGACATTGAGGGGATCCAGGAGCTGTACGGGTCGAACCCGAATTACACTGGATCGTCCACGGCGGCTGCTCAGGACAGGGACAGCAGCGGCAGTGGGTCCCATTTTGTGGATCAATTGTGGGGCCTGAGGCTATTATTGGCCGTTGGATTAGTCATGTTGACATTGTAGATTTTATTTATTTTGATATTCTTTTTTTTTTTTTTTATATTTGTATACTTTTAGAATCGTGTGGCCGTCATTTATTTTAGTTGGTATTGTTTTGTTTATATACATTCCGCCACGTGCATCTATTGTTTCGTAGAAAGAATTATATTTACATAATGGCATTCTCGCATTGTTTTATTTGACATTTTCTTTCTTTTTATTTAATTGATTAGATAACAATCCCGCTAATAATTACCCCAAAAAAAGCACAATCCCACTAATATTTAAAGTATGTTTAGAATAATAAAAAATGAGATAAAATAAGATAAAAATTCACAATTTGTGTAATGAGATAAAAAATAAATAATTTTTAAAAAATTTTAAAAGTTTTTAATAAGCTAAATCAACTTTTAATGTGTTTTTGGGATGAGTTGAGTTTCTAGTTAATTAATTTTTTAATTTTTTAAAATAATTAAATTTAGTTTCTTATATTTTAAATTTTTTTAATCATAAAAAATATTAAATTACTAAAAATTAAAAAATTAACTACTAAAAAAATTAACTCATTTTCTGTTTGAAGCACAAATAATAATAATAACAATAATATATATTTTTTTAATTTCCCAAACCAAACCTTAGCAAATTCACTGTTTTATTTTCAAAGCATCCGTACCCGGGCCGGACTCATTGACCACAGGTCCTGACCATCAAAATGGAGCCTCCATCTGCGGTGCAAAACGATGAGCAAAAGTCCCATGTGGCACATCAAACGGTCGAAATGCATCCCCATGATCATCGAGTTGGTAGCTAATCTTCACATCATTCCCCTCGTAATCTTTTTGCTTCTTTTGAAGTCATCCCCCTTGTAGTCTTGAATCTCTTGGAAAGCGAATCGAGTCACGGAAGCCAACTTCTAGAAAGTCCGTCCTCAAGGAGGTCCAAGCGGCTGTAGTGGAATTATTCATTGCATGGGTTGTAGTGGGTCAATTAACGATTAAGATGTAATTATATTTTAATGTAATGCATCTTTTTATATTCTTAATTAATGATCTTCCAATCAGATTTTATTTAACTTTTATTTTTATTTTAAATTTAATTTTATTACATTGAATTAAGAACATTAGATTTGATATAATTACATCCTAATCATTGATTGACCTACTGCACTCCCTGCAGTGAATTCCTCTACTGCAGCCTCTGCAACCCTCTTCAAGGAGGCTCGAGCACGTCAACTACTCGGTAATCAAAATTGTCGTCAGACTTGTTTATCATGTCAACTGAAAAAAGCATGATTTAAGTCTACAGAACAAAAAAAAGTAAGAGTAAGAGCACGTTTGGCAACTCAAAAATTAGTAAAAAAATATCAAAAGTTACTTTTAGTGTGTTTGGCAAAATCACAAATTTTTTCACTTTTTTGATTTGTTACAATAAAAAACACATTCCATAATTACCACTTTTTTGATTTGCTACAGTAACAAAATATACCAAGTACCCAAAAGTTACTACTTTTTTACTTTGCTACAGTAAAAAATTTACCAAACATCTAAAAGTTACTAAAAATTTCACTTGATTCAACCAAACACACAAAAAAGTGCAAAAACAATTCTAAAAAATTACCAAAACTTGAGTTTTTTTTGAACTTCCAAACACCCCCTAAATAGCCGCAGAGAATCCTTAATCAAAAATCATTCGATGGTAAAAATAAAATAAATTTGAGAGAATTATAATAAAAAGAATGAAGTAAATGATTAACAATAATATACGTATTTGATTTTTGGGATTAAGTCTTATATTTATAATAAGATAGAATAAATAAGTATATGTATAAATAATAGAATTATAATAATTTTATATTTTATATACATATATTGGAGTACATGACGGTTTACTTTTCTTTTAATACCTTTCGTTTCACATTAAATACTTTCCACCCAACATCAAGTACGCATAAGAGAAATAACTATAATAGACAGAATATTACCATGAGAGGCGTCGTCATATCACATCTATTTGCCACTTGTAAAGAAATAAACTAACCAAATTAATTACGAGATAATAAATTCAGTTCCCTTGTCACTATTTTGTATTTGTGATTAAAATCTCACCAACATCGTTTTGCGTAATGGTGGGACATAACTATGATGATCAATTAGTCACTTGATCAGTACCGAGTACATTTTTATATTGTACTCTTGTGTTCGGGGAGATGTCACTTGTTCCTAATTATTTATTATTTATTTTTTATTTTTTATTTTTAACTTACATCAACGTTGCTAAGTGTCTGTTTGTTACGAAGAAATAACCAAAAAAGAAAAAAAAAACTCTAAAAGCTTCTAAAAACTTTTAAGACATTCACTTTTTTATCTCAGTGCACGAATTATCAATTCACAACTTTTTTCACTTTATCTCATTTTTTCTCAATTTTTATTACTCTAAACACATCCTAAGAAATCGATTTTGATAGAGATCTTTTGATTTTTGCAACAGAATTTTTGACTTTAAATCCGTTTGAACAGATAAAAAATTCGTTCGAATGAATTTATACCAGAATTTTTTAAAAGTTATTAAAAATTTTTGAGATTTATAGAAATATTATTAGAGTTTATAAAAGTTTGTTAAAATATGTAGAGATATATAAATTTATAAAAATTTTACGAAATATGAAGTGAACAAAATATATTAGAGATTTTAGATAATTTTATATATTTTTAAAAAATTTTGATGTTTTTTAAACACCAAACAGGTCCCAGTGGGTTTGAGATGGAAATGGACATCACTGTTCAATATAAAGTACGTGATATTGATTGTAGACTACTTGATTAGGATTGAATTACTTACGGTAAAAAAAGAAAAAAAGTTGTAAGTGCTGGACACCGAGAATTTTTTGTTGATGTAAATGCTTAGCGTAAAAAATTTAAGCTTATTTTTTTATGAACTGACTGATTTCAATTCAATAATTTATATTTTATTTGTACGTGATCTTAATATTTTTTTTATTTCATGAATCTAATTCTTTGTTATTGAATTTGTACGATTTTAATATGATAATTTATGTGTTTGGTTTTAATATTGTAATAGGTTTATTTATAGGTTTGATTTATTGTTGTAATTTTTTTTAAAAATTAAGTATTTACAAAATTTAATTTTTTTACCCAATACTTTTAATGAAAAAATTTATTCCTCACTAATGTATTTTTTTTTTTGGGTCGCTAAAAATCTCTTTGTTGAAATGTTATTTATTATAAACGATGGACACATTTCTTTGCAAAAAATCGTTATAGGCGAGGAAATATAGTTGTCTTACTAAAAATCAGAATAGACGACGAAATTTATTTTCTTGCTAAAAGTAACGATAAACAAAGAAATCTAAAGTTACTCGCTAAAATTATAGGCGATCGCGGATAAATAAGAAAATTTGTGAGAAATATTTTTTCTCGCCTATAATTTTTAGTGAAGAAACTTTAGTGAGAAAAATTTTTCCTCGTCTATACCCACATTACTTGTATAGTCACAAGCTAAAATCAAAAGGTAAATTTACATTTTCACTGTCACGAGCTGAAATAAAAAAGTGATGAGTCACTTTGATCAAATATTACTTGTTTACTTTTGAAATTGGTGTCTCATAGGAGCTTATCCATCATTGTTGATTTTTTTTTTAAAATTTATTTTACCTTTGAGATGAGAAACTATTGTATTTAGTTTTACCGTTTGTGATACTGTACGTTCTCTTTACTACTTAAATATAAATATTTTTGCTTGACTTAATGTTCATTAAATATATTAAATTAAGTATATATCAAATGTCATTTTAGTTTATTGAAAAAATGGATAAATCCATGACTTCTATTTGATAAATTTTATCACAGTTATAAACTTATTTCGGTTAAACAAATAAATAGGATAATGATAATTGATAATTTGGTAATTAGGTAATATTTGTATAATCATAAAATTCAATATTTTGGAAATAAATAAAAAATACATTAACAAATTAATTAATGTATAAATTAATAAATTATTAATTTATCGACTAAATAATATCTCGATTAATTAATAAATTTTCATGGGCCCAAGGGTATTAATATATAAAGGTTCAACTGTATTTGAAATAGAAAAATGTAAATTATTTTTTTTATTTTTAATATTTCTACTAATTAAGAAAAACTACTTAAATTTTAAAGAGGACGGTTAATAATCTAAATTTTTGACCTAAAAAGACATACTTATTAGGAGTGGTTTTTTTGAACCAACCATCGCATAAAAAGTTTTTGACCAAAAAAGTTTTATGTGCTAGTGTTGCTTTTTTGAGTTGAGGTCTATAAACTTTCTTTTTTTTTTTTTTTTAAATTTAGGGGGGATCGAACCATATGTTAAAAATAAAAATTTGTCTAAAAATTTTTTATAGTTGATTAAAGGAAACACCAGTAATATATATATTTTTTGAGTTAAAAAATTTTTAAACTATGAACTAGCCATCCTAAAATTTTATTACTTTTTCTTAATTGCTATACATATTAAAAGGATCATATAATTTCACTTGAAAATATAAATGAAAATTAATATATATGTTTCTATTTTATATACATAATATAATTTGTTTATTTCAAGGGTATTCTAATATTTTCATACAATCAACTTAGTAAAAAATTATTTGTTAGAGGAATATCTAAAAATATAAATTGTTGGTGTATAAAATCTAAACCATAAGGGGTTTATCTACTTATTTTTGAAATTTATTAAAACTATGTGCACAAAACCAAGATGACAAAATGGCCACACACAAAAATTATAGAGAGGAGAAACGTTGAGTGTTCCACCTTTCAAATTCAGGAAGAGCTACCAAATTAAATTTAAGGTTGGGAGTTTTATTCACGGTGATTACAAAAAGTTTACCTTTCAAAAAAAAAAAAAAAAGAGACTAGAAAAGTTTATATATATATATATATATATATATTATATAGGGAGAAGTAACATTGAGCATTCCACGTTTCAAATTCAGCAACAACCATTAAGGAGTCGTTTGGTTTGTTAAATTTTTCTAAAAAGTTCTATAAATCTCTGTTAACTTTATGTCACATTAACTTTTTCTCTCATTGCATGCATTACGAACTCTCCCCAAACCACAATTTATCTCAATTTATCTCACTTTTTCTTACTCCAAACAACTCCTAAATCAGATGTAAAGTTGAGAGTTTTATTCACATTGATTAAAAAATTTACATATAACATATATTATATATAAGGTGAAGGAATGTTAAACGTTCCATATTTTAAATTTTGCAAGAACCACCAAATTAGATATGAAATTGAGAGTTTATTCACGGTAACTACAAAAAGTTTATATATTTATATAATAAGATAAAATGATTTTTAAAAATATCACATTCACAGACTAAATTTCAACTATTAAGAATTATTTTTTTTCATTCAATGATTGAGATCATTTTTATATTTTTAATTTCCTGCTCAATTCGTATTTTAATGGATCCTACCATAATCTATTTCATAAAATAGTTTGAACATTTTAAATTTCACTGTATTTCAAGAGTGGAGATTATATACAAATTAAAACTAATAACTTAAATTTTATTCCATTATAGTTTTTAGAAAGTCGAACCTTTTAAATTAAAGTATCATAATTTATATTTTCTTTGTATGATGCTTATCAACAATTAATTGGAGAGAGAGAGAGAGAGAGCAAAACATATATATTACCTGCTCGGACTTAAAATTTTGAGGAAAAAAATTAAAACCCATGAATTATTATAATTTTTTCAATTTAAACTTTTTATCCAAAGTTTTAATTATATAAAAAATTTAATACTAATTTTATTCAGAGTATCATAAGTACGAATTATTCCTAATGTTAGAAGAAAAGAAAAGAATTGGGAAAATCTTGTTTATTGATGTGTATAGAATACAAGATACAAGGTCCCTTATATAAGCGGGACAATAACCCTAATCCTAGTATGATATGGATAGTAATCCTAATTATGGTATGATACATAATAAGGAATCCATAAATTACAGGATTCTAAATATAATACTAAATATATATAATACTAAATATATATATTACCAAACTTAACACCCCCCTCAAACTCAAGGTGGTAACGCAGGAATCAACTTGAGTTTGGCGATTAATTCAGAAAAGCGGCCAGGAGGATGAGCCTTTGTGAAGAGATCTGCAATTTGATTCGCTGAAGATACAGAAATAAGACGAACAGAGCCTTGTCTGACATGTTGACGAATAAAGTGACAATCTATTTCAATGTGTTTGGTGCGATCATGAAAAACATCATTGTGAGCAATCTGAATAGCACTTTGATTGTCACAATATAATAGAGTGCCTGTAGAATGAGGGACACCCATATCAGTAAGGAGCCACCTAAGCCAAATGAGCTCTTGAGTAGTATCAGTGAGAGCACGGTACTCAGCTTCAGTACTAGAGCGAGCAGTGAGGGTTTGTTTCTTACTACGCCAGGCTATGAGAGAGGTCCCTAGAAAGAAACAAAACCCTGTAGTAGAACGACGATCAGTTGGATCACCAGCCCAGTCAGCATCAGAAAAGGCATGTAACTCAAGTGGGGAATGTGCTGAGTAATAAAGACCATGAAACATAGTGCCCTTGATATAGCGAAGAATGCGGAGTAAAGCAGTAAAATGATGAGACCGTGGAGCAGCCATGAACTGACTAACAATATGGACAGCATAAGCAATATCAGGGCGAGTGACAGTAAGATAAACAAGGCTACCAACAAGTTGACGATACAAAGTCGCATCAGATAAAGGTGTACCATCAAGAGGAGTGAGACGGAGCTGTGTATCAATCGGGGTAGAAGCAGTCTTACAATCAGAAATACCTGCCCGTGTCAAGAGATCAGAGGCATACTTAGCTTGAGAGAGAAAATAACCAGAAGAATCACGGGAGATCTCCAAACCCAAAAAATAATTGAGAAACCCCAAATCCTTCATCTCAAACTGGCGACTGAGAAATTGTTTGAGATGAGAAATGCCAACACTGTCATCCCCAATAATAATCATATCATCCACATACAGAAGAAGAAGAACAGATCCAGCTGTAGTGGTGCAGAGAAACAAAGCAGAGTCATATGAACTGGAGGTAAATCCAAACTCATGAATAGTAGAACTAAATTTTGCAAACCAGGCACGGGGAGCCTGTTTCAACCCATATAGTGCTCGACGAAGCTTGCAAACATGAGAAGACGGAACAGATGAGCCAGGAGGAGGCTGCATGTAGACTTCCTCAGTGAGATCACCATTCAGAAAAGCATTCTTAACATCCATCTGATGAATGTCCCAGTTACGAGCAGCAGAAATAGTAAGTAAGCTGCGAACAGATGTAAGCCTAGCAACAGGAGCAAAAGTTTCTTCATAGTCAATGCCATACTCCTGAGTGAAACCTCGAGCAACAAGACGAGCTTTGTGTCGCTCAATGGAACCATCTGAACGAGTTTTGATTTTGTAAATCCATTTGCAACTGATAGCAGTTTTCCCAGGAGGAAGAGGAACCACATCCCAAGTATGAGTTTTCTCAAGAGCCGGTAGCTCATCATCCATAGCGTGCTGCCATAAAGGATTAGTACAAGCCTCACGGTAGAAAGAAGGTTCATGAGTAGAAAAGGCAGCAGAACCAACAATATAATCACGAAGACGAACAGAAGGCTGTGTTACCCCTTTAGGACGTTCTGAAGGAGGAGGATTGTCAATAGGAGAGAGGGGAGAACACTCATCAGGAGTGGTCACAGGTCCAGCAGAAGGCCCAGGTGTCTCGGGATGAATCGTAAGCAGTGGCGGCTGAGAAATCTGTGGACTTTCTGCATCAAATATGTCAGAATGCAAATCAGTAGAAACATCAGTAAAAAGAGGAATGTGGGAAGAAGGAGAAAGTTGAAATGTAGAAAGAGTGGAAAACATCTTGTGTTCCCAAAAGACAACATGTCGTGAGACACGAAGACGCCGAGAAATGGGATCCCAACAACGATACCCTTTATGTTCAATACCATAACCCAGGAAGCAACAGAGACGAGAGCGTGGTTCAAGTTTAGTGCGTTCATGAGGTTGAAGAAGAACAAAACAAGCAGAACCAAACACTCTAAGATGAGAATAATCAGGAGGAAATCCATACAAGCGCTCAAAAGGGGTAGTATTACCAAGGACAGAGGTGGGAACACGATTAATGGTATAGGCGGCAGTAAGAGCAGCTTCCCCCCAAAATTTTTCTGGACAAGAGGATGAAATAAGAAGGGCACGAATTGTATCAAGAAGATGACGGTGTTTGCGTTCAGCCCTACCATTCTGCTGAGATGTCCCAGGACAAGAAAGATGAGATAGGGTCCCCTGAGAACGGAGAACAGATAGAACCTCAGAGTCAAGATATTCCATAGCATTATCAGATCGAAAAACTTTGATTGTACTAGAAAATTGGGTTTTCACCATTGTTGAGAAATCAGAGTATATTTGTTTAAGTTCAGAACGTTTAGTCAAAAGGTACAACCAAGTATAACGGGTAAAATCATCCACAAAAATAACAAAATAGCCAGAGCCGCCCATAGTGGGAGTTGGTGAAGGCCCCCAAATATCCGAGTGAACAAGATCAAAAGGTGCAAGAGAAATAGAATTGCTATTATTAAAAGGTAAAGCATGTTGTTTAGCAGTTTGACATGATAAACAATCAATTTTCTCAAAAACCACATGACCCAATTGACCACTAGAAATTAAGGTTTTCAAACGACTAAAAGACACGTGACCCAAACGACAATGCCAAAGATTAAAAGTAGAGGCTGGGGAAGCAGAAGCAGCAGCGGAAGTAGCAGAAGGTAGTGAAAGCTGGAGGTAAACAATCTCAAACAGACGTCCATGCTTACGGCCGATCCCAAGAACCTGTTTCGTCCGTGGATCCTGCACCAAACAACCAGAAGCAGAAAAAGTAATGATGAGACCAAGGTCACATAATTGACCAATAGACACAAGATTTAAAGTAAGATTGGGAATATGATAAACATCAGAAAGAGAAATAGATGGTGTAGAAATGTGACCAGTATGAGTAACAGACATATGGGTACCATCAGCAGTATGAATGGTGGGAATAGAAGATGATGGAGCAATGGAGGAAAAAATAGTAGAATCCGAAGTCATATGATTGCAACATCCTGAATCAAAATACCAAGAGGAATTACCTGGCATGACGGAAAGAGCAGTAGATAGAGATGTACCAATTTTGGCAAGAACTTGCTGAATGATGGATTCCACATCAGTCATAGAAAATGATGGACCAGAAGATGAGGATCCGTCTGAAGCAACAGCAGCAATGGCACGGGAGCCAGAAGATTTGGCTGAGGACTTAGAAGATCCTCTTTTGAAAGGAGCCTTGGAGGAGGAAGCCTTGGGACAATCACGCTGAAAATGACCAGGAGCTGTTTTGTGACAAGTCAAACACTCACGAACTGGATAGTGCTCAAATGAATGAGTATGTGGTAGACCCCTGTTTTGACAGTAGATGCAGGAGTGAGAAGCTGATGATCCAGAAGAGCGAGTGTGAGACATGACAAGGGCGGCATCTGGAACGAAGGATGGTGTTGTAGCAAGAACTGGGTCCAACGCCTTGGTTTTGAGGCCAAGACGGGTTTCTTCAGACAAAAGTTCTGAAATAGCCTGTTCAAGAGTGGGTAGTGGCATGCGATGGAGCAACGAGGCACGAACCGACTCAAAGGTGTCATGAAGAGCCATAAGGAAGAGCAACAGTCGTTGATGATTGCGGTGGATAGTGTACAATTGAGCATCCTCAGAATCTTTCCAGGTGGGTTCACATAAGGCAAGCTGATCCCAAACAGAGGACATGTGAGAGAGGAAGTCATTGATGGACTACCCAGACTCTTGACGCATACGGTGAAGATTCTGAAGTAGCTGATATTGATGAGCATGACCAGTGGTCTGATAACGATCCTTTAAGAAATCCCAAATAGCCTTAGCCGGAGAAGGATACTGAGCATCATCATGGAAGCGGCCGAATTGAAGACTAATGGAAGGAACAGTAGTAGCACGAAATCAGGTAACAATCTGGTAATTCTTGCTTTCCCAATCCTCAAGACGATCATCAAAGGCTGATTGATCCTCATTGTCTTTCTGAATAGGTTTTGTCTGAGAACCAGAGATAATACGCCATAAACGACGGCCCTTGATAAAACCAGAAAGGGCTTGGGCCCACAAAACATAATTGGTCCCATCGAGAATGACAGAAAGGGACGTAATGTTGTCGGAGCGGTCCATAGAGGTAGCTTTCAAAAGGGCACAATAAACAGTAGATGAAAAACAGAGAAGAATGGGACAAAACGGAGATCACCAGTGTGTCCGGAACGTCGAAAAAGGTCAGGAACCGGTCGGAACCGGCTGAAAAACTGACGGAAGATGAGTGAACCAGCGCAAAGGGCGAACGGAAACCGGTTCGGAATGAACCGGTCTGGATCTGGCAGCGGCGCGTGAGATCACGCGCAGACTTCAGCTTCTCACTCCTGCATCTACTGTCAAAACAGGGGTCTACCACATACTCATTCATTTGAGCACTGTCCAGTTCGTGAGTGTTTGACTTGTCACAAAACAGCTCCTGGTCATTTTCAGCGTGACTGTCCCAAGGCTTCCTCCTCCAAGGCTCCTTTCAAAAGAGGATCTTCTAAGTCCTCAGCCAAATCTTCTGGCTCCCGTGCCACTACTGCTGTTGCTTCAGACGGATCCTCATCTTCTAGTCCATCATTTTCTATGACTGATGTGGAATCCATCATTCAGCAAGTTCTTGCCAAAACTGGTACATCTCCATCTACTGCTCTTTCCGTCATGCCAGGTAATTTCTCTTGGTATTTTGATTCAGGATGTTGCAATCATATGACTTCGGATTCTACTTTTTTTTCCTCCATTGCTCCATCATCTTCTATTCCCACCATTCATACTGCTGATGGTACCCATATGTCTGTTACTCATACTGGTCACATTTCTACACCATCTATTTCTCTTTCTGATGTTTATCATATTCCTAATCTTACTTTAAATCTTGTGTCTATTGGTCAATTATGTGACCTTGGTCTCATCATTACTTTTTCTGCTTCTGGTTGTTTGGTGCAGGATCCACGGACGAAACAGGTTCTTGGGATCGGCCGTAAGCATGAACGTCTGTTTGAGATTGTTTACCTCCAGCTTTCACTACCTTCTGCTACTTCCGCTGCTGCTTCCGCTGCTGCTTCTGCTTCCCCAGCCTCTACTTTTAATCTTTGGCATTGTCGTTTGGGTCACGTGTCTTTTAGTCGTTTGAAAACCTTAATTTCTAGTGGTCAATTGGGTCATGTGGTTTTTGAGAAAATTGATTGTTTATCATGTCAAACTGCTAAACAACATGCTTTACCTTTTAATAATAGCAATTCTATTTCTCTTGCACCTTTTGATCTTGTTCACTCGGATATTTGGGGGCCTTCACCCACTCCCACTATGGGCGGCTCTGGCTATTTTGTTATTTTTGTGGATGATTTTACCCGTTATACTTGGTTGTACCTTTTGACTAAACGTTCTGAACTTAAACAAATATACTTTGATTTCTCAGCAATGGTGAAAACCCAATTTTCTAGTACAATCAAAGTTTTTCGATCTGATAATACTATGGAATATCTTGACTCTGAGGTTAAGAAGACGGATGATAGAAGCAAAAGAGACAAGAACGTCTGTAAATCACGCAGAAAACACCAAAATTTTCCAGAAAATAATGGCTGGAAAAAAAAATGAAAAGAATTAGAGCGAAGGCTCTGATACCATGTTAGAAGAAAAGAAAAGAATTGGGAAAATCTTGTTTATTGATGTGTATAGAATACAAGATACAATGTCCCTTATATAAGCGGGACAATAACCCTAATCCTAGTATGATATGGATAGTAATCCTAATTATGGTATGATACGTAATAAGGAATCCATAAATTACAGGATTCTAAATATAATACTAAATATATATAATACTAAATATATATATTACCAAACTTAACACCTAATATATATATATATTCTAGGAAGGAGGAATGTTGAGCATTCCATGCAAAAATTATCAAATTAGATGTAAAGTTGAGAGTTTTATTCATAATAATTACAAAAAATTTAGGCCCTATTTAGACAAATGAATAGTAAGAAACTAAAAGTAATGGAAAATTGGGTTGTGTTCAGACTGGAGGCATAGAATCAGTACATTTCACATTATCGCCGCGTGGAGTATAATGTGATTAATTAATGCTGAAGCTCTCCATGTTATTTCTCTAACTGAGAATTACTCGTAGGCTTGCATAGAAATGTGATTAATTTTTCTAATCCCTGGTACAAATGAATGACACACACACACACGCACACACGTAAATGTATACCTTCTCTGAATTCAAAGAACCTGCATAAAGCTCTGCCCGGGGGCGGGTGGAGGTTAAATTTATACTGAAGTTGGGATGCTTCAGTCACTGGGATTAGGAACGTCACCTCCTTAAAATTATTTATAAACAGATCTGCAAGGGTGGAACCAAAAATTGTGTTGGGGAGTCTGATCCGCCCGGAATCTTTCCGTGTGCATATAAATTCAACCCGTTGAGAAGTATTCACGAAATTCACATCACATTATAAGAATCTAATATATATTAAATAACTCATATTAATTTTAAAAATAAAGTAATAAGTGGTGAGTCACCCAGTTGTATATTAAGGTCCAGCCTTTTTTTTTTTATTTATCTGATGTGGGACTCAACTTGGATACATGTTCCCAACAACCTCCTCTTCATGTGTGAACCATGCATTAGGCCTTACTCCTTCTCAATTTGATCCATTTGACTCCCTTTGATCCATAATCTTTTTTTAATCTCCAACACCTATTTAATTAACCCTGAATTTTTTTTTACCGCACACTCTATTGATCTAGAACTATCTAATTTTATTACATCAAGAGTCTTTATGTAGCGAGCTTTCCTGCATCCTTATTTCATCGAGAGCCTCCTTATATTTTTCTCGCTCTATTGACTTGTAAAGGTAATAAATTCAGTTCATTTATGACTATTTTGTATTTATAGTTAGAATCATACTAACATAGTTTCACAAAGTGGTAGGATTTAATTATAACTATTTTCTGACTACTTAATCAGAGCTGAGTACTTTTTCATTGTGCTTAAGAGTGCGCTACATGTCCAAAGTTATTTTTGTACCAACAATTACGGTAAGGTGACTTGAGACAACTCTTCCCTTCTTTATATCGTATATATTTATCATATATATATATAGGATCGGTGAAGTTAAACACGGCATGTTGAATAAAAGTCGAGCTAGTGCTGTGAAATTAAGAACTTGGTCTCTGATGATGGGCTGTTTGGTTTGTAAAATTATAAATGTATATTTGATTCATGTGGAAAATGTGCATCTTTTTTTTTTTTTTTTGACCAATAACAGAACAGGAAAATGTGAATCTTTTTGTTTTCTGTTTTAATTTCTAAAAATATATAAATATGTTTTATGAAAAATTCCTTTCTAAACAAACATGTCATTCAGCGACTATAAATTTTGTAGAAAAATAAAAACGACAGACAAGTTACGGCCAGCCCAAAAAGACTTGATTAACTACAAAAAGCGTTGGCTGTTTGATTTCAAGACCAAGTAATAACTCTGTTGATTCCATCCACATTGCCTTGTTCAGACAGTGTTCGAATTCAAATATTCATGCAATTAATCTTGTGGGTAATTTAACTGGTAAGGCTTCATCTTCAGTGGTCATCATATTTAAATCTTTTAAGGGTCATTAGAATCTTAACCAGTAATTAATTTTAAAAATTTATAAATTAATCGAGATGAACACAAATTAATTTCGACGCACTGAATCTTTAAAAAGGAAAAAAGAAAAAAAAATCATCCAATTCAGATTAACTCGGTTTGTGTGGGGTATAACACAGACTTTGACTCTCCCTCTCTCAGAAAGTATCCTTTTTTTTTCCCCCTAATTTGAAGTTCGAATGCCTTTTAATTATATTTGATAATATATATATATATATATATAGGGAAATGATTGGGAAAGTGTTTCATTGCATAGATGGCCACGTGGGTGTAGTTTGGGTGGTGTGAATGATTCATGCCATGACTTTGGTTGGCCTTCTTCCATACGGTAATCGATCCGGGCTTAACTTTAGAATAATAATTTCAAACAGGAGAAAAAAAAAATTATAAACTAAGGAGTTGGCCGGGTGGACAAAGTCTGGAGTTTTTCGTGTGCGTTCCACAAGGACCGTTTACATAGGTTTTGGTTATATTTATTTTATTATTTATTTGGTTGGTGAGTCTTGTAGGTAATTCATAAGTTCAAAATTTATTTTTTAAGGGTAAGTCTATTGTAATTCTAACTTGAAAAAATTCTTGGTCAGAAAAATATATAAGTATATATATATATATGTATATTTATAATAAATAAAATCAAATTAAAGTCCTCGGTTAATACAGTTCTACGCCTACAGAATGTAAAACTTGGGGCGTATCCATAAGGTGCAATTAAATTTTGATCAATTTGACCATCCAAAGCTTTTCTTTGAATAAGCAAGCATCTAAGATAGCATATTTATATAGAGGATGACTAAAAAATAATCATTTTATCTCTAAATTTTTTTAATCTTAAATTCACACTCTAAATATTTAGAAAAGTTTAGAGGTATTTCTTAATTAACAATTTCAACGAACTTGGACCATAAAATGATTGTCTTATGCGATGTCTACTTTTGACTAAAATTCACATTATGAAAATTCTAAAAGGTTAAGATGGTATTACTTAATAAGTTTCTTATCAGTTTAACAAATTTTGGACTAATCCGAATTAAGATTGTAAAATGCTTGTTTTATTTCTAGATTTATTTTTTGCCCAGATTAATATTCTAAAATATCCCATTCATACGTTTCTTATAAGTTAAACAATTTTGGCTTGATCCAAAGAGTTGAAAAAATGATTGTTATACTTCTAGATTCGTTTTTTTTCTCAAGTTTATATTATGAACTTCTCAAAAGATTGAAAAATATTAAGGGAAGTAGTTTTCACGATTGTTAAAATATAAAATATAAATCCCATTTTTGTGATATTTAAAAAAAAAATTGATATCATTCATTTTTTATTACATAATATTTAAAATATGCAATGAGAATTAGAATTTCTATTACATTTCCATGATTCTTATCTACAGCAAATGCCAAAGTTTTGTGAATGCAGCGCCCTTATGTTACCTCCAACCAAATCTTTTGAACCAATTAAGACATGCATGTTGAGATTATACGTACGCACTAATATATATGACATTCCCTTCCCATTTCACGAGCCGAATAGCGGCATTGGTCGCTTCTGGCTACTTTAATTTTGACATTAAAATATCACTTATATAATTATTCTTCCACATTACTTCCACGGTTCCTTCTATCAAGTTTACATTACTGAGCGCCCCAAAAGGGGTAATCGAGTTAGTTCGGATGGCGGGTTGAAGGGCCTGGGACCAATAGGTCATGAGTTCGACTCCTTTTGGGGGTAGTTCTTCCTCTAATTGTGGAGAGTCATCTAACAGCCTTCTCGGCTGAGTCGGTCAGTCAGGACTTGCCTAGGCTGGTTTACTTCCTTGTGGTTCTTTGTCGACTAGGGCCACGGGGCGGGCTTCACCCAGTGCGCACCCATGGGTAGCGGTTGCAGGCTTTTCCCTGACTCCAGAAGATTACATTACTGAGCCCCCGAAAGGGGTAGTCAGGTTAGTCAAGGGTCGGGGCCGTAGGGCTCGAGTCACGTGAGGTCTCGAATTCGACTCCTTCGGGGGTGGTCTTTTCTCTTAATGTGGAGGCGATCTTCAACGGCCTTTCCGGCTGAGCCGATCAGTCGGGACTTACCTAGGCTGGTTTACCTCCTCATAGTTCTTTACCGGTTAGGGCCACGGGACGGGTTTCACCCAGTGCACATCCATGGGTAGCGGCAGCGGGTTTCTCCCCGACCCCAGAAGATTACATTACTGATAGCTAAAGTACAAATGAACTATACAAGGAATCATGATAGGGAAAAAAAACGATAATTATATATATATATCAATATATGGATTCACTTGGACATATACTGAGCTAGCTTGTATGGTGTATGGATCAAATAAGTAGTTTTTTTATGGATAAAAAAATGTTTGAAATGTTTCATTTGTACCGATGATTCAGCACAGCAGAATACACTATTACTCAAACATGTCTTAAATCATTGTTGTGGTGATAAATGTTTGCCTAGCTACCCTTACGTTTACAACCATGGGTAGAGTCCAATGCGAGCATTTGTTCCCACTAATTTGATAAATTATAATAAAATTTTATTAACTCTGTTAATTATTTTATAAATTATTTTTTTTTTCATATTTTGTCTCTACTGTAACTCTATTTTTATTCTTATTTATTTTAAAAATATAATTTTATCCCTGCTTATTATGAATTCTGGATCTGTCCCTATTTACAACTTATCTCTAATGTGTGATAATGCAGCATCACGCACCCATGGACATGGGCTCTGATTGGATTGGTATGCTAAATTTCAACTGCACTTTATTTTCATGCTTGTCTTCCCTTTCAACCCCTATATATACGGTAGAATTTACAGACATGATGTAAGAGCTGGCGTCATATGTTCTAGTAGTAGTCCGATAATGATAAATATCTATCTATATATCTATCTATGTGATGGTCATTCTCATTTTGGGTACACGAGAGAATGTACAAGGGAAAAAGTGCGCTGCAATTTGTGACCGACTAAAGTTGTTGGTTTGGTAAGGGAAAGAGAGAGCTCAGATCCCATTTTCCATGTCTGTATGTAAGCAGAGAAATCAAAATTTTGAATATTTCAGCGGATAAAAGTTTATTTCAATGAACAAGATATATGGATTGAAAGAAAAGGAGGATATCTATGGGTGCGTTTGATTTGTTAAAAATTGTTAAAAAATTTTAAAAATATTTAAAAATCTCTAAAAATCATTCATTTTTTATCTCACTATACGAATTATGAATTCACAAATTATTTTTCTTTATCTCATTTTTTATCACTCTAAATTCATCCTATATCTAGTACATATGGTTGACTTATTGTGGCGGTAATTCCAATTCCCCCCCCCCCCCCCTTTTTTCTTTTAGAAAATACAGATGAGAATTTTGGTGGATACGTTAAAATATTCACATGGCCGCTAAAGAAATTTTGAAGGAAGACTTTGGCAAGGTGACTGAGATCCTTGTCGACATATTGCCCTGTCCCCACGTAGGCAGGGTTGGAATTAAAGATTTGTAACTCCGACTATAATTTTTAGGTGATAATGGGATGAAAGTCTAATTTTTAGATAATTTGAAGTGACGAAACGGGATTTGTACGTAATTTTTCAGGTGAAAATATGGGTAATTATGCCTAGGGGTGACCAATGAGTGAGTTTGAATTAGACCAACAATATTTTTTGACCAACTAAACCAAAGTTTAATTCGCAAAGTAGTATTTTTTTAAAAAATATTTAAACTATATTTTTAGATAAAATAATTTAAAAAATAAAAAAATTAGTTTAGTATTAAAATAGATATTTTCTAAAAATTTTGATTTAAAATCTTTATTTTTATAAAAAAACATATAAAATAATATATATATATATATATATATATATATAATATGTTTTAATGTTTCAGGTCAAGATTGGGATTAAAATGTTCATCCCTACTTTATACACGCAATTTAAAAAAAAAATCGATGAAAGTTATGAGTTGAGAGAGAGAGAGAGACCACCTAATCTTAGGACATCACTCTTTTTAATTGATGTTGATACATTTGATTGGGATCTGCCTCAGCAAGCCAATTTGTTTTTGGATTCAGAAAGTTCATCCGTAGTACTAAATTCCAGCTATGATTTATCATCGATCATTTTACTGGCAAACCCTTGAGATCTTTATTTCCATATACCGAACTTTATAAGATGGATTGGGATATAAAGTTCGGGACGAATATATATCATGTAAGTGGAGAAAATACAAATTGATTGAGACGCCTACCACCAAATTAACCTTGCCAATTCAAGGTGAAAATAACACCATTTACTTTGCACGATTCATAAGCGCGCGCGCACACATATATATAGCTAGAAATTAAGACTTCTCCTAGCATGAGCATTCCATCGATCAACTTTTGATAATCAACTAGCCTTTGTTCACGCTAAGGTTATGTTTGCTTTATTAAAAGTAAGGTTGAATAGGTAATATCATCTTACACTTAATTTTTATTTTACACTTAATATCTTTCTTTTTTTTTTTTAAGATAACATCTATAATATAGTATTATCTATAATGTTACCAAAATTTCATAAAAGAAATTATTTTGATAAAAAAGTTATAACTGAATATAGAATAAAGACTGCAAGTAAAATATTATCTCCTATCTAACCTTATATTTCATAAAACTAGAATTCACGAAAATTTTTATCTCAATAGGTGGACTGAGTAAAAAAGTCCACTGATTTGAAAAATTACACAAAGACTACTAAATTTGTCCTCATTAACTTGTAAATTTTTCTTTTATTCTATTATTATTAAACTTTTATCTCTACTATCTTTTTTATTTTTATCCCTATTTAGTTTAAAATTATAATTTTACTTCTACTAATTATCAATTCTGATCTCCATGTCTATCTCCACAATTTAACAAACAGAAACTTAAAAATTCCCACACATAAAAAGCTACAAGAGAATAAAAAATCCTTTGGATACACTAAAGATTTTTTAGAGTTGTTCAACACACGCCCTCAAGAAATTAGAAAGGAGAAATCTAGAAAAGACAAAGAGGTTCCACTTGTAAAACTGATGGGATAAGGTTTATCTTTCTTTAGTCACTGCCCAACCTGAGATAGAATCCACTGGGAAGGAGCCCGACAAATCATATGTGGTGATCACCCTCATTTTTTTGCCAGAGACTGACTACCGTGGTCCCCGCATAAATTGGACTAATGTGGCTGGTTCAGTGAACAAATATCACAATGTGTATATATATAGACTAGGAAGGTACAAATACTGAGGTCCCTTTAGGATTGCTGGATCCAGTTTACAAGCTCCACAAACTTGATTGGCAGCTAACAACTGAAAAAAAGGGGGGGGGGGAGGGTGTGAAAATGCAAGCCTGTGTTTGTTGGGATATTAGGGCTGCTTGGATGCAGTCAAAACTTTACTCCAAAACTAATACTCGGTCATAAGTGTAGGTCTCACACCTTTGGTATTGTTTGGCAAGCCAATTCTCCCCTCCGGACAAATTTTGGCATGGGTCCCACATTTTTTCACTCCCTTGCGGGATAATTTTTGGATACTTTTGGAGCTAATAAAAAATTAGTCTCTTTTAAGTTGATTGCTTTTGACGTTTTTAGTTCTCGTTAACTGTACAGTTAACTTGATCAAAATAAATATAATATTAGTAAAAAAAATAATAGATAGACCAACAAGTCAAAATAAATATAATTAAAAAAATTGAATAATAACCAACCATTCAAAAGTACATATTTAAAAAAAATTAAAATAAATTTATAAAAAATTAAAATTTCAATGAAATAAATAATATAACTTCAAATTGTCCAAAAATAATTAAATAGAGTGGGTTTTGTAATTTAATATTTAATTTAATGAGTAACTAAGTTCGGGACACCATAAAAGCAAAAGAGTCATTTGACTGCATTTTCCATCATTCACTCCCTTTTATTTATAAAACATCCAAATTAAGTAAAAAGTTATCTCCCTCCATAAACATCACATCAATGTCGACCGATCTTCTAAAAATAATATCCACTCTTATCTTATATTCCCTCTAAAACTTATTCTCCCTAAAATTTTAGCACTATTCAATCGGGTCCTTAGTGACAAAAAGATTAAATATATAATTTTGTGGGGGCTTATTTATGCCATGTTTGATGGGAGGGATTATTAATTCACTCTGAATTTTAATCCTCAAGGTGAGGCTTAGATTTTCTCTCCACTAAACTTTAAATGTACAAAATTAATTCATGTTACATTTTTTATAAAATCACAAACATTTCTTATTTCAGTTTATATTCTACCAATCAAATATTAAAAAATTAAATTTTAATAAAAAAATTATATAAAATGAAAAAAATAAGAAGTTAAAAAGAAAATACTTTTTGCCATCCCAAAACGCAGCCTAGTCAACAATAGCAGTCCCAGTGGGGGATTTATCGCCGCGATTCTCAGACAATCACAACTGTAAACATAAGTTAATCTCGGGGTCTTGTCAGCAATGGCGGGACCCAATGCAATCACAAAAACAAGAAAGTTGTGTGGAATAGTGGGCCACATAACTTGAGGCCCATTGACGTGAACAGCTCTTGATCAACCGAGAAGCAAGCATGCATCACTGGAGTTACAGAGTTTCTCTATCCAAGCCTTTCTTGGGATCTTCTGGGTTTACTCCGAACATCCGCCAGAGGTACAAAAACAAAAAGGGTACATATATATGTACATATACGTATATATATGCACGCTGGAAGCCCATTTAGCCCAACTTGACTCCAGCCCTCAAATTGAACCGCCCACGCTGGGCTGGGACCGCGCTCATGACTTCCTTTGCTATAATACGCCTCCTTGCTGTAATACGCCTCCCCCGTTGAATCATTTCTTTATAAGCATGTTGGACTCGCCGTCTCATCCATTCCATATCCATATTACACTGTCTTTGTTGACTCTCTCTCTCCCCCCTCCCCCGGTTGAGACATCTCTCTCGCAGAGCTTGAGAAGTACAAATTAATGGGAATTCTTCCATGTCCTTTGCCATGCCAATCAAGCGAAGATTCTGACTCTCCATCTGATCATCAATCTAGCCATAACCATCTTCACTCAAACTCATCAACCTCTCTCTCCTCTCAACCAAGTCTCCCCTCAGTTCCTTCCCTAACCCCACCTAATTCCCAACAACGTTCCTCCGCCCACCACCACCTCATCTCCACCCTCAAAGGCCACTCCTCCTACGTCTTCTCCCTCACCCTCGCCGGAAAACACCTCTACAGCGGCTCCTCGGACGGCCAGGTTCGCGTATGGAGCAAAGAACCATCTTGTCCCGACAACGCAGTAGCCTCCGGCGGCGGCGCAGTCAAGTCCATCGCGGTTCTCGGGGACAAGCTATTCACTTCTCACCAAGACCACAGAATTCGGGTAAGGAAGATCGATAACGAAACTCCGAAATACAAATCCATAGCCACATTACCAACAATCAACGATCGAGTCGCGAGGCTCTTCTCGGCGAAGAACTACGTGCAGGTCCGCAGGCACAAGAAGTGCACGTGGGTTCATCACCTGGACACCGTCTCATCGCTGGCCTTGTCGAGAGATGGGTCTCTTCTCTACTCTGCTTCCTGGGATCGGACGTTCAAAGTGTGGAGAAATTCTGATTTCAAGTGTTTGGAATCGGTTTGGAACGCACACGACGACGCCATCAACGCTTTGGTACTCTCTTCTGATGGGTTTGTTTACACCGGCTCAGCTGATAGGAAGATTAAGGTGTGGAAGAAGGGAGGAGAAGAGAAGAGACATAGACTCGTGGGAACGTTAGAGAAACACAAGTCCGCAGTTAATGCTTTGGCTCTTAGCGCTGATGGGTCTGTGCTTTATTCGGGTGCTTGTGATCGGTCCATAATTGTGTGGGAAAAAGGCGGCGATGGCGATGGAGGTGGGTTCATGGTGGTGGCTGGGGCGCTTAGAGGGCACACAAAGGCGATTCTGTGTTTGTCGGTGGTTTCGGACTTGGTGTGCAGTGGATCGGCTGATAAGACGGTGAGGATTTGGGGGAGAGGAATTGGGAAGAGCTATTCTTGTTTGGCCATTCTTGAAGGACACAGTGGGCCAGTCAAGTGTTTGACTGCAGCTGTTGATGCCTCCAATGGTGGTGATACCAATTCATCTTCCTCTGGGACTTGTTACAAGGTTTACAGTGGCAGCTTGGATTGTGATATTAAGGTCTGGCAAATTTGGGTTCCCTTCCTTTGATCGTTCTTCTTTTTTTGGTATTTTTGTATGCATATGAGCGGAACATTAAGTTTATGTGTGTATATATATTTTTTCTCTCTTCTCTAAGAAGATTACTTTATTAATTACTATTTCTTAACTCAAGAAGTTGACATATATATATATATATATATATCTGTTTGGAGTATTGAATAAGAAAATGATCAATTATACCAACATGATCCGGGTGGTTTTTACTTTGATTGCTTAAATAGTCCTATGTGAATGGTATTGGAAAACAGCTAGAGGGGTTTCAAGCCATAACTTTCTTGATTTTCTAGGAAGTTAGGTTAGAAATATTAATTTCTCGTTGAATTTCCAAATGTTGCTTCTAATTCATAATTATGTATGTGTAGACCAAAACATATCAAAGGAAGACAAATTAAAGTAGTTTTATGCACTTTCAACCTGGCAAAACTTGGCAAGTTGGCAACCAGCTAGCCGACGCTTCCTCCCCAGGACAAGAAAAACTTTCATGAACTAATTCAAGATTTTGACTTCTGTTTAGACAGCTTCAATAATTGTGCCTTAACAAAATATATATCACATCATTGAAGGCTTTAATTATTATACACATTTTACATGCATGTACCCATACAAATACATATATATGTAGAACAACTTGTGGTGGATCGATGCCGGGGAGAAATTAAAGGGGGACCTTCCTATCTGCCTGCCGTTTTGGTGGCATCAGCATTTAATTAATTCCTTATCCTCTCCCAACAAAAATTTGTATTTTTTTTTATATTATTGTTGTCGTCGTCATTGTTTGATCGGTAGAGAACAAGTTGCCAGAAAAGAAATTAATTGGATATCATACAACAATCAGCAACGGCAGTTTTGGGATTTCACATCTATCTTATCCTTAATTAGTTGTGATAGATATTTTAATTAGTCTTATCAGCACATAAACAAATACCTATTACAGTTATAAAAATCAAATAGTCACGGTTGTACACATATATGTATATATATGTATATTTAACTAATAAAATAACTTAATTATCATTAGCAGCTTCAAAGATTTTACCTGCTAAATTTATTACAAGTTGCATTCCAGTTGTTTAAATGTCATTTCTCCGGCCTGAGTAGACCTGTCTTTGATATGATATATTATTCTTTACCATACGGGGGAACTTTTGGAAAAAGGGTGTTAAATCTGTTGTGTTGGCAGTTCGAAAACAAATAAATTTTGAATTATTAGATTAAAATGATACAGTATAAATATATCTATATATATATTTTTTGTAATCGGGTTGAAATTAATGATTAGATAAACCCTTCGTGATTCTGAGGTGACTTGAACTAGTGACTGTGATAACTGGAGAGCAAAGTCAAGATTTTACTAGTTGATCTAACTCTCAGAATTGAAAGAAAAATTCTTTGAAACCAAAACATTGATTGATAAAATGAAAAAAATAAATCAATGAAATAGGTATAAATATATTCATGCACTTTCGACCTATAAAAAATATATATATATAAATATGTTTTGATTATTAGATTTTAATTTAACGACTCAAAACCCAGTTATCACTAAACTGATTACTCGGCCGATGTCAGTCACCTAGATTCACTTTTGGAGATTAGGTACAAATTAAAGTAGATTAAGGAATTTATATAAACAATTTTTTAATTAATTTTGGCGTTCTAGAGCAACCTATACCTTCTCCTAACTAGTGGTTTATATATTTTATATATATAAATATATAAAGGTCAACATTTCCAAAAGCAATTAAGTTTAAAAATTAATGTTACTTGCGGCATTATTGGAAAATTGCTTTCGTCACGTCATTGACCTTATAGTTATATATATTAATTAAAATTAAAGCAGAGAGGATCTGGTCCCTGATTAATAGGGACCATTTCCAAATGCAGGCGTCAAGTAATTTTTATCCAAGCGTGAGATCAGTAATTAAATAAATTAGAAAAAAGTAGACTAAACAAGTAAACAAGCATATATATATAATTAAATGATCAATTGGCTTCAAATAAATTAATGATATATATATATATATATATATATATATATATATCCGCCATGAAGCCCATCAGGAGAGGCAGAAGGGTTATGTTCGATTTGTCGTGACTCAGCTTGGCATGTTTCTATCATTTCCAGTTGAGGATTAATCTATTTCATGCCATCCAAACTTTGTACACGTAAGATTTTGTGGCAGCTGAATCGTGGTGTCACTAATTGAGACATCTTTTAATAGAAGATAATTGCAATTTGGTGTCTCCTTTTTAAATCGGTTTCGACACACATCCATTATCCGTGGGTCGGGTTTGAATAAACAAATTGCCTAGATTATTTTTTCGGATAGATCTTGAGTTAATGTAAGTATTATAGTGTGTTTAAAGTGATAAAAAAAGAGGTAAAGTGAAATAAAATGAAATAATTTGTGGGTTTATAATTCGTGCAGTGAGATAAAAAGTGAATAACTTTTATATATTTTGAGAGATTTTTAGAATTTTTTAGTGATTTTTAACAAATCAAACACACCCTAAGTCAGCATGACTTTATTTAAAATAAATGTAATTTATATATTTTATATGTAACATATTACAAATATTTATTTTCTTTTATCGGGTTTTTGGAGGCCGATCACTATTTATGGACTTATAAAGATTTTAGTCATACCAAAAAAACTTATTTGTTAATAAGTCACACTTGCAATAAAAAGACAAAAAAGGACATCACGCCTTTTTCACTACATTTCAAAACTATCAGTTTTATCCAAAAATAGTGCACACCTCACTCATAACTTCCACGACTTTCCATTTTCTTTACGAAGTAAGCAAAATCGATTTTTGGAACAAAATCAAAACTGTTTGGGAAAAATCTAAATCGATCATCATTCCTAAGTATCTTTATTTTTTTTGATTTTGAAATAGTACCGGTACTGTTTTGAAATAGCTCAAAACGCTGATCGGCCCTATGGATTTCTTTTACCATGAAAACTCGTCATCTGCTTATAATTCATGGTATTGTTTTGAAAACAATATCGATACTGTTTTATACCGGTACTATTTTTATACTGCCATAAAAAATATCAATCGATACATAAAACAAACCAACCATACAAGCCAACATCATAATATTTTTTTGAAACAGTACTGGTACTGTTTTGAAGATAGTCCAAAACGCCGATCAGCCCCATAGATTTCTCTTGCCCTTAAAGCTCGTCGTCTGCTTATAATTCACGGTACTGTTTTGAAAACAGTACCAGTACTGTTTACTGTCATAAAAAATATCAATCAATACATAACAAAAACTAACCATATGAGCCAACATCATTATTTTTTTGAAACAGTATCGGTACTGTTTTGAAAATAGCTCAAAACGTCGATCGGTCCCATGGATTTCTCTTGCCCTTAAAACTCGTCATCTGCTTATAATCCATGGTACCGTTTTGAAAACAGTACTAGTATTATTTTGTACCAGTACTGTTTTCATACTGCCATAAAAAATATCAATCGATACATAACACAAACCAACCATATGAGCCAACATCATCATATTTTTTGAAACAGTACCGGTACTGTTTTAAAATAGCTCAAAATGCCGATCGATCCCATAGATTTCTTTTACCATGAAAACTCGTCATCTACTTATAATTCATGGTACTATTTTGAAAACCGTACCAGTACTGTTTTGCACTGGCACTGTTTTTATATTGCCATAAAAAACATCAATCGATACATAACACAAACCAACCATACGAGCCAGCATTATCATATTTTTTGAAACAGTACCGGTACTGTTTTGAAGATAGCTTAAAATGCCGATCGGCCCCATGAATTTCTCTTGCCCTTAAAGCTCGTCATCTGCTTATAATTCATAGTACTGTTTTGAAAACAGTACCAGTCAAAACAGTATCGGTACTGTTTTGTATAGGTACTATTTTGTACAGGTACTATTTTCATACTGTCACAAAAAATATCAATCGATACATAACACAAACTAACCATACAAGTCAACATCATCATATTTTTTGAAACAGTACCGGTACTGTTTTGAAGATAGCTCAAAACGCCGATCGACAAAATTAATCCATAAAGAAGATAGACCAAATAAGCTCTATCTTCTTTATATCTTCATGACTAAAATTGTAAATAATGAAACTGAAAACAAGGAAGGAAAAAAAAAATGGAAGAAGTGTGATTTTCGATGAACCATATCTTCACGTGATTTCCGGAAATAACTTGTGTAACTTAATTATAGAAATAAATGGTATTATTAGTATATTAGAAACTATATTTAAAATAAACTCGTGGGACTCACTTAAAAGTATGACTTAAATATAAAACTTTCTATATTAATGTGACTTAAAAGTAATACTTTTTTTTAGTGTGACAAATAGCCTTAAAAGATTACAAAGTATGACTTAAACACAATTTTCCGTTCTTTTATAAGAAAGTTATATTTTTTGTTTTATCTCATACTCGTGAGCGGGCTTGGCATTTACTTTTAATTTTAGGGCCAAGTTTGAATTTTTTTTTTCAAGGCCCAAAACACCGTACTGGACTGGGTTGGACTAAAGCTACAACTTTATTGTTATCCATGCAGATCATATTTATAAGGACATTTATTAATTATCTAGGTCCTGCCCAAGTTTATTAGTTGTTTTTCAACTTGGGGTAAGATGGTTCAATCGCAGACAATCAAGGGTGGAGCCACGATAGAGCAAAAGGTGAGCTCCTTTAATTTTACAGGTGAAATTATATACTGTTACAAAATAAACGTTAACTCGATATTTTTAAACATAAAATAGTCTTAGACCTAGACATTTTTTTATAAAATAAAACTATATTCTTCCAATATACTATTGAATGATTTAGGCGAAAGTTAATGCCAAATTTTTATGAAGCAAAAACTTGTTTGTTGTTGCTATTTTCTATATGGGTAAGTTTATAAACTATACATGGTGCCCATTTTAATCCCACTTAACGATATAAACAGGTATGGTCCTCACCTAATTAATAATTATTATTATTAAATTCGTTTATTTTTTTTCTTATCATTATCATCCCATAACCGTTTATTTCTTTAGTTAGAATCTTAAACTGGTCTCCTCTTAAACTCGTCAAATCCGATTAAATATAATTGGTTAGATTATGTGAAACCCATTTTGACAAACCCTATTAAATATCGATTTGAGATAAAAGAAATAAAAAATTAATAAATGACAAAAATGTTAAACTTTTTAGGTTGAACAGATCTATTGGTTACTCTCCAAGTTTAACACATAACTCCGACCATTATGATTATTATTCACATACATCTTTTTTGCCATGCAATTACATTAACAAATAGAATATATCTAGCATAGTAAAGAGAAATAATTACAAAAATACATGTTTACGCCAAGAGTAATAAATGAAATATTTCAATCTCTAACTCAACTACAAAATTTCAATAGAAAAAATAAGAATGTTATGAAATGGGAAGGAAGTTGCGCTACCAAATACGCAAGATTCATTTTTCTATACTTGAACAAATTTAAAAAAAAAAAATATCCAACAAAACTCCAAATTAAAAAAAGGGGGCTAAAAATAATAAAAGTTCAGTCATTCTTTAAACAAACTTTGAAACTACTTCCCATGAATAACCTAGGCTCCATACTTTAAGTAATTTTATTTTAGAGATAAAATTATAATTATATAAATATATATTATATTATATTATATTATATTATATTGAACGAATATTTAACAAGTACCCTATGAGTACCGTATATTAGCTGATATTCTGTAAGTATAAATAGGTATTAGATATCTTATAGGTAAATTTCAAACTGATTCTAAACTTGAATAGATATCAAATTTCAATTACAAATTTATCCCAATCCTATTATAATATTTTTCAATGAATTTTTAACGAATTTGATCAGATCAAGTATACTCTTATATTTGTCTCATTAATTTTCCTAATTTCATCCCCAAACACAAATTAATAAAACAAAACTAATGTTTGAATTAGAAAAGGGCAGGCTCAAATTTTAGAGTGGACTTTATAAAGTTTGGAACGTCGAAAAATTGAGCCCCGAATTGACATTCTGAAAAGAAAATTAAGCCCAGTATGTTCATGGAAGAAACTTGTGAAAGGAGACTTTCCCTAAGTAGTTGACGGAAAATAATTTGGGGCCTCAGACAATATATAGTGGCGGCATTTGATCTAAAATTTTGCAACAAGAGTATATATATACATACACTATATAATGTAATTTATTTATTTTTGAAGATGCCTCTCGCAAATAAACCCTAATATGTGAATGCCTTCTTCTGCCACGGTAAAAGTCTCGAGTAAACTCCTGCACGACCACAACACAAGATCTATCCAAGGTAAGTATTTTTTTTCCTTTTTTTTCGTAGTTTTTTTTTTTTTTTATTTTGTCTTTTAAGAAAACTAGAAATAACATGTGTGTACCGCATTTTGAACAAAATTAATATTAAGGGGCCATTTGGAGTGTAAAAAAAAAAAACTAAAAAAATCAAAAGTGAAATTTTTTGGAATTTGGAAAGTAAAAAGTTGTTTTGAAATGATGATTGAATGTTTGTATTTGATTTAATATAAAATTATTAAAAATTATATAAAATAACATGTAGCAAAATTTTAGTAGAGAATTTTGAAAATTTTTAGAGTTTTGTAAAACTTTTTGGTGTAAATGTCAGTCCAACTTAAAAAAATCTGGCAAAATCTGTTGGAATGCATTATTTTGGTTTGTTCCAATGGATTTTGATAAATTTTTTGAAAAAGTTGAAATTTTTTGGAATTTGAAAAAGTTGAAACTTTTGAAAATTTTTAGAATTTTTTAAACTTAGTTGGTGCTCCAAACGGCCCCTACGTTTCTTATATAGTTGAAATTTTGTACAAAAATTTCAAATCAAAAAAATTATGATAATTCATAGGTTGTAATTTTTTTTTCTAAAACTTTAGGTCCTGATAATTACTATATGTGTTTTAATCTCTTTCTCCCTCTCTCTCTCTCTCTCTAAAATTAATTTCTGATAAATACCATAAAAGAAAACATAAATTATGGTATTTTAAATTGAAAAATTCAATTTCCTAAAAATTATAATTGGACAGAATTTAAGTTGATAGTTTTGATTTGCATATGATACCACCCTTGAAATATTATGAAATTTAAAATATTCAAATCATTTAGCAAGTAGATGGTAGTGGGATCTACTAAAATAAGAAATTAAGTAGAAAATTAAAAATATAAAAATGATCTCAATTGTTGAATGAAAAAGAAAAAATTTAACCATTAGATCTTTGTTTGTGAGAGAGACATTTTCAAAAATAATATTTTTTTATTATATAAATACCTAATTTCACATACTTTCAAAAAAAGTACAACTCATGATAAAAAATAATAATAAAAAAATTTTTCACCTAGCACAACTTCAACTAATTCGGGACAAAAATTTTATTAAATTAGGTTGAATTGTATTTAGTTTGAAATAAAAATTTTGTTAAATTGAGTTGGGTTGAACAAATAAGTCCCACATCCATTGAGAAGGTGTATGGAATATATTCTTGTACAGTTATTAATATTTGATACGAGACAATAACACGATCAAAATATGATACGACTCGTAATTAATATGAATTACTAAGAAAAATTCAAAAGTGAGCACAATAATCTAAAGTTAACAAAATTTTGCACGAGGTTGACCTCATTATAAATTACTTATTTAATATATTTTTAAAATTTTAAAATATTTAAAAAACAAAGTATGTTTAACCAAAACAAATACGTGAATCTCAATTGAGACCCCTAAATTTCGGCTTTAATTTGAAATCATGTCATTAGCGGGAATGTGTAAAAATCCTGCCACTTAGGGGGCCGTTTGGTTCAATCAAGGAAAAAAATAAAAAATAAAACTTTACACCTACAACTAACATGTATTACTTTAATGGTTAATTGAATATTTAGTAAAACTTATAACAATTCAAGAAAATTGGAAAAACGTTAAATAAAATAAAAAAAATTGAAAAAAATTAATTTTTTTATTTTATTATTTTTTTACCAACCAAACGGGGTCTTTGTATCGGCCCTCACTGCACGTCCTATATTCCATTTTTTAATAGATTCAACCACCAACATATAAATAATAAATAGTTTGCTTATATATATCAGGAAAGAAAATTAAATCATTGAGATAACATGCCATTAATTATTTAAATAATAAATAAAACGAATGGGTTAAAAGAAGATACTCCACCCTTCTAAATGCACAAGTGATACTACTCTAAGAACAATTCCACCATTCTATAGCCACGAAAGGCTGGCCACTTCGATTAAAATTGAACTTATGTTTATTAATTTTAACTCATTCTAAGGACAATTCCACCATTCAAAGAAATTTCCAACACTCCAGAAAAATTGAACTTATAGTGATTCTAAGCCTCCTGCTCTTCTACCCGAGAGTGATTTAGCTCCCATTTTGCTCTTTTAACTCATTTCTCTACTTTCATGTCAACTGCACAGTATTAATTGTTGATCGCCAGATTCCACTTTCTAAAAAAGTTCACTCTTCAGCATCAAATGATATTAAGAGGCTGGTGCTATGCAATTTATATAAAAAAAAAATTATAAAAGAATGAAGAATTAATGATGGGACTCTCTTATGAGCTAGTAATTTTAAATAAAAAAATTATTAAAACGTACTATTATTATAACAAAAGTGATATTAACATATTATTCAAATATACTTTTAATATATAGAGAGAGCAATAAATACCCCATGTAAGAAAAAGGGTTCATAGCGGTAAGGGTTCATAGCGGTGATCAGCAGCCTTTTAAATAAAAACTACATCTTTGTAAAATTGAAGTTTGCAAATTGAAAATTTTCATTAGCGTTAAGAGTAGAATATTCAATTGAAATAAAACAAACTGACTGTTGGCCTTCTTAGAGGAGTACTCAAATTAATCAAATTAAAATAATCGATCAATAACCAAAAAAGTCAGCAGGCCTTAATCATGCCTTAAAATTGTTGAACTTGCAATTGGCTAAGGGGAGAAAAGTCTGCATATTAAGCCGATAAAGAAGACTACCGAGGTCAAAATCCACCATTTGTGTTCACTTTTCTTATATTCTCTCTCTCTGTCTCTCTCTCTCTCTTTCACACACACGCACACACACACTCTCTCTCTCTCTCTCGGTTGAAAGCCAACATTAATCTCTAGAGTCTAGACATACAGATGAGATCCAATGCCATGTACGGCCAAATAGTGGCATCACACTTTTTTATAATGAAAAAGAAAATATATATATATTGATATATATTAGCCTAATTGCCTACTCAATCAAATATATATATATATATATATTAGCTCAATATATATCAAGTAATTATGGGGTATATTTGGCCTCTTCCTTACATTAACTCCTTCTGTGTGACAACGAGGGCCACGGCTTGTCATTTTCATTGCATTAACAGGAAATTGACTTGTGAGCTTTGTTAATGATGAAGCTAGGAAACTTTCACATACAACTAGTTGGTCTACCGCTATCTGCGGTTAATTCGAGCGGTTTGCAAGTATACTTGTCACAAAAATTATATGAATTTAATTTTTGATTTAAGTAAGATATATCTGAGAGGCAACAAAATTTCTTTGATTTATTTATTGATTATACGGTTCATTAAGAGTTGTAATAAGTCAGTGTGAATTCTGAGTTATCAAAAAGAAGGAAAAAAAAACTAGTTGGTCTACCCTCAAATTAGATAATGTTTACTGTGGAAAAAAATTAGTATAAATTAAGTATAAATTAGTAAAATAATATAAATTATTAAAAGTTATAGTCATATAATTTATAGAATATATAAAAAAAATTTAAATTTTATAAAAATTTATTATAATTTATAAAACTCTGATTGGAACATTAGTTAATCAAACGTTTGTGCAAACTATTATAACACGGATGAACGGCTAACTTGTACAGTCAGTTTTAACAAATCATATCGATATGCAAGTGTGTATTAAGGCGATTCGCACTTGAATTATTTCAGAGTCATATTCATTTTACTAATCTATATGACGCCAAATGGTATTTGAGCCTTCGTACCCAAGCACTTATCTCAACCTGGCTGGAAATATTAAGAGCATATATATATATATATATATGTATATATGTATATACACGCACACATGATATGTTTCTGTTTCAGTTGTTGCAGTCAACCAACAGCTGCTGGGGCTAAAAATTTTTGCAATATTGGGAGATGGGACCAAATATGGATGGTGGAAGGCTGGGCCCTGGTGCCACCTCCAATAGGCAAAAAGAATTAATTCCAATCAACAAAGATTGTAGCTTTTGTTTTCCCCATTTATGGGACCATAATCATTACCATCAACAAGTGGTAGACATCACATTGATTCACATGGAGTCACTGAGCTTTTTACACTTGAAAACAGTTTTTAGGATTATAAAGTTGACTTTGCATGTATATATGCTTACTTTCACTTCTCAGCTACCACTGCAACAACCCCATATATATATATATATATATATGTCTTGCTTATATAGCCCGAGAGGACTACCCTTTTAGCTCCGTACGTGGCTAGCTTGCAGGCATTCCGGGTAGAGCCACTGCACAAATGCACCGATCGATGGTCAGTGCACATCTTAACCATTAATTTTTGAACAGGATATAAACATTTAAGGATGCTAGTGATTTCAACAAATTACACCGATTTCCACGTATAGGCATCAGTTAAAAAAAAACTGCACCGACCATCAATCGTGCACTGGTTTTACCTCAAATCCTGCTTGCAGTACCAGTTAATAATATTCTTTCTGCCAGTTTTATCTGGTTGATATGATCTAATCATTTTTACGGAGAGGCCAGTGCAGTGACGAATCAGATAGTGATAGCTAGCCTTATTGAAGGCCATAAATTTGATATACATAACAGACTGTATTATTTGTAACTCCAAATTTTGTGCAGACCAACAGATCTAACAGGTTTCTCCCCCCCCCCCCCCCACAACAAAAATATCTACGTACCATTGCCTTCCTCTTGAGGATTGGTAGGTTCATAATTGTTATTGGCAAGTTAGTGGCCGTAATAAGAATTTAATTTTATATTTTTAGACATAAATTCGAGGATTTATAAATTCAAATCACAGCAGATTGAAGAATTTACGATTTTTTAATTATTAATATTCAGATCTCTTTATATTTTCCGTCGTAAAATTGATCGTCAATGCTTGATGTTTGATTGACAATTTCGAAAAATTTCGAGGATGATGGTGTTTGTGGATATTTCATACAACAGAATAAGTACACATAGACTACTTTTTAGGGGAGTTTAGAATCCATATATTTAGATATCACCATGCATGTATCTAGAGATGCTGTGGCATGATTGTTGATGTGGTAATTAAGTCAGTGCGTAGTTGTGTGTATTTTTTTTTTTTTTTTTGGAAATTGAGAAAATATATTAAAAGGATAATTATCTAGTTACATAGTTCTTCCTCTCTATGATATGAATCAATTAAGAGGAGGTTTGCAAAGGTTCGTCTGACAAGGAGAAGACCTCGCAGACAATTAGAAGTTAGAAATTAAGCTATTCTGGGCTTGTTTGACACTTTAAAAAACGATGAAAATTATTAAAAATTTTTGAAAATATCTAAAAATTTTTAAAATTTTTTGATATATTTTATATTTTTCGTATTTCGCAAAATTTCTATAAATTTATATATATCTACATATCTAACAATTTTTTACAAAATCTAATAATTTTTTTACAAATCTCATGTCATTTTATAAACTCCAATAACTTTTTTACAAATATCAAAAACTTTTAATAAATTTTAATAAATTCTGACACAAAACCGTTCCGACGAAACTAAAAAACCGCTTTGATAGTTTCTCTGTCCAAAAAATTGATGCAAATGTCAAAAAATTTCACTATTCATTCTAAAAAACGTAATTTAGTTGCTGTGCGCCAAATGTCAAAAATTTTTCTAAATCACATTTTCACTTTTATTATTTTTCATCGTGCCAAACTTGACCCTCTATTTACTTCTCTTCTTTACCAAGAAAAAAAACATTGCTGAGAAAACTTCCATACTTGAACATCATAAAAAATAGACGAGATCTCTCACGGAGAATAGTTGTATTGGTGTTTAGAAAATGAACAAAAATTTTCGAAAATCCTCTTCACCCAAACAAATTGTAATATGCATCCCATTCTGAATGTTCGGCATATAATATTATTTGTGGTAAATTACACTTTAGGATTTTATATGGTAAATCGTCTCATTTATTTCACATACATCTAATTTGATTTTACCTTACTTATTCTGTCAATTATCATTAAAAGATTATATTCCCGATGTACATATCATCCTTTTTTTGTTGGTCCTTAGGGCAGCGATACACATAAGGCAGCGATACACATAATAACAAAGTAATATTATTAAATTTTTATTTATTTTAAATAAAATTAATTAGAAAAATTGATTGAAATAACAAATAATGAGTAATTAAAGGATATTTAAGTAAATTGCAATAATTAAAAGTTTTTTAAAAAACCCAAAAAAAATTATGGAAGTATTGAGTAATTGAAGAATATTTAAGGAAGACAAAAAATTAAAAAGGTAGAACTACTTAAATATCTTATATAATTTTAAAAATTAGTTGTTATCTCTTTTAAGTTATGAGGGATTGTTGATATTAATTGAAATAAATTAAAGAATTAATTAAATTTATGATTTCACTAATTATCTGAACTGATATTCTTAAGCCATCGAATTTTGAAGTTAGATATCTCAAAGAGTTATAAGTATAGATTAGCAAAGTTAAGCAACAACCTGAAATTTTGAAGAATTGGTTTTCCTAGTAGCTACGTCCACGCCAATATAAAGGAGGATGGAAAGAAATTAAATAGTAGACTGAATGATTTGTTTACATTTTTCCTCCTCTATTTATTTATTTTTATTTTTATTTATTTTGGGGGTGGTGAGTAATTGCTAAAGCTTAAATGTGATAATCCATGAACACTTTTTTAATCTTGATGAGAACCTAGTAAATCCATTCTTTTGAAACATGTTTTGCAGCCCAAACCTTTTGTCCATCCTATGTAAACTAGGGTTTCCCACTCCCCCTAGCTAGAAAATTGCAACTATGGGCACTGCATGCCCTCCACTTTATTTTGAAAAAAGTCGAAAGGAAAGAAGAATAAGAAAGTTTAATTTTATCATCTTCCTTCCTATCACTTTTTTTCAATGAGATGACAGCAGTGCTCCTTCTGTAGTGAATTAGGGGCACCCAGTTGGCCCCCAAAGCCAAATCTCACATACTTTTAATTTCATGCATGGTTCCCACCAAAAAGGGCAGGAAACAAAATGAATAAAAAGAAGAGGCCACCCAATCAAGAGGTCAAAGATAAAGTTAAATTTGCAAGAGAGGAGTAAACAGTGAGTCACTCAATCTTAGATAATACTGCCTTTCTAATTACATCAAACTCTGAACATATAGCAAAAAACAAAACGTATTTTTTTCTGTTAATATGTGCTCGGTGGCATAAAAAAGCTCCACCCATTTTGGTCTGACACGTATGGACAGGATTGATTAACTCTTTTTACTAAGTTTAACAACCCTTTAATTAGCTTCTACAACAAACTCACTTCAAGTTCATTATAAATAGTAGAATTTAACCCATCATCATTTAAATTTTCTACCCTCCTCTGATGTAAATGAATCTAATCAAGTTAAAACAATAAGAATGTTAGAATTAAGCTTGTTAAATTTAATAAGTTTAAAATTTTAGTTCAGATTTTGTTATCTTTTGCGTCATACTAATTAATTGAATCAATCTCGAGTTGAGTTTGAATAATTTAATATTTTATATTATGGAACCGTTTAGACGTATAAAAAATATAACTTTGCATATGAAACTGATATTTGTGGCACTTTGTTAGTTAATTGGGTGTTTGATAAAAATTAGTAAAAGTTAATTTTTCTTTTTTTTTTTGTTTTGGCGTGCTAGGCGTCATTTGTATTTGTTAAATATTACTTTACTTGATAGCTTATTGAATTCAATAATATAACGAATTTAAAATTATAGATTAACTTTAGTATGCATTTGAAGTGCAAAAAATTAGTATAAATTAATACATATGACAGCTTCATAATTTGTACAATGTGTTAAAAAAAATTAGAGTTTTATAAAAATTTATAGAGATTTATTGTGTTTTATAGGATTCTAAAAGAGCCTTGTTTACATTTCGAGTTTCGAGTTCTTAAGCCTGCAACCAAATCAACCTCTTATGAGTTTGGTTATGGAGAAGACCAACCACAGCTTCTTTCTTGCAAGACAAACTTCGATGCTATAATTAATGGTTAAATTAATTACTTTTAGAGTTGAAAGAAGATCCTCAGAAAAATGGTATTTGCACTTAATATTTATATATATATATATATATATTGTGACAAAGAAGCTCCATCTGAATGGAGTGCCCTCCAACACTGAAAAAGAATGCCTCCTAATTACCGTCATAAGTTGTGTCCTTAAGGAATTGAAGAGAACATTAATTAATCATCATTATTGCAATCAGTACCGGTGGTCCTAGAATTGTCCCTTTGATCATCTTCCTTATAATTAGCACCATCAAGCTTCATAATCATCCCACATCGATCTTCTCATATGGAGGCTAAAATGGAATTCTGGCACTATACTTGTGTTGAGTATTGTGTATATACATGTAAGCGTATATATGTGTATGCTTGTTTAAATTGGGTAATCTATTAGATTGATGATCTTTTCTTATTTCTCTTCCACTGGATTAGATGTGGAAGCTTAACCCATTTTTCTTTTTTACATCTATAATTAATTATTATTAATTTTATTATTATCATTAATTAAGCTATATATCACCTTAAAGCATCCAAAAATTAATGTCATCCGCAAAGAATACTCTGAATTAAATGATTATTTAAATTAATAGAGTAAAAAGTAAACCAATTAATGGGCGGACTGGATTAGAAATACTTTTGTTTTTAAAAAAAAAAAGAAAAAAGAAACCAAGCCTAGGTTAAGATAATATTTTTTTAAAATGTTGATATAAATACTTAATTTTATAAGAAGATACAAATAAAATAATATATATTTAAAAAACATAATTTCTTAATCTTTTGAATCGGTGCCGAGGCAGGGCTAGTGTGCTCAATCTCAAACCTGTTCTGAATAATTTAGGTAACATTCAGTTTGTTTTTTTTATTTTTTATTTTTTGTTTTTATTTTTTATTTTCTATTTTATGTTTTGAATTTATTTTTTATTTTATGCTTTTAAAAATAAAGAAAATAGCTTAAAACGTATTTAATCAATTGTGTTTTTAAATTTTGTTTTAAAAAATAGAAAATGAATTTATACATGAAATAAAAAATAGTAAAAAATCGTTCTAACTGTTTTTAAATCAAAACAAGAAAAATCTTAAAATAAGAAAAATAAATTATTTTCTATTTTCTTATTTTGAGATTTTTAAAACATAAAACATATAAAATAAAAAACAAAAAATAAAAAACAAAAAAATAAACCAAATGACACTTTAACAAACTCAAAAAATAATTCATGCCCTACAAAAATAGGATGTCAGGCAAGCTAAAAATGTCTGTCGAAATATTTTTTAATTATAAGAATTTTTTTATTCAACATCACTTTAAATCAGTTTGTTTAAATAATTTTCTGCCATAAAGAATATTACAATGGCACTGTAGATATTCTCTCATATAGAAATGACTACGTAGAAATTTGATTTATACTTTTTTTTACACTTTTATTTACTTTAAAATAAAAAAATGCAAAAGAAAAAAAATTTGAGACAACTGATGCAAATACC
Source organism: Vitellaria paradoxa (assembly GCA_019916065.1). NCBI lineage: Eukaryota > Viridiplantae > Streptophyta > Magnoliopsida > Ericales > Sapotaceae > Vitellaria > Vitellaria paradoxa. The sequence continues at coordinate 17,739,257 of CM034233.1, read as the reverse complement.
CAACACACATGCTGCATTGTAAAATTGAAATTGAGTCAACATAGAATAAGGCTTAGTTTAGTGCTTTTTTTTTTTGTCTTATATGTATTTTTCATCAAAATTTAATTTAATTTATTTGTTTGATAATTTTTAGACATGTTATTTATATTCATAAAAAAATTACAAAAAATAAAAGATTTAGGCACGGTTTGCAAAAAAAAAAGGCTTAATTTTTTAAATAAAAAAATTTATACGTGCATAGGTAAAATTTTCTATTTGAAGGTATTTTTTTATGATAGATAAATATAATATATATAAAAACTATCAAACAAAAAATTAAATTTTTATAAAAATCATATAGATCTAAAAAATAAAAAAAAATAAATAATTTTCTTATTTTCAAACCAAGCGCACATAAGAGTAACGCTGCACATAATTGCGCATAGAAGAATTAGAGTTATAATATTATGCTACATATAATTACATTTCTCTTTCTGCTTTGTTCTCCTATTTATTAAATTGTACGACTCACATTAATAAAAATGCTTGTGATGAGACTAAGACGCTGTTTGGTGGCTCAAAAAGCAGAAAAAGGCAAGTTTGAATTTAATAATTTTAAAAATTAACTTAACTGATGAGATTTTAAATTTGCTTCATAAAGGTCACTAATTCAAATCTTTTCAGAGTCATTGAGAGCTTATTAAGTCGTCTCCTCACTAAAAGGTCTATTTGGTGGTTAACTATTCAAAATTCTAAAAATTAATGGAGATAAATACAAATTGGCACATGAGTTACAAAGGAAAAAAAATGGAGTTTGATTTCAATTTTCGTGACATTTGTTAGGGAAAAGTTAAGTAAAAATTGGAAAAAAAATTATAAATATTAAAATTTCAAATTAAACACACGAAAAACACATAAATGGGTAAAACTTAATAAAAGATTATAAAAATTTATACAAATTAAAAAATCAAACGCCCACTAAATAACACTCTTGTGAGTGATAAAATATTATTAAAAAGCCAAATATGTGTGTGTGTGTGTATGTGTGTGAATAGGATTTTTCCATAAAAGAAATACGTGCCCCCTCTGCACCTTCCCAGCCATTTCCATCGGTATACCCTACTCTCTCTAAAGCTGTTGTATTGGGGACTAGAAGGAGGAAGCAGAGCGGAGTGTTATGGTAAAGTGGTTGATGATAATATATATCCTCCATGTAAAAGAGCCAAAAGAGCAATGAAAGCTCCAGAGAATTAAGCATTATTACCACCACCTCCTTGCTTTGGATTTTTAGCCCTTCTTCCAACGCAAAAACACACCCTCCAGTAATCATCATGTCCTCTAACTTCCCTCTCTCATCATTAATCCCTCACTTTCTTCATCACTACCGCTCCCCCAACATCCTTTACTATCCATCGTTATCCACCAAACCAAAAACCTCATCAAAGATCAGAACCAGAAAGAGAAAGAGAAAGAGGAAGATAGAGAAGGTCTGAGAAGGAAAATGGGTTCGCCGAAGAAGAAGAAACCCTACTTTTCATCTCCAGCCTATTCTAAATGAACAAGGGTCAGCGCTTTACCTTTCAACAACGTCCAAACATGCATCGATCAGTTTCTTCCTCTTGCTTGTTCATCGTGATCTTCTTCTTCTGCTTCTTCTTCTTCTCTTCTCTCGGGGAATCGAAGCCTATCGGTCCGATTGTTTGCTAGATCAAGCAAATCTATATATACAACTAGATGTATATATATATATATATTTGACTTTGAGAGCCTTCCACAGTACTCTATATGGTTTTATATGTTATATTTGCTTTTGCGTCCGTATTCAAAGGTGGAGTTTCGGGTAGGTACTGGTCGTGTTTTTGAGTTGATTGAAGAGAAGTTGCCATGGTACATGCCTTTACCATGGCAAGTTCTTGATGCTTTTGTGTTTCAGAAGAATTTGGATCTCTCTCTCTCTCTCTCTCTCCCCCCCCTCCTTTATGTTGCTGTGAATTTCATTTAACTTCCATGTTGCTTTGATTGTTGTGTCCTAGCTCCAAGACATATTGGTGTAAGTTTCTGAAAAACATTAAGAGGTAGATATTTGACTTTGTATTTGTGTATATCTAAGGTAATAAATGTTGCGCTTGAGGATAAGCCGTTTGAAATTTGAGGAGATCCACATATATTTCTACTTCAATTAATGTTCTGGAACCAGATCCATCATTTATTTGAATACTTAATTATCTGAATTTATATATATTTCCATGGTAATATTATGTGATGTTATTTTGGGATTTGACATCTTTGATCTGGTATGTATTAACTCATGACCTTGCCATTAAATTTTGAAAATTAAAAACAAACAAAAAAACAAAATTAAGAAAAGAAAGGGCTACAATATTCTTCTCTCTATCTCTCTCTAGTGGAGGAATCATTGGAGATTTCTAGCTAGCAAATCAGGGCTTATACTTCTTTCTTCACTGAATGATCCCTAAGTGCAGTTGCGGAATCTCTTGCTGCCGTTGTATTAATTATCATCATCATATACCGCCAATTATATATATATATATATATATATTAGCTAAGTCATCTTCAGTAGTCATAAGAAGTCTGGAACCAGCTCTAGATATATCATTAACCACCTGATCAGACTCTTCATATAAAAACAAACAGCTAGGTTCTATACATGAACAGGCACCTTGTTGATATTTTTTTACCCATAATTAATGTTGGGGTAGCTACTTCACTATGGTATTATCCCTATGTAAATTTTACATATGGCTTAATTATTAGATACTTGATAACTATTGTAATATATGCCGATTAATTCATAAAGAAATTAATTTAAGTTTTCATATTCATGACCAAATCAAATTATATATATATATTGGGATTAATTCATACAATAGTATTTGTTTATGCTGGCTGGGTGGGTTTGCGTCTGATGGTGAAAACAAACATCTATATGTTGAATCTTTATGGGCAAATCCTGTTGTATTAATTCAGCTCCTGCTCCGGGGGTACTTTTTTTTTTAATAACTCGGAACCTTCATCACTTTATTGCAACTCTCAATGAACAGTGCAGCAGATGGGTAAATCGGAGATATGTACGCTACCCCTCACGCACCTCCCGCTCCTGTGTAATTTATGTGGAGAGTATACCCACAAATTACTCAAGCTAACCCTTGGGGTACTTTAAATTATTCACTGTTGGTTTTGAGGTGAACTTGTTGTAAATTAATCAAAATGGTTTCAATTAATTTAATTTTGATTTAGTAAGTAAGGACACCTCAAATGAATGCCATATCTATATTTGACACGAACATACATATTTTTTAGACATTTTAAGACATGCATCAAACACGCCATACATGTAGAATGTCATATTATTTTATCATTTTTTCTTTAAATATATGATTAAAACAAATTTAAATTTGAGTAGACAAAACTCCTAAAATTATAAAATTTTATAGTTGTTACATATATATCTTGTGAATAATCACTTGACAAGTGTTTGGTACCATGTCCAAACCACAAATTATTTCTGTGGTACCTGATAAAGTAATGGTTTAAAAGCAAGCATATTTTATGGTGGTATTTTGGTTACTAAATTAAGCACCTACACTTCACCTATAAATACACGTTAATTCTTCATTTGTGAAAGTGTAAAAAACGTGGAAGGGTTGTGGGAATAAAAGAGAGCATTTGGGTGTAATTGGGGTTTGGGTTTGAGTGAGTTATTCTCCACCTGTAAACTATATTTATGTTAGTGAAAATATTATCCTGGTTGTTTTTGCCTGTGAATGTAAGCAATTTGCCAAACCATGTAAATTCCATATCTTTTTGTTTGTGGTTGCTTATATTCTTCCATTTCTCTATTGTTTTGTCACTTAACCACCATTATTCACAACAAACTAGTGTCAGAGCTCGGTTAATTTCGTGATTAAGATGGCACCGTCAGCTTTAACAAAGTTCAATATAGAGAATTTAATGGGAAGAACGGCTTCAACATATGGCAGTTGAAGACAAAAGCCCTATTAATAACTTAGGGTATTGCAACCGCACTAGAAGGTATTAATGCGTTACCTAAGGACATGAAAGATGATGACAAGAAAGAGATTTTGGACAAAGCACACAGTTCAATATTATTGTGCCTTGGTGACCAGATTTTGCGTGAGGTCAGTGACGAGAAGATTGCACAAGAATTATGTAACAAATTGGAGAAACTCTATATAAAAAAATCCCCAGCCACCAAGCTGTATTTGAAGCAATTACTTTACACCATTCGAATGAAGGAAGGTACTCCCATCCCGAATTATCTTTTTGAGTACACCAAAGTTATTTCAGATTTAAAAAATATCCAAGTAAAAATCGATGATGAAGATGTAGCTCATATTTTGTTGAGTTCTTTACCACCTTCTTACAAGCATTTTGTTACAATATTGCTCTATGAAAGAGACTCCATCTCAACTGAAGATGTCAAATCTATTTTGCACTCACACTAACTAAAGAAAAAAACACCAGTTGGTGGTGTAGATGAGCAAAGCGACACTCTTGTTGTTCATGGCAGAGCAAATCAGAATAGTGTAGATGATAAAAGAAAATCTAGGTCAAAGTCTTGAACAAGAAAAGTTGAATGCTTTTATTGTCATAAGCCAGGGCATATGATGAAAGGCTGCAGGAAGCTCAAAGAAAAAAATGAATGCGATTGCTAGAACTGTCAAAGACTTCAAGGATGGGGAGTTCGTTGTCTCAGTCATCACAGAGAATTTCCAGCTCAATAAGGACTGCGTGCTTGATTCTGGATGTTCCAATCACATGTGTCCTAATAGGGACTGGTTCTTTAGTTATTAACCAATTAGTGGAGGGTATGTCTTGATGGGAAATAATAATTCCTGCAAGGCTATTGGAATTGGCTCCATACAAATCAAGATGTACGATGGTACTATCTAGACTTTAATTGATGTTTGCCATGTTTTGGATTTACGGCTGAACCTTATTTCATTGGGTATCCTAGATTCCACTGGGTACAAGTACTCTAGTGAAGATGGAGTTTTGAAAGTCACTAATGGTGCCATAGTTGTGATAAAGAGTAAAAAGTTTGGAAACCTTTGTCTGTTACAAGATAGTACAATGACAGGTACTACTGCTGTTGCTAAGTCTTCATCAGACACTGATTATGCAATCGCCAAGTTATGGTACTTAGGGTTGGGGCATATGAGTGAGAGAGGGATGTATGAATTAAGAAAGAGGGGCCTTTTATGTGGTCAAAAACTTGCTAAGTTACAATTTTGTGAGCATTATATTTTTGGTAAGCAGACTAGAGGCAAGTTCAAAACTGTTGTTCATAGAACCAAGTCAACATTGGATTATGTTCACTCTGATTTATGGGGTCCATCTCGTGTTCATTCCAAAGGTGGTGCTCATTATTTATTGACTTTTATCAATGATTATTCGAGAAAAGTTTGGGTTTATTTTCTAAAACTTAAGAATGATGTGTTTTTTACCTTCAAGCAATGGAAAGCCTTGATTGCGAAATCGACCGGCAAGAAGATCAAGCGTTTCAGTACTAATAATGCTTTTGAGTTTTGTGGAGGTGATTTGCTAGAGTTCTGTAAGAATAAAGGTATTATACGATATCGTATAGTTAAACATACACCACAGCAGAATGGAGTTATAGAACGAATGAATCGAACACTTTTGGAAAGAGCAAGATGTATGCTCTTGAATGCTAGACTATCAAGGGAGTTTTGGGCAGAAGCAGTCAACATAGCTTGTTATCTATGAACAAATCCCCATCAATATGGTTAAGTAGCCTCTCTGACTATTCAAATATAAGGATTTTTGGATGTCTGGCTTATGCTCATGTCAATGATGGGAAGCTTGAGCTTAGAGCCAAGAAGGGGATATTTCTCGGATATGCATCTGGTGTGAAAGGATACAGGTTGTGGTGTCTTGATCCTAAGTCACCAAAATTTATCATTAGCAAAGATGTTATTTTTAATGAGTCAACAATACTTCACCAAAAAAAGAAAGTTGTTACAACAGAACAAACAAGTGTAATGCCAACAAGAAGGTGGAGTTTGAACCAAGAGTGGTAGAAAAGGAAGAGTCAATAAATCAGACCTTTTCCCAGGAGATGTCAAGTGATAATTAAAAAAAATATTCCTAAAGGAGCTACAATATAGTATTGCTACTCTTCGACAAAGGTGGGAAACCAAGCTACCTAAAAGATATGAAGATATGGTAGCCTTTGCATGGACAATTGATGAACAAATTGAGATGCCAGGTCCATCTTCATACCAAGAAGCCATTGCTCATTTAGAATTATCTCAATAGCTTTACAGCAATGAATGAGGAGATTGAATCTCTCTACAAGAATCAAACTTTGGAGTTGGCAAAGTTACCAAAAAGTAAAAAAGCTGTTGGTTACAAATGGGTTGTCAAGAAAAAAGAAGGAACTCCAAAACTTGAAGTAGGTAAATTCAAATCACGCATGATAGCTAAAAGCTACACTCAGAAAGAAGGTATGGATTTCAACGAAATTTTCTCACCTATTGTTAGACACACTTCTATTCATATACTGCTTGCCATTGTTGCATCTCTTGACTTAGAGCTTAATCAACTCAATGTTAAGATAGCTTTCTTACATGGTAAGATAGAGAAGGAGATCTACAAACAACAATTAGAGGGGTTCACAATACAAGAAAAAGAAGACCATGTTTGCAAATTGAAAAAGCCATTATATGGTTTGAAGTAATCTCCCAGGCAGTGATATAAAAGATTTGATACTTTTATGATTGGGCATAGGTATTCTAGAAGTCAATATGACAACTATGTGTATCACAAAAAGTACATAATGGATCTTTCTAGTACTTATTATTGTAAGTTGATGACATATTAATAGCTGCAAAAGACAAAGCAGAAATTAACAAGTTAAAAGCTTAGTTGAGTTTTGAATTTGAGATGAAAGATCTAAGTGCAGCAAAGAAAATTTTAGGCATGAAGATTCAGAGGGATTGAAAAGTTGGCAAATTCTATCTTTCTCAAGAAGGATACATTGAGAGGGTCCTTAAACGATTCGACATGCAAAATTGTAAGCTGGTTAATACTCTATTAGCTGCACACTTCAAGTTATCATCAGAGTTATGTCCTCAGACAAAAGGAAAAAAAAAAGAGCATGTGATTTATATTCTTTATTCCAGTGTAGTTGGTAGCATCATGTATGCTATGACTTATAGTAGGCCTAACATTTCCCATACTAGTAGTGTAGTCAGTAGATATATGGCAAGTCTTGGTAAATTTCATTATTAAGCAGTAAAGTAGATTTTGCGTTATTTGAAAGGTACTGTAGATTTGGGCTTGGTATTTAGTAAAAATGCCATAACACGAGGTATTTTTTGGGTATGCTAATTCAGACTATGCTGGTGATCTGGATAAGCAAAGGTCTCTTATAGAGTATGTTTTTACTTTGTCAGGTTGTACTGTTAGTTGGAAGGCTAATTACAGTCTATCACAGCCTTGTCAATAACAGAGGCCAAGTATATAGCTGTCACAGAAGCAATTAAAGAGGCCTATGGTTGCAAGATTTGTCTTTCGACTTGGGATTATTAAAAGGAAACTGCTATTGTGTTTTGTGACAGTCAGAGTGTTATACATTTGACTAAAAATCAAATGTCTCATGAAAGGACTAAGCACATTGACATTAGAAGATATTTTGTTCAAGATATCATTTCCTAAGGGGATATAGCAATAAAGAAGATAGCAACGGTAAATAATCTAGCAAATATGTTAACCAAGCCTGTTTTGGTATAGATAGTATTTGAGTTCCCCTCAGGGCTATGATGAAGACGTAAATAAAAGATTTTGGAATTTCACTATTCACAATCCAAGGTGAAGATTTGTTACATATATGTCTTGTGAATAATCACCTAACAAGTGTTTGGTACCATTTCCAAACCACAAATTATTTTTGTGTTGCCTAATGAAGTAATGGTTTAACAACAAGCGTATTTTGTGGTGGTATTTTAGTTACCAAATTAAGCACATACACTTTACTTATAAATACATGTTAATTCTTTATTTGTAGAAGTGTAAAAATGTGGAAGAGTTTTGGGAATAAAAGAGAACATTTGGGTGTAATCGGGGTTTTATGTTTGAGTGAGTTATTCTTTACTTATCAACTATATTTGTGTTAGTCAAAATATTTTACTGGTCATTTTTGTCTATGGATGTAGACAATTTACGAAACCATATAAATTCCGTGTCTTTTTGTTCGTAATTGCTTATACTCTTTCATTTCTCTATTATTTTGTCACTTAATTACCATTATTCATAACAATAACTTATGCTTTGTTATGTTTTTATATATTAAACTATATATTAAATTAGTTTTGTTACAAATATTATATACACATATATATAACTAATAAAAATTAACTAAAATCTATAATCTTTTATTATGTTTCTACCGTATTTATATATTTTTTTAAATTATCATATCTATATTTATATCCATATGTATCCATATCTCATACTCATATATGTATCTGTGTTTCTCACCTTTTGACACGAAGGCACGACTTTTATGGTAATTTCTCCTTTAATTAATTACTGTCATAGTCGGTACTTATTAGTGAATCATTTAAGTGATCGGATCATTCATTCCTGTTGTTGCTCAAAGATTGATTCGAAGCACCTCGACAAAATTATAAATCATTTACGTTCCGTTTATTTTAATACAAAATATTTTTTGATTTATGTTTTTATAAGATATTGTTTTAAAATATTAACAAAATAGTTTTCAAAAAATATTTTTCATTTAAATAAATGAAGCCTTACTCAAAGCAATTCTTGATGTTGACTCAACAGCATTCTATATAACAATTGGAAAAATATATGTATATGTATATGTATATATATTTTACAGAACTTTCACTTATAAATTATTTTCTGGAAACTATCATATGTTGATGTCGTGAACTCAAGGAGCTTATATTTGGTTAATGAACTTCAACACTGCATTACTCTTGCCCGATTTGCCCAAAGTGAATTATCCATCTATTTTCTTTATTAATTAATTGCAATGCTTTAAAATTAGAAATTAACGAACTTCTTTTCAGTTATGCTTGATCAATTCGTTGCTATAATAAATTCCATGAAAATGAATCCAACAAGTGTAATTTCTACCGATACTATTTTTCATTTTTTTTTATTTACTTTTGCTTCAGGTAAACCTTTGATGATGTTTTAAGGAGCACAATTCCCCCACACCACCAATTTTAGTCACACTTTAGGGTTAATTTAGAAAGAAAAAAAATTAACTTTTTTTTTATATTTAACTACTTTTTTTTTTGGGTATTTAGGGAAGAAACTAAAATTTTAGTAACTAATTTTCTTTAACTTTTTGTTCATTTGATATTTTTGTTTTCATGATTTAAAAGAAGTTTAAATAAAAAAAAATTAAAATGTGAAATGTTAAATTTAATTGTTTCCAAAAAAAAAAAAATCAAAAAAATAGGCAGCGAGATTCAAACGAATGCATAAACTCAGGGAGCAAACCCGCCACCATCCGGACAAAGCTAGGGACACCTAAACAGTAACCAAAACCGTTGTTGAATGAACTTACAAGTACTTGTCTTCGTGTGTGTATATATATAGCTAACAGTTGCAGTTCTCAACAGAGAGGAAGAAAATTTGCAATATATGCAGCGACATTAACATAGGAATTAATATATATATCTATATATATATGTATGTATGTATGTATATCCAACTGTGTTGGATAAGAATTTCATGTGTACAGAAGGAGGGGACACAGAGAGAAAGTGATAAGGTGGTGAAGGTACCCCCACAAATTAAAGCTGGTGGGTCAAAATTCCCCATCATATATGAGCAGGACTTATGCATAGTTCGTGCAAGTGATGGGGCTCAAATTTTTGTCTCTATTAGTACTTACCAATGACAGAAACTTGTAGTTGGGGTGCATGCAATGATAATCATTTTGAGATACAATGAACTGTGAATATATAACTCTATATCTTTCATTTGAACATTTAAGCAGGGAAAGTAGATATATGTTCATATAAACTCTTTTTTACCGTTAAAAAAAAGGGTAAATGTTCGTATATAGTGAAGTTCAACACATCAATTAATTATTGACCCTGTTTGTAGAAAATTGATGTGATTGGGAGATGAAATGGTTAGATAAGCTCCTTATCTACTTAAGAAAAGAAAATATACACAAATTGACTGCTCAGAGAGGTGGCTGCCTGAGCTGAGAATATAATGAATATTATAAAATGACTTGACTGCATTGCGGGTTTGCTTTTCCTTTTCCTATCCAATTAATTAATGAGATTGGTTTCAATTAGTATACATAGAGCAAGCACAGAACATATACAACATACATATGCACGTCTGGTATCATAGTTTTCAGCCGCCTGGGTCCTGGAGGAAGCTTTCGACTCATCTGAGTCATCTCAATTTCAAGCAAATATTACATCTCATAGATTGTCATTTGTCAGGGCGTGGCGTGTTAATTAACCACCCAACTCAAAGTCTTTGAACTGACTGAACAAGTAGCATGATCAGCAGCTAATTAATTCTACAAGATAGAATATTTGCAGATGATTGTGGAGTCAGTGGACTACTTATTCCTCCAAAATATTTAACTTACCTTTTAATTTCTTTCTTTCTTTTTTTTTTTAAATGGGTAATATTTAGCTTACCTTGCTCTCTACTTCAATATAATAAACTTAGGTAGGAGTCGGATGGGAAAATGACCAAAGGAATTAAGACATATAACAAGCCGGGGGCGGAGGTAGCGTATGCCCAGAGGGGCACGTGTCCATTCTCAAAATTTGTTTTTTCCTTGTTAATATTCTCTTCCACACTCAATTATGCCTGCCTAAAGAAAGAAAGAAAAAAAAAATACCAATTGTACTCATCTGAAAAAAAAAAAAATAACTCAATACTAAATGTGTCTATTTAATGAAAAAAATAAATTTTAACCTAAATGCATATCAATACAATTATACTTACTTTATCCAGCACAACTAATTAAAAAATATCTAATCCCACTTTAATAATTTGTTTTCTATTTTCTTCTCTTTCCAATAATTAAGCTTTTTTTTTATTTCTTGTATCTTATGAAATTTCATCAATCACTTATATGTCTTATAATTTATCCACCTACACGTAATTTTATGACTCCGCCTTGCCAGTCCCCCTTTGGGAAAGATAACAAAATTAATGGAAGCTTCCTCATATCTCAAAGTGGTCCAGAAAACAAGAGAAAAACTAAAAGATTGGATTAACGCGGGCTTCTTAATTAGGTTTAGTTTGGAAATTAAAAAAATTTAATTTTTTTATGGTTGACTATTAGCAAGTTACTAATAAGTTAACTTTTTCTGTATTTAGACAAGGAAAAAAAAAGCTAGATTTTTATTAGTTAGTTTTTGAATTTTTTGTTAATTTGACATTTTTATATTTTATGACTTAAAAAAATTAAAATATAAGATGATATATTTGATATTTTAAAAAAAATCAAAAAATTAATAACTAAAAGGTGAAAAACTGGTTAGATTACCAAACAGAGTGTTGGATTTAGAGAAAGGATCTATTAAACACACAAAACTCTTAGATTTTTTTTTTATTGAATTATGAATTTTGTATTACAAGATTTTTTCTTTTCTTTTTTTTTTTTAACAGGGAGCTCTCTCCCCCTTCCCCTCTCTATAGTTCTTTTCGGCGCCACGCCCACACGCTCTCCCTTCTCCTTTATTTATAACTTAGGTTTGGAGCTAACAAACAAAGCACCAATCAGTGTATTAAACGAAATTAATGGTGCAGATAGTTCATGGTTCGCTTTTGAAGTTTGGCACTTGGCTTCCATTTTTAATATGGAAACTTGCTCCATTCTTACTCCTTATGTCACCGACTTGGATGGTCATTTTCAACACAGGCCAATTGATTGTATTGTTAAGAGTTGGGTTTAATTTTTATCTAGAAATTGTCAATAAAATCAATTTAGTACTATTATTGCCTTGGTATATTTATGACTCTGAATCAAACTAAATCGGCTCAAATTGGGATTGTACATTTATTTTTGGATTACACGAAGGGCACGTTTAGTTTATTAGAAATTGTTGGAAATTTTTAAAAATTATTTATTTTTTATTTTATTGTATAAATTATGAATTTACAAATTATTTTATTTTATCTCACTTTTTGTCACTTTAAATATACCCTAAGAATGCACAAAATAGTAAAAGAATTAAAAAGTAAAGTAATCTAATCACTTGTGTCAAGTTACCTAGGCTCTAGTTAAAATTCGGTTTGATTTTAAATTTAAAAATTATCAACTTAATTTTAGTTAAAAATTAGAATATTACAATTCACTCAATAAATATAAGTCCGTTTGAAGTAACAAAAAATTTTAAAAATTAATTACTTTTTGTTTGATTATGAACTTGTACTTTATTTTATTTTTTATTACTCTAAACGGATCCTTGTAATGTAAATTTGTTTAGCCATTCAAGTTGGACATAATTAAAAGATTCTTTGATTCTACTTAAATTATTATAGAATCAACTCTGAATTATATTTTTAAATTTGAATAAATTTTAAGCGCAAATCAAACAGCACGCACCACTCAGCCCGATTCGGTTGATCTACGAAAGTTTCTCTAGCAGTCTGGCGTTGATACTCCTTTCCTTTCTTACTGACCACACCTCTTGAAAAATATGAACTTTACTTTCAGGGAACTATGATCTGTGAATTTTGTAACGACAAATCCAAAACAATTCAATCTGGTTTCTGTGGTATCGATTCACCACTCGATGAAATTCTCTTTGACATTTTCCTGCAAATGATTCATTGATTGACCTCAAGGGTTTTGGGAGCTTCTGGGGCCCAATCGGACTTCACATGGCTGAGGCTTCGAGGTCTCTAGTTAAAATCACCTTGGGTTGTAGTGGTCAGGTGCGTCGTTCTTACTCCTGTCTGGTGTCAGAGTTTTAAATTTATGATCCGTGGCACTGCCATGCTCCAATTGCTGGTTTGGGATAAATGAAACTAAGGTTGACAAACGTTTGCCCCAGTGTTTGATTGGAGGGATGTGTTATTTTGTTGCATCGTTTTGATGCTAGGACTGTAGTGAAGTGGGGATGTGCGCATTCACTCTTTCGAGGCGTTAATTTACAGGTGGTGAAAAGGGCAGGACCAGTTGGTGGTAGATAGTGGTTTTTCTGAAACTCATCCGGCGCTTGGAAGTAAACAATCAGTTAGAGATAGAATAGGAAATGATTTAAATGGAATCCGACTCAATAACAAACGGTGTGTTTCCTCTGATTTGTTTTTGTTCCTAAGAATTGGGTTGTAATAGGCACAAATTTAGCAGCATGTAACCAGTTGTATTTATTAAAATTCGGCCAAGTTGTTAGGGAAGACGTAGGAGCTCCCCAAAATAATAATTTAAGAGTGATTTTTTTTCGAATGGTTATGCTATCTTGTGCTGATTCCATAGCTAGACAATGCTACCAGGAATGTCTGTTCCTCTGACAAACGAATAATTACAGTGACATATAGGGTTTAAACTCTTCTTTTTTTGCAGGCAAAGAGGCGATAGTAGTAGATTGAGTGTGAGCGGTGCTAGTGGTGTAGATGGTAATAGGCTTACTGAAAAATGTGCTGCTAAAGTATTATATATTTGAGTTTTGAATTAATTTTCATATTACTAATCTTGGTGCCTTTGAATAACTAAAATGGCACGCCTTGACAAAGATGATCTCCGCTTCAAACTCATGCAAAAAGATGTGATTAGGCGAGTGCAAAATGATGTCTGGCAGAATGGGGTGGACCTATGTGATACACTGTCTAGGGAAGTTTGGCCTGCTGCAACTAGTCTCAGCACCAAACAGCACATGCCTGAGCAAACGGATTCTAGGTATCTTGTGCCTGAGCAAAAGGAAGCAAGCACATTAGGGTGAATTCTTTCTGCGAGAAGTGCAGATGCTTTGCCCCAAATGGACTCACTGAGAAATTCTTATTCACCTTGGACTTTAGGTCAGTTAAGGCAGAGATCGCCCGTTAAAGTTTTGCAGGCTTCTAGGAATCTCTCACCACGAAGGAGTGATGAAGAGATTGTGAAAATGTCGTTAGTTAGGACATATGATGATGCTAGAACAGTCTCGTATATGAGCAGAGATACTCTTGAACCCAGTGTACCCTCAGGCAGTGCACCTTATATAGCAAGACCAAAGTTTGTTGCTGCATCTGTGAAGCCTGTAGCCCCGCTGCCTGCCCCGCCTCGTCAACCAAGTGGCTTTGCGCATAAAAGTTCATACACAGTACATCTCAATTGCCTTGTATGTGTTTTTTTTTTTTCCTCTTTTTTTCCCATCGTTTTATCCTGAAATTCAATGCTTCAGGTGCACACTGGTTGGATAACTAATTCTTCTGATCGCATATTTGCTCATTGCCTCTTAATTTTTTATATACTTTTTATGAATAATCAAATGTCTTGTTGTGTTTTTCTCAACTTGTGCAAGAGGAAGAGTGAACTTGTATCATACATTTTCTTGAGGTGCATAATTCTGTGTACACTTATCTTATTGCCCTATTATTGTATATCTGCAACTTGGCCACAACTGATGTGAGCTGTAGGTTCTATGACTCTGAACTTTATGCTATGCGTTATGAGCAAACTATATTCTATATTATTATCTTTTTTTTTTTGCTTTCATTTTTTATTTTTTGAACATGTCTCAATTACATGTTGCCTGAGGCTGCTGTTTTTCCTAGTTTTTTCTCCCCCATTGATGCTTTCTTTAGTTTAAGTGAAGGAAATGCAATATGCTACTTGTTGCACAATTTGTTGATAGCATGAAGCTTCATCTTGTTGCCCTTGCTAATCCTTTTGTCCCTACAATGTCAGTCATTTCCATTTTTTTTGGTTCTTTACTTTCATTCGCTGACAATACTTCTTTTGTTGTCTGCTATGTTATGCAGGGCAATGAACACCTGACAGTGGATGAGTTTTTGCTTTCATTGGGCTTGGAAAATTTGCCATCTATTTTAAGGCTGAGGAGGTACACGATATCTGTTGTGACCTTTTAATGCTTTCTGAGTGATCTTGCAATGAACATGCATAACATATAAGTAGTTCTACATTATTGCTGTTTTATAATAAAGCATAAAAGTCATGCTCATTCATCAAATAAGCAAATTCAACATGAAGCAAAAATATGGAAATTTTAAAGCAATAGAATATATGTCTATCAGTACACACCTGTGGCCTTTAGTAGATTTTTGTTGTGGCAGATAAAACCTAAATCAAGTTTTTTTTTTTTTTTTCCTTCCATTACAAATCCCCGAAAAAAAAAAAAATGAATGGGTTGTTGTCCCGGTGGTAACAAACTGTTGTTGTTTATTCATCAAAAACAAACAACTGTTGTTATCCAAGATATCCTTGACTGTTACCGTGCTCCAAAGTTCAATCTAGTTTTTCTTTTGGGGGTAATTTCTTATACACATTCACGCGCACACACACACATACATTTATTTAAGATTATACCAATGCACTTAGGCGTCCTTGGTTGAGGTTGACCACTGGCAAATTTTGAATCTGTAAGGTTCTGGGTCAACCCTCCTATTTGTTTAGCTAGAGTTGGATAATTCCACCTATCTAAACTGCAGTTGATGCTCAACTGATATCAGAATTTAGAGAATTAGTAGAGCTGTTTGATACAAAATCATGGAAGTCTAAAGCATCATGCTGAGTTCACTGCAGCGATATCTTATACTTAGATCCACAGTTCTTACAATTATCTGCAACCCTCTACATTAAGTTATATAGTGCTGGACCAGGTCAGGGTGCAGCGTTAAAATCCAACGACGTTAATGTATTGTTCTATCAATTTATTAGGGCTTAATTTAAATGATTTAAAGGACATTCCATTCCCTCCTCTCCCTCTTGGAATTCTGGTGAATTTGAAGCAATTTGTATAGATGAGGGAATTCTTGTGCCTCTTTCTGTCCAAGCCAAATCTCTTGAATTTGATGCATTCTATCGGTGGATGACTGTGCTAAGGCAGATGGGAGACAATGACCTCAAAGAGTTGCCAATACCTATGGTATTACTCTTAACTCGCATTTGATTTTAGAAATTTTGGCATGACTTGGATTTATTGTTTTTTTTTTTTTTGGTAATTAACTTGGATTTATTGTTTGAGATTGTTGTACATCATTGTTAATTTATCTGTTTTTGCCTAATGTCATATGAAGTTCAAATTGTCTATGAGTTGTTATAAAAGCAAAGCGTTAGTAGATTATTATGCATATCTTTATATCTATGAGTTGTTATAAAAGCATTAGTAGATTATTATACATATTGTTATTATTGCTGTGCCTTCATAATTATGATCAATGGAACAACCTTTTTTTACTAGCTTAACCCGAGTATACGCATTCCTAGGTCATAGTTAGTTTCGTACCTTCCGCTTTTGTTTCCTTTATTGCTATGGCTTCATTCCTCAAATTTTATATTTTTTTTTTAATTTCCCCCCTTTTGGCTTTTTTTTTCTTCACATGTAGATAGTGATTATTGTTATTGAAAACCGTAATCAAATTGCTTGACTTGTTACGTGTAGTTCCATGTACCTCCAACCCTTAGGGGTCTAACTCAAGTGGGTTGCTTAGCCTAACTCCCCTCCTATACATGCCTTAATACATAAACCCCACAACATATAGCACTAGTACAACCCTTCACCATAGACATAGCCTCTCTCTCTCTCTCTCTCTCTTCTCACAGGTTGTCCAAACTCTTACCCCATTCGTTGGCAGCGACTTCTTCCATTGACGATGCTCAACATTATTCTTAGATGGTTGGAATTTCCTGTCCAGCCCAACCATCCATGTATTTCATTTTTGTTGAGTGTCCAAATTTGACCTCAAATTTGTTATTTTTTTAGCAACTTAACTGTTTAATTTCTGCAATTAGAATCATGTTAGGTTTAGGTTCCTAGGTTTTCTATATAAATGCATATAAGTGCTTTGCTGTAGGGAAGCTTTACAACTTGCTTGGGTATTGAATATTACTAAAGGTTGTGTCTCAATCTTCTCCAACATTGGATATTCTTTTGAATATTGAATCATTGTTGATGCCTTAGTCTTGGTATTCTTTGAGAATCAACATGTTTAAGAAGACTCTTAATCAACGAGCTTGAGTTTCTTTTGAAGATTCAATAATTGTTGATGCCTTAGCCTTAGTTTTGTCTGTTTTTTTTTTTTTTTTTTTTTTTTTTTTTTGAGAATCAACACGTTTAAGAAGACTCTTAATCAACGAGCTTGAGTTTCTTTCCATCCATGCCCCTTTTCTACTATGCGCTTTCCTACATCCCTATAGATGTAAAGGTGGCCATTTGTCCTTCAATATTTTCTTCAAAACTCAAAGCTCACTAGTTTTGGATTGTCTTCCCGTAAGACAGCCTCATTGGATTCTTTAGGCAATAGCAACACTTTTTGTGAGACTATGCTATCTCATTGCTATGGGCATTTTGTTATCTAAGGAAATGAAGTTATCTCACTGTAGTCTTAAATCATTCTTGTGGAATTTCAAAGGTTATTGTTTTGTGGAATAGGACTTGACGAAAAGTCCAAATATATATGGCAGCTCACCAACGAAAGTGATTCTTGAACATGGGAGAGGTTGTTTGGTTCTTGAGGAATGAAAGAGCAAGGAGGAGAAGAACATTGTGGTTACTTGAGAGTAGGGGAATTTTGCAAAATAAGAATTCGAGAAAGCAGAATCAATTGAGAGACCAAAACAGGCTTGCCTTCAAAACTAAAGAAAAGAAATGCAACCATATCAGGTGTCTTGTTTCTTAATGATTTCTTTCTCTGAAAGATACACGAGGTTGCAATGGTTTATTGTGAATCAATTTTTTGAAACATCTAGTCTTTGAACACAACGGTAGAATATATACAACCTTCAGGATGTTTGACACAAAATCTGTAAATTTTGGTTCAAGGGGAAGGTATTGTTTGCAAAATAAAGAATTTTACACTGATACTTTAACATAACATTTTTTTGGGACATGCACTGGGGTATTTGAACATAGGAAGTTGCTATTCTACCAAAAAAATATATTTATCAAAATGTTGGGGCAATAGTAATTGTGCAACAAAGGCATACTTTAATGGGTTATATTTTCAAAACAACTGCACGCAGACATGCCCCATTTTTCTGGTGCCTTCTTGTTAGTAAAGTTTTCTGGCTGTATAGCATTACTCTTGAGCATAAAATCTTTTTTTTTTTACCCTCATTTTTTTTTTGGGGTTGGGGGGGGGGGTAAGATACAATGTTATAATTTCACTGCAAGGAATTCATGGCCTATACGTTAAAGATCAGAGCATCGTGTAAAGTTCTGCCTCTGGATGTGTGTTTTGAGCAATTCATTGGTTAGTATTTCATGATTTGTAGTCAACATGACGTTTGCAGCGAGTTTCTCTTTCCTTAGAAAGGCTTTCTGAATTGCAGGGACCATGAAAGAAAATTTTGCTTGCCCTGCTGCCCCACTCCAAGCAACAGTAACTATGAATATACTCCAAAAAACTGAGATATACGTGGACCATTAATATTTTGACGCCAAGGGGAAGATCTTATTTAAGAATCTTTTGCTTTAAAAATTGACGGCAGCCCAAGGATGATTTGTTGTGTTCATACATTCTTAGTATAGTTGTAATGTTTGACATTATCAGATGCCTAATCTAAATGTTCTCCTAAAAACATTGTTTGATTTCTTTTTATATTGTGTCTGGGGTTCATTGCTTCTGCCTCAGTAGTTTATATTTGTGTAATACCTTTCCAATTGATGTTAATTCGTCGGATGGAAAACAATTCAAATTCCCTTGGAGCATAGCCAAATGTCAAACAGTTCAAATACGAGCCCACGGAGACGATTAACAAACAAATACAAAGTGTTTTTGTTGGTGGTTGCAGTAAATTTCTCGTGTGAAAGCTTTCCTGTGCTTGATTACGTCAAAACAGGTGCCTTCGGGATGAGTTCAGATGATATAATACAGTATTCGTTTCTAGTAGGTTGTTTTTATATTTATAAATTATAATGAAAAACCTTTACATCGACTACTAATGCGGAACTATGTTTGGGAGTCAACCTAAGTTTTAATGTTCAGAGTTTACAAACCCATCTTGGAACTGTTGAGCCTACCAAGAGAATAAAGATAAGCTGAGGTTTGTGAAATCACAAGAAGGAAAGCTGTCTAGATTCTCTAGAAAATCCTGGAAAAGAATGCCAAAAATGGTGCCAAAAATGGAGAGAGAATATTTTCCATCCAAACAAACAGGAGCAGCTGACATTGATTTAAGGTGGCTATGATATGAGTAGGAAGAATACGTGCGGAATCGGGCTCCCTTGCCATCATCTTTTGAAAAAAGGGAAGGTCGGCGTAAAAAGTTTACGTCAATTCGATGGCATTAAAATAAAAAATCGTTAAATTTTAATTTAGATGTGTTTATATTTTTTAATTTAAAAAAAAAAAAACATAAATATGTAATAAGTCTTTGTTCCCAAGCTGACAGGGAGCCCCCGAAATCTCATCCTTTGTAGAAGTGACGTAGCGTGAAATAAGAATAAATTGACTTGTTCAACGACGAAGTCAAAATTTTGGAATTCACTAAGAGAATTGAGAAAAAATTCAAGACATTAGTTTAAAGAATGAATAATAATTGATTTGTTAATTGATTTTGTATCAAAAGTATTTACAAAGTGTCTTACTTATAGAAAAATTAATTCTAAATCCAATCCTAATTAAAATAAGAATAACACAAATCTAAAAGATATTAGGAAATCCAACCCTAATTAAAGTAAAAATAAAACAAATCCAAAAGAAACTAGAAAATATTAATTTATCCTACATCATTCTCCCTCTCTTAAAAAAATAACTCGTTCTTGAGTTATCTAAGGTAAGATCTAAAAAAAAGGAAAAACCATTATGAGCAAGTATATTCAATGCAATTTTTGTTGCGGACAAAAGTTTGTATATCTCCAACCTGGGAATAATTTTCTTCTTTACATGCGATTTGTTTTCTGCAAACAATTCTTCAAGTGATTCTTTATAGTTGAAAATTTTAGTTGTATCAACCCATACTTTTTCAATACAATATTTATCTATCCTAACAAAATTAATAAATTTCAATGCACTTTGATATTTGGCTTCCACTGTATGAAAATTGATGAAACCAATAGCTTGTTCACCGTTAAATAATAAATCTAAGTTGTAGTGCTCATAATGAAAAAGATCAACAACTTCTAATATTTTTTGAATTTTTACTCTCCTCCTCTTGAAAACTAATTATAATTTTACTTTCTTCCAAAAATAATTGATCTAAATTATAATTATCTTCAAATACAGTATCCATAAAAATAGAAACTTCTTTTACCTCAATATCTTTTACAAATATATCACGTTGAGGTGCATGATACGTAAGATTGTCATACCTCCTACCTCTAGATTGAGTCGTCACAAATCTTAAATCACTTCCATCATCATCGCTATCATTAAGATCTGCCACAACTCGTCTTCTAAGGTTTAAAGGAGCGAAACTCTCTACTGCTTCCCCATGGGCAACTCCCTCGGTTAGATTCAGTCTTGCGTTCCTATTCTTGTCGCTGACAATTCGCAATAGAGTTGCCATCTGTGTACTGATCTCATCAAATCGATCATCCATCCGCTATTCTAATGCTTGCATTGCTAACTGCTGTTCTTAGATTTGAGCTGAGATAACCTACAATCTCTGATCTATATCACGAGATTGGTCGTCTCCACTACTGCTATGGTTAGCCATCGGATTAGGAGACACTCACTTTGATATCACCTGACGCAGCGCAAATTAAGGATAAATTGACTTGTTCAACAACGAAGCCAAAATCTTGGAATCCACTAAGAAAATTGAGAGAAAACTTAAGACATTAGTTTAAAGACCGAATAATAATTGACTTTGTATCAAAATTGTTTACAAAGTGTCATATTTATAGGAAAATTAATCCTAAATCTGATCCTAATTAAAATATGAATAATACAAATCTAAAAGAATTAAAAAATTCAATCCTAATTAAAGTAGAAATAAAACAAATCCAAAAAGAAACTAAGAAATATTAATTTGTCCTGCATCAAGAAGCTTTGGCTGTCTGCTTTTATTTTGTTAATTTATAATCTGTTGAGTTTATTGGACACTTGTTTCCTATTCACTAAGCAAAAATTGTCGTCTTGCTTGGCTTCATTTGTTAGGTGCGAAAGGCATCTTTGGAGTGTTAGAAGCACACGTTTCTTTATTTACATTTCTAAGTTTCAAATTCTTATATTGCGTACCATTGCACAAACCACGGGTCCTAGTGTCCAAAATGGTTTGGGAATTTTAGGCATTTCGGAAACCTTGTTTGGTTGGATAAATATATGTATAGCAGACAGCCACAAGAATTTTATGTTTCCAATAGTCATTTCAATTCGAGAGATAGCAGACGTTTCCTTTTATGATTCCAGCTTATCATTTCTTTTTTTTTTTTTTTTCCTTTTTTTTTGGGGATTCCCTTCATTTCTCTCGTGACACTCCTTTAATTTTGCTGTTAATTTTGTAGGATAAATTTCACTTTGATTGATGAACTTTATTGGAAATTCTATTTTAAAATATTTTTTTATTTATAATAATTAAAAAATTAAATTTTCTTATTGTCTTTTTATTCCTGTATTTAATTATGTCGACTTTATATTCCCATCATTTATGTTATCTTGTCTAAAATTTTAAAAATTTTCTTAGATATATATATATTTATGAGTATTTATATTAGTATATATAATATATTAGTCTTAGAATTTATAAAAACGTTATTCGATCTTTTTAAAATATAAAAAAATTTTCTTTCAACTTCTAATCACTCAAATGTCTCTCTCCATCACTGGGTCGACCTCGTACCCACACCATTTATGTCACGTAGGTTTGGAGATCTGCTTTTAACCTAGTCTAATTTGATATATATATATATATATTGGGGATGGCCTTTGACCGAGTGATAACCGATTCCTTCGCCTCCTCACCCACTCGATTCGATTTCCCGGGCCTTCTCTCCTTCCCCTTACCAATCAAAAAAAAATGTTTATATATATATATACAT
Organism: Vitellaria paradoxa; assembly: GCA_019916065.1. Classification (NCBI taxonomy): domain Eukaryota; kingdom Viridiplantae; phylum Streptophyta; class Magnoliopsida; order Ericales; family Sapotaceae; genus Vitellaria; species Vitellaria paradoxa. The sequence continues at coordinate 17,717,103 of CM034233.1, read as the reverse complement.
AAAGTTTTCGATATATATCACATATAAAAAGGTAAGCCTATAAGAGTTGATCACTGTACATTTGTCGTTATCGTTCAAAAGCCTTTTTAGGGATGTGATAATTGGAAATTGTTTGACAGGTGGGTTGTCTGCTAACATTCCACCATCGTCAAGATGAGCTTCCAAGTGCTTTCCTCTCTGTTATCTCCTCAGTACTGTACTGTAACATGACTTTTGAGTCACTCATTTGCGTAACTAGTTTTCCTCTGGTACGTATCCTTCTTCTCCATGTTATGAGAAGTCCAACAATTAATTGAACGTGACATCACTGGCTGGGTTGAAAAAGACGTGACAAACTGGTACGTTTAATCGTTTCTGTTCTTCGATCTATTTAAGCTGTGTTTGGTTAAAAAAAAACTTAAAACTTTTTTTTTACTTAACTTTTTTTTTTCTTATATGATTTTTTTCATTAAATTTTAATTTTTTTTTAAACTCTAGTTTTTAAGAATGTTAATTGTATCAATAAAAAAATAAAATAAAAAAATTCATGTCTGTTTAGACGCAAAAGGTAGAAAAAATAAAAAAAATAATTTTTTTGTTAATTTTTTTACCAAAAGAGATGCCTTTTACTTAAACAGATGTAATTTTTTATTTTATTTTTTTATGAATATGATTAACATATCTACAAATTATAATTTTTAAAAGTGAAATTAAATTTTAGTGAAAAGAAAATCATAGAAGACGAAAAAAAAATTACCCAAAAAAAAAAAAAAAAAAAAAACGTAATCACATTTTTCGTTACTTTTAGCTTTTTTTTTTTTTCCTTGTAACCAAACAGAGCCTTAACCCATTATCATTAATTAATGTGGCATTTGTATACTGATGACAGTAATCAATATAAAAATGATAAAACACGATTACATTAATATAAATTAACATGATTTAATTTATTTTTGAAAAGAAATATATATATATATATATATTATTTTATTAGAACACTTTATCAAAAATTTATATCAAAATGATATAGTAATAACATAAAATTAATAAAAAGTATATTTATAGATTTATATTTTTAAAATGATGAGCTCATAAATATAATATATCATTCTGGTAACATTTTTTTACTTTTATTTTTTTTTATGGAATAATACTATTCTAAGATAAATTAATTGTTTTATAATTTTTATTAAATTTTAAAATATCTTAATATAAACCCAAATAAAAGAAATATGAATTTAAATACATCACTACACCCAGTTAAGTGTGGAAATGAGTTGAGCCGATTGAAGGCAAACTTGAATAAGTTCAGCTGAACCTATTTATACTGTGCTCGAATTTAGTTTGAACTTTTATAAACGTTTAAGCTTGAATCAATAAAAAAAAATTTAACCTCAAGATCGACTCGCAAATGACTCGATTAAATTAAAATTACACCATTTTAGTTTAAAATATAATAAATAAAATATTATTAAAAATATATAAAAATATTATATAGGGTAAAGTATTAAAAATACTACTACAGTTTACTCTCGGTATCACTTTAGTCCCACACGTTTCAATTGCAACAGTTAAATTCCTACACTTTCGGTCAAGTATCAATTTGATCCTTCTGTTAGTTAACCGTTAGACTGAGAATAAAATGGTAATTTCATTTATATTTTACCCTCAGTGTCACTTTCAATCTAACGGTTGTTTTTAACGGTTAACTAACTAATGGAAGGACCGAATTGATGCTTGACCGAAAGTGTAGGGATTTGACTGTTGCGATTGAAACGTGTGGGACTAAAGTGATACTGAGAGTAAACTGTTAGGGCATTTTTTGTACTTTACCCTATTATATATATATATATATATATCTATATATTACTTTATTGAGTTGGCTCAAGGTAGAACTTAATTCTAAATGAATCACAAATTAAACTTGATTTAAACTTATTCTAATCACGAACTGGGTTCGAACTTAATTTTTTTAGTTGGACTCGAATAATTATTTAAAAAAAAAAAAAACTTTTTAGCCCCTATTCCCGGTGCACTTAACTAGTGCAGACCTTGTACTTCTAGGATCAATTTGTCAAACTTCTATTGGCGAAAACTTTACTAGCTACATCAATGTGTATTCAAAATGTGGTATTTACCCTCTTCCAAATTACTGTCTCATCAAATATGGTTCTGAAAATCAAAAGGGATCATGATTATCAATACCAATCCTCTTATTCAGTCAATTTTGGCACTCTTTGAGGGGTTTTTGTCCCCTTCCTCTTTTTTTTTTTTTTTTTCATGTCTGAAATGTTTTTGAGTTCCTTTTGTGATTGTCCACAAATAAGCACAATACAGTGGATGGGGGCATACAGTTTTGGGGTGGTTGATGGTAGGGACCATATATATATAAGTATGTATGTATCTTGATCCAATTTCTAAGCTTGGGATATAAGAATAAAATAAAATGAGATGAAATCAATCAATCAATCAAACCAACCCACCCAGCCATCATAATCCATTCCTCCCAAGATTGGTTTCCTTTTTATTCCACATGTGAGGACAGTGAAATGCTTGATGACAGCATGCCTAATTGGAATTCTTCTCCAAAAGCAAGAAAGTAGTTTGAACAGACTAAAAAGAAAAAGGAATATAAAAGGAGTGAGAATGAGATCAAATTTATTGGTGCAAGAAGTCCACCAAGTGGAAGATCTATAGAGACAGTGGAATAACAACACAATGTTAAAGATAGTTTCTAATATGTCCCAAAGCAACCAAAAGTGGGTCCAACCAGCACAAGTGTCCCACAACAAGTGCTTTGCTTACGGTTTTAAATAATATTCAGCCAATGACCTGAATCACATGAACATATGCTTTCGGGCATAAAATATGAGTTTGCCTGCTCCAAGAAGATATGCCCAAGATTTCATTGAAGATCCCTTATTATATAATTAATTAGTGTTTATATATATTAATATTCTAATTACATCATACCCACTTGCTATATTCCTTTGTTTTAGCCTGCAACTACTCTCCTCTCATATTTTAAGAGCATCCCCTAACCACGGTCAAGATTAATACACATTTCAGCTTATTTTCAATTGAATGTTGGTGGAGGGATAATTACAAGGAAGCTTCATTAAGTGCTGAATAATCAGAATTCTAGAAAATATATATATATATATGATTAGATGGGACTGATCAGCACCCACGAACATATATATATATTGTAGTTTTTAGTTGTGAATACTTTTATGCTAAGCATTTGGTAGGGAAATGCATGAATCCACTAGGGTCCGTTTGGTTGGAAAAAAATGCCAACTTTTGCCTATTTTGGTGTTTGGCAACATCACCAAAATTTGTCAAAATTTTTCTTCAACTTTTTACTAAACAATCAAAAGTTACTAAAATTTTTTTTCTTTAAATTTTAAATTTTTATCAAACCCACCAAAAGTTTCAATTACTAAAACTTTCTCAAATTTCACATTTTTGGTGCAACTAAACGCACTCCTAATGATCAATTGGTCAATCTAGGTAATTTTTATTAAGCATTTAAGTACAGTAGTAGTTTTGTTGTAAAGTTAGATCCCTCTTTCCTTGCAGGTGATTACATCTACATCTTTCTTTGACTTTTGTCACTACCATTATTAATATAATAACGTTTTGATCTTCCGTAAGAATAAAATATTTGTTTTTTTTTTTTAAATGGACAAGTGGTATTACAATTACATTTTGGCTCCGTTTGGAGCAAAACAAAATAAAATAAAATCTTACAAATTTCTGTAAATACGAATTACGAGACAGTAAAATTTAAATTCTTCACTTATTACACGAATTACGAGACATTTACTTTTACAATTTTATTTTATGCACTTTTATAGGGTGTGTTTGGAGTTATACAAAAAATAAAATAAAATTATATAAAATTGTAAAAGTTGGTATTTTATATTTCGTGCAGTGAGTAGAGAATTAAAATTTTATTGTCTCGTAATTCGTATTTATAAAGATTTGTAGAGTTTTATATTATTTTGTTTTATTTTGTCTGGCTCCAAACGAAGCCATAATAACGTTTTGATATTGTTTAAGAATAAAATATTTATTTTTTTAATGGACAAGTGGTATCACAATTGCATTTTACATACTTTAAGAGTGCGTTTAGAGTAACAAAAAGTGAGATAAATTGAGACAATTTGTAAGTTTAATTCGTGCAGTGAGATAAAAAGTGAATAACTTTTAAAGGTTTCAGAGATTTGTAGAGTTTTTCAACAATTTTTTAGTAAACCAAACACACCCTAAATATTATTTATATATAAAAAGAAAACATGGATTATTAATTCCTACTGAATCCTCTTTGATTGGAAAAATAAGCTTAAAAAAAAGATTAAAATATTGCATGAGATAGTTTCCCTAATCTGACTTTTCTTTTCTCTTCTTCTCTTTTTTTTTTTTTTTTTAATTCTTATTACCTCTCTTTTTATTTAATTCACCCTGCACAGTTCGTTAATCCTGTTGATGATTATAAAACTATTATTCTTTGCCTAAAACCTGAGTTCACTATAAAAGGAACTAGAGAGGCAAAACAAATAAGTATAGAGGTTTGTGTTAGCCTTACAAAAAGTACTTGGCTTTTTTCTTTTTTCTGATCGTTTCCAGAGAGAGATGGAAAGAGACGCAGCCTCTGATCTTGTTTCTCCAACTTGGGATGGAGACAGTAATGGGTACTCTTCTTCTAAATCCTGTGCTGAGAAGAAGCTCAGATTGTTTGGGTTCGAGCTCGACCCGAATAAGAATGGAACCGTGGAAGGTGATCATGAGAGTGTGAACTCATCATCATCAACCACAGCTAAATCACCGGGAAGAGAGAAGAGAAACCAAAGCGTTGGGACGAGGAAGTTCGAGTGCCAATACTGTTTGAAAGAATTCGCAAACTCTCAGGCACTGGGGGGCCATCAAAATGCTCACAAGAAGGAAAGGATGAAGAAGAAGAGGTTGCAGCTTCTAGCAAGGAAGGCCAGCACCATCAACTATTACAACCTTCATGATCAACCTTATTACAGAAACAGCCATGGTACTTTCACTTACTATCATGCCTCTACTCCTCCTTGGTTTAATTATTATGATCGCCATGAGGAGTCCCAGATCAGTTTTAGTCGATTTGACCAAAATGCCCATCTCAATGAGTCCCGAGTATCAAATTTGATCACCATACCAATTTTCCAGCAGGACACGTGTAGGTTCACCCTGACACACAATAAACCCCACCATCAGCAAAATGAAATTCCAAAGCCAATTTGTAAAAGTTTGGATCTTCGGTTGGGATTGAGCAAGAAAGACCCTATATCTGATGGAGAATGACACGTCCATCACACATATATAGGGAGGCTAACATTCTTTTGATGTTAGATATGTGATGTCAGGTTGAGAACTATTCGATCAATATCGAACGATTCATAATAGATGTTAGTTACGTGATATCGGATTGTAAGATACTTGATCAAAATCGATGGTTTACAACAAAAGTAAGTTTGAAAATTTTAGTTGAGAATTTTTAAATTTATTTTTTGTGATCGAATGGCTCACAATTTCGATGTCACATAACTTATGTCAAAAAACTTATGTCAAAAATAATGTTAGTCACCCCTTTCCTTACAATTACGCAACCATTCTCATTTGATCAAGCTTTCTTCGACAAAGAAGTACAGAAGCCGATTGGCCAAAAGAGATTTTCTGTCAGACCAAGCTTAACAGAAAAATTCAATCCGTAAAGCTGTGGAAAATGGGTGAAATTGGTGAAAGCCGGATTGAAGCTGAGGCGTATGGTTTTAGTTGTAACTTGTGGAAGGGAAAGATTTCATCTCAATTTGCTGACAATAATCAATTCTTCCTAATTAATTAATTGCTCTTTAATCAGTCTTTAAGACGATTTGAGTATTGTGTAGTTTGACTCTTTCTTCAAAGTAGAACCAAAAGCTAATTATGTATATAGAATCTTTCTTCCTAAGCATGATGATTGATAAGGAATGTCAATTTTGTATGCTTTTGGTGATTATATATATCTACATATATGTATATATATCCTCCTGAACACCCTGGAAATGTGTGTGTAAACATGCATGATTGATAATTAGGTAATTATTTTCCTTTGTGTTTGTTAATCCATTTTTTTCCCCTGTGGTTGGACATTTGAATGACATTAAAAATTAAAGGATGGAAATGAGGAGTCCACAAAGTACTCAAAATCGTGTAATTTTTTATTCTTTCTTTTTTTTATTTTCCTTTCTGTTTGGTATGCAATGTTAGAATTCAGTCACCAACTCAATACGTACATCAAACAGAAACATTAAACCTAGAGTCCTCTTATTTATGTGTATATTATGCAATTTATTCTGATGTACATATGATTATTGAACAAGTCAAAATTAAGAATTTTAATTGTTGGCTAGGTGGGTTACTCATGGAAAACTACTAGATCGCAGAATGTTTCAACCTTGTATAATACTGAGATGAATATATAAAAATTAATTAATCATGTTTACTTCAGCCAGGGTTAAGATGGACTTATTCAAATTTCATTATATCAAATCTTGTCATTATAGGGTGTGTTTAGAATGACAAAAAGTAAGATAAAATGAAATAAAGTGAGATAAGTTGTAAGTTCATAATTCGTACAGTGAGATAAAAAGTGAATAATTTTTACAAATTTTTAACGTTTTTTATCATTTTTCAAAATTTTTTATCACTTCAAACAGAACCATAATATGTAACATCTTACAACAATTTCATATTTTGAACAAGAAGCACCAAACCTTTACTCCCCCATTCAAAAACTTGCCTTTCATATGAATAAACAAAAATAAGGATTGAAAAGTTAGCATAGATATCGGGGCATTCCATAAAAAAAGGGATTGATTTATTTGTTAATAATAGTTTACTTTGGGTTTTAATTAAAAAAAAAAAATCTCAACTTTTGGCGCGCAGCCGCTACGAAGTAAGAGCAAAGAATGGGTTAATTAATTAGAAAACTAAAAGAAAATTTCATAAGATGTCCTATAAAAGGAATTGAGGTCGGAATAAGAACGGAGTACACGAGTTATTCTAGGCAACAAGGTAAGAGTAACGAGCGTGGCTACTAGCTGGATTAGTAGAGCCTTCTCTGTGCCTGCTCACCACTAGGGTTCAACTCCGGCCACTTATCCCTGCATAACTATAAAAAAAAAAAAGGTAAGAGTAACGGAGGACAGATAGAGAATTTATTATGGCATCAAGTGATGGGAGTCGACGGACTTAGGACTTCATGTAGAGTTTTAAGGGGAAAAAAATAGAAGGTAGGTATTAACAATTATTCAAAATTTTTGTTAAAATTACAATAAATCTTTAAGAATTTTTCAAAATTTGGGAGTAATCGATCCTAAATCCGTTATTAGAAGATATAGAGGAATATTGGATGAATTACCACCAAACCGAGATGAAGTGCTCATGTCTCGTATTATTATGATAGGGTAAGACAAAATACTATATATATCAAATTTAACATTCTTATAATATAACGTGTTTTAAAATTACGTGGACACCAGAATTCAATTTATGTTTAAACGAAAATAATAATCATTATCTGCTTAGGTTTGTGCCTAACTTAGCCCAAAGTTACTAAAAAGAAGCTAGAACATATTACATTGAGACAAATGCTAAGACATTGACGTATAAGGTAAGAAGGCAAATTAATTAATGCACCTAATTGTCTATTTCGTAATTGCATTGAAGGAAATGCTGAGACATTGACATAAGAGCGTGAAAAAGCAAGCTAAATAACATAGATAAATGTCAATTTCAAAATTTTCTTAAGCCATACATACATATATGTTTAATAGTACAATACATTTTAAAATTATAGAGGTACTGAAATTAATCGGACTCTGATTATTAAGGCTAGAATTAATTAATCAAACTTTGGACATCAGGGTTAAGCGTTTAGTCACTAGAATTTATCCAACTCCAAATATTAAGGTGGCATTTGGTTTACTTTTCTATTTTCTATTTTCTGTTTTATATTTATGTGTTTTATACTTTAAAAATCTCAAAATAAAAAAACTGGAAAATACTTTGTATTCCTTATTTTGAAATTTTCTTTATTTTGAGTTAAAAACGCTCAAAATGACTTTTTGCTATTTTTCATTTTATATATAAACTTATTTTCTATTTTTTAAAACAAATTTTAAAAATACAAATAGTTAAATACGTTTTAACTATTTTTCTTGTTTTTAAAAACGTAAAATGACAAATGTGCTTAAAATAGAAAACAAAAAAATAAAAAAAAATAAACTAAATAACACCAAAGATTAAGCGTTTAGCCCAAAGCTAATGCAAATAAATATCAATTCTATAATTTCAGGTATATATATACCTTATGTTTACTAGTAGAATACATTTTAAAATTGTGTAAATACTAAAATTAATTGGATTTTAAAGTTAATTAGCAATCAATTCAAAACAAATAATATTATATTGAGTTAAACACTAATTAATCGGACTTCGAGGTTCAAAATAGATAATATTGCAGCAAGTGAAATGGTAAGACAACGATATGTGAGGGTGAAAAGCGCAGCTAAATGTGAATTTCATAATTGCCAGGCATGCACTTGTTTAATAGTCCAAGTATCCGTTTATTTCTATTTTGTATTTATTCCCTCACCTACTTCTCAATAAAAGAATACATATGTATATATATATATATATATATGTGTTTCTCTTTTTCTTCCAAGGGTAGGTACGGCTTTCATGGTTTTTAGACTAAAAATTCATGAATGTTTCAAGTAATTAGGTGGGATGAAGAGTTTTTAATATATAAAATCTTCATGGCAAAAATTTTAATAATCCCCACCTAACCCTTAAAAATATAATAAAAATTTGATTTATTAAAAAGAAATAAGGAAAAAATAAATAAAAATAGATTCTTAATAAAATTATTCTATTTTCACGATCGCATGCAATTTCCGAAACTTTAAGAAAGTGAACTTCTAAAATTGTAATTCTAAAATTATAAATTTTAACTTTTTTTTAACTTAGAAAAACTCCCACAAAAACCCTTGATCTCTCATTCTTGTGATTTTCATTTTACTTCAGTCTATCACAAAACAACCTAATTGGCCACCAAAAAAAAAAAAAAAACCCAAAATGTTCTTAACTGTCACTTTTTATACGCGGATGGCATCCATTTTTGGAAGTTTTTTAATATTTACCAATGGAGTGTGCTACTGTTTTTGTGTAACTTGCTTTTGCACTAAGTGCAAATGTTCAAATACAAGTCATGACTTCGTTAGCCACTCCCTCTCTTCGCTCCGCCAATCATCATAATCATCGCAATATCACCGTCCTCTTATACCAACCTCGTCAAACCTTTCACCTCATATTGAAGCTTACAAAAGAATCACTAATTTCGCCCATAATCTATTTATCTCTCCACGTGTAAATACGTATCTTTGTATTTATAGTCTTAGACCATGTTTTGATCAAGTCAACGAGGTAGTGTTAGTTTGGTAGATGATTTTCACAAATTGGAGTAGCGAATGAGAATAAGGAATTGCGTTTGAAAACTATGATGACTATTATTATGATATTCAATCTTCTCTTTCGGCAGCCTCTGTAAATATAAGGCTTTATATATTTATATATATACGTTTGTGGGAATTTGGATCTCTTTTATATTAATTTGATTGATTTATGATAATAAATTAAAAGAGGAATTACACAAATGAATAATACTTAGCACATTTTGAGATTTTTTTTAGATGAATATTGAAAGTTTATGAATTTGAAATTTGAATTTTTAAAATTCACTTTTTAGTATTTTAAAAGCTAGGTCCATAAAAACGGAATACTTCTTCCAAAAATTTACTATTTTTTCTTTTTTTTTTTTTTTGTGTGTAATTTTTCCTAAAAATAATAGAAAAAAACCAAATACAACATTAGATAACTATATATTTTTTCAATATTTGAACGGCATAGTACTTATGGCCTAATTAACCTATTAGTCAAAGTGTGCAACTACTTTTTGAGTGAATTTTCAATCCAATTAATTTAATTATTCGCCGAGGTTTTGAAGTTGTATGTATTTTAGTAAAGAAATACGAGGCATTGACCAGGAATAGCTTAATTGATATGCATGTATACATTAACTTCTCCATCCCAAATAATTAAACTAAAGAAGATTTATACAAGCGATTCTCAACAGCTTCCATGATCAAAACCATTTGCGTGGCAGTGAACTCGGGCTTTTGTTGATTAAAATAATGTTGTACTATTTTTTGTTCTTATTGTTAGCTAGGTAATATTTTATTAAATTGGTAATTCATGGTCAGAAGAGGTTTAATTTGTGTAGATTTAGGTGTAAGTTAATGCATCAAAAATTAAAATTTGAATGGACATTTTTAGAACCTTATAGAAGGTAGAAAACCAAATTTTTGCAAAATACTCATAGGAATTGGCAAAAAATATTACAAATCAACGCTAGATGTAGGGCAAGAACTCGTAAAAAAACGTTAAAGTTATCGCTGAAAGGTTCGGTGGTTCAAAAAGTTTTTTTTCCCTTATAACTAGGATTTCTTTCATTCTTTTTTTTTTTTCAATTGAAATAAAATAAACATTTCATTAATAAATTATAATCACCATTATCTATTACAAGTTTAGCTTGCTCATGGGTCCCTCTCATCCTCTCCCTAGCAACTTTCCTAATATAACAGTTCGAAAATAGAGGCAAAATAAATAGTAAATCTTGAGTGATACTCTTAACTTTGCAATAACAAAGTTCTATATTTTGAAGACATATACATCATTAATAAAAGATTATCTGTTAGCACCAGAAGTTTGATAAGAAACATGCTACTAACCCATTCCATAACTTCGAGACAAGCCACCGCTTTCATCATTAATGCTAACGACACATTGATCAGAATACAGAGAGTTCAGTTCCGTTCATATTTTTAACAATCCATGTCCAACGTAGCCATTTTAATATACTCCAATTTCAAGTCCATGCAATTCCAAATTTGTATATTGTGTTCATTCTTTTAATTTCGGGTCCAACCTTTTATTAATTAGTGTCAAATTTATTCATTTTAAACCTATAACCAACATGCTTTTGTGTTTATCTTAATTATAACTTCCAATATCTCAAGCTAAGACAATGGAGAGTTGTGTCACACAGGTGAGAAATTTGTTAGAATTAAACCCCTGTAAATATGGATTCTTAGTGGAATGATTTACAATCGGTCTAAGTGATTGTCGGAAAATCCTGTATGTAACTAATCTTAAGTAGTCTGGGAAAAGACTCCATGAGCAGGCTTTCATGAGTGATATATATATATATATATATATATATATAGACACTGCATGTCTGATAAATGATAATGGACTCCGGCTTCAAAGACTATCAAAATATATATTGGTATATATATTTCTTTATGGACTTCTTTGGTCCCGTGAGAATATTGCTTAATCATCTCCCCGCCAAAATTGACAACTGTTAGCTGCATGTATGGATCGGAAAGCCCAGTCGTCCCTAAACTGGTCCAAGGGATCTCTTGCATGATTCAAACATATTGATTTCATCAGTATGTATATATATTATCCCCACGTGTGTTTGCGGGATAAATTACATAGATTGGACTCAACATCCGTGGGGTCCACTTATGAAATATTGGGTTGGCTTAAATTTCCTTCGGATACGTTCTCCCACTAGATTGCCAATAAAGCGAAATGGCGGACGATCTAACCTTAGGGGGTTGTGGTATAACAAGCGAGGAGACGAGGAATTAGGAGATAAATTTACAAATTTACCCCATTCACGTGAGGACTGAGCAAAACGCAAAGACTGTAGCTCCAATGTCTCTCTGCATCTCTGTTTTCTTTCTTTGCATGGTCCATTGTCTCTCTCTGCAGTTCTCTTTTCTCCCTTTACATTGTCTTCCCCATTGCTGAAAGTGCAAAATCAGAGGATATATTCGCTCGTCAATGTTTTCAAAGCTACGGACTCCTCCTTCAACGACCAAGATCAAAGAATTGCCTATATAAACCAACTCAAGGCTCGAAACTCTCATATTTCATTTGGTAAGTTTTTAATTTTTATTTCTCCTATTCTTCATACTTTCTTCTATTCTCAGCTATTCCAAAGATGATTTTAGATTTTAATTTGATAAATTATATTTTCTTTCATTTTGTATTAATCATTCGTGTGTTGGTCTGGGTTGAACAGAAGGATCAATGATCACTTCTTTGAACACGGCTTTCCAAGTATGGTTCTCGAAAATTTTATCTATTTATCTTGGTTTTGATAGTTTTATCTCATTTTTTTGTGTATTTATGTTTATTGGAGATTTTATCTATTTTGATGTCCATATTTTTTTATTTTAGACGTCCATTTTTTGATCTTTAGTTGTAGTTCTTGCAACTTAAATGTCTGATATTTTGATTTTATTTTATTTTATTTAACATGCTAGTATCTGATGGTGACTAGTCTTATGATCTTTAATTTTTTGGATAATCAAACATAATAACAGAACAAAAGTCCTATTAATTTATTTTTTTTAAAAAAAACCCAACATTGTTAACTGTATTTTTTTAAATGCCTCTTGCTTTGTGTTCATAAGAAGGGGAAAAAAAAGATCCATATTCTAGAACCAGTTATTCTCATATGACATGATTAAAAAAATTTTGTTATAAAAAATTGTATCTTTTGATTGAGATACTTCCCCTTTATCAAAAAAATTTTCCCAATTTCATAGAGGAAACATGTTCTATTTCGAGAACTCTCTTTTCTCACTCTTATATTTTGAATCTTTAATCGTAATGAAAAACCATGGTCAAGTTTGCGCTGCCTATTGAAACTTTTTTTTTATAAACCAAAATATCAGTTTAAGTTTAAAACCGAGAAATAAGTTGGAAACACAACTTCAAACAATTAGCTATTATTTGTTGCTCATTCAGATGTTACACATCATGCATCGACATCATACACATGACTGTCACCTCTCTCTCCTCATGTTAGAAGGGTCGAGTGGTTCTATTTAAGCTCATGCTTGATTGGATTTTTACTATGCATCATGTTCTTCCTTGCTTTTAAATTAATGTCTTAACTGAGTTCTCTTTTCCTTCTTTTTTTTTTTTTTTTTTTTTTTGCTCTTGATATTATATGGATGCTTGCTTCAGTATTTTATCTTATTTTTATTGTGTGAATGCTCCATGTTTGTTCTTGAAATTACCGATATCTTGTTAATTCACTGATGTCAATGTAAGTGGTGCTAGCTTCATTATGGGAAAATTCTATTATCAACAGTAAGGTTTTATTCTGGGAAAATTCTATTATCAACTAATAAGGTTTTACACACACACACAAAGAGAGAGAGAGTTTATCTTGTAATTTGGGGAATAAAGAGGAATGCCTATTTGTAGTTTGGAATTTTTTCAATTATTGGGCAGTTTTTCAAGCGTCAAAAGTTAGAGAAGAGTTTCTTTTCAAGCACCAGAAGGTGTTAGCTCTATGGCCTTTTTTTTCTCTTAAATATGTGTACTTGTTCTGGTTCTGGTTTTGTTGTCATTTTTGGCATGCCACGTTTATTGACTAGAGAATGAGATGCATTTTTTCAAGTTTTATTTGATAATAGAACAAGGGATTCTATTTTAGAGAACTTGTCCAGAATTTAATCCCATGCTCAACTTTGATACTTGGGTTTCTGGTAGACAAATGTTTTCAGCTTTATTCATTTCTCTTTGGAATACAATCATTGATATTTTCCATAATCAATCCAACCTAGGTATGACATAGATCAAGAGTACACCTTACTCCAACCAAACGTAAATTGGCCCTTGGGATGGCCTGTTGGAGGCTATCTTGGTTCTTAGGTAGTTATACCCTTTGCCAACAAAAATAATTCTGTTACTCTGGTCATCTCAAATTATATACATTGAATTGATAAATGTTATGGTTTGAAAGGATAGAATAGAATGATGCCACAACCTACAAGTAAACAACAATGCTATTTTTTTTTTTTTAATATAGGGTCCTTATTACTATGGTGTAGAAGCAGATAAGTCATTTGGTCGTGACATATCAGATGCCCATTACAACGCTTGCTTGTATGCTAGAATTAATATTAGTGGCAACAATGGAGAAGCTATGCCTGGCCAGGTTTTCTTCTTTGTCTAAAGTATGGGCATGAATGTCACTCTTACAATACTTGTCCTGATCATTACCACTAAACTTCATTCTTTTTTCATTTTCCTAGGTAGTGGGAATTTCAAGTAGGCCCTAGCATGGGAATTGAAGCTAGAGATCATAGCTAGTGTGCTAGATACATCCTTGAGGTAATTTGCTTTCTTCCATTAAACTGCTTTATAGATAAATCTATTTCTAGAAAGAATATCTTGGCTAAAAACATAGAGTCCATCTTGACATTAACAGGCTGCTTACCCTTGAAACCAGGTGTCAATGTAGCAATGCTTCCTGAATAAATCACTTTATATAAATGCTTTAACTTACTCGACTAGAACATGCTCATTTGTTTTTGGGTATCATCTTCCACTTCAGCATTTTAAAGCTTGCTGTTGGAAAAATAATCAATTGTGGGCCAAATATGTTATTTGTGTGTTATAGGCTATCATAAAGGTTAAGCCCATTTAGAGTGGTCTGTTAAGGTTTTGGCCTTTATAACATCTCAATTTTGTATGGGCCCTTAATGTGTAGATATCTAAGCCCATATTTCTATTTTATGATGGGCCGAATAAAAGTAGGGTTTCTACAGTTATTATAAATAGGTTATGGTCCCCAGGTCATACGTAAGGGTTTTCTAATCAATCTGACATCCCATCATCAGAGAGAATTAGGAAGAGAAACTTACGTATTGGCTTGGAAGATCAAGAACCACAAAATTACATCAGTGGATTCAGGTACACTTCCACATTAATTTATTTTTCTTGATGATGCAATGTGAAATTAAATTCAACAAGTGGTTTCAGAGCCTACTCATGTTGAATCATTGAGAAATTTTATTTGGATTCAGATTTGATAACTAGGATTTAAAACTTTGGAATTAAATTTTTATTTTTTTTAGATTCTAGTTTCAATTGGTGTATGTTTTTGATCAGTTCGTACACATCTTTTGATTTATATGCCATTGGTATACAAATTTTTGATTTGTTCGTATACAATTGGATTCAGTGGATTCAATGTTCGTATATATATATATATATATATATATATATATATATATATATATATATATATATATATATATATTTTGGTTCATTTGGCCACCGTCGCCATGGGTATATATATATTTGCGTGTGTGTGTTTGTTTCTTTAAATTCACGCTGGAAAGTTGAATGGACCTTCAATGGGCATGAATTTGTCTTTTAGCTAATTTGTTTTCTAATGAATCTTGAATGGCCATGATAGTAACCGAGTCTTCCAAGTTTGAAAAGTCAACAAAGGCTTCCAAGTTTTGTTTAATGAATATTAAATGGCCATTGATTTGTCTTTTAGTTATTGAATGCATTTATGAACGGTTTTGGCAATTTTGTAGATTCAAACTAAAATCAGTTATTTGAGTCGATGCCTGTACGCGAGTTACAATTTCAAACTTTTCCGAATTTATGTGTTTTATACACACACACACACACACACACACATATATATATATATTGAATTATGATAATCAGGAATTAATTAAGAAATCAATTTAAATTCAAATTTTGGTATTATTAATTTTGGATATATAATATTCAACAATAAATTAATGGAAACAACATGTTGCCAAAGCAACCTCTCTTGTGGAAATTATTTTATTTTGAATATTAGAAGGTTGTGTGTATGTATTTATTCATGTGGGTATTGGCCGGCCCAAAGGAAGGCTAATATTTGGCAGAATTACATATACACCTGTGGTGGTAAATATGTGACAATTATTAGGTTTCCATGTGAATAGTAAGTCAATCCAAAGATAGACTTATTATTTGACATGAATTATTGTCAATGTTTGATCACTACAACAAGAGTACTGCTTACAATTAATATTACTGTCTAAAGACTTGATATTAATGTTGTGCTGGGTATCTTGAGATGGGTTTACCATTATTTGAATTTATTGATTATTGATTATGTTTATTAATGTGAGCATGGTTTTCTTTAGTTGTTTTGTTCTCAATACAACTAATATGTCTGCTACTACCATATCTGCCAATATAAATTCTATTCCCATTCTGAATGGGACAAACTTCAAGGATTGGAAAGAGAACATATTAATTGTTCTTGGCCGTATGGATTTAGACCTTGCGCTTAGGATTGAGCAACCAGCTTCTCTTACGGCTGAAAGTTCACTTGATGACAAGATGAACTTTGAGAAGTGGGAATGCTCAAACCACATGAGTCTTATGATCATTAAGCGCGGCATTCCAGAAGCCTTTAGGGGTGCAGTATCCGAGGGGATAACTAATGCCAAGGAATTTCTTATCGAGATTGAAAAGCGTTTTGTTAAAAACGATAATGCTGAAACAAACACGCTTTTGCAATGCTTGATTTCAATGAAGTATAACGGCAAAGGAAACATAAGAGAGTACATCATGGAGATGTCCAATATTGCTTCTAAACTTAAGAAATTAACGCTTGAGCTATCTGATGACTTCCTCGTGCATTTGGTATTAATCTCGCTTCCTGCACAATTCAGTCACTTTAAGGTCAATTACAACTGCCAGAAAGAGAAATGGTCTCTAAATGAGCTCATTTCTTATTGTGTGCAAGAAGAAGAAAGGTTGAAGCAAGATAAGAGTGAAAGTGCTCGCTTGGCAAGCACCTCTAAAAACAAGGGCAAGAAAAGAAAGAAAGAACAAGAAGCTGCAACTAAGAGTTCAGTACAAAAAAAACAGCAGCAGAAAATTGACAGCTGTTTTTTTTGTAACAAAACTGGACATCTCAAGAAGGATTGTGCCAAATATTACGCTCGACGTGCAAAGAAAGGTACAATTCTTACTTTGGTCTGTTCTGAGGTTAATTTAGCTTTAGTACCTAGAAACACTTGATGGTTAGATTCTGGTGCTACTACTCATATAAGTGTTTCTATGCAGGGTTGCCTGAGCTACCGAAAGCCAAATGATGGTGAAAGATACATTTTTGTTGGAGATGGCAAGTCGGTGGAAGTTGATGCAATAGGCACTTTTAGGTTATTATTAGGAACTGGTTATTATTTGGATTTGAAAGACACTTTTGTTGTACCATCTTTTAGACGGAATTTGATTTCTATTTTTTTTTTATTGGACAAATCTGGATATTGTTGTTCATTTGGAAACAATAAGTTTAGTCTTTCGTTAAATTCAAATACTATTGGTACTGGTTCATTATGTGCATATGATAACCTATACTTGCTCGATACTATTGCATCATATAATGAAACCTTGCATGTGCAATCACGTGGTACTAAATGCAAATTAAATAAAAAAAATTCAGCGTCATTGTGGCATAAGCGGTTAGGTCATATCTTAAAAGATAGAATTGGGAGACTTGTGTCTGATGGCATTTTGGATTCCCTTGATTTTTCAGACTTTGATGTCTGCATTAATTGCATTAAGAGAAAACAGACCAAAACTAAGAGATTAGGTGCCAACAGAACTTCAGATATCTTAGAATTGATACATACGGATAGTTGTGGTCCATTCCCTACGACTTTTTAGAATGGTCAACAATATTTTATATCATTCATAGACGATTACTCATGCTATGGGTACCTATATCTCATTCATGAGAAGTCTCAGTCACTGGACGTGTTCAAAGCTTTTAAAGTTGAGGTTGAGAATCAACTCAACAAAAGGATTAAAAGCGCTAGATCTGATCGTGGTGGTGAGTACTACGGAAGATATGACAGTTCAGAAGAATAACGTCCAGGACCATTTGCTAAATTCCTAGAGGAGTGTGGAATCGTCCCACAGTACACCATGCCAGGATCCCCTAGCATGAATGGTGTAGCTGAGAGACGAAACAGAACTCTAAAAGACATGATAAGGAGTATGATTAGTCATTCTACCTTACCAGAATCACTCTAGGAAAAAGTACTTAAGACTGCAGCTTACATTCTTAATAGAGTACCCACTAAAGCAGCTGCCAAAACACCTTATGAGCTTTGGACAGGCAAAAAGCCTAGTTTAAAGCATTTTCACAATTGGGATGTCCAGCTGAGGCAAGACCTTAAAGGCCACATGAAAATAAATTGGACTCCAAAACAGTGAGTAGTTACTGTATTGGTTACTCTGAGCGATCAAGGGGCTACAAATTTTATGATCCCACACTTAGGTCAATTTTTGAAACGGGAACTGCAACATTTTTTGAGGATGTTGATTTTGGAGAGAGAAATAAGGTTAGAGACATTGTCTTTGAGGAGGAATTGGTTTCGATTCCTACTATCCTTTATGATAATGTGCAAGCTTCTATACCTGTCATTGATCAAAAAAGAGATCAGGAACCTCAACAAGACAATGTTGAACAATCTCCTATCCAGAATGAGGTAATGATTCCAAAAGAACAAAATCAACAACCTAAAAAACTAAGGAGATCCACGAGAGAAAAGAGAAGTGCTATCTCAGATTATTATATAATATTTCTCCAAGAATGTGAGAAAGATATTGGAATGGTGGAAGATGATCCAATCAACTTTCATCAGGCCATGCATGGTTTTAACTCTCAACAGTGGATTGATGCCATAAATAAGGAGTATAAGTCTATGCAAGACAATAAAGTTTGGGATCTTGTCCTATTATCAGAAGGTGCAAAACCCATTGGTTATAAAAGGATATTTAAAACCAAAAGGGATTCGAATAGTAATGTGGAAAGATATATGGCTCGTCTTGTAGCAAAAGGCTTTACCCAAGAAGCGGGCATCGACTTTAAAGAGACTTTCTCTCCGGTTTCTACGAAAGACTCTTTTAGAACTATTATGGCGCTTGTTGCACATTTTGATCCTGAGTTACATCAGATGGAAGTTAAGACGGTGTTTTTTAATGGTGACATTAATGAAACGATCTATATGGTGCAACCAAAAAATTTTGTGTCGGGAGACTCAAAGAATATGGTTTGCAAATTAAAGAAATCTATCTATGGACTCAAACAAGCTTCCCGTCAATGGTACCACAAATTTCACTAAGTAATTGTCTTGTTTGGTTTTGAGGTAAATGCTATGGATGATTATGTGTATCATAAGTTCAGTGGGAGTAAGTATATTTTGCTAGTTTTATATGTTGATGACATATTGCTTGCCACAAATGATATAGGCATGTTGCATGAAACTAAGATATTTCTATCAAAGAATTTTGAGATGAAAGATCTTGGTGATGCATCTCTTGTATTAGAGATTCAGATACATCGAGATCGCTCTCGAGGTATTCTTGGATTATCACAAAAGGCCTATATCAATAAGGTACTTAAAAGATTTGGCATCCAGGAATGTAAACCAGGTGACACCCCTGTCGCCAAGGGAGACAAACTTAGTCTCAATCAGTGCCCTAAAAATGACCTTGAAGTTAAGGAGCTGCATAAGATTCCCTACGCTTCAGTTGTTGGGAGCCTAATGTATGCTCAAGTTTGTACACGTCCAGACATAGCATTCATTGTTGGAATGTTAGGCAGATATTTAAGCAATCCTGGGATGGATCAGTGGAAAGCAGCCAAACGAGTTTTGAGGTACTTACAGAGAACAAAAGATTACATACTCACATATAGGAAATCGGATCAGTTGGAGATCATTAGGTTTTCTGATTCTGATTTTTCTGGATGCAAAGATAGTAGAAGATCCACATCAGGTTACATCTACCTGCTGGCTGGAGGAGCTATCTCCTGAAGGAGTGCCAAGCAGACACTCATAGTTTCTTCCACTATGACAGCAGAGTTCATAGCTTGTTATGAGGCATCTAATCATGGAATATGACTGCGGAATTTTGTCACTGGGCTGTGAATTTTAGATAGTGTTGAAAGACCATTAAAGTTATTCTGTGACAATAAGTCAGCTGTGCTATATTCTAATAACAATAGGAGCTCTTCAAAGTCTAAACACATAGACATCAAGTTCCTAGTTGTTAAGGAAAGAATTCAGAGTGGTCAAATGTCTATAGAGCATATTGCCACAAAGTCCATGATTGCGGATCTGCTCACTAAAGGCTTACCACCCAAGGTCTTTCATGAGCACATAGCTCATATGGGTGTTGCATTATTTAATGATATATTGGTTTAATGGGAGTTTTTATTTGGATGCTTTGCAGAATAAAGTTTATGGTTTATTTGCACTCTGAATGTATTTATTATGATCTCACTAAAGAATAAGGTTGGACCAGCTGGAAATAGGCATGTTTAGATCACATTACATGTAATTTCCATACTACACATCCATACTTGATCTATGTTGTTGATTATATTAATATATGTGACTATTGATGAGTTTAGTTATGATACATATAATGAAAGCTGCTTTAATCTTATATTGATATAATTGATGGACCAGATTGCATAGAGATGTTTGATAATGATAGTAAATTTTGAGCTTATAAGGTTACTTTTATAATGCACAAACTAACATATCTGGCCCAAGTGGGAGATTGTTGGAAAAATAATCGTGGGCCAAATATGTTATTTGTGTATTATATGCTATCATAAAGGTTAAGCCCATTTAAAGTGGTCTGTTAACGTTTTTAAGGTTTTGGCCTTTATAACATCTCAATTTTTTATGAGCCTTTAATGTGTAGATGCCTAAGCCCATATTTTTATTTTATGATGGGCCGAATAAAAGTAGAGTTTCTACAGTTATTATAAATAGGTTATGGTCCCCAGGTCACACGTAAGGGGTTTTCTAATCAATCTGACATTCCATCATCAGAGAGAATTAGGAAGAGAAACCTATGTATTGGCTTGGAAGATCAAGAACCACAAAATTACATCAATGGATTCAGGTACGCTTCCGCATTAATTTATTTTTCTTGATGATGCAATGTGAAATTAAATTCAACACTTGCTTGTCATTATTTACTATTAAGTATGAAAAGATTGTTATAAGCTCACAAACTTATAACCTTGCAAACATATAAGTTTGAAAAAGTTGTCATTATTAAGTTTGAAAAGGTTGTTATTAAATTTATATTTTTCAAATTTAATTGCGACTTCCATAGGAATAGGATATAATAATATATCTCTTGTTGATTCATCTTTGTTACTAAGAAAATGATTTTTTGTGTGAGGATTGCTCTTTTAGAATGTTATGTTTTATTAAAATACAAATTTGAATTCTCGTGGTGGTACAATGGTTTGTGATTGCCTTATTCTTATTGGTTAAAATTTGTGAAGTTCATGGACCCTTTGTTTTAGTATAATTCACCATCTGATAGTACTTATATTTTATTCTGCTTATTTCCTTCAATGCTTGATTTTTTTCCTATGCATTCAAATATTTTACTTTCTATTGTAGTAAAAGCCAATTGCTTTTAGGTGCCTAAGCATTCTTTATTAGGTGCTTGTATGTTTTTCTTCTTTGCAGGGCTATTAGCATGGCACTTTGGGTATGGCTATTTTCTTTTACTAGTGAAAAGGTTGTTGTTTGGTTGAGGAAGAACCTGATTGGTCACCTCATTCAATACTTTTGGTTGTTTTCACAAGTTTCATGATTGGTTTTTCTTATCTATAGAATTTTATTTAATGCTTAAAAGAGTGACATTATTTTTCTTTTTCTTTATATGCTTGGAAAATGGCATTTCAACACTTTCCCTAGAAGTTAACATGTAATTAATCTGTCAATTATAACCAAAACATGAACTATACTTGTATCATCCAGTTTGTAACATGCTTATCTTAATTTCTGTTTGATTATTTGTCTTCAATACTAGGATTGGTTGTGGTTTGGGCCAGCTCTATCACTATTCACCTATTTGGTCACTTTCTTCATGAACTATCTCACAAAACGTAAGGTGCTGCTGTTGTTGTCACCTCAATTGATGAGGTTTGTTGATAGTATTAGATTTTTTTTTTTTTAGATTTTTCTACATTTAATCTCTCAGTTTGTTTGCACAATTTGACGATGAAGTTTTGGATTTGTCTATTTACAACGAGAAAATCTATGTCATCTATCTTCTTAAAATCAAAGGTTAGTGCAAGATTGCTATCTTCTTATGGAAATTGTTTCTCAAAGGTTGGTCGAACTTTTTTTTAATTTATTTTTCGTTAATAACAATGTGCATACCAAGGAATATATTTACATCCTAGATCAATCATCTGAGGGGTAGCGAGCTGATTGCTTTAATGATGCTGAGATGCATTGCAGCCTTGATGATATGTATGTTTTTCTGAACTTTTGTTTTTAGAGATCTGCAACAACCCACCTAAATATGAAACGACTATAGCTTAAGATCATCCTACTCAAACTCGTCGAAATCTTGTTCTTACATGAGCAATGTTCTATTCGCTTTGTGATGATGGAGCTTATACAACCACAATAAAGATTAAGTTCGTGAAAGTTATTGGGTTAATTTTGTGTTAACCCAAGTTCATTTGGCTTGTCATGTGAAGTGACACTTAACTTCATGTAATTGCAGGATGCTGACATTTGTGAATTCGATTTGTTGTAGAATTTTTTAGTATTGTTTCTTAAATATGATTGTAATATACTTTTTAATTGCTTTTAATAATAACTCAAGTGATGTTTTATGAATTACTGCCTTAATTATGTAATAATTTTTCAAAAACTTATTTTTCTTTGTATATTTTTGTTGTTCTTAGTTTGATTGTAATTTTATTAGTCAATAAATATGTAGAATGACAATTTGGTCATTTTTCTTCTAGTTCCATCATGAAATCCCATATAAGTCAAACATGGACAAAGTCATCCTACTTCTTATCCCAGCTATAACAAACATGGGAAAAAAAATTGTGAGGTATGACACATACTCATTCAATGTGGTATCCCCTATTAATATCTTGGGAAATATCATCCCCCATTCTCCAGTTCGGAGAAACAAACACAGCCTTAGTCCATCATAAACTTTAACGAAACCATTGCTTTATTGAAAAGCCTATTCGAAAAAGTTTCAGCCCACTTACTTTGAAAATATGATGAGTAATTATAGTTGGTAAATTCAGTTTTAGATTGTACATAATTGAATCATAATAATTTTCATTTTTATGAAATGAAACTGTTCGATTTTTGAAGTATTTTAGTTTAAAATTTGATCCATTGATTTAATACATGTGTGTTTGTGTGCGCATTTGAGCATATACATTTTAATATATATAATATATAGTTCTGTAGGTACAAAATAACCATGAACATGTGGCATCTTCTTAAACACAAGAGAAATATGTTCGGCGTTAAATTAATAATCAATAAATCATTGCAATTGGGTCCCACCACTTTGTAAAATTGTGTTGCGCGTGATTCCAACTATAAATGTGAAATAGTAATAAATGAACTGAATTTATTATCTCGTAGTTAGTTTCATTAATTTATTATCTAGTAGTTAGCTTCATTAGTTCATTTCTCTACAAGTGACAAACAAATATGACATTTGGATACTTCTTAAGGTTATATTCTGTCTATTATAATAATCTCTTTCACTCACATTTAATGCTGAATAGGAGGCATTAAATATAGAATGAAAGGTATTTAAAGAAAAGGAGACCGTCATATACTCTGATGCATATATATAAAATACACAATCATTACAATTTAATTATTTACACATTAATTTATCTATTCCACCTTACTATAAATGCAAGATATAGCCTTAATACTCAAGTACGCTCATTATTATCAACCATTTACTTTACTCTTTTCTTTACAATTCTCTCAAGCCCATTCTGACTTTACCATCGGAGGGTTTTTGGTCGGAGTCTCTCCGGTCATTTTCCTTGACTTTCCTTCTTCTGCAGGCTCAACTTTCACTTTTCCAATTGACATGGTGAGCAAGTCCGGTAATATTTTTTATTGCCAAACATTTGACATTCACCGCGGGGCTCATTTATTTGTTCCCAACATGGTAAGCAAGTCTAGTTGACATGGTGAGCCAGTCCAATGATATTTTTTATTACCAAACATTTGACACTCATCGTGGGACTCATTTATTTGTTTCTCACATCTTACTGTTCTTAAGAATTTCGTGTTCTATTAAATCTCATTAACCATAACTTCATACGGCAATACAACGCCTTCAGGATCCCCACGAGGAGGGATTGACATGAAACCCCCTAGATAGAAAGAGAGTGCATTTACTATCGCCACTCTAAGACAGATGGCGAGAAAGTTTCAACCCATTCTCTAGTTCAGAGAAACAAACACAACCTTAACCTTTAACGAAACCGTTGCCCCATTGAAAAGTCCGTTCGAAAAGGTTTCAGCTCACTTACTATGAAAATATAGTCAGTAAGTATAGTTGATCAGTTCAGTTTTAGATTGTACCAAATTGAATCATAATAATTTTCATTTTTATGACATAAAACTAATTGATTTTTGAAGTATTTTAGTTTAAAATTCGATCAATTAATTTTAATATATATATATATATATATAAGCATATACATTTTAATTTATATAATATATAGTTCTATATAATGTATATAGTTAATTTAGTCAGCTCAATTTCAATGTTTTATTCACTAAAATAAAAATTAAAAACCAAAATTCGTATCATTTGGAGCACCAAATTTCACCAAAAATAATTTAATTTTTCTCTCACTGCATGAATTATAAGGATGAAACTTTTATCAATTTTTACTACTTTTTGTTACTCCAAATGCACCCATATCTCCAAACCTAACTAACCGAGTTAACTAAATAAATTAAACTGTTTAAACCAAATATATATATGCATGAATAATTTGGTTCAAATATTCAATTTTAATCAAATTTTGCACACCCGTAGAAAATGCTATTCTATCAAAAAAGTCATACCCTAATTTTTTTTTTTTTGGTTTGTGTGTGCGGGGCGATTAAAATTTTGTAAATAACTTAGATTGGGCTTTTCATTTTAAAGTAACGGGCTCATATTAAGGCACCTTATTTTTTTATTTTTTTATTTTTGATAGAAGGAAAAATAGGCCATAAACCCAACACACCATGTCAAAACATAAAATGCCAGGTGAGAGTTTTATACTCACACACACCAACCTGGGTTCCCGACGTGGGAACTAGTCCCAACCTTATTTTTTGATTGCATAGTTTTTGCCTGAGAATACTATATGCATATACATATATGGCAATGAGGTAAAATGTCAAAGGAAGCTTAAGCAGAATAGCAACCCAGGAGCCAGTCCCAAGGGGACCTAATATACCCTTTTAACCTTGACGTCCGATTGGGAGGAATTATTGCAAATTACTGTTATATAGTGTGTTAGTCTCCATAATTTTATTATTTAAATAAATATAATATTATTTTACAGTATTTTAAATATAATTAAAATTATTTTTCAATAATTACCACATAAACTAAATTTTTTCCCCCAAAGTTGTGAATCACATTCATAGCCAACCAATATTGTTAAAATCAATCCTGAATGATAGCAACTAGTAAATACTTCAATTTACTTTTCAATAGTCACTAGTTCGAGTCTCTTGGGGGTCACTGGAGAACTAATCTGATTGTTAACTCTATTATCACAGAGATTAGTTAAGGTACACGTAAGTTCGTTTAAATATTCTGAATATTAAATATATATATATATATTATTAAAGTCAAAATAGAAGGTTTGGGAATTAGGCATGGATGACTCAGGCAGCAACTCAAAAGGACAGGGTGTAGTTAGGCATAACCCTAACTAATCTTCTGGAACCACTACTAGGAAGGTTGGTTTTCTCGGCGGCCTAAAGCGGTCGAGAAAAGTCCTCGAAGCAACCGACAAATGTTTTCTCGACTGCCAAACGACCGCTTAATAGCAACTATATCTGCTGGGGTCGAGAAAACGAATATTCGATCGCCTCGAAGTGGTCGACAAAAGTTTCGTCCGACCAAACCGGTAGACAAAAGATCGCGACCAAAGGTTTTCTCGTTCACTACTAGGTAGTCGACTAATGTTTTTCTCGGCCACTACCAAGCGGTCGACCAAAAGGCATATTCTTTAAAAAAAAAAAAGCTAATTTTATTTCAAATTAAAAGAACAACCTGTACATTTATATAGCAAAACTTGTACATTGTATATAGTAAGATGAAATCAAAATTATCTAAACAAAATTAAAAATTTTCTTAAAATATGTAGCAAAAAATACACATAACATTAAAGAGTTTAACTACAAATACTTTAAAAAGAAAACAACATTCCCTTGCATCCATTGCAGTCGACCTCAAAATAATTTGAGCGTCCATCAAAGCTAAAAGACACAAAACAATTAAATTAAAAATGTTATATGTTTTATGAATATAAAATCAAACTCATAAAATGAAATAAATCATTAACTCATCAAATATATATTCTCATTTTTCTACTTGCTCACTCAAAACATTAGACAGAACATACGATGCTAGCCTCTTGAAGTTGTTCCTTCTTGACAACAGACAGGGCAGTGTCCATGACACACTCCAGTACATGCAATCCAGAAACACGGGCATAATGATACATGTCTCTCAAGCAAGAACAGGTTGCCATTCTCAAGGATGAAGCTCTTTCACTTGGATTTATCTCAGGTTTCAAGTTGGCAATAAAACTCTGAAGATGCTTAAGAGGGGGTGGAATCTGGTTGTTATTAGCGGCTCTAAACATTTCAATCTCTTTAGCAAGCAAATCATCATGAATAGCCTGTAGAAGTTCATTTGCACGCATTAAGAATGCAAAACCATTCTAACACAACCAATACAGTCTTCCAAAATATGGGAGCATCTATAAGATTTCTTTCCTTTATATTTTTTTTGTGAGCAGAAAGTTCACTATTAAGGTGCTAATTAATTTTATTTCACTTGAAAAAAATAAAAAATAAATAAAAAATAAAAAAATAACAACAAGAACAACTCATATTGAACATTCATGCATCTACTTCTCACCCTAGCTTCCCTCACTTTTTAAAAAAGTTGGGAAAGCCAAGTGGGCCTCTTCTTTTGAAGCCTATATATTATAAAATGCCTGCCACAAACATATCATTTCCCCATCGCTTCATGTTAATGCTTTATAGACCAGATCAAATGGGTAGCGGAGGTACCCTTAAAGACCAAATGCATCATTCCAGAAGTTACAACTGAAGCACACAAAGAAAAATAAATACCATATTCAAACTTCACCAATATATAGATCTACAAGGGGAGAAAGATGTAGTGTCCTGTCCAATTTAAAAGCAACTAGTAAAAATTAGGCATCAGGCTTTCACCAACCACCAAGCTTCGGGAAATTAATAAGGAATACACAGATTTTTTGGTTGAATGGGAATATGAAGGCAACCATAACTAGCATCAATTAAGACAACTTGAAGTAAATTATTTTCCTAAAGTAGGATAGTCGAATGAAGAAAGCATTAGTATATTGTTCTTTCTCCCATAAGTTTAATTCTTTGAAGTCTCATCTATTCTATCTTCTATTCTACTTTTCTTCCAACAAAAGTTTATCTCTTCAGTCTTCAACCCAAATAATAAGTAAAAATTTATATTATAAAACTAGAACTGAAGAAGGGGCCATTAGTACAGACTGAACATTCCTTTGTATATAATGCTCAAGAATAATCTCAGAGCAAGAAAATGATAGATATAGCAATAATAATGGATAAGAGAAATATCATAATGAGAGCCAAACAAACCCAACCAAAGTACAAAAAATTATGCATGTATGAAATAAGGATTAAAAACAAGATTTATCCATCTGAACATTTTACAAAGAAATTAATCATAAATGGGCACCACGACCATTCCTAACAATGAAGCTTACCACCCAGATAACTTATAGAAAAGGAATAATAAAACAACCTGAATCATTTGAACAAGGTGAGTGCAAGTTGACGAAAGAGCTTCTCTATGAATTGACAACAATTTATCTCGCATGACAAACCAAGTGTCTCTATATCCAGCCTTTCTTGACAAAACCTTCTTAATGAAATCTTGCAAAACAATGCTACCAGAAACATAAAAAGAAATTAAAATTAAAAATTTATAAGAGAAGAAGAAAATATAAATACTAAATCCACTAAATTTACTGAAGGTGTGGGGGAAAAGCAACAAGAAAAATAAATATAACTACATATACACCTGGTATAAGGATTAGGTTAGTCACAAAGAATAAATAAGGTGAAATTAAAGACAATCGCCTATCTAGTCGTCATACGAAATTCTCCCAAAAGAGAGCGTAGGATTTGCATAATATCAAAAATTTTCTCAAAAAGGAAGGCAAAAAATTTTGACCACGTTAGTACATGATTCAAAAGATAAGCAAGTGAAAGACAAGATGTCGCCTCAAATCAATAATGTTCAGCTTTCCAAATACAAATTACATAGAGATGACACTGTATAACAAGATACCCTCCTCCATCAAAGCCCAGCACTATCAAATAGATGCTTTGGTCAAGCAATTTGGTTCAACACCTTTGTCAAGCTTTTCAAAACTTCCTAAATAAGCTGGCATAATATTACAACACCTCTACAAGTAAAATTCTACCAAAATCTCTACTACTATGTCACCTTCATTATTATATTTACTCTACCGACAAAATCACGACTCTCTCGATTATATTAACTTCTCAAAATAAGTTATAAGGATTCATATTGTACTCATTTTTGTATCCTAAATCAAAAACAAACATGGACCTATGACATGGTCATGATAAAAGTGTAGACATGGGACTCATCATTTTTTTTATACTAAGGGTATCTCCATATTCGGTGGGACTAATACCTTAGGACTCTTAACTCACCTAACCAAACCAAAAGCCAAATAATGCCAAGGGGTTCAAACTGGTGACCTCTACTTCAATTGGTAAAGGTCTAAGCCCTAAACTGCCCCCATATGGGCAGCATGAGACTCCACAATTTTGAGAATAGAGATACAGAAAAAATGATTATTTTATTAACTATATACATGAATATAACATCCAAAAACATAAATATATATATACATTTCAATGAATAACTATATTTTAAATATAAAATAAACAAAAACATGGCAAGATTTTAAACATTTTAGCCACTCAATCTAAAGTGTCCCGAGTGTGCATGAAAAAAACAAATAATAATAATAATTAAAAAAAAGTTCCATAAGCTACTAGGAATCTGTCATGTATTTTTAAGTGTGTCCAAGTAATATGTGTGGTTTATACACATCAAGTAGAAATACAAGACCTGTTTTAGAGTGTCCATGATTCGTAACCCTAGATAGATCCTTACCTCATGGCATTTCAATTGCCCTAGACAATAACTTTTGCCCGCACATATCCCAAACACAATTCTTGCCTATTAACAGCATCTAAATACTGATCTTTCACCTCAGCCAACCCTTTCTCATTTTTTGTTGCACACAAATGTGGAACATATTTCACAATTTTCGGCACTCATTAATTGCACACAAGTTCTGTAAATTTGTATTAGTTTCCAATCTCAAGCTATTTTCTCTTGTTGCCAAAAACTTAAAATCAGAGAGATGAGACCAAGTAGTATTTCTGTGTGAAGCTAACCAATTTTTTTTTTCCTTTTTCTAAACTCTAACTAGTTAAATAGTCAACTAATGCAAACAACTATGAGAAGAAGATGTAGATATTCAAAGAACTATACATTTTATGTCCTTAAATGTAGAAGTTATAGCTACTTTTCGTTTGACAACGGTGAAGGCCCCGAAAGAGCAATAAGAAGCATACAGAATTGAAATAAACCACTGAGAAACACTTAGCCATTCGCAAAAGCAAACATCTAACTCGATTAATCAATAATATAAACAATGGGTATGGGTATCGGTACTCCGTCTCCTTCACTCCATAATCCAGGTGAATGAACCGAATATGAGACAACACTCCTTCCCCATCACTGTCATTGAAGCATTCCTTAATAGCATCCAAATGTGCAATTTGAACACTCCTCTGTATCAACCTAAGCAAATATTAAATATTAATTTTTATTTTTAAATATTTTAATAGTCAATATAATTATTATATCAAGCCAGTAATTTAAAGATATTTTTGCAATTTGAACTATATTTCAAAAAAATAAAAATAAAAATTTGGTTTTGCTTGGTTTTTGCTTTTGCAGTTTAACTGTGAAAAAAATAAAAAAACATAAAAAGCAAAAAAATAAAAAATGAAAAATGAAAGAAACATCAGAGTTTGCTGGCCTCCCTTTGGGTTTGGCGGTGGCCGTGGATGATAAAAAATGGTGCATTGTGCGGTGAGAATTTAATGATAGCCGGCTGACACCAAAACCCAATGTTAGCGCCCCGGCCCCTTCTAGAAATTTCCGCTCAAAAACAATAACCCCAGTTGATTTTTCTAAATGGGCGGCGGCCTAGGATCGTCCATTAATGAATCCTCCATAAATGAATTGATTTGCAGTGTCGGAGGAAGAAGAAGATTTCAAACAAATGGAAGAAGTAAAGCTACTTGGAGCTTGCCCTAGCCCGTACGTTTACAGAATAATATGGGCTCTGAATCTCAAAGGCGTGAAGTATGAGTACATAGAAGAGGATCTTTCTAACAAGAGTGATATGCTCCTAAAATATAACCCAGTTCACAAGAAGGTACCTGTGCTCATATGAGTTCTCTTTACCGGGTTTAATTTGGACGAAATCGAGGCCCTCTACTTCGGTCACTCCAGCCGTTTGCTCCAGAATGGGGCAGTTTGTGCCGGTCACCTATGTCACCGAGCAGTGGCTTGGGTTCAATGTCACCTGCCACAGGGAGATAGAGAGGGACAATGGTGCGAGAGGAATGAGAGTGTCGATGAACTCGAGGGCCTTTGCTTCGGTTGCTCCGCCCATTTGCTCCGGTCGCCTGGGTTGCCGCACAGCTCGGGTTCAATGTCGCCTGCCACAGGGAGACAGAGAGGGATGCTGGAGCGGAAGGAGAGAGAAAGAAATATGGGAGAGAGAGAGAGAGAAAGTGCTCGAAGACAGAGCTAAGAACGCAGTTAACAGCGTGATAGGGCCTTCTGACAGGGAAATGGGGTTGGCATGAGGGAAAAGAGTGGTTTTTTGGGGGGAAATGAGTTCTCTTTCTCGACCACCTAAAGGAGATCGTCCGGCGTGAGATAGCGGTCGCGAATGAGGTTTTCTAAATCGCCAATAAGCGGTTGCCCGATTCCAACGTCGCCAATAACACTTTCTCTCGTAGTGAACACATGAAAGTTTGCTGAGTTTTAGTCAATGGTTGACACATCAACCAAAATAACAAAGGTGTTAAAACTCATCAAACAAAACCGCAGCTGACATATACGTCCACTAGGTGATTGGGCAACCTTCTTTAATTCCCGTCCTTTATGTAAATTTCTGAAGTCAAAAACTCTACTCCTAATTTTCTTTGACCCAAGGCAAACAGAAGATTGTACCATTAATTAAAGCAATTTTTTTTTTAAAGTATGAACTATATATATTTTTTTGAAATGTAAATTAATTATATAAAAAATAAAAAATTTATGAACCGCGCGCGATGCAAGGGACATACCTTAAGAAGTACAAGGAGAACTCGAAAGAAACAAGGATGGGTATTATCTAATCAAATGACACAATAAGCCGACGACAGCATTATGGGTGGGCTGGCTTAACCACCATGCGAATAAAACTGTTATTTTAAGCCACAATTTTTAATATGTTAGAATTTTAAAGCTTTAAAAATGTTAAAATGCTATAATCTTATTTTGAATGTCTCAAATTTTAAAAATGTTAACTGTAGAACTTTTTTTTTAACTTTACGTTTTTGTTATACGATATAATATTATTTGTTTTAAACTTTTTTAGGTGTAGAATGAGTACTTTCCATAGAATCACTAATCCTCGCCGAAGCATATTTTAGCCCAAGAGTTGAATATTTATATAATAACGAAGGTTAAGCGATATTTTCAACCATTAGATTTATTCAACGGTTAAAATTAAATTAATGCTAAAAAATATTTTTCTCTCTCCTTATCTTTTTCATTCCATTCTTAGGTGACACTTTTCTCTTTCATTCATATTATTTTCTCCCTTCCTTTTATTTACTAAATCTATACTTTTTTTTTTGTCTCACAATGCTAAATGACTATAACCTTACTTTTTCTTTTGCGTATAAAATTATTAAAATTATGACATTTAATATTAAAAAAATGTAAAGTGAATATATGAGTTCCTAAAATGGGACCCATATTTAATATATTTATGGTATTCTAATTTTAGGTGACACTCTTCTCCTTCATTCGCTAATATTCTCTCCCTTCTTCTTATTCACTGAATTTTTACATTTTTTGGTCCCACATTGCTAAATGACTACAACTTCATTTTGCATCTTTTAGTATTAAATGTCACAATTCTTGTGGTTTTATATGCAAAAGAAAATGTGAAGTTGTTGTTTTTTTTTTTTTTTACATCGTTAAATAACTACAACTTCACTTTTTTTTTTTTGGAATATAAAACTACTAAAATTGTGATATTTAATATTAAAAAGATGTAAAGTAATCATATGAGTTTTTACAATAGAACCTAAATCTACTATATTTAGAGCATTCCAATCCTAGTGGCACTTTTCTTCTTCATTCACTATTATTCTTTTTCTTCTTCTCATTTACTAAATATTTACATACTTTGCCCCACATCGCTAAATGATTGTAACTTTATTTTATATATTTTAATATTAAATATCACAAATTTAGCGGTTTTATATACAAAAGAAAAAGTGAAGTTGCGACTTTTTTGTCCCAACTTTACTAAATAACTACAATTTCACTTTTTTTTTTTTTTTTTGGCGCACAACACCTCTTGAATTATAACATTAATACTAAAAGATATAAAGTGAAATTGTAGTCATTTAGTGATGTGGGAACAAAAAAATAAATAAATAAATATTTAGTAAATAAGAAGAAAGGAGAAAATAATAGGGAATGAAGAAGAATAATGTCATATAAGATTAGAATGAAAAAATAACGGTAGAAAAAAAAAACATTCTTTAAATATTAATTTAATCATAGCCGTTGAAGAATAAATCCAACAACTAAAAACATCACTTGAATTTCTCTATTATATAGATATCCCCCAAAATAAGGGCCGCAACGGGACGACTCGTGTTTTTTTTTTTTATTAGATTCAATTCTAACAGATTAAACAAATAAACGGATTATGTTAAACAGATTAATTCATTATTTTTATTATAAATATTTCTATCATTATTTTTTAAAATAATTAAATTTTAAAATATATTTCATATGTTATACTTTATTATTATTTTTTAAAATAATTCAATTTAAAAAATATATTATATACACTTTCTAAACTTTTTTCTTTTATGCTAAACCAAGTCAAATAAGTTGCCCGTTTAACTCGTTTTGAAAACACACGTTTATTTCATTTTTTTTTTCCTGACTTATTGTACTAATTATGGGCTCGTTTGGAGTAAAAAAATCTCTAAAAAATTCTATAAATTTCTAACAACTCCTCTACCTCTAATTTTTTCGCCATCATTAATTTTAAAAAATTTCAATATTTCGCTAAAAAAATAAAAAAATTTAAAAATAAGTTAACCGAATGTGTAAATTTTTTATACAATCATATTCTTCGTGTCGAAAGATTTCAAATGAGTACCATTATCGCTATTTTTTTAAATTTTTTTGGAATCCGTGGGAACGGATTTGAAAAATCGTTCCCACAGTTTACAATTTTTTAGAAAAAAATGGTATTAAAATTAACTTCAAATCACATTTTATCTTATTTTTTCTTACTCCAAACGATACCTGTATATTTCCTACGGTAACTTGACCCATTAAGAAAACGTCAAGTCTCAAATTGGTCATTTCCAGTGGCGGGTCAATTGCACGCCCTTAGCCTAAAGATGTTTAGGTAGCCATGAAAGGATTAACATCAAGTCGTAAGACAATTCAATTAGGTGGGGTTTTTTTTTTTTTTTAAACGAAAGCAATATAACTTTTTTATATAGCATAAAATATTTCAAACTTTTAATTGAAAAATAAATTTTCTAAATTTTGAAATACAGAACTATTTTTTGTTTTTACATTTTTGTATTTAAATTTTTTTAAAATACTACTTTTATTGATTATATAGGTAATCTATTTAATATTTTTTATTGATATAATGTAAATTTAGTCAAAACCAACTAATTTTGGAATTAAAGCTTTGTTAGTTTAGCATATACACTATTTTTCTCTCTCTCTCTTTTTTTTTTTTTTTTTTTAGTTTTTTGTATACAAATTTATTTTTTAGACTATACATCTTAAATTAGAACAATATTATCAGATAGGTAATAAATACAAACGAAACTATAAAAATATATAGAAGTTAAACAAGGTAGGAAAATCACTTCTTATTCTTTAATACTTTACGAGATAGTTTCTATACAACTATTTTCTTGTAAGAGTATAGTAAAAAAAATCATTTTATCTTATAAAAATAATATAATTAATTCATTTAATATTTTTTATTGGTATAATGTAAATTTAGATAACCCAACTAATTTGGGGATTAAAACTTTGTTGAGTTGTATATATATATACAAGTTAAATCTTACGTGGCACAAGTTAGTTATAATTAGGTGTCACATGTTACAATCGTAATATAAGTTAAATTTATGTGACACAAGGGCGTTACTAAACTTTACTCTATATATATATACATAATATGATATATATCGTTTGTTTTTGTTCTCTAATTTTTTTTATCTAAATTTATTTTTTAGATCAGACATCTTAAATTAGAATAGTATTACCAAACAAATATTAAATATAAACTAAAATATAAAAGTCTAAAAAAATGAAAAGATATAGAAGTTTAATTAAAAAAGTAGAAATCACCTAAGTCTTCTCTAGGAGATAATTTCTACACAACTATTTTCTTGTAAGAATGTAGTAAAAAAAAAAATTCTTTTAGAAAATGAATTGCAAAGTCTTATTATTTTTGTGTAATTAATTAATAGAGAAAGAATGATATGAAATTTCTCAAAAGTAAAGAAATGTTGTTTGGGAAATAAATAAAGGAATTGTTTTATTTGTTTGGGAAATAAATGCTGCAGGGTTCTGAATATACTATATACCATTGATGGTAATTAGATATTATTATTATTCTCATTTATGTAATTTTCTTTTTATTTGGATTCTCATTTATGTCGTTGACCTTCTAACCTTAAATTATAGATGTGCACATAGGATACCAATCACTTTTAGAATTTGTTCACTAATTATTTGCTGTCATTGGCTTATTGCTTAAATGTTTGACCATTATTTTTTCACCTTATTGTCTGCCTAAAATAAAATTAATGAACAAATATTAATTATATATAAAGCATGGAGCCATGCATGTGATGAGAATTGCATAGCCAAATAATGTCTTTATTCATTTTGTTTGGATTTCAAACCTAAAAGCTTATGTAGGGTTATAATTATTCTAATTCTAATTTTAAGGAAAAAATTATATAGTAAATAATTATTTAAGAAATCTCAATAAGTAATTTAAGATGCTTCCGATCTTTTTCTTTCATAGAGTTTTATATAAATCCTAATATCATAAAAAAAAGATCATTAATTACTATGGAAAGATATTCAATTAATTTGATCTACTATTCAATATTATAGAAATAAACAGGTTATTATCCACCTCACAAACTTAGAGTAAATGAAAACTAAAAATTCTTTTAATCTCCTAAAAAATTGAAATAAAATTGCCTATGTATGACCCTTGGTAGATTATTTTTTAGAGAGAATTTTGTGTAAGAAATATAACACATGAAATCAAAGAAAAATAATGTTAAGATCAGTCACGATTGATCGATTTTTGTCGTTAATTTATATGAAAAAAGGTAAATTATACCTATTCTTATTAACATTTGAGTAATTACACTTACCACTGATAATATTTAAAAATTACATTTACTTTCTTATTTTAAAATATTATTAATAGTGTCTCATTCCAATAAAATCAACCCTTAAAATTTAACAAAAGACTAATATTTTGGTTTTTTTTTTATTTTTTATTACTCACTTTATCACATATTCGTCAGTTTTTTTCTTTACAAAAATTCTAAAAAATAAGTAAAAAGTAATTAAAATAAAATATTTTTTTTAAATTTTTGTAAACAAGACCGATGAAGATGTGAAAGAGAGATGGATAACATTGAAAAAATACCTAATTTTGGTTACTTTGATATTTTTAACTAAATTTTAATGATTGATTTTGTGAAAAATTGGTTAATGTTAACAATATTTTAAAATAAGGGAGATAAGTGTAACTTTTAAATGTTGTGAGTGATAAATATAATTACTTAGATATTAAGGAGGAATAGATGTAATTTACTCATATGAAAATTAACAAAATTTTATTGAAATAAATGATTGAAATACGTCAATCTGGAGTTTTAGAAACTAATAAAAATATTACTTAATATATATATATATATATATATATATATATGAATGGAATATGCTTTTGAAATGAAAATTTGAAAGAATAATTATAATATTTAAAATTTTTAAAAATTACTGAAAAATATTTAAAATTTTTAAAAGTTATTCACCTTTTATTTAATACATAAATTACAAGCTTACAATTTTTGTTAAATCTTACTACTTTTCACCACTCGAAATGCTCTCAAAGTTAAAAAGATCTTTTACCACAATGATTTGGGCCTGTTAACCGTAACAATTCTTATCATTGGATCTATTCAAATTATTAAAACCCACAATAATAATCTCATCAATGTCAATTGGGTCTATTTTCCTTGTCGTCTGGGTCGCATTGACTTTGATTTCAATGTTTTACCTTTTACCCATTCATTATGCCCATTATGCTGATTCACTTCAGGGCCTTTCATCAGTTTACCCCTTCAATTTTCACAAATTGTAAGATAGCCCCTCCTCTTGCTTGTACCTTGGTGCGCACTATACGCCACAAACCAATAGCTAGTATTGGAATATGCTAATTTGCCTCACACGCGTACTATGCGCAATACGCCCCAAGCGTGTGTTATATGAAAGCACAGTAAATTTGAATTTGTTTGAGACGTAACATAAAATTGAAATGCCACCTAATTTCCCCTCCCCTCCAATTTCTCGGCCTCTGGCTCTCTCTCTCTCCTTCTTCTCTCTGTGATATTCTCTCTCCTCCAAATCCTCAGCTCGGAGGTCCCATGGAGTCCTCCTCCCTCTTCTCGTTTTAGGGTTTTTCAAAATTTCTTCCAAACACCGACTTTCCTGGAAAGTTTTCGAAAGGCTTTGGAAGATTCCGTTGGAGATTCGAGAATTTCATGTGAAATTTCGGACTTCGTGAGTCGTTTCTAGGGTTTTTGAATTCGTCGAAACGAAAATGCCAGCTCACCGATCGAAGTCGGACAAGCAAGTTGCGGCGAAGCAGCTACGGCGAGACCCCTATGAAGTTCTTGGCGTCTCAAGGAACTGTACGGATCAAGAAATCAAAGGCGCTTATCGAAAACTTGCTCTCAAGTATGTTAGTTTTTTTCCCCCCTCTTACGGATGTTTCTCAGTTGGAATATATGATTTGGTTCTTTTATTTTATTTTATTTTTATTCAAAGTTCAATTTTTTGCTCGGGTTGAGCTTTGTTTGTCTGGTCATTGCAAAACTGAGTGTTGATAATTAGGAGTACTGCATTTTCAAAACAATATTTTAGATCTTCACTTTTTCAGTTGATTTTGATACGGTGGCGCATTTTCAATTTTTGGTTTTTCCTCTTGTGAGAATATCCGAGGAAAAATTATAAATTTTGAAGAACGAATTGAGTAGACTCTTATGTATTGTTTGATTTGTTAGGGTGGCATCCCCTGATTTTTTTTTTTTTTTTGGCTAAAGTTATTTACTTGTAAAAAAATGTGCTATTTGAACTTTTATTTCATTTTGGTGTCCAAATGAAGAACAAAGTGTTCTGACTAAAGCATTGCGTGGTGATGCGTTGACTAAGCATTCCAAACGAAGAATGAATTGACTTGAATACTGTAATTATTTATTTGACTCAGTTGAAGTTCTTCAGTGTCTCAGCTCCTAAAAGATGCAAAAACTTGATATTTGAGAAGCTTTTTCCTTTTTTCATTCCAACTTAATAGAATCTTGAACCTTTTTTTTGGGGGGGGGGGGGGGTGGAAAGAATGAAACACTGACACCCATAGCCTGACATATTCCTGTCATCTAGGACCTGTATTGGTAGATGTTTGAACTTTCATTTTTTTTTTTCTGAATTTTGTTTCCAACATCTGTATATCAATTTTGATTTAGCGGAGCATGTCTCATATGAACTTGGCAAAAAAGTTTGCCTTTTTCTCATCTTATATATATATATATATATATATATATTGGGTTTTTTTTGGAGGGGGGGAGGAGTGTTGGAGACGGGGGATAAAGGAGGGCAGCAGTGACGAAGCTATGTTTTTTGGAAAATGCTCCCTGTACATGTAAATTTTTAATCATAAAAATTTTATACTATAGTTCACCCAACCCCCCTCTAAAATTTTAGAAAATGATTGGTCTCGGTTGGTAAAACATCACGCCTAGTACATATAAATTTTTGGTTTAAAAAAAATTTAGGGTATGAACCAATATCCCTAAAATTTAATTATTTTTTTCAATTGTTATATATAATCCAAAATTTGAAAGCTCAACTGTTTATACCATCTATACATATATATTAATTTATTTTTTATTTACTAAATATAATTTATAATATTAGTTATAATTTTTTCTAGGCCTGAATTCAACCCAAGAAAAAAACAAAAAAAACAAAAAAACAAAATTTGCTCCCCCCAAATCAAAAATCCTGGCTGTCCCTGGATGGCAGGGTGGTTTGACTGTGGGCCACCGGGTCATTGACTCACTAAGCTGTAATACAAATTTTTTTGGGAATATGTTAGGTCACTGGTAGCAGTCATTGCAAGGAGCCACCATCTAGTATTTCGTGCACTATATGTTCTGCTTGCCTCCTATGAACGCCCCCTTTATCTTTTGTGGCATGTTGGCTCTGAAACTCTCTGTCTTTTCTTGAAGGTGGACATTATTATTATTTGT
This sequence comes from Vitellaria paradoxa, assembly GCA_019916065.1. NCBI lineage: Eukaryota > Viridiplantae > Streptophyta > Magnoliopsida > Ericales > Sapotaceae > Vitellaria > Vitellaria paradoxa. Next base: position 17,677,993 of record CM034233.1, on the reverse strand, counting down.
GGGTAGTTAGTTCTATAACATGAGTCACCCTACTTGCCGTAATGAGCAGCGACACCTCCATTTTGTATCTCCCTCTCCTTGTGTCAGATAATTATTCAATTCCTTACCGTGTAGTTTGAGATGTAAGGGTAGAAGCATTTTTCTTGCATGTATTACTATTTTATTGGAGCACATTAGGTGCCATTTGGGTGTGTAAGCTTACTTTTTTATTTTTTTTGTGTAATATTTACATATTTATCCCTAGATGGAAGTTTTATAGAAAGTGGGCACAATTAGAAGCTTTAATCCCATTTTAAGCCATAATCAAGAACATGATGCTAATTTAATCCTATTTTAGGGATTTATGAATTTAGCTTAATATGCGCGGAACACGCCATGCATGTAGATGTATAAATTTGTGGAAATTTTTAGCAATGAAAATGAATGAAAGGTCTTGTTGTGAAGTTGTCTGCTAAGTCTGCTGAGTTGTTGTTTTCTATATTTCCTTGTTAAAAGATTTATCAAACTCCACATCTTACATTTTGTTTAACATGTTCACTGCATCTCTCTCTCTCTCTCTCTCCTCCCCTCCCCCCACTCACTAGCTGAGACACGTGCATGGGGGTATGTTATTTTTCGGTAGGACAGAAAATGTTAACAATGATGATATCATACAAATCCAGGTACCATCCTGATAAGAATGGAAATGACCCTCAAGCAGCTGATATGTTTAAGGAAGTCACTTTTTCCTATAACATTTTGTCAGATGCAGACAAACGGCGCCAGTATGACACAGCGGGTTTTGAGGTGAGACATCTAGGACTTCTCAACTTCGAGAGTGTTCGGGATTCAAGATGGTCATTTTGTTGTTCCGTTTTTGTTAATCTGTTCATGCCCTTTAAAACTGTTTCAGAATTTCAGTTATTAAGGCCCTGTTTGTAATGTTTTTGTTTTTTGTTTTTCTATTTATGTTTTCAAAATTTTGTAAATTGATGGTATAAATATGTTTGTTAAATCTGTTTACGTTTTATTGTTTCTAAAAAAATGAAAACTTAAACAGAAAAATGTTACCACAAAAAAAAAACGTTTTCACTTTTTTTTTCCTGTTATAAACATTTTATTAATTCTAATACTTTGTCCGTTTTTGTTACATCATATTAAAATAAATTATTTTATTCAAATACTTTATTAAACTAAAATTATTTTTAATAAATAATATAATTAAATTGATTAAATTAATATGTAATATATATTATTAATTTATTTCTAATAAATAATTAAATTAGATTAGTTAATTTAATTAATAGGAAATATATATTATTAAATTATTTTTAATAAATAATAAAATAAAATATATTAGTTTAATTTAATTTAATTTAATTAATATAAATATATTTTATTAAATTATTTTTAATAAATATCATAGTTAAGTTAAATTAATTTATTTAATATGAATTACATTTTATTAAATTATTTTTAATAAATATCGTAATTAAATTATTTAAATTATTATGAAATATATTTTATTCAATTATTTTTAGTAAATAATATAATTAAATTATAATTAATATATTTTATATTTACTAGATTAAATGACATAATACTTTCAATTGTTTTTAATAAATAATTTAATTAAATTAAATTACTATAAAATATATTTATTAAATTCAATTAATTTTTAAAAAATAATAAATTTAAATATTTTATGAAATAAAAAATTAATAATTGTAAACAACAAAATTGTATTTTCAAATCCAGTTTCAATTTTCATTTTAGAAAAAAAAAAGGACAACAAAAAACAAAAAACAGAAAAAATAAACATATAAAAGTAAGTAGAAAAATAACAGCGTTATCAAATAGCCCCTAATTATTAGAAATTAGGCACTTTATGTTTATTATGGCCTTTCTTTTATGTTGTTGTGAAGATATAATGCTAAACCTGGCATGATTGTCATATGATCAGGCTGTTGAATCAGACAGCCAAGATTTGGAGCTAGATCTTTCGAGTTTGGGTGCTGTTAACACCATGTTTGCTGCGCTTTTTAGGCAAGTCTGGATTGAATTATCCTTTTTGCTTTTTTGCTTTTATTTCATTTTATTTTATTTTTTGCTTGTGGATACATTCTTTCACAATAAGTATGATCCCTTTGCTATATATAAATAATGTTTTGTTCTTTTCTCTTTGTGCCACTTGTAGCAAACTGGGGGTGCCTATCAAAACAACAGTCTCAGCAACCGTATTGGAGGAGGCACTGAATGGGGTAGTACCAATTGGTAAACTTCAGCTGGGACAGCCCGTGTTTAGGAAGGTAGATTTTTTTTTTTTTTGGGGGGGGGGGATGGGGTTAGGTTTGTAATCATAGAAAGGTGGGTTATATTTTATTTGTGGTTTGTGGTTCACATGGTGTCAGTGTTGCTTGCTCATACGGGTCTTTGGCATTATTTAACAGGTTGAAAAACAATGTGCTCACTTCTATTCTGTTACCATAACAGAGGATGAAGCAAGATCTGGAATCGTGTGTCGGGTGCAATCATCAGACAAAAGCAAATTCAAGGTTTGTACAAGTGTCTGGCACTGACAGATAATTTTTAAGTTATCTGCATATCAATTGTGGAATGTGCAAGCTCCTCTTATTAGTGCTTGTGGCAAACTATAAATCAGCGATTCCTGTGTTAGTCAAAAGTACAAACGAAATAAATAGAAGTTGTGTTACTCCTGATAATTTAGGATTGTGGAACAGTGGAAGTCATTAATATGACAACATTGTGGGAGTGTAGGCTGATGATTAATTTGACTTGTCCAAACTTCAATTCTCTGTTCTTTTATCAAATCCATCAACAGCCCCAGCCCTTGCACAAAAACAAAGCACAAAATTGAAAATGAAAGAACTGTATATTGTTTGATCTCAAAATTTATGCCCATTGATAGTTCATTTGAGCTAATACATCTCCCAGATTTTATGATATTTTTTCCCTATTTTTCTTGCAAACCTATGGGATGAATTAGGAAAATTGAAAGTTATCTGTGACTGATGGCATGAGAGTTCTGACTTTTGTCAGTTTTTGATAGTTCTATGGTTTATTTGGCTACAAATGTATGTAAATTTCTTTGCTACACAGCAAAAGCCATGGGGCTTGCTTGCAAAACAGACTCGTTTGTCCACTCTCTCATTCAAGAACTTGCACCTTGCCTTGCAACATAGAACTGCTCAACCATTATCCTTATATTTTCTCAGGTGTTATTAGTTGCTTTGATCTTTAAACAGAATAGAGGTTATTATGTTTTTACTGCTTGGATATTAAATTGCAACATCATTATCATTCTTGGAGTTATGATCTTTCTTTTTCTTTTTTAATTTTATGTTGAAGACCCTAACACACACCTTCTAACTATAATTGAATTGATTTGACATTCCATTGTGGTTCTCAGTATTAGACATGGACCAATAAATATCTTTTATATTATATTATCTTAATCCTTAACATTTTTTGTACAGGCATTTTATTTATAGCTTTTCTTTAAATTATTTGGCTTTAAGTTGAATATATTTTTTGAGGAATTGGTTAAGCTATAGTTATATTTTCAGATACCTTGGCAAGTTGCAATGGTTGGTTTTCCTAATATTGGCTTGGGTTTGTACAGCTATTGCACTTTGATCGGGAAGAAAATGGTGGATTAAGCCTTGCACTTCAGGTATAAAGTGTTTGCCCTTGTGTCAATCATAGACTGAGAAGCACATATACTGACATAGAATACATATACGACATAGCTAAGCCAACACATCAACTTTCAAAATTATGAAGACACGACATGACACTACAAGGATATATTAATGAATAAATATGTATTTATATATGTACATGAAAAACAATTACTCATTGTACTAAAAATACATTTATCTTTTATTTATATTTATGTTGAAAGATTTTATTTACAAATAAGTTATAAATCTTAGGTATTAAAATTGCTAAAATAAAAAAATGACAAGGCATTAAATTAATTTAAGTTCATATTATTTTTATTTTATTATTTGATTTTAAGTTTCTTTTTTGGGAATTACAATAGGTTTCATGTCCATCTAATTTATGAATGTGTATCCCTCAAGTATCCGAAAAGTGTCCTACAAACGTAAGTATCTAACATAACATGACACTGGTACTTCACCTTCCTAGAAGTGTTAGTGCTTCTGGATCGTAGATCCCTATTAATGTGGAAGTTATTGATGTAATTTATAATGTTCCCCTTCAGTGATTTAGCAGGATGTTTGGACCATGAGTGGGCCAGTTACATGCGAAAAAATAAAATAAAAATTTTTATGATTTATCTTGTACAACTCAGGCAAAAGACACCCGCATACTAGTTGCAACGGATATCTAATAGAAAGTTTGCAGCTTTGTAATCTCTGATTGAATCTTCTTTGAAGATATGAAGTAAGAAAAATTCGAAAACACTTCTTGTTAATCTCGGTGAGAACACATGAGAAGAGAGTTTGTAAATCCATTTGAGGTGTTGTAGCCTTTGTATTTAAAAAAAAAAAAAATGATTTTTGTTGGGAAAAGCCTAGTTGGTAGAAAGCATGTACTCCTGTCATGTATAACATGTGTCATGGTTTCTCAATCTGAAGATAAAGTAATGTTATTGTTTAGGTCTAAATGCAACATGGTATAATCTAATTAGGATGAGCCTGACCACTAGAATTTTCAGCTGCTTAATTAATTGCTGGAGAGGTGGGAAAAGCTGAACAGCATCCACTTGATGTTTATATTTCCTATCCCACGTGGAAATTGTTCTGTTAGGTTTTTAATGTGTCATGACTTGTGAAAATAAGATGCATGTGGTTTGTTTCTAAGTGTAAATGAAGTTTAGCAAGCTGGTAAAACTGCCTGAGTCGTGATCTCTGATCAAATAGGCCCCCACTTCTACCGATGCTCTAACCCAAAAACTCAAAATACAAGAATAAAATAGCCATGTGATCCTTCAAAATCATTATGGTTCTTTTTTGTTCTATTCTTACATGCAGCGGATGGGGAACACTAGTAAAGTATATCTGCTTACCATAAAAAAATTATATCTTTTTACTCTTTAGGATATTTTGTATTTACATTCTGGGGTCTCCCGTGATTCATCCCATTCAGATCCGACACAATAGGAATACCAAATATTATTTAGCCGCATGTGTGATTGTGCTTAGAACTACAACAGCTGTTCCAGTGTCTAACTTACCCTTGTAATGGTACAGGAGGATAGTGCAAAAACAGGAAAGGTTACATCTGCCGGGATGTATTTTCTGGGTTTCCCTGTTTATCGGTTGGATCATGCAGCGAACTCTGTTAGTTGATTATTAACAATTTTTTGTTTTCCTTTTTCCTTTCTTTTTTTCCGAACTTGTTATTTTATTTATTTATTTATTGTCATTGTAATTTTGGTATCTTGCTATGATGGCTTTAGGTGGCAGCTGCTAAGGATCCAGACACTGCCTTCTTCAAAAAATTGGATGGTTTCCAGCCATGTGAAATTACTGAACTAAAAGCTGGGACCCATGTGTTTGCTGTTTATGGTGAGCTCTTTAGCTGTGTCAAGTTATATCTCTTAAATTCTTGACAATGCACTTGGATCACTCCAACCACTACTTTCTGATTGTGTTCTGACCTATTTTTTTAGGCGACAATTTTTTCAAAAGTGCAAGCTACACCTTAGAGGTTCTTTGTGCTGCCCCATTTACAGAGGAGAAGGAGAATCTTAGAGCTGTGGAAGCTCAAATTTTATCTAAGAGGGTGGAGCTCTCCAAGTTTGAAACTGAATATAGAGAGGTTTGAAGATCTCGCTTGCATTACATATCAACTTTCCAAATTCCTTTGTTTTTCCTTATTTTTCATGTGGATGTTGACAGGTCCTGCAACAGTTCACAGAGATGACCAGTAGATATGCACAAGAAGTGCAAGCAGTGAGTTAATTGCTTCCAAACTCAATTATGGACTTCATTTGTAGTGATGATATTGGGATGTCTTGGTACACTTCTAAAACATATCGTATTTCTTGTTGGACTTTCTGTTCTATGTTCGATTTTGCAGATTGATGAGCTTCTTAAGCAAAGGAATGAAATCCATGCCTCTTACACAATTGCACCGGGAGTGAAAAGGAGTGGTAGTCGAAGCAGGAGTAGGAGGGCATCCAAGGACGCCAAACAAGAGGAAGTGAGGGCTAAGAAGTCTGCAAGAGAAAAGCCAAAGAAGAAAAAATGGTACAATGTGCACTTAAAGATGGACAAGCGGAAGCCTTGCTAACAAGGGTGAGAATTTTTTTAAGACTTCTTGTTCTATTATTCCATGATGACAATGGGTTATTATGCTCAATATTTTAGTCTCTTTGAGAAGTATGGGGAAGCTGACTTCCTGTGTTGGGTTTTGTCTGCCAAAAAAGTATGGGAGACGCTTAACCAGTTACAATTGGGGCAGTGTCTGCTGCACTTATGAGTTGCAGTGCTTCAAGGTGCATGTAAGCTAAAATAATGGGATGAAGTGATTCTTGCTGCAGACCATTATCATAAGCAAGGCTGAATGCTGGTCCCGGAAGAATGATACGCAGCCTTTAAGGCATCATATCTCAGTTTTTATTGTGTAAAATTCTTTTCTCTGTTTCCATTTGGTCCATTGGTGCTCTTGTTCTCAACTGTAAAGTGCACATATTCTATTCATGGAATTCTCTCTCACTCTGTACTTGGGACATACTTTTGGGGAGTACAAACATTGACAATTTCACTGCCCATTGAATGTAGGGGGATCTATAGGCTGGCGTTGGAGTACCTTCATCTCGAATGAAATTATTTACTTTCAGGAAAGAGAGCAGGAAGTTTTTGTTTATTCTTGTATATGTCTTGATGCCCCATGAATCTGATGATTGCTCTGTCTATGCCCTTGTAAATTATAAGCACGGTTGGCCCTTTTCTTGCCTAAAGGTTCCGAGCTGATCAATTGATTGATATCCATAATGAGGCTTCCCATCTGTTCTCTATTTTCACATTTTAGTGGAAGAATAGGTGATCAAAGTTTTGAGAATTCCAAAATGAGAGCGTAAATGTTCGTGTTGTGCATTGCAATTGAGTTTTTAACAGCCTTGTCTTCCTGAACGCTAAGGCCCAAGGTTGAGTTTAGATTATTATTATTATTGGCGTGCTCGGGAGGATTTAAAAAAAAAAAAAAGAGTTGGGTGTAAAGGATTATAGGGATAAATTTTATGCTAATGACAATTATGGCAGTGATGCGTTATTTTTAGTTGGATAAAAAATGTGACATATATTGATTAAGTTTGGAGTGTGCACAGCGATTTATTTGTATAATTTAACTTTATTTAGTTTGAGAATAATAATTAATATGAATAAAGTATTAGCGGGAGCAATTGTCTCATTGAATAGAAAATTTATATTAAAATTTTATTATTTTTGTTATTTTTTCTTATAAATTATATATTTCTTAATCATATTTTACTCCCATTCTATTTTTATTTTTGGTTCATATTTAGCTTAAAAATGTAGTTTTACTTTATTAATTATAAATTTTGAGTTTGTCTCTGATTGCACAATCTTACTTAATTTGTACTCATAACTATAATTAGTATTTTCCTTTTAAAATGTTGTACATATACAGTGTAATTTATTCCATTTGATGACTTACCAATATTTTGAATTGAGTGTGACTTACAGTTTATGTGGTAAAAAATCTTCTCCCACTTGCACATATCGGGTCTTCTGAGTCCTTTTTGTCCATCTCTAAATATATTGTATGTTCCTAAAAATATTTTGAAACTTTCAACCTTTTTTTTACTCCTATTTATCGGGAGAGCATTTGTCTTGTAACTTCATTCACATTTGTGTGCAGCAATTCTTGGGAAGTAACGTGACATGTTCATGATGTCAAGAAAGTAGTCATTGTGCAGCTTTATATATATATATATATATATATTCACCTCGTATCAAACAATGTCGTCCTCACGGGCGTAGCACAGTTGGTACTCGAATAGTAGATTACAGCCGTGGATGCAGGATCGAGCCTTGACAGTTGCAGTGTGGGAGTTTCACCCTCCTGTAGGAGTAGCTCTTATGAGTACCAAGCACTGGTTCTCTTATCTTGAAAGTCACTATGTATCGTGATTTATTTTCTCTACCATTTTCTTAGGGTCGGGGTGAGAGCCCTGAGGGCGAAAGTTATTACCTTTTACAGCCGTCGTATCAAACGATGGAATTATGTTTTGGGGATGAATGGAGTCCATTGTTGTGATAAACCCATTCGTTTGTCCTCTGGTCGTAGTTTCCTTGGAACTATACATGGCACATGCAACGTAGCGTATGGCTCATTTTGTGGTTTGATTAACCCCGCTTCCTAGTTTTAGGATATTTGTCAAAAAAAAATATTATTCGATAAATATTTTTTATTTATTTAGAATTAATTGTAAAATATTTATTATATTTCTAAATATAATTTTTAAATATTATATTTATCTTGATAGTGAAATTAAGAATTTTTCAATTTTGATAATTATCTTGTTTCTTAAATTTTATGTTATTCTATTTTTTACTTTTAATCTAAGTTTTTTTACTTAGTACATTATAAAGCCTTTACGGCAGAAGGGCGAATTTTGATTAATAGAATTTTGATTAATAAAATTGTGATTAAAGAATTGTTTTTAGTTTAAAAAAAAAAGATTATATTATTTTTTAAGTATTCTTAAATTAAACAGAAAGTCACAGTTCATCGAATCAACCCTTCGATCCATTTGCTTCTTCCTTGCATAACTCTCCATTTGATTTCTTTTCCAATCTTACAATGTTTCATTGAACAAGAAAAATGCATGTCAAAAACTAGGGGTGAAATGAACATAACATGCAACAGCCAGCAGTTCAAATTGAATTTGTTCATGCATTAATAATAGCAATAATAGCAGGATGGAGCCTGCTGCAGGAAATATAGCCATGCATGCAAGTGTCGTAGCTTAAAAACCAAAATAAATTAAAACAAGACCTATTACAGGTTTTAAATTAAGGTGATGGATGATGACCAAATTAAGCTTATAATTAGATACATAATCATGAATTATATATATATATATATATCATGATGACAAAAAGTACTTATCGATTAATATCATAAACAAAAACTACCCTTCTGGTTTTTTTTTTGTTTTACAGTACATCTAATTATGAGAAGCCTTCTAGTTTTGAGCCTTTTGATCACTCCCATGATCAATATTCAAAGTATTGAAAGCATCACACCTACGCCTCACCTCTCCACCGTCCCCAGTCTTCACCTCGTACAAACTCACCTTCTCCATCGCCTTTGCAAAATCATGGAAGAAGGCAGTCTGGTTCGCCGCGTAAAGATCCACGTAACCCTTGGTCCTCGGGTCGGACACCAGAGCCTGATCCGAGGCCAACAACCCCAACCCGTTCTGCAAGTTCTGGTAATACATGTTATCAAACTTCCCAGGAGTCATCACATCATTAAAAGCTGACATCGTCGGGTCTTGTGTGTAATTGGCACAGAGTTTTTGCAGCGCCCGAGCGAATTCCGGGTTATACGTCGGGTCGAACTCGGAGGTTCTGGTAAAGTTGTAGAGCCTGTAAGCGAATTGGCCGCAGTGCGAGAACCCAATCGTGTGGGCCCCGGACAAAGCCACGAGTTCTTGAGTCGAAAGCCCTTTCGACTCGAACATGGAGATTAGTTGGGTCACCGTCATGTTGGGCCTTCCAATGTGCCCTTCGACCTCGGAGGCTTTGGAAGCGACGGCATCTTTGCGGCCCAGCTCCACCTGGTAGTGGGGTCCGCCGACCATGGTGACGAGGTCGCGGGCGGCGACGGCGAGGATGTCCGCGCAGGAGACGACGCCGGGGCACTGGAGCTCGAGGGCGGTCTTGGCGCGGGTGATGAGCTCGAAGGCGTCGCCGGGGAGGGAGAGGTTGTCTTCGGCGTCGCGCTGGGCGGTGTTGAAGGCGTTCGAGGTGACGAGGACGGAGGCGTCGCAGCCGCCGACCATGCAGTCGTGGAAGAAGAGGCGGAGGGCGCCGGCGGCGGTGGTGGGGGCGTCCATTTGCTTCTCGGTGATGATTTCCGTCATGATGTGGGAGAATTGTGGGCACGTTTTGTTGTAGTAGTCGAGGGTTAGGTGTGATTGCGTTGGTGGTGGGAATAGTAATAATGTGAATGTGAGAGATGGGAGGAGAAACACTAATGCCATGGTTTTGTGGGAGAGAAGAGGTGTTTGGAGAAAAAGAGAGAGAAATGGATCAGAGGAATGTTGGGTTTGGAGTTTTGAGAGGAATTGGTGGGTTTGAGAAAGGTTGCTGGAGGTGAGAGGGCGGGTGGCTGGTGTGTGGAAGAGAGGGATTGAAGGAGGATCATGGACACATTTACAGAGAGAGAGAGAGAGAGAGAGAGGTGGTTTTGATTTTCCATTGAGGCACCTAAAATTTGGCCCCCAGGTGTGGCTCCTTCCCATCCAAATGTTGGATCCTGGGCCTGAAGTCGGATCCTATATTTCTTAATAAGCCAACATTAAAGAAAATAAAATTGGGCTTGCTAAACTCATTGTTGAAACATTAAGATAAATTTGGAGCACCCAGATTGGCCCATGAAGTTAATTAATCAGTGAAACACAAATCAAATCATTGGAATGCCTCACTACCTACATCTCAATCTCTATTGTAAATAGTGTTTGTAAATACTTTACGTGAAAAAGTTTTGAAAACCTTTCAAGTGCTAATGAAAAAGAATCACATTACACCCACGTACCAATTAATTAATTAATCAAATATTTTTTAACCTAGGTACAGTGATCTTGATATATATATATATATATCATTAATAAATATTATATGAATTGTCATGTCTTAGTTAATTGGGAGAGATTTACCGAAAGGAAAATGCGCTAATTAACAGTGAAATTAGAAAAACAAGATTCAGAATGGAATAAAAATGAAAGACTGGGAAAGATAATATACTTTTTTTTTTTTCCTCCTCCTCCTCATTTACCTACAGAGTTAATTAAAATATCAAAGAGATACCAGAAATGTGGCCAGCACCAGAGAAAGATTTAGGCATTTTGGAGGGCCAATTCTGCTAAATATAGGCCATTAATTCAAGGGCCAAGAGTTGGTGTCCACTCACATCATCCTCAAATTAATGATCACATGAATGTCAATTTCAAGCATAGGCACGTTTTATTTCCCACACATGTATGGTCAAGTTGAACCAATTAATTAATATTCCCAATTAAGTACCATTCTTCTTGTCTTCTTACCTCGCTTCGATTCATAAATAAACATATGTAACTCTAAAAGGCTGCTCGCAGCTACAAAGGAGGAGCTATACTCCAATGGTATATTCAACACCAAAAAGATCGAGGGACCGTCCTCTCCAACATCTTACCCCCCCCCCCCAACAAAACAATACCTACTTCCATTGTAGTACCCTTCTGCAGCTGTCTTAACCATTATCTTCATCCACGTAATTCCCGCAAAAACTGCTCCAGTTTCACTTCCATATCTGATCGAAAGTCAAAACTCTTCATTCATAGACCACGTAAAAATCCGGCTGGCTAATGAACCCGAGACAGTGGATTGGCTGAAGAGCACAAATTAGGAGAGAGATTCACAAGAACCCAAAACTTGCCTACGAATAATTCAACACGGGCACCCTCGTTAGGCGCGAGCTGGACTGGCTCGGAGCTGTCGGTGGCGGGTGGCACGAACCGGAGTTGTTGCCACCATTGGATTGGGACATCTAAGGTGGCATTTAATTTATTTTTTTATTTTTTATTTTTTATTTTTATTTTTTGTTTTAAAAATCTCAAAATAAAAAAATAGAAAATGCTCTATTTTCATTATTTTGAAAATTTTCTTATTTTGAATTAAAAACGCTCAAAACGATTTTTTTGTCATTTTTTATTTTATATGTAAGCCAATTTTCTATTTTCTAAAATAAATTTTGAAAACACAAGTGACCAAATATGTTTTGAGCATTTTCCTTGTTTTCAAAAGTATAAAATGGAAAATAAGTTCAAAATAGAAAACAAAAAACAAAAATAAAAAACAAAAAATAAAAAAAATAAACCAAATGAGTCCTAAGTTATGAAAAAATTAAAAAAAAAACAAAAATAGAAATTATGGAGAGTGGCTTTTTGTGGAAATTGGCTTGTAAAAATATATGGTTCGATGATTACGTGGAAGAGATAGATTAAAAGAGGGACATGGATCGACAAATATAAAGAGAGAAAGAGAGATAGAGAGAGAGTGTAGCATGTCCCATTTAGTTTCAGCATGACAAGGAAACTTGGTCCGAGTTTACTTCCTTTCTTCTTCTTCTCCTTTTCCTTTTTTTTTTTTTTTTTTTTTTATAACTCATAACATAATTTGCATCACATCTCGACTAGTCTCTAAAATTTTAAAATTAAAAACTAGAGAAACTCTCTAATGATTCTAAGAAGATTTGACAAGTAATTTCTAAGAAGATTTGACAAGTAATTTCTAAGAAAAAAGTATTCAATCAACATTTCACACATCTATGTAAATTGACTTATGAAATTTAAATCGATAAGTCATTTTCCTTGATTTGTTAAAAAATATTGTACATTAAACAAACTAGGTTCGGGTTTAGTTCCTTATTGTCTCTTTTTCCATTAGTTCATCGTAATACGTAGCAATTTTGCAAATATACATAAATGCGTATATAGATATGTCATGTGCACATATCTCTCTCTATAAATAAATTTATACACTTATATATATATTGTTAGAATTATATTACATTAGTGCCCTTGAAAGCAAGTTTTTGTAATAATATTTTATTTTATTTTTCTGGTTATAATAAAACATTTATTTAGTTAAGCATACATTGTTTTATTGTCCCTTATTTATAAAGTATATGATTTAAGTATTGAGTATAAGATGTCAATACAGAAAGATTTAAATCATGAGTTTTATAAATTAAATTTATAAATTAAAGCAAATTCACAGCTATAAATGAAACGGATATTTCATTATGCTAAGGCTATAACTTTTCTACTTCTTAGTTGGGTGATTTATCTTGATCACTAAAGTAGTGACTTTAAGTAGGAAAGTTAATAAGTATATGTGATGCATATAAAAGGATTGTTATAAATTATGATCTGGTTAATAAATGTCATTGATCATAATTTACTAAATTTTTAATAAACTTAATAAACCTTAATCCTGAGTTTGTAATGGATTCACATTCATCAATTAAATCTATTTGAGTTATCACAAAATGAGATCTTATAAACGGTCAAAACCTCAATAACTTGGAGATTTAATTTAATGAATCGTGGGAACATATACTTACAAGATGGAATCCATTTTTAATATACTCACCTAAGTTATTTATCATTTTGATCATTAAATCTGTTACCACAGTTTATTTAATAAATTATTTATTGAATAACAATATTTATTTGTAAATTATTTACAAATATAGAAATATTGAGAATGATCAAAGTTTAGATAAATAGTGACTTAGGGTTAAATATGTAATTGAAGACACTTGACATTTAACCTAACTTAATTACGAGCTTGTAATGGAAGGTTAATTAAGTAGATATTATTGATCTAAGACCAAAAATTCATTTTATTAAAAGGCATTTTAATTAAATGAATTTTAACATAGACAACTACAGTACAGCCCATGGCCTTTAGTGGAATAGCCTGGGGTTAATTTAAAGGCTAATGGGATGTCATGAGATGACAGGACCCAAATCCTTTAAGTTAGACTAGGAATCCCTGTGCCTTCAATCCTCCAGCTAGCTTAACTTAATCTTAATGGGCCAGATCCAGTTGGCTTATAATTTGTAATTTATTTTATTTGAAAATTAAATTATAAATATTATAAATCACTAACGTATGTTTAGATAAGATAATAAGGTTAAGAAATATTCTCTTAGATTGAGAGATTTTATCATGATACCATATCTTCTAGATATATTATACGTTAGGAAGATATATACATTGGATATATATGTGAGAGTGGATAAGAGATAATTTCTATGGTTGAGAGATTTTCTTTGATATAGATCTTGTATCTCTCTTTGTATATGTCTTTTATATATAGATAAGCCATGAGATCTATAGAATGTGACCACACACCTCCATCTAAAGAGAGTTGAGAATAGCTTTGAAAGGTTGAATCGCTGAAAAGAAGGTGTTTCCATGGTGCATCTGAAATTTAAAAAGTTCAACCTTTAAACTGAGGTATTTTTCTCAACTCTATGCTGTGAAAACCAATAATTGGTATCAGAGCGTTTGTTAGATTTATAGCATAGTTTTAATTATGCATAGATGTGGCATTAATTTTTTTTTTTCTCTTGTGGATGTATGAAACCCTTAATTCACAATAGATATTTATTTATTTTCAAGGATGTAACAGGAAGGGTGGTTATTATTTTTTTTAGAACCATAATTTCCCTCTTGATCTTATTTTTCCAGCTCTGTAAATCTCTGTAATTGTTTATTTTTTTTTAGAGTCTGTAAATTTTTATCTTCGAGTCTATGTTTGTTATATTGTTATGAAATATTGTATGGACACTCGATTCATGAGATAGAGACCATACGGACACACAAGAGAAGAAGAAAAAGAAACAATAGCCGGGCTTGGTTGCGTGGACCTATAACTCAAATGAGGATATTAGTATGGTTGGTTCGGCTTGTGGTTGGCCCAATTGGGGTCTTTGGTGACCTGCGGCCTGAAGAGTGGAAGGCACAGCGTAAGGCTGGCTTCACACAGCAATCTGGCAATAAAAAAAAAAAAAAGACATATTTGGGCAACCCGCAGCAGAACCCACCACGGGGGCAGTCTTGGCTATAGGAACCCATGGTGGTACCGGGAGCTTGTGGGGGCCTACGAGAAACTGTAGAGGCGTCGACACTTTGGCGTTGGTAGCCGGCGTTGGTTGCGGGGCAACTCGTGGTGGGATCCGTGGAGCCTAACGTTGCACTCTGCAGTAGTTGTGGGGCAACCAGCGGCGGCAGCAGAGCAAAACGCTGTAGCTCGCAGCTTCGAACGGCCAAATTCAGATGCCTCGTCGGAGCAACATGACGTGGGCTATGTTGTTTTTCTTATTGGTTGCCGAATTTGGAAGTTGCCAGCGGTGGGTGCTTCACAGAATTTCTATAGCAAAATGAAAATTGGATTTTGGGAAGAGAGCTTTTTTGAAAGAGTTTTTAAATCCCTGGGCTATTTTGAAAATTTTTTAAAAGCCCTATTTTAATGTATGGGCTTAAATGAAAAGTTTTAAAATAATTGAGGTAAAACCAAAATTTCTCAAACTTTTAAACTTTTAAATTTTAAAACTAGCTAGGCAATGTTTTCAAAATTAATTTTTCAGCCCACAAGTTTTTTATATTTATAAAATTAGTTTATAAAATTTGAGAAATATCTAAAATGCCCTCAATCCAAATTCAATTCAAAATTCCAAAGGCCAAGAGGAAGCAAGAGCAAACAGTTGGAAGATGGACATTGACTATAAGAAGACTAAATTAGGTTTTTGGTCAACGTATTTTTTTTAAGAAAATTGTGAATTAAGGGTTATTTATTTATTTGATTATTTTTATCTACTATGAATGTTTGTTTTATAATATGTCATATAAATTTTATGGATGCCATATCTATCACGCCTCGGATTTTCATAACCCGAATATCCGAGGGTGACTTGAGATTATTTATTTTGGTATAAAAATAAGATGATAGCAACACGCCGTCACACTCCAAATTTTTCCTCCAAATTGGGATTGACTTGCAATAAAAATTTAAGGTATTCAAAATCCCTAGTTTATCCCAACCAATATGTATAAGTCATTAGACTGAATCATTTGATGGGATTCAACTACAGGGTACAAAATAAAAAAAATATAAAGAAATATTACAGAGCCATCTAAGTGTCCCAACCATGCGATTAACATTACATATCAAATAAAGTAACTAGGTCTAAACTTAATGATTACAATTATCCAATAATTATTATTACAGACCACAGTAATAAATAAAGTCTTCCAGTACTGTGCAGGAAAGAAAAAAAATAGATAGCTCTTCTGATGGAATATTTAAGAGAAATTAATCTCTTTCCAGCTCATCTTCAGTATCCCTGTGCTTAATATCCTGAAAAAAATATTTCCACAAGGGGTGAGCTACCAAAGCCCAGTAATCAGAATCTCCTTGGTGCTTATATGCAGTGGTTGTAATGCTACACTATATTAGGTAACCCACTACAATGAATGTGATTAGGTGGCATACTGTTTATGCAACAATTAATTCAATAGATCCCAACTGAATAATGTAAATTATACTTACAACGGTCCGATGAAACCGTCACCGTAACTACTATCTTACTTACATGTAGAAATAGTTAAATGTTGATGTGTGTACCACAATGAAATCTGTGTTGCAGTGGTAGGGATCTCAGATTCAGATCTTCAAGATCTCGGGATCAAACCCCGTAGCGATACAGGTTTCATTTTTTTTTAAATATTTCTCAAGAGTAATTAAATATAATTAAATAATTCTAAAACATCATTCATACATAAGCAAGAGAGGTTGCCAGTCATAGTAAAATTTTGGTAAAGGAGTTTAATCCAAATCCTCCTAGAATAATCATACTCCTATCCGCCTCTACCCCTAGCCTTAGGAACTAGTGACTTTACGGGCTTAGCATCCAATGCATTCCGACGGTATCATCTACCAAAAACTTAGCCGTCGCGACCGGCTACCTAACTGGCCAAGTCAGAAGGGAGCATCTCCCAAATACAATACATATGTTTCCATCTCCATTTAAAAGCCATTTCTACCCACACGTCAGCCCATTGCCAAAAAAAATAACTTTAGCACTGAGTGCCTTAATTTATTTTCACCCCTTGGCATTCCAAGGGTATCGTGTTTGGCAATCAGACATTTTTTTATAACAACCGGCAATGTTCCCGGGTGATGAATCCGAAGTGAGATTATTTAGTCACATACAGTATACTTTAAGTAATTTATTTCAATTCAAAATTTAATAATAATTCACAATAAATTAAAGATTAAACATAATCACCAACATTATTATCACAAAGGTAGGTACCACATGGTAAATTAACAAGTAGCAAGTAATTAAAAAAATTTAGAATTCGAATTAGTATTTTAGTTAATTCTTTGATAAGTTTGCCGTACTAGCCTTAATAAGAATAAAATTATTTCTAATGGTATATTAATTAAGCCGAGGTTGGCAGCTTAATGGGCGGGCGACCCTAATTGCGATTTGAAGTCGTGAGTTCGAACCTCATTGGCTGCGATCTCGGTTTTTACCTCTTTTTCTATTTTATTATTTTGTGGAATATAAAGATAGTAAATAGCTATTTGGACTTATATTTAATTTTAGAAAAATTTATAAGTTTTATTTTATTTGAATAAATTTTCAATCATCATCTCATTTATAACCAAACCCTTATCATAGGTTTTCGACTTCAAGATATTCACAAATATCCATAGAATTATTCCAATGTTTAGGAAGGTATTAAATAAATTTCATTAAATTCACCAAATCATAAAAATATAGTTATATAACTTGCTAGGTTGACAAAACAATGCCTAAAAGAATCAATTAGAATAAATCAAATTTATTTAAGGAAGACCAAATGAGGAAATAACAAGTCCATTGTTTCATTTGAGCATTTTTATCAAATACTTGGTTCTACTTAACCATTATAGTTTGAATAAGTCATCCAACTATCCATGATGAAACTGATTGTCTAAGTCAATTATCATAAATATTAGAGTGTCAAATAATATATAATATCCAGTTTAAAAGAATTTCATATCAATTGGAAGATAACTAAGTAATCTCAACTTAACAGTCTATTTCGGTATTATATCACAAAGTATAAGTGTTTTACTATATCAAGCCTTGTGAATAAAATTACAAATCAATATAATTTATTAACATGACAATAATTAACAGAAGGGAATTGGAATTTTAAATAAATCTTTAAACATAATATTCTAAAAAAAATCCAAACAAGCATCAATTAAAGGTTAAGTAAAGACAGCAGCTTAAAAGAAAATTTATATAAAATAGGACAAAACTCTGATATTTGTAAATTTTATATCTGCAGAAACTAGACTTTAGGACCTACAACTTTCATGTTTTACACTTTTTAAAATTCTAAAGTCTAGAGGTTCAAAAACAGTCTTGAATTTAGTTTGTTTAGAAAATACAGTTTTACACGTGCTCGGTATTTTGGGCATAACTTTGGACTCACAAATCGGATTGATGCAAATCTTTTTGGGTTGAAAAGCAAACTTAAAGGGCTACAACTATTATGTTTTAGCCGAAACCTAATTCTACCGTTTTAGGGTTTGAAAACACATCAAAACCTACAAACAGAGAGCTGTTAGTATACTGGATTACATCAGTCAAAGTTTTGGTTTCCCTACCCCCAATATGTGGGTATTATTTTTTTTATCACAATCAAGTTTCATACTTTAAACCCAGAAAATGCATCAAATACATTTTACGAGGTTCGTCATCCTACCTCAATGAAGATATTGGTGACCAAACCTATGAAGGAAAAAGGAGTTGAGCTCTAAACACCATTCAACTAGAAAATTCCAAGCCTTTCTTCTTTCTCTAAGCAACACCTAATCTCTAACCACACTAAATAATGATTTATATTTTTTTCCCTCTTATTTTTTTCTTCTCTTTGAAGGCACACAATTTATAAGAATCATGGGAGTGTAGAGAAAGTTATTGGTGGAGAAAATAACCTCCACTTCACGTGCTTCAAAACAACTAAGATAAGATCATGCATATACAATAGGTAGCATGATCCAAGAATCATGCTTGCTTTTTGACTATCTAACCATATAATTTAAGAAATGTGTTGGAGGATGGATGAAGATGGGTGGCATGATCCGGAATCATGCTAGCTTTTTGACAAATTAAACAAATTATTTAAAAGATGCTTTAAGTGTTTAAATCATGCTAGCTAAGTAATTTGGAAGAATGCTTTAAAGTCATCAATGTAGGGTCTTCTTTTTGACTAATTAGCCACCTAATTTGAGAGATTGTGAGAGATGTATGAAAGATGGAAAATGAACTTGCCGGGAAATAATTTAGAGCTACTATTCATGAGTCAACTCAATGAGTGATAAAGTGAGTTGAGGTGAGTCAAAGAAAAGGGTTGACCCATGGGTTAATGGACTTGGGTTGAACCAATTAGGTAATTATGCTAGGAATTGTTTGGATAAAAGTTTAGAAATTCTACATTAAAATCCCACATAGGGTGAAATTAAATTCAAAATCTTCTAACTAATTGATCATTCAAAAATTTTCAAATACCAATTTCTTAGATTTTTACTATAATAAATATCACCATCACACTTAAATTAATTAAGAAAAAAAATTCAAGTTATTACAACATCACATGTTCATGCATATTATTATTTTGATGTTTATTTCTAATGTGATTAGGATATAGGTAATCATTATTTAATTTTGTTAATTTATATTGACATAATCGATTAATTATTTATTTTATAAAATTAGATATTTAGCATGTCAATGAATATTTTTTTTTAAAATATTAAATTAACAAATTAAAAGCTCTAGGTTATAAAAAACTGAGTGGGAGAAGGTTTTAGGCATAAAACCCACAGCCTCCACTGTTAATCCTATAGTAAAATAATTATATCTTGTCTCAAATTTTGAAAGTTCAATACGGATGATATTAATCAGTATTGGTTACTGGATAGAATTTCCTTAAAGGATAAAATTTTAAATATTACTAAATAAAATTGACTACCCTACGGTAGCTTTTTTATTTGGGAAATATGAAAAATTGAAATAGTGGTTATAAACTCAACTTAGAATATTAATATCCTCCCTATGGAGTTCTTATTAAATTAATTCTAAGAGGCTAAAAATATCAGTAATTTATTATTATTTATATGAGATATCTAATAAATAATAATAAATAAATAAGTTGACTTGTCTAATTAGTGGCAAATTGACCACCTTACGGAGGCATATTTAAAGCAGGATTAGATTACCAATGCATAAAGTAGTTATAGAGTTCTAGTTATGCGTATTTTATGCAAAAGTTTTATGTTTTTAAAAATGTATCCTTATTTAAATTTATTTGTTTTATTCAGAAAAATATCTTTCAGCCCACTAGCACCACTTTTAAGTCAGAATAAATTAACTAGACCTAACTATACGGATTGGAAAAGAAATTTGAACATTGTCTTAACTGCGGAAGTGCATAGTTTTGTTTTGACTGATCCATGCCCTCCTAAACCTGATGTGAATGCGCCCCAAATGAACAAGATGTTTATAAGAAGTGGGTAAAGTCTAATGATATGGCAAGATGCTACATTCTGGCTTCTATATTTAGTGACTTGTCTAAACAACATGAGATAATGCCCACTGCTACTGACATGATGTTAAGCCTATCTGAGAGGTTCGTTGAAAATGATAGGACTCAAAGGTTGGTTGTCATCAATGAGATAATGAACACTCGCTAAGCCAAAGGGACTCCAGTGCCGGATCATATGCTAAAAATGATTGCACTGTTTCGGGAAATAGAGAAATTGGGTGGAACATACAACGCTGAAGAGCTGATTGATATGGTTCTAGCTACCTTAGCTCCCTCTTTTAAGCCATTCAAGCTTAACTACATAATGAGTAAAAGAGATTACTCATTGACTGAGTTGATGAATGAGCTGAAGGCAGCAGAATCAATTCTGACGCCTGCACTAAATGTTCATTTAACTCATGGGGCATCCTCTTCTGCTAATCCCAATCCTAAAGGAAAGGAATTAAGAAAAAGAAGAGCAAGTCTAAGAAAGTAGCTAAGTTAGGGGTGGCACAAAATTGAGTGAAGGAAAAGAAGCCCAAAGGAAAATGTTTTTATGGTGGGCAAAAGGGGCATTGGAAGATGAACTACCCAACATATTTGGCAAAGTCTACACAGGCCAAGGCCAAAGGGACAGTTGGAACCTCAGGTAACATTCTCGTCATTGAAACTTGTTTAGTGGTTGATTCTACAGATTCCTGCATAGTAGATTCTGGAGCCACTAATCATATTTGCAATTCATTGCAGGGGCTCCAGGAAACCAGGGCACTAAATGATGGAGAAGTCAGTCTTAGGTTGGGAATTGGTGCAACGGTTGTAACCAGAGCACACTACAACAAATCACACTTTCGGCGACCACTTTTCCCGACCAAATATAAATTTGGTCGCTAAAGGTGACTTTTCCTAACCAAATATAAATTTAGTTGCCAATAGTCACTTTTTCCCGACCAAAAAATGTTAGTCGCCAAAGGATAACTTTTCCCGACTAATTGGCCGCTAAATGGCAACTTTTCCCGACCAAATATAAATTTGTTCGTTAAAGGCGAACTTTTCTTGACCAATTGGTCGGCAAAAGTGTAAAAAAATTATTACAAAGAAAGTTAAAATAATTAAATAAAAATAATAAAATTTTAACACTTTTGGCGATCAATTGGTCACTAAAATAGAACTTTTCCCGACCAATTGGTCGGCAAAAGTGTAAAAAAATTATTACAAAGAAAGTTAAAATAATTAAATAAAAATAATAAAAATTTTAAACTTTTGGCACCAATTGGTCGCTAAAGGAGAACTTTTCCCGACCAATTGGTTGGCAAAAGTGTTAAAATCTTTTAATATACATATAAATATGTAAAATATATATACAAATGAAAGCTTGGCTAGTGGCCAAACACGCCAGCTTCCAAAGAGATGGCATGAGTTCGAGTCTCACTAACAACAACAAAAATCTCAAAATATAAGACGACACGCGGCACAATCATAGATCGACACGTGGCACAACACTAAGGTGCCATGTGGCATGATGACATGTCAACAAATAATGTCACGTGGCACCACATTTAAATTTTTATTTTTTTAAATTAATTTAAATTTTAATTCTAAACTTTTTATCGATCAATTGGGGGGGAAAGCGTACAATTGCCGACCAATTGGTCGGGGAAAACGTACAATTGCTGACCAAGTGGTCAGAAAAATGAAGAATTGCCGACCAATTGGTCGGCAAAAGATTTTGTATTTTTTCCCATTAAATATTCTTTGCCGACTAATTAGTCGGGAAAGGTTTTACATTTGCCGACCAAATGATTTTTTGGTCGGGAAAAGTTTCCCTGACGAGCCTTCGCCGACCAAATATCGACCAAATAAGTTTGGTTGGGAAAAGTTTCGCCGACTAAATTGTACCTTTTAGCGACCAAATTTTTGGTCGGCGATTGTGTGATTTTTTGTAGTGGCAGTGGGAGTCATTACTTTGTTTTGATGCATTTAGAATTTTAGTTTTAGAGAATTGTTTATTTGTACCTGAACTTATACATAATTTGATTTCGGTTAGTAGTTTGAATAATTATGGATATTCAGTTATTTTTTATTTTACCGTGGTAATCAAAAAGAATGAAATGTTTATTTGTTCTGGTATAATGATTGACAATTTATATTGTTTACATCCTAAAATGAACTCACTGTATGACACAGAGCTGAATAATGAAACTAATCACCATAAAAGAATTAAGCCATCCCAAACTAATAAAACATATTTGTGGCACCTGCGTCTAGGTCATATAAATCTAGATATAAAGATTGGTTAAAAGTGGACATTTGGATTCAATGGTTGTTGAACCACCACCAATATGCGAATCCTGTCTAGAAGGTGAAATGACCAAGAGACCTTTTGATACTAAAGGCAATAGAGCCACAGAACCGTTGGCATTAGTACATTCTAATGTATGTGGACCCATGAACATACAAGCAAAAGAGGTTTTTGAATATTTCATCACATTTGTTGATGATTATTCAAGGTATGGCTATGTGTATCTAATGCATCATAAGTCTGAAACTTTTGAAAAATTCAGAATCTTTCAGGTGGAAGTGGAAAAGCAATTAGGGAAACACATAAAGTCACTTTGATATGATGGAGGTGGCAAGTACCTCCTTAATGAGTTTAGGGACTATTTATTAGATAATGGAATACTTTCTCAATTAGCTACACCAGGGACTCCTTAGCAAAATAGTGTAATAGAAAAGAGAAATAGAACTCTGCTTGATATGGTGAGGTCAATGATGAGTTATTCAACACTACCCATCTCATTTTGGGGTTATGCCTTAGAAATAGCTATGTATTTTCTAAACTTGGTTCCATCTAAGTCAATTCCCAGTACACCCTTTGTGAGGGACTGTGAGGGATCTGCCCATGAGGGATTCTGCATGTAGGAGAATGAAGCAGAGGTGAAACAGAGAAGCAATACCTTCCATCCCACACTGCCTGGGTAGTGAAAAAAAGTAGCATATATGTAATATTCGATATCCATATAAATAAATGCATTTTAAAGTCGTGAGGGCACTGGATTTAGTGGAAACTTAGGGTTAAGTGTGCTCCAGTGGGGGCAGTATTGGGATGGGTGACCTCTTGGGAAGCAGCTTACCAAACCCAAAGCAGACAATTGTATATATGGATGCGGGTCATTACACCCTTACAATTGTATAATAGAAATAAACTTAGTTTACACCATATACACATTTGGGGTTCTCCAGCACATGTGCTGAAGGGAAAAGCGGATAAATTGGAACCCAGGTATGAAGTTTCCTTATTTATAGAATATTTTAAAGGAATGAGAGGAGGTATCTTTTATAGTCCTAAAGAAATAAAGTATTTGTTAGCATGAATGCCACTTTTCTTGAAGAAGACTATATGAGAGATTTCAAACCTAGAAGTAAGATAGTTCTTGAAGAATTATCTAGTAATATTAGTGCTATTCCTAATCAAATTAATGAATCAATTCTTAATCCAAAGTCTGTTAATCAACCTGAACCAGTTGTAGAGCATCAATCACCAATGCTCTGTCATAGTGGGAGGACAATTAGACGTCCATTTAGATACATGTTAATTGGAGAGTCTTATGGTAGTCTTTGATGAACATGAATTAGATCCTAGTTATGATAAAGCAATGAATGATGTGGATGTAGATAATTGGCACAAAGCTATGAAATCAGAAATGAGTTCTATGTATTCAAATAAAGTCTAGGTACTTGTAGACAAACCCAAGGGAACAAACCCATTGGATGTAAGTGGGTCTACAAGAGAAAGAGAGGGTAGATGGGAAGGTGGAAACCTTTAAGGCTAGGCTTGTTGCGAAAGGTTATGCTCTGAAAGAAAGTATCGATTATGAGGAAACCTTCTCGCCAGTAGCCATGCTTAAGTCTATCAGGATTCTCTCATCTATTGTAACAAATCTAGACTATGAGATTTGGCAGATGGATGTTAAGACTGTCTTTCTAAATGGTGATCTTAATGAAAACATTTATATGATGCAACCAGTTGGTTTTATAACTGAAGGCCAAGAACACAAGGTCTGGAAACTGTAGAAGTCTATCTATGGGCTTAAACAAGCTTCTAGATCATGGAACATTAGATTTGATCAGGCAATCAAATCGTGGTTTTGAACAAAATCCTGATGAACCTTATGTCTATAAGAGGATAGACGGTAGGTTGATAGTTTTTCTGGTCTTGTATGTTGATTATATCCTACTAATTAGAAATATATGGGAATATTATCAACAGTTAAAGTCTAGTTATCAAGCAAATTTGATATGAAAAACCTGGGAGAAGCCAGTTATATCCTTGGGATCAAGTTATTACGAGATTGCAAGAATAGGATATTAGGTTTATCCCAAACTACTTACATAGACAAAATACTGGTCAAATACTCCATGCAAGACTCCAAGAAAGGATTACTTCCTTTCGGACATGGGGTTAGCTTAACTCATGAACAATCTCCTAAGACTGCTTAAGAGATGGAGAGCATGAAACGAGTTTCTTATGCTTCAGTAATAGGAAGTTTAATGTATGCTATGCTATGCAGTAGATCAGATATTTGCTATGTAGTAAGAACGGTAGTAGATACCAGTACAATAAGCCATAGAATTGGGTTGCAGTAAAGTATATATACTTAAGTATCTTTAGAGAACAAGAGATTATATGCTTGTGTATCCTAGTAAAGATCTTATACCCATTGGGTATACAGATTCTGACTTTCAGGCAGATAGAGATATTAGAATATCCACTTTAGACTATGTGTTTACCTTGGGTGGTGGAGTTGTAAGTTGGAGGAGTGTGAAGCAAACATGCATCGCAAATTCTACCATGGAAGCCAAATGTGTAGCTGCTTCAGAAGCAGTAAAAGAGGTTGTGTGGCTTCGTAAGTTCCTTATGGAACTTAATGTGGTTCCTAGTGTTAATATGCCTATTGTTCTTTATTATGACAAAAGTAGGGCAGTAGCACAGTCAAAAGAACCCAGATATCACAAGAAAGAAAACATATAGAAAATAAGTATCATTTGGTAATAGACATAGTTCAGAAGGGTGAAGTGATTGTATCCAAGATTGCATTAGCAGAAAATTTAGCGGATCCATTCATGAAGACCTTAGCATTAAGAGCTTTGATCATCATGTTTATGCTACGGGTGTTCATCATGTGCTTGACATGCTTAGGGCAAATGGCAGATTGTTAGACTTATATTACATTAGTGCCCTTAAAAGCATGTTTTTGTAATAACATTTTATTTATTTTTAGTTATAATAAAATATTTATTTATTTAAGCATATATTATTGTCCCTTATTTACAAAGTATGTGATTTAAGTATTGGGTATAAGATATCAATACAAAAAAATTTAAAATAGTTTTATAAATTAAAGTAAATTCACAGCTATTAATGAAACGGATATTTCATTATGTTAAAGCTGTAACTTTTCTACTTCTTAATTGGAGATTTATCTTAATCACTAAAGTAGTGACTCTAAGTAGAAAAGTTAATATGTATATGTGATATACATATTGAAAAGATGTTATAAATTATATTTGGTTAATAAATGTCATTGATCATAATTTACTAAAGTTTTAATAAACTAATTAAAACCTTAATCCTGAGTTTGTAATGGATTCACATTCATCAATTAAATCTATTTGAGTTATCACAAAGTG
The DNA here is from genome assembly GCA_019916065.1 of Vitellaria paradoxa. Lineage (NCBI taxonomy): Eukaryota > Viridiplantae > Streptophyta > Magnoliopsida > Ericales > Sapotaceae > Vitellaria > Vitellaria paradoxa. The sequence continues at coordinate 17,651,942 of CM034233.1, read as the reverse complement.
AGATCTTATAAACGGTCAAAACCTCAATAACTTGGATATTTAATTTCATGAATCGTGGGAACATATACTTACAAGATGGAATCCATTTTTGATACACTCACCTAAGTTATTTATCATTTTGATCATTAAATCTGTGGCCACAGTTTATTCAATAAATTGTTTATTGAATAACAATATTTATTTGTAAATTGTTTACAAATATAAAAATATTGAGAATGATCAAAGTTTAGATAAATAGTGACTAAGGGTTAAATATGTAATTTAAGAGACTTGACATTAGCCTAGCTTAATTACGAGCTTGTAATGGAGGTTAATTAAGTGGATATTATTGGTCTAAGACCAAAAATTCATTTTATTCAAAGGCGTTTTAATTAAATAAATTTTAACATGGACAACTACAGTGCAGCCCAAGACTTTTAGTGGAATAGCCCGGGATTAATTTAAAGGCTAATGGGATGTGAGATGACATGGCCCAAATCCTTTAAGTTGGAGCTAGGAATACATGAGCCTTCAGTCCCAAGCTAGCTCAATTTAATCTTGATGGGCCAAGTCCGGTTGGCTTGTTACTTGTAATTTATTTTATTTGAAAAATAAATTATAAATATTATAAACCACTAACATATGTTTAGATAAGATAATATGGTTGAGAAATATTCTTTAGATTGAGAGATTTTATCATGATACCATATCTTCTAGATATTTATACGTTAGGAAGATATATAAATTGGATATATTGTAAGAGCGGATAAGAGATATATAATTTCTATGGTTAAGAGATTTTTTTTGATACAGATTCTGTATCTCTCTCTATATATCTTTTATATAGACAAGCCATGAGATCTGTAGAATGTGACCACACACATCCATTTAGAGAAAGAGTTTTTGGAAGGCTGAATCGTTAAAAAAAATATGTTTCCGCTGTGCATCTGAAAATTTTAAAGAGTTCAACCTTCAAACTAAAGTATTTTTTCTCAATCTATGCTATGAAAACTAACATATATATATATATATATACACACTCACAAGTCCATCGACAATTTATGTAATTGTATTGAAATTGAATTTGATGATGTGTGGTAGCAAGAGATTTCGAAATTTGTAGGCCGATGAGTTGCTTAGATCAAATGCCAATGAACACAATGTTTCTCTGATGCTTGAATGCCCTTATAGATATTCAACAACGGTATTAGATGTAAAGATTTTTATGGAAGTCAAGCACCTTAAAAATAAGAGTATAATAAATCTTTAATGGTAAAATTTTTGTATAAAAATAGTTGTTAATATAAAATATTAAAATGTTAATATTTCTCTTTTAAAAAAGTAATACATGATAACATTAGAGTAAAAGTTGCAAAAAGTTTCATTTTTTTTACACTAAACCACCCTCAGTTTGAAATATTAAGGATTTAATTTACGTTTAAAACCGAAGAATTAAACCATTCGAAAATCTTTGCTTATATGAGCAATTTTTGGGAGAAAAAAAAAAGAAAAGAATAGAAAGAGAAGCAAATATAGCTTGCACAATCCTTCAAATATAGGAGGGTGAATTGGCTCTTATTTTCAAATACGCGGCTTCTTAAATTAATTTGGTCAAATTCTTAAATTGAAAATAAATTTATTTTTATCTACTTTTTAAAAGATGCTGATAATATTATCATGATGATTAAAATAATCTAAATCACTATGGATAATTTTGAGATAATTTATTACAAATTTTTATATAAAGATGATTTATTTTTAACAAATTTATGTATAAAATAATATAGTCATATAACATTTATATATAAAAAACTAATATATTGATTATTTTTACACACAAAAAATATTTAAATACTTCTTAATGAATACTCTAACAACGCTTTCAATTCTCTGTTTTTTTTTTCCCGTACCCTCTCCCTTTTGAATTATGTAATAACTCTACCCCACATCTTAGATATTTTGAGCACAGAAAAAAAGTCAAGCGTCGTATGGGGCACACTTCCCCCGCGATGGTGAAGTTAACCGGTTCAGACAAAGACCACAACCCCACATCCCCTTTATTTGGGAAAAAGATAAATTAGGTGAGACATCTAGTCCCATGATTTTAGGGAGGTTGGTTGATTAACTTTTACAGAACTTTATCAAATTTTCATTATTTTTTACAAATTTATACTTGTTCTCGTTTCTCTTGTATTTAATTCGAAATTCTCAATTTTATAAAATTTTATCAACTTTTATCAACTTTTTACTAAGTTTTCTATAGGAACCATTTGAATAGATAGGTAAAACCATGTTTTAACGAATTTGCTCAAAATTTTTGAATTTTATCAATTAGAGATGTGCACGAGTCGGTTCGGTTTAAGTTCATACTTAATTCAGTTTCAAACAAAGTTTTTTCATTTCTTAAAAAATTAGACCGAAATCGAACTGATTTAAATTAAAAATTGAATCGAAAATATCGAATTGGGTTGGTTCGATTTTCTAGTTAGGCAAGTTTACTTATTTTTTGTTCTTAAGTTAATGTATTATAGATTAATATAATATTATAAATATTATCTTATATATATAAATATATTATATATTTTTGATTGGTTTCGAATCAGGTTATTTTAGGTTCAGTTTCATTTAGTTTGGTTCTTTTGTCTACTAACTTGAGAATTGAACTAAAAATATTCAAATTGACATAAACTAAAGTGGTCGAATTGATCCGATTTTTGAAGTGTTCGGTTTTTTGTGCACCCTTAGTACTAACCAAACGTAAAAACGTTAAAACCCAACTTATTTTTCATTTTTTTTTGGGACCAAACGCCCCCTCAAGATTTGTTTGGTAGCATAGAAGTGATCAGTTTATATATATATGTATATATATGACATTGTTTTATTATGTTTTGATTTTTTTATTTGACAAATTTTAGGTAATATACAAGATACTAGCAATAATCTGTGTTTACGGTACTATGAACAAAATTAATATTAAGTTTCTTATACAGTTGAAACTTTGAACAAAAAGTTTAAATCAAAAAATTATGATAATCATGAGCATTATTTTTTTTCCAAATTTTAAGTGCTAGCAAAGGTTTCAGGAGGCTACAATAGAAAAATTAAGGGTTAAGATTTATTTACATTTTAATGACATTTGCATTGATTGTAGTCTTATTAGGATATTTTAACTTTTATTTTTATTTTGAAAATAATTTTAATTAAATTAAATTGAAACCATTGGATTAATTATAAACAAACCTCAACCCTTGATTTTCCACTACAGCTCATACCGTGAATTTTTTCACCCCTAACAACTATTACATATGTTTTGGTATCTCTCTCTCCAATTAATTTTTGATAAATGCTATAAAAGAAAACATAAATTATGTTGCTTAATTTAGAAGGTACAACTTTCTTCTAAAAGCTATAATTGGAAAGAATTTAAGTTGGTAATTTTGATTTGCATATAATTTCTACCCAATTTCAAATGTGCAAGCCATTTTGTGATATAGATGATAGTGGAGTCCACTAAAATAAAAATTAAACGGGAAGTTAAAAATATAAAAATAGTCTCAATCATTAAATGAAAAAAAATAATTCTTATTCATTATATCTTAATTTGTGAGAGTAAAATTTTCGAAAAACCGTATTGTTTGTTTAAAGTATGTCTGGAGTGCTAAAAAATGAATTTTTTTATAACTTTTATTTTGGTGTTGTGTGTTACTTTTGGAGAAAAAAAAAGTTAGGTGATTAGTAAAAACTTGCAAAAATTGAAAAAAGTTTAAAAAATTTGATAAAGATTAAAGAAAGTTTGTAAAAAAAAATTTGGGAGAATGGTTAAAGAAAGTAGTAAGTAAGAAAATTTTGACTTTTTTGGGATAACACCAAACGGACACTTAGGAGCCGTTTGGTAATGCTGTTATTTTTTGTTTACATTTATGGGTTTATATTTTTCATTTTTTTATTTTCTGTTGTTGTTCTTTTCTAAAATGAAAACTAAAACTGCGATTGGAAATACAATTTTTTGTTTACAATTACAAATTTTTTATTTTTATAAAATATTTAATTTTATTAGTTTTTAAAAATTAATTGAATTTAATAAATATATTTTATATTAATTTAATTTAATTATATTATTTATTAAAAACAATTGAATAAAATATAAGTATTATATCATTTAATTCAGTAAATATAAAATATGTTCATTATAATTTAATTATATTACTTACTAAAAATAATTTAATAAAATATATTTCATAATAATTTGAATAATTTAATTATGATATTTATTAAAAATAATTTAATAAAATGTATTTAATATTAGTCAAATTAATTATTTTAAATTAATTACTAAAATTAAATTAAATAATTTAGTCATAATATTTATTAAAAATAATTTAATTAATATATATTTTATTAAATTATTTATTAAATTAAATTAATATATTTTATTTTATTTTATTTTATTATTTATTAAAAATAATTTAATAATATATATTTCCTATTAATTATATTAACTAATTTACTTTAATTATTTATTATAAATAAATTATAATATATTACATATTAATTTAATTAATTTAATTATATTATTTATTAAAAATAATTTTATTTTAATAAAATATTTGAATAAAATAATTTATTTTAATATGGTGTAACAAAAATGGAGAAGATATTAGAATTAACAAAACGTTTGCAATAGAAAAAAAAAGAGTAAAAATTTTTTTCTGTTTACATTTTCTGTTTAAGTTTTCACTTTTTTGGAAACAAAAACATAAACAGATATAACAAACATGTTTCTATTGTTAGTTTACAAAATTCTGAAAACATAAACAAAAAAAAGAAAATAAAAACGTTACTAAACGGATTCCTAAAATCTTATTGTTGGCATTGTGTAAGCAAAGTAAGAAACTTATATTAAAAGGCAGATCAAAATTACTTAGGGGTCATTTGGTTTGTTTTTTATTTTTTATTTTCTGTTTTGAGCTCATTTTTCATTTTGTGTTTTTGAAAATAAAGAAAACAGTTCAAAATTCATTTGGTTACTTTGTTTTCAAAATTTGTTTTCGAAAATTGAAAATGAGTTTACATGTGAAAAAAAAATGATAAAAATTCATTTTGAAAGTTTTTAACAAAAAAAAAAAGAAAATCTTAAAACAAGGAGAATAAAGTATTTTCTATTTCCTCGTTTTAAGATTTTTAACACATAAATAAAACAGAAAATACAAAATATAAAAGTAAATCAAATGTCACCTTAGCTTTTTTCATATGTCATCAATTACTTTAAATAAAAAATTCATTAATAATATTTTATTATAAAATATTATTGATATATTATTTCCTGATATACTTCTCTGAAGACCCAAAGAAAAAAAAGAAAAAGAAAAAAAATTATGGTCAAATTGTATTTTCCATGCAACAGAAAATGGAAGCCCTATTATTGACCTTTTGATTAAGAGGTGTTTGGTGCGTTGAAAATAGTTAAAAAAATTCTGAAAATATCTAAAACCTCTAAAATTTTTTAATACTTTTTGTACTCTTTGTATTTCGTAAAATTTTTATAAATGTTATATATCTAAAGATTCCAATAATTTTTACAAATTTCAATAATATTCCACAAACTCTTATAACTATTTTACAATTTCAAAAAATTTCCAATAACTTTAAATAAATTCTTACATAAAATCGTTCTGACGGACCAAAAAAAAAAATCGTTCAGGCAATTTTTCTTCAAAAAGTTGACGCAAAAGTTAAAAAGTTTTACTGTTCATCTCTGATAAATGTGATTTTAGACATCAAAAAATTACCCAAACCATATTTTTCGTTATTTTTCATCATTCCAAACAACCCTAATTAGAGTTTCTTTGAGTACCATACCAAGCAGTTAATTGGGTGGGGGAAATTTGGTTTCTCCGGCTTAGAGTGATCAATAAGTGAAACTACCGCTGTCATGTATTAAAAATATATTCGAAGGATCGTGTATTTTGTGTAGTGTACAACTCTTTATTAGACCCCACAATAACATCTCATATTAGACTCTTTCAACATTTTGACTATTTAGCCCACTTCTCCCAGAATGAAGAAAAAGAAAATTAGAATGTTCAAACTCTGACAATAAAATTAGCCGACGTGAGTTGGGTAATGCCAATACTTTTTCTCAACAACTATTGGAATGGGACAATAGCGTTGCGTACTGCCCAAATATACTTTGTCAAATGGTAATCTTTTCTTGAAAGAAAATTATCGCTCAATATTTGTTTGTATTGAGGAAGAGTGCTTTATGATCTCTCTAACAAGTTAAAATATATGTATGGTATCATTAATTCATTGTGTAATTATAATATGTGACAGTTGTCTATTTTGTAAATGAGAAAGGTGAAAGCGAAAATTAGTAAAATTATAAACACGTGAGAAATATAGATTTACTATAATTAGAAAGTAATACCGTTTTGAAGATAAAAGCAATTGTTTGATTGCTTTACTTTTTTATCGTAATCAGAATATAAATTTTTACACTAACGATGCATTACAATATGTATTTTATTATTTTGTAATTCAATAAGATATAAAAAGTAATATTTATTGACGCGTATCATATTTTAAAATTATGTCTAATTTTTTTTTCATCTCTAATAATCAAAATTAAACTCAAAATTATATGTGATGTATTGGGGTTGGTTTGGTTGGAGAGTTTTACTCGAAATAGGATTGGAAGGAGAAGTCATTGAAGAGAACCAGATCATCTAGAACTGAAATATCTAAGAGATGGATACTTGACTTGTGGCCTAAAACAGAGAAGCTGGCTTCAGGCTTCTGAAGTACCAATTCCATTGCTCAAAGGGAAAAGGTGGGTCACCACTCACATCAAAATCATATACTTTGAGCACGTGCTTTATTTCCCACATGGGTCAAGTTGTACATATCGATCCATAATTAAATATTCCCCCAAATACCAATCTTTCTTTTGTATCTAATCTCTTCGATATACATATATATGAATAAAGAGAAGGAAGCATCCTAGTATTGAGCACCAAAAGATGGGCCATCTCCAACTGAATTTACTTCTCCTAATATCCAGTGCTGCTGCTGCCATGGTCTGTTGTCTGAACCATCCTCAACAGTGTAATTCCCAAGGAAAACACTGCTGGGTTGCTTCCCTATACAACACTTACCAAAACTCTTCATTCATAGACCACATAACCAGGCTAGCTAATAATCCGAGGGCAGTGGATTGGGTGAGGAACATAAGGAGGGAAATTCACAAGAACCCAGAACTCGCCCATCAAGAATTCAACACAAGCGCCCTTATTAGGAGCGAACTGGACCGGCTTGGAGTCGGGTATCAGTGGCCCGTGGCACAAACCGGAGTCGTAGCCACCATTGGGTCCGGTTCCCCTCCCTTCGTTGCTTTGAGAGCAGACATGGATGCTTTGCCCATTCAGGTTAGTCACTGTTTAGTGTTTAGCAGGAGAGTAATTTTAGCGTTTATCCTTTTGAATCTCGTCTCTATTGAAGTTATGCTATTATGCTAGAATGTTAATGTGTTAGGATAATTTTATAATTATAATACATATAAAAAAATATTTCCGTTTAAAATGGCAAATTTTACAAGTTTTCACGTTGATTTAAAAAAAAAATTTATTCTAATGGTGCTAATTAAGAATTTTCTGGACACGTACAGTAGTGGGTAACCATACATATTTTTATCAAGGGACCCACGAAAGAGTGTGGTTCGTTTCGATGACTGCTGTTTTGTTTGACTAACCTTATATGAGATTATAATATTTCATAAAAAGTTAACAAGAAATGTTTAAGAGGTGGAAACCGACTACTGGTCCAAATTATATTAATAACGCCCAAGTTTGACAAGAAATGTTTAGAACAGAATTTTATCTGTTAAAAAATTGTCGGCCGGTATTATCTCTTTATAGCCACTTCACCTTCACATTTCTATTGTCCATCGACAAAATAGAACTTGAAAGTCTAAAATATTGCGTGATGATATTAATATATATATATATATAGAGAGAGAGAGAGTAGACTTTTGCGGGAGAATTAAATAATTCTCTCTTAAGCTTCTACCTGTTTCTAAATTTTTGATTGGTCGAGGAAGAAGAATAGTCGTCTATTGTACGTTCTCTGTTTGGATGAGATAAAAGAACATTCTTTTGGTTTCTTCCTTATACAATGGGAACGAAGGTGAGCAGAAAAAATAAATAATGAAATTGAGTAGTAGTGTAGTTGGTTTGTGACGGGTATATAATACTTGATTGAAATTGCATTTATAGCCATTGCTAGTGTTTTAGGGATGAAGGTAGTGAACCAAAATAATAATAATAATAATAATAATTCAAAAAAATCAATTAAATCAATTCAGTTTAGTTTTGACTGAATTAACCGAATGCTTACCCTAGGCCTAACTATAGAAGGAGATTGGAAAAAAAAAAAAAAAAAATCTTATTTTTCTGCCATCTTTAGAAAGAGCAGAGAAAGACCTTGAATTCATGAGCTCCAAATATCAAATCATAGATATAAAAAGGGCTCTATGGTACGTTACATTTCATATGCAATTATTGATCTTCGCATCTATAATGTTAGGAGAGGGTGAGTTATAAATACACACTTAACTTTTTCTAGCAATTTTTAATTAATGTTAAACGAATTACAGTAGCTAAGTTACGCATATTAAAATTTTGCAAATGCCAGCATGGCTGTTCAATCAATCAAGCAAATAAATAATAAAATAATTTTAGAACACAGGGAAAAAAAAAAGGATAATAAACATTGTCATATAATAAGGAAAACACTTAACGAATAAAGGTCAAAATTCTTCAGTTCATATATAAATCACTATGCCAAACTCGATTACATGTTGGACCATGTATAGTAGTATATATAGTCTAATTTTTATTAATTCCTTGAATACGTCGATCACAATAGACGTTTTACCAATACATGATAAGGAATGCGTTCCTTCGCCACGCAACTATTTTTCAAATTCGTTCAAACGCGTCACGCTTAAAATGTTTAATAGATTAATTCTATCTAAGATAGGATAAAAACTATTTTATAGCGTCTAATTAATATTCTCTCTATTTAAAAACAATATAGAAATACTTCTTAAATAGGCACAGAAAAGATATATGTAAAACGAAACTTTCAAATTAGGAATTTCTTCATTTTAATTTCCCTACTCGCTGTAGCGAGCTTCCAACGGGCATAAGTCTCACTTGGTCAATCTCATCAACTTGGCAAAACACGATTTTGAATTTTTATAAAGCATCTCGCCAATCCAATAAGATACACATTTAGTCAATTTTTGGTGAGCACTTTGAAACATACATTTGGGATGTTCTATTCAATCAACCCCCTTAGTCATTTAATCCGTTCCAGTTGCTGCAGGCTAATTTTATACTATCATCAAACCTATATAGTTGAACACCCTAATCGAATGTTTAAAAATACCAACTCAACAACATTATTTTGTTTACAAATCACTAATTACAAATATTTTTCATATATACGTAGGAAATGGTGGAGTGGAGCACAAAAGCAGAGTAGATGGGAAATGCATGCCTGCGGACATGATGCTCATGTTGCTATGCTCCTTGGGGCCGCAAGAATACTGCAAGAACTCCGAGATGAATTACAGGTAACAATAGAGGAATGATATATTATCAGGATTTTTTATTCAAAAAAAATAATAATATAACCAATATGTAAACCCTAATAAAATTTATCATCATCATCATCACCATATGTTTCAGAATTTTTTATTCAAAAACAATAATGTAACCAAAATGTAAACCCTATTAAAATTTATCATCGTCATCATTATACAAATGCTATTGTGACATTGTTTTCACTATAAAATATGCACCAACACTACGATATAAAATAATATTTTTCTGTAATGATCTAATAGAGTCCATCTATATATATATAATGCAGGGGACGGTGGTTCTAATATTTCAACCAGCAGAGGAAATAGGCCAAGGAGCAAAAGAGATGATCCGAGAAGGCGTGCTGGAAAATGTAGAAGCCATCCTTGGGTTGCATGTGGCGGATAAGTATCCTATTGGCTCTGTTTCAGCTCTGCCAGGAGAGTTTCTCGCTGGTTGTGGCAGCTTTAAGGCAAAAATCTCGGGGAAAGGAGGTCACGCAGCTATTCCACACAACTCCATTGATCCCATTTTGGCTGTTTCTTCATCTGTCATTAGCTTGCAGCATATCGTCTCAAGGGAAACTGACCCTTTAGACTCACAGGTATATGTATATTTTCGCCTCAATTTTCACTGTATTCTTCAGATGATTTCATTCATTGCATCAGGCAATCTGCTGTCCGTGAATTTAAAGTCACTAAGTACCGTTTGAAAGTTTAAATTTTAACAAATTTTAATCTTTTTTTATTAAAAATTACTAATTGTAATTTTTGGTACGTTGATGAAATAAATAGTAATTTTTAGTAATTGTAGTAACTTTTGGATGTTTGGTAAAATTTTTGATAACTTTTGATAATTTTAATAACTTTTAATAATTTCGGAATTAAGTAAATTGTCGTAACTTTGTGAAAAAATGATAAAATTTTATATTTGTCAAACACCCGAAAAGTAGAATTTGATAATTTTCCAATTGAAAATTGAGTTGTCAAGCGGTGCCTAACAGGTGTTAAATTTCCTTCACCTCACAAGAATTTAATAATGCAGGTGGTCTCTGTATCGATGATCAATGGTGGTTCTGCATTTAATGTCATTCCAGACTCAGCCACCATAGCTGGTACTTTTAGAGCTTTCAGCAAGAAAGGCTTCTTCGCACTTGGAGAAAGAATACAAGAAGTATATTATATATATATATATATATATCTAAATTGATCTAAACCCCCTCTCACATATATGTACCAGGACTTTCTCTTTATTTGCTAACATTTTTTTACTACATTTTTTTTGTTCAACTCAGGTTATAAGAAGGCAAGCAACTGTACACAGGTGTTCAGCTGAGATCGACTTCTCTGGAAACGAACATCCCTCCATTCCCCCAACTGTAAATGATAAACAAATATACGAACATGCACGAAAAGTCGCCAGTATGATTGTAGGGGAAGAGAACACAAAGTTGGCTCCTCGGTTGATGGGGAGTGAAGATTTGCATTTTACCAAGAAACGGTTCCGGGAACGTTCCTGTTACTGGGCATAAAAAATGAGAGAACTGGATCTGTATATCCAGCACACAGTCCCTATTTCACCATTGATGAGGATGTGCTTCCCATAGGAGCAGCAATACATGCAGCGTTTGCTTATTCTTACCTTTCCTTTTCCCTAAACAAATCCTACATCCAAACACAGCCTTGCTAATTCTCACAGTTAGTCCATCAATCAGTAATTTAATTTTCTTGGATCATTCTTATGTAATTCTGCATCTCATGATCGTTTTTAGTAACGATCTTTAAACTTTAAGCTCGATCAGGGGGCATAAGAGGAGAATGCAAGAAGGTAATGGTACAAAATTGTCTTGTACAGATTCGTATACTATTTTATAAAATTTTTCCTTTCTTCTTCATCTTCTGGTATTTGGATCAGTTTGCAAAGATGGTGACATTTCTTATTCCTTTTCTAGTCTCGATATTCATATCATCATATTTCCATTCAATTGAGACACTAGTTGTGACAACACCAACATTGTACAGTTTATCCTTAGATTAATTAAGTTATTTTATTACTTAATTAAGAATAATTTTGTAACTAATGTTCTGTCTGCGTGTAGTTATAGCTATTTTGAGGAGAGAATCTAGAGTTAGTTTTGTTTAAAAATAAAGCTTTATTTGGTGAGTTTATTTTGATGCACTATTAATGTAAATATTATTTACAGAAGTAAATTTCAAAACATAATGTATGTCCATTAAAGTTATTCTTAATGTCTTGTTAAGTTATAAAATGACAATGTGTCATGTTCTGGCGTTTCGTATATGCAAAAAAAATTAATTACCGTAGCGGTGTATAAAAATTAAAACTGAGAATATATCAAAATTAGACCCTTGTTTGATTCCTAATTTATAGGATAATTAGAGAGTATATTTATCCTTACTACTTAGGTCTTTTATCTTTTACAGGTATCTTCTGAGAAATTTAAATTAGTTTGAAGTTTTTTTTGAATTAGGAATATATGATTGTAAATGTAAACTCAAAAAATTCTCTTGTAATTTTATTAAGAAATCAAATTAATAATAAAAAAAAAATTAGAGTATTCCCCACTACTTCATAGATAGTCCTTGTTACTTTTGATATGAAATTCCATCAACTATTTGATCTTTGCGCTACTTCATCCTATGCCTCGTATGGGGAAATATTAATGAGAATAATTATTAATTTTCACTTTCACAATTTTTATTTGTTTTACAAACTTAAATTCCATTTAATTTTTCATGAAGAATTAGTACATAATCCAAAACAATCAGTTTCAGATGATCACAGTGCAGACAAAAAATGGTGGAAGTAAATAAAGTTTTAGGGGGGCTTCAAACCATTAATAACATTAATTATTAAACTTGTTGAAACATACACAAGATTGAACCAAACAAGGGTAGAGATTACATATTCAGAAAGTTAAACATAAAGGGCTAGACCGATCATCAATGACCCCCCAAAGACACAAAGCAGAGAACAAAGTGAAGGAACACAAACAAACAAACAAACAATCTATGAGTGAAGTTTTCAGTTCAAACTTCAAGCCCTTTCCTTGAATAAGAGAAATGAAACAACAAAAGCCAGGAGTCCAACCAGGGGTGATGGAAGGGAAGCGAGGGTTCTTGTAGAGTGATTGGGGGAAGGGGCCTTGGAACCCTTATCCGGCGGGTCCCCGCCGTATTGTGCTGCGGCAGCGATCACCAGAGCTGCAAAACAAGCAGCCATCAACTTAGCAGCTGAGTACCCAAAAGCCATGCCTGATCTCTAATGCCTTAATTATTTGGTGAACACGAGTGGCTAGCGGATATGATATATATATATATCTATGCTTGGAAGGGTCGCTACTGATTAGCTTCTTTGCATCCTTCGTGCTTATATATACACAATAGATACACACACGTACAAATTACAATTAAAGGTGATGTATGATTTACCTAGGCCAGTTGGCGTCCGTGGTTGATCATAGGCGGGGCCGGCCATTGATTTGTAGTTGCATATATCGATCGCAGTATTATAAATTCTTGTTTACGTGATTTTGATGTGCAGAACTAACCCTAAATGATGGCAGAATTAGATATAAACTATGACATACATATTTGTGTACACATATGAATCTGTATTTTTCTGGCTTGCCGAGAAACCAGAGCAAAATCGAATGTTTAAAATATTTTAGGGTTAATTATTGTTAGTTTTTAATAGCATAAGATTGAGAAAAAAAACCATTAGAAGGTTGAACTCTTTAAATTTTCAAATGCACAACGGAAGTACCTTTTTTTTAGCGTTTCAAAGCTATTCTCAACTCTCTCTCTAGATGAATGTGTGTGATCACATTTTCACATAACCTGGTTTATCAATATATAAAAAGATATATATAGACAGAGATACAAAATTTGTATTAGAGAAGATCTCTAACCATGTAGATTATTTCTTATCTACTCTCACATATACATATCCAATCTATATATTATCCTAACGTATAATATATATTTAGAAGATATGATATCTTGAGAAAATCTCTCAACCTGATAGAATATTTCTCAACCATATCATCTCATTTAAATATATGTTAGTTTTCTATAATTAATTTTACAAATAAATTATAAATAATAAGTCAACTGGACTTGACCCATCAAGATTAAATTAAGTTAGTTTGGAGACTGAAGGCTCATGGATTTCTAGTTCCAATTTAAAAGATTTTGGGCCCTATCATCTCATGACAACCCATTATTTTTTAAATTAACTCAGGGCTATTCCACTAAAGCCCTGGATTGCATTCTAGTAGTTCATGTTAAAATTTATTTATTAAAATAACTTTTAATAAAATAAATTTTAGTCTTAGACTAATAATATCCACCTAATTAACCCTCTATTACAAGCACATAATTAAGTTAGGCTAAATGTCAAGCCCCTTAAATTACATATTTAACCCTAAGTCTCTATTTATCTAAACTTTAATCATTTTCAATATTTCTATATTTGTAAACAATTTACAAATAAATATTGTTATTTAATAAACAATTTATTGAATAAACTGTTATCATAGATTTGATTATCAAAATGATAAATAACTTAAGTGAGCGTAACAAAAATGGATTCCATCTTGTAAGTATATATTCCCATGATTCATGAAATTAAATCTCTAATTTATCGAGGTTTTGATTGTTTATAAGATTTCATTCTGTGATAACTCAAATAAATTTAATTCATGAATGTGAGTCAATTACAAACCCAGGGTTAAAGTTTATTAAATTTATTAAAGTTTTAGTAAATTATGATCAATGACATTTATTAATCAAATCATAATTTACAACAGTCTTTTCAATATGTATATCATATATGCATATTAAGTTTTTTACTCAAAGTCACTACTTTAGTGATCAAGATAAATTACCTAATTAAGAAATAGAAAAGTTACAGTTTAACATAATGAAATGCCCGTTTCATTAATAGATGTGAATTTACTTTTATTTATAAAACTTGTGATTTAAATCTTTCTGTATTGATATTTTATGCCCAATACTTAAATTACATACTTCATAAATAAGGGGGAATAATGTATGCTTGAATAAATAAATGTTTTATTATGACCAGAAAAATAAATAAATAAAATTTCATTACAAAACATGCTTTCAAGGGTACAAAAATAATGTAAATCTAACAATTATGTACTTTGAAAATAGATGATATTATATTCAGTATGTTTAGAATGACAAAAAATAAGATAAATTGAGATAAAGTGATATAATTTGTAAATTATAAAATAATTTCTTCTTCTTCTTCTTCTTGTACTTGGATCAGTTTGCAAAGATGGTGACATTTCTTGTTCCTTTTCCATTCTCGATATTCATATCATCATATCTCCATTCAATTGAGACACTAATTGGGACAAGACTAACGTTGTACAGTTTATCCTTAAATTAATTAAGTTATTTTATTACTTAATTAAGAATAATTTTGTAACTAATATTCCGTTTGCGCATAGTAATAGTTATTTTGAGGAGAGGATTTAAGAGTTAGTTTTATTTAAATATAACGCTTTATTTGATGGGTTGATTTTGATGCACTATTAACGTAAATATTGATTCCTAATTTATGGGATAATTAGAGGGTATATTTATCCTTGCTACATAGGTCTTTTCTATTTGACAGGTATCTTCTCAGAAATTTAAATTAGTTTGAAGTTTTTTTGAATTAGGAATATATGATTATAAATGTAACTCAAAAAATTCCCTTGTAATTTAATTAAGAAATCAAATTAATAAAAAAAAAAAATTAGAGTATTCCCCACAAGTTCATAGTCCTCGTTACTTTTGATATGAAATTCCATCAACTTTTTGATCATTGCGCTACTTCATTCTATGCCTGGTATGGGGAAATATTAATGAGAATAATTATTAATTTTCACTTTCACAATTTTTATTTGTTATACAAACTTAAATTCCATTTAATTTTTCATGAAGAATTAGCACATAATCCAAAACAATCAGTTTCAGATTATCACAATGCAGAAAAAAAATGGTGGAAGTAAATAAAGTTTTAGGGGGGCTTCAAAACATTAATAACATTAATTATTAAACTTATTGAAACATACCCAAGATTGAACCAAACAAGGGTAGAGATTACATATTCAGAAAGTTAAACAAAAAGGGCTAGACCGATCATCAATGAGCCCCCAAAGACACAAAGCAGAGAACAAAGTGAAGGAACACAAACAAACAAACAATCTATGAGTGAAGTTTTCAGTTCAAACTTCAAGCCCTTTCCTTGAACAAAAGAAACGACACAACGAAAACCAGGAGTCCAACCAGGGCTGATGGAAGAGAAGTGAGGGTTCTTGTAGAGTGACTAGGGGAAGGGGCCGTTGAATCCTTAGCTGAGTACGTGCCCCCACCGTATTGTGCGGCGGCAGCGATCACCAGAGCTGCAAAACAAGCAGCCGTCAACTTAGCAGCTGAGTACCCAAAAGCCATGTCTGATCTCTAATGCCTTGATTATTTGGTGAACACAAGTAGCTAGCGGAAATGCTTGGAAGGGTCTTGATTCGTTTGCTACTGATTAGCTTCTTTGCATCCTTCGTGCTTATATATACCCAATAGATACACACACGTACAAATTACAATGGTGATGTATAATTTACCTAGGCCAGTTGGTCTCTGTGGTTGATCATAGACGGGGCCGGCCATTGATTTGTAGTTGCAAATATCGATCGCAATATTATAAATTCTCGTTTACGATGATTTCGATGTGCAGGACTGACTCTAAATGATGGCAGAATTAGATATAAACTATGACATACATATTTGTGTACGTATATGAATCTGTATTTTTCTGGCTTGCCAAGAAAACCAAAGCAAAGTATTATGTTTAAAAGATTTTGGGGGCAGTTATGTACTTTGAGAATAGAAGATTTATTATATTATTAAGTTAGGGCAAATCAAAATATAATGATAGAAGTATTATATTTCCACTTTAACTTTAATTTTTATTTGCAAGTTATGATTCTTATTTGGATTAGAATTTGTGGACACAAAAATATAATAATTTTTATTATACTTAATATTAGAACAAAAAAAATATGTAATTATACGTCTTATAAATTTTTTAATTTTATTCTATATTTATTTTTGTCATCATTATTACTAATATTACAGTCTGATTTTTTTTAATTTTAATGCTTATTTTTCATCTTGTGAAATTGTAGAATTAATTGTATTAATAAAATTTAAGTGTTAAAGAAAGTTTAACTTAATATAAAAAGATGATAGTGTTGATACTATAAATCTTTTTACGGTAGTTTATATATATATATATATATATATAAGAGATGTGATCAAAGTATGAATTAGACTTAGTTGAATTTTTTTTTTTTTTTTGCATGGGTTTGTAAATCCGGTATCTTAATTTGCCTACATCGTGCTTAATTTTAATTGATCGAGAAGTTCTGGATTTAATTGTGGGTTTTATTTTATTTTATTTGATTGGATTAATTTGATGTGGACTGAATTTTGGTCTTGGAGACCGCTTAAATTGGATTGAAACGGAATCCAAACATTGAAATTTACCCTTGACCCTTGAACAAATTTGACCCAAACTCATTACCCGCTTCATATTAAAATTTAAACCATTGCTAATGATTGGAATGACCCGTTTTGATTGACCCAGTTTCGCGGGTCCCTTTTACTCCCCACTTCTCAAGTTAAACGTATCGATTTTGGGTTCAGATCTTCTGTTCTGTTCTTACCCAAGCTGATACATGGATCTTATTGGCTCATATTACTGTACTTGTAATTATTCATACTTAAAGATACAAAAATATAATTTGATAATAAATATCTCAAATTTAAATTTATAAAGCAAATGCACATGAAAAAATGAAAAATAATTTATAAAAATAAAAATTACTAATCAAAAGATATTAAAGTATCTTTACAGTATTTAATAAAGGTATAAAATTTTCTTATTTGTTACAAATATTAGCATATTTTTTAAACTATTAATTCAAAATCTTTTATATAAAAAATATTCAAAAACAATATGGAAAGAGTAAGAGAAAAAAAAAATAATCGTGGATATTGAGTAAATTCAACGGTTGAAAATATCTCAAATTTAAAATTTTAAGTTTCCTTATTATATAAATGATGCAAAGAGTCTAAAATTGTATGTATTTAAAATTTAAGTTTTAAACACATTAAAATTAAAATTTTAATTTAAAATTTTATTTTTTTAATAAAATTTTAAAGAAATTAAAGTTTAAATATATTTTTTAAATAAAAAATTTAGTTAACTTCGTCTAATAGATAGTCATACATTGTTTAAAATGTGTATAATTTTATTATTTATTACAAATATTATCAAAATTTTTTAAAATATTAATTTAAAAACTTTTATATATAAAAAATATTCAAAAAATATATTAGAACAGTAGAAATAGTGAGAGACTACTTAAAAATTTTTATATATAAAAAATATTTAAAAAATATTAATTCAAACCACTCAAGCCACATAGGACAAACGTCGAAGAACCCAACTGTTGAAACCCAAACCCCTTCCCCCCCAGCTTCTAATTAAAAGTTCTGTTTTATTATATAGATGTCGAAATTCAAAACTAAAATTTTATAGGGGTGTTTAGATGGCAAATATATATATATATATTTATATATAAGAAAAGTACAAAAGTTTAATGTAAAAGTGATACATAATACATTTTGATTGAAAAAAGTTCATAATTTTTTGTAATTTTTGGTAGAGTTTAGTGAACCATTGTATGATAAAGTCAGTGTCACTCTTATTTTCCATTACTTGAATTTATAAAATTGATAAATAATTACATGGGTTACGATGAGTCACTCAAAATTGAGTTGACCATGAGATTGACTGAGAAATAGTGTTCTATTTTTTCATTGTTATACCTGTTGTTTGTACAATTTAGAGTATGAGTCCTAGAATATAATTCTATTGTTATTATTTTATTTAGAAATTTATAATAATTATTATAATTATGATATTGCGGTCGAATATGCCTATTTAGTGATTTCTTATAATGCACACTATTATAATAATTGATAAAGATCACACCGAAAAATATATAAAGATCATGGTTTTAGAAAAAGTGTAATAAAGATTTATAAACTAAACTTTTTATCTCAGTCTAATTAAAAAACTTAAATAAAAAATTACTTTTAATACATTATATCTCAGTTTTGTTAAAACCGTGATTGAAAAAAAATGAGATAAAAGATTTGTGAAAACTATTTCTAGAAAAAATTGAGATAAAAAGAGTAAAGGAAATCATATCTTAAAAAAAGCGAGATAAATGAATGAGAGAAAATATGTTATTTATTTTTTTATGTCTCACTCAAACAATTTTGTTTATCACTTTACATGATTTAAATTAGATTTCATAAATTTTATTGTAATATTTAGAACCTGGGCTTGTAGGGATAAAAACCAACTTTCTTTATTAATTTTAATTAATTTAATATGTTATGAAAAACTACAATCATAGATTAATAAACAAAAATGTTTTTAGATTAATGCTAAAACTAAATTTATCGAATCAAATTTAAGTAACGCTAAATGTATAATCATTTTTTCCTTTGAATATATGGGAATAGGTTTCATAGTTTATATGACTTATAATCAGGTGAATATTAAATATTTAATATCTAATAAATGTTTAGTGTATCTTTAATAATAATTGTATTAAAAGTGATATTATTTTATATTTTGTTGGAAGTGATAAAAATTTGGAAATAAAAATAATAAAAATTTTCATTTTTTGTCTTTTTAGAACTAATTTTCAAATATAATCATTGAAAATATTTTTTTGTATTATAAGTCAATTCTTAAATAGTTTTCAAAAATTTTGTTTTGAACAATAATTTTCTAAAACTAATCTAAACATGGTCTAATTACTTTTAAAGATATAATACAGAATTATAATACCCAATATTTATTTTTTGCTATTTATGTATTATTTTGGGTTAATAAAATAATTATTTCAAGATTTAGTTGATTTATTTTATTTTTTTAGGCCGTGCGTGATTTGAATTAGTAATTGGTTGGACAATTGGGCTAAAAGCTCAGGTCCTTTTCATTTCTTTCTTTTTCTTTTCCCTTTTTTTTTTTCTTTTTCTTTTGGTTGCTTAGCTCATAAAGACTTGGGAGAAGAGAGAGAAAATGCGATCCGAAACGAAAGGCCAACGGATCAGAGTAGCATTCGACGCCATGAATATTGTAGTGACGTCCATTTTTGATGATTTGGCTCGAGGTTGGATAAATTGATTTTTGAAGTTTAGGAACCACAACTTGAATCTTCTTATTTCTTCTTTTCTTTTCAGATTTGAGGTAGGTGGGACTTATATTTGTGTTATAGACGTTGGTGGGATGATTTTGACATATTGTATGCTTAATTTGGTTGAGATTTTAGAGGATTTGTGATATATATATATATATGTATATATAAATGTGTGTATATATACACATATATATGTTGAGATCTTGTATTCTTTTACATTATTCTTGAATCAAATGTTGTAAAAACATACTATTTAGGTGTTTAAACGTTTATACATGGTTGATTGTTGAGTTTGGGGATTTGAATGAGTGATTTAGGGTTGTTTTGAAGCTAGGGTTTCATGAAAACAAACCTGGAAACCGAGTGTTGGATGCTGGCGTCGGGACACTAAGGGACAGAATGCCCGAAAATGCTCCATTTTAGTTTTAAACCTCTTATTTTGTACCTAAACCTATTCATAGTTGATTTTAAAATATTAAATGAATCCCAAATCATCATGAAGCCAAATGAGAATATATTTTTATATTAAAATGATATTTTCTTGTATGATTGAGCATATCACATGCATGGAGCTGGGTTGGCATCATCCGATTTATGTTGAGAATATTGATTGGACAAGAGTACCATATTTATGTTGTGACGTGCCGAGACACAGGTTATATATATGGATGGGATCCATGATTTGAGAAAAAGGATAAAATGAGATTTTAAAAATATCAGATGATCCTCAGTTAATATATGTGACTAGAACTTAGTCACTTAGAGTTGGGATGTAAATTATGAGATTTTGTCCGAACTGTAGCCGGACCCTGCTTGAGTTAAGTGGACGCTTAACTAGGGGTGTAACACGGTTCCTTAGCAGAAGAGTCAGGGGATGTAACACGGTTCCTCTAAGTCTTACACTAGTAGGGTGTAACACGGCTCCTCTGAGTCTTAAACCAATAGGGGTGTAACACGATTCCTCACTTGGTGTATATATATATATATATATATATATATATGGAGATATATGTTTACTGTGAGTGTAAACGATACGGTTGGTGACTCCGTGTGTTGGGCTAAGCGTCACCTATTCCAAAGATAAGGTTAGGGCTAGAAGGAGATTAGAGAATCGCATTGGCCATTGCATTGCATTACACATGCATTGTTATGTTATATTTTAGTTGATATTGTTGTGAGTTATGGTATATGCTTAATTATGTTTACTCGTGTACATTTGCATGATCCTACCTACTGGGCTAAGTTGAAACCGATGGATCGACCTATTATGATATTTTATTTATATTCGGATTATTGTATCTTTATCTGTGCGATTCGAAGTGTGGGTCATTATTGAAGATATTTGTTTGGCTATATAAGCCTTGGATTGAGTCACTGGAGTGTAAGGTTGAATCTATTGTGATGGATGTTACTTTTAATATGAGAATAAATGACATGTTTAGTTGCTCTGATGATGGTTATTATGTTATGACTTTACCTTAGAATAGGTTTTTATTTAATTTAATTTGTTCCCATATTTCCATACCATCCGTCCCGGACTATTAAGTTAGGGGAGTGACAAAAATAAAGAAAAATATATTACAAATAGTGAGTCATGATTAAATATGTGCTATATACAAAGGTTAATGAAAAATAAGAAAAATATTTAAAATCATTTTTAATTAAATATGATAGATATTCATAAATTATTTATTAAATATTCATATGGTTCTATATCTTGGTTATAATTTCAAATTATTGCAAAAATGTTAAAATAATTAAATAAAAGTAAATTTTTTTTTATCATTTTCCCTGATCTAAAGTGTTACTTTTAGCTACTAATTCATCAGCAAAAATGATAATAGATTATTGTAAAAAAACTTAAAATAGTTAAATAAAAATAATATAATTTTATTACTTTTTTGTTTATATGAATTAGTAAAATATATATGCAAATGATAGCTTAAATTAGTAGTCAATCACACTAACTTTTAAAGAAATTACTCAAGTTCGATTATTAGCAGTAAACAAAAATGCCACAAGGTGCTGTGATGGTGTGATAGTAGGTTGCCATGTGAATTTTTATTATTTTAAAAGTTAACCCATTTTTAAGTGTGATTATTTGTTTATATTTGACCACGGTTTTTCAAATAAAATGAGATCAAAACTTATAAAAGATCACGCGAAATTTCTTTTCATATCAGTTTTTACCATAAAAGATCACGCTTTCAGTGTGTGATTATTGTGAATTTTCAAACACGAGTTATAAAGAGAGGTGACTTACAATCTCACCTGGATTAATCACACTTTTGTGACCAAGATAGAGAGTGAAATATCACGCCTAAAAACTGTGATGTTTATATATTGTTGTAGTAGTGGCAACATTTGATTATTTATTATTATCTTATATGAGAATTAGGGACGTGTGTAAATACTCTGCAAACTTAATATAAATGTTGCTTTGATTTAAATTAGTTCTCAAAT
Source organism: Vitellaria paradoxa (assembly GCA_019916065.1). Lineage (NCBI taxonomy): Eukaryota > Viridiplantae > Streptophyta > Magnoliopsida > Ericales > Sapotaceae > Vitellaria > Vitellaria paradoxa. The sequence continues at coordinate 17,629,541 of CM034233.1, read as the reverse complement.
TTTCATAATATTTATATTGGGTAATGAAATTAGGAGTATAACATTTATGATATTTTGCTCTATTTTGAAATAGAAAGAAACATGGGAGCCATGTTGCAAGAGATAAACATATTCTTGGAACCTAAGTTCCATCTTTGAGAAGTGCTGAACCGAAATTGAGACACACTATGTTTATGAATAAAGACGGAGATATAAATCTCTGATTGGAGGGGGAAAACCAACAGTGAGGTAATATTTTGGAAGAAAAGAAAGGCCAACCTCTTAGGTATAAGAATTTTATTTAATGATGGTTCTAAGTCACAAGATGTGTTATGTACGACAGTATATATATAATTTTGTTACTATATATAAATATAAACACATTATCAAATCATGTAAATTTATAACTTTACGTATTTATTTTATCTTTCAACTTGTTATCGTATATTATTCACTGTAATAATAAATTGTTGACTTTTGAAATTCTAATAATAATTTAAAATTTTTAATATCGAATATATATATATATATATATATATATATCCTACAAGTTCCTATTTTGATATAATAACTTGATGTCAGAATAATTCGGATTACCTTGAATCAAGAACCTGACAAATGGAATTGTCAGTAATTTTATAATTGTAACCAAAGGTGTCCATGAGTTGGATTGTCATCAAACCCAAAAACCCAACTCGATTTTTTATTTGTTCAAAATTGTTGGATTCATTATTGAATTGATTATGTTATACATTGCAATGAATATTATTTTAATTGGGTCAAGGCAATATGAAGTTATTTAGTTTTATTACGTAGAGATGCGCATTTTTTTAAGTTGGGTTGGATCTGCTTGGAAATTGGATCGGGCTTTGTGAAAACCTAAATCCAAGAAGCCCAAGCCATTCGAAAACCGAAAGCCCATTACTGTATTCTGAGACGGAGGCAAGCCATACCCATAGCCTTGCAGAGAAGAATTCGATGAACGCAGAATCGCCGTTCAATCTTTCTCCTTGCTCTCTTCTCTGCAACTCTTCTCTCAACGGGCGGCAATATTTCACCTGTCAGTAGGCGAACGATAGCAACAACCTGTCCGTTTGTAAATTCAAATTCCCCTCGCCTTCAACCACCTCACCTATTCTCCCTGTCCATCGATGGCCCTCACCTCCACACTCTCTCTGTGCTCTCCTCCAAGTGTATACACTCCTCTCTCCCTCTTCCTCTCTCTCTCTCTCTCTCTCTCTATATATATATATATATATAGCACACAATCAATGCTTGATTTTTCTGAATCATAATCGGATATTGTTCCTGATTCCTCAGATTTCTTTTAGAGCGCTTAAGAGCGGACAACAACGGGGAGCAATTGTGGGCAGTTCAAAGAACAAATGGACGCTGTTTCCTGCTACTCTATCATGTTTCAGCAGAAGAAGGTGTTTCAGATTGAAAGGCTTGGTTGTTAGAGCGGCTTCTTCTAGGGGGGACGGTCGCCCGAAGCGGTCGGCGAGTAGTCGGAGGGTTTACAAACAGTCTCAGGGTCAAGCTCCTCTGTCTGCCGTCCCTGCAAAGGAGATTGCTTCCTTCATTGTTCCGGCTGCCATTTTTGTGGCCATTACCTTCGGTATTGCTCATGCCTCTTGCAATAATGGGTTCAATTTTTAGGCCACTAACTTATTTTGGGTTTGGTTTTGTTTCCAATTTATTTAGAGTAATTTGATAATCAGGAACGAGAAAAGAGTTTATGGTTCTTTCATAGGTTTAGTAATTCAATGGGTATTTTTGTGACCGAATCTGCTGATATGATAATTAAGATGAGAATTGTTTTTCGTTGTTAAGTTGTTGCACGTAGAAATGAGGTCATAATGTATGAGTGTTGCTTCATTGTAGCGGATATTGGAATATTTCAGGTTTTCCTCTTACGTTCGGTACTACTAATTGACCTTGCTTTTGTAATATCTTTCTATCTTTTTGGCTAGAGATTTTGGGTCATTGCATGCTAGATTTTTTCTTGTATCAAAAAAAGGGGGGGGGGGGGGGGGGGAATTGCACAAAAATGAGCTCAATTTCTGAAATGCTAAAGAGTAAACTTTAAAATCTAAAATTCCAATTGAGCCTTGAAAAAAGAATTCCAAATCCATGAACTTTTTAAAGGAGAATTTCAAAAAATACGAAGTTTTAGATTGAAAATTCTATTTTAATGAACTGAAATTTTGATTTTCAAATGCTTGAACTTTTACTCCAGTGCAATTGCGTGCAACTGGATTTCTGCACCAGGTGTAACTTGTTCTGTATTAGGTGCAACTAGAGTATAATAAGAGTTTATGTACTTGGAATTTCTTAACTTTTCAGTTCGTTAAATTAGAATTTTTAATCCAAAAGTTCATTTTTTAGAATTTTCTCTTAAAAGTTTGTGGATTTGGAATTGTAGTTCTTAAATTTTACTTTTTTAGGTGTCATTAGATATACCTATATTGAGCTCATTTTCATCTTATGTTTTTAAAAATAAGGAAAATAGCTCAAAATGCATTTGCTCACTTGTGTTTTCAAAATCTGTTTTAGAAAACAGAAAATGGGTTTACACATGAAATGCAAAATGATAAAAAGTCATTTTGAATGTTTTCAACCTAAAATAAGAAAAATATCAAAATACGAAAAATAGAAAATGTCAAACTAAATGTGTTTTTTTGTTTTTCTTGTTTTGGGATTTTCAAAACATAAAACAGAAAATAGAAAATAAGAACAAAAATTAAAAAATAGACATGCAAACCAAATGCCACCTTAGCATTTCAGAAATTGAACTCTTGGAAATGGGATTTTTTTACTAAAAGTTCATTTTTATGTAATTTTTACCCCCCCCCCCCAAAAAAAAATTTCCTGTAGCGAAAGGGTAGGCTTTTATGTCGAATGTCAATGCAAGCATAATTGTTTTTACGTCCTAAAAATTTTCAGCGGGCACTAAGTTATCTCTTCAGTTGACAGTTCTATGGAAGTTGGTGGAGAAACTCCTCCTTCCAAAACCACCAATTTCTCCATCTGTGGAAAACAAACCTTCTACACAAGGAATGAAGTGGTCCTTTGCTGCTGGCACTAATTTATTATCAGGTTTCAGTGCAAAGGTCGAGAGAGAATCCAGACAAAGGCTCAACGAATTTGCCAAAGAACTTAGGTTATTCAGAAGTGTTGACATGTCAGGTAAGAAAGAAGTAAACTATCACTAAGATGCTTTAGTAATTATATGGAACAGTAACATTACACTGGCCGTAATGTGTTATAAAATGTTGTTCCTTCTGGTACAGCCTGGGTTAACCATAAAAGAGGGTTTTGGCAGGTCGCAACTTTGGGGATGAAGGTCTCTTTTTTCTTGCTGAGAGCTTGGCCTACAATCAGGTTCTCTCTCTCTCTCTCTCTCTCTCTCTCTCTCTCTCACACACACACACACACACACACACACACATTGTTTTTCCTCATATTCAATATTATTACGGATAATTCATTTCTGTTATTGCTATAAAATTATTTGTAATTTTTTAATGCACAATTCATGTTATTAAGACTATCTTTTATTAAGACCACAGAATAGCTGAAGCCACAATACCCATGTGCCAGTCGTCTACATGCCACAAACAGAGAACTGTTTATATGTTGTTTTTGTTTGATTATACTTTCTGCATGTTCACTTATCTATGTTCTGGGAGTTGAGATGCTGATTTGGTTCCCTTACAAATGTACTAAATGTTTCCTTAATTTTTTTTTTTCCAGACTGCAGAGGAAGTAAATTTTACTGCAAATGGAATAACTGCAGCTGGATTGAAAGCTTTCGATAATGTTCTTCAATCAAACATTGTACTAAAGACTCTTAATCTATCTGGGAACCCTATTGGAGATGAGGGAGCTAAGGTCAGCTTAAATGCCTTGTTAGTGATAATGAATACAAGTGATAGAAATTTAACATATCCATCCACGCATGCTATTTTGCATAATTTTGAGTTGTGTGCATTTGATACAATTACCTCAAATGATTATGATGTTACTCTGAGTGGATGATTGGTGATTGTTAAGTTGAAACATCACCCCTGGGCAAGGATCAAAATTTTGTTTGGGTAGATTGTTTTGGATAGAATGGAAACTGAAGTATTTCGGAAATGTTTTGAAATGTTGGGTTGTATTTACTGAAAAAAGAGGTAAAAGTTGAAATTAATCTGACATCACGAAACACTAATGGCAAGTTAAATCAGTGATTTCTTATTTTAGTACATTTTGATGTATTTTTGTATGACGTATTGTGTTTCAATGAATATGGTAGTATTGTAATCACTAGTGTTTTCTTTCGGTCCCTTGGGAAGTAAAAACATTTCGGCATTTCAATGGAAAAGATACGATATTATATTCATTAGTCCTGGGCTTCAAGTTGGTACTTTTTGTGCAGACGCAGCTCTTAGACTTGTTATGGGTGGTTTAGATCCACGGGTTCACTTATTAACAGCAGGTCTTCCTTGATCAACAACTTTCTGTATGATGCAACAAACTTTTTGCATTTTCTTCTCTTCTTAGCAAGAAAATGGAACTCATTTGGAATAGTCACCAAAAATTGGTTGATCCTCTGCCGGGGGAACAAATAAGACAGATGCAACACGATGTGGACAAGCTGACATGGGGAGGTTTGGGGAGACTTAGATGTAGGCAACATTTCCTCTGCAAGCAAATAGGCTACTTTTAGGATAGCGAGGACATTAGAACAAATAAATATATAAAGATATGAATACCTGAAATGTTATCTTTTATTATTATTTTTTTTTATCAAAACTACATTTTTAGAAAGCTAAATTCATAGAGAAATAGGATGTTTTGCGTTTTAGCATCCCTATAGTTGCAACATTTAAAAGAGAAGAAAGTAATGGACATAAATTTTCATTGTTTTTATTTTTCATCAATCATATACTTTGTTTTTTTAGAATTATGCGTGTCACCCAATAGTTTCTGGTTCTTAAAAAAAAAAAAAAATTTAAATAGTAGAAATGTAGATGAGTGTTTAATACGTGTCAAGGGAATTTCATAGCTCAGACATGACACTTTCCATGGAACTGTTAATTGTAGAAAGGTGTTAATTGTGAGGAGAGGGGATAGCTTATTGGTAAAGGCTCCCCCCAGCTAAGCGATAGGTCAAGTTCCACTCACTTCCCTGCCCCCAGCTTCAGCCTCCTATTCACTGGAAAGAGAAGGGAAAAAAAGAAAGGTGTTAGTTGTTCGTCTTGATGCCTAAATAGGTTTACATGGCTCATGTATTTTACCCAACCAAAACCAGTGTGCGTCAAAGGCCGAGTCCCTCAAAGGTGTTTTGCTTGGTATTACAACTTAGCTACGTTGGACAGCATCTTGCTGCCTGTTGCTCTCCCACTTTACATGATCATTGGCTGAAAGTAATATTGATCCTTTTAAAATTTGTGGCCTTTTCTACATCTCTCAATTGTTTAGGTTGTGCTAAATCTTTACATTTTGAGACTTTTGTGTACTATAAGCTTTTCTTCTTCATAGTGCCTATGTGACATAATGGTGGATAACGCTGGGATTCAGAAGCTCCAGTTGAACAGCACAGACTTGGGTGATGAGGTTAGTTTACTTCTTAGTTCTAACATATAGTACCATGCTGCATATGATCATGAATCTTCACAGTTCTAAGGATTAGTCAATGGTCCAATTTGATGATGTGCATTAATTATCAGTACACTTTTCTGTGCAGGGAGCAAAGGCTATCGCTGAGATGCTGAAGAAAAATTCAAGCTTGCGTGTTCTTGAACTTAACAATAATATGATTGATTATTCTGTACGCAGTTGAAATTCATCTATTTTAATTTCAATTATTCAAACTTTGCCAAAAAGTAGGCCAATTTGTATAGTAATACTATTTTGTTTTGTATTTTGCTAATGGAGGTAGGGATTTACAAGTATTGCTGCAGCACTCCTGGAAAATAATACCATACAATCTCTACATCTAAGGTGAGTAAAAGTTATATATTTGTATTTTCTTCCTTCTTCTGCAAGGATGATTCAATCTTTGGTTTACCCATGCAATTAACTTATATGCGAATTGCATTTGTGTATGTATATTCATTAAATTTAAATTTCTACTTGTAGCCGTGTGTTTTCCTTTTGATGCCTTTTGGAATTTATATGGTGTTTTGTTGTTGTTTAAGTGGCAACTACGGTGGTGCTTTGGGGGCTGCTGCTCTGGCTAAAGGGCTGGAGGGAAACAAATCTTTGATGGTACATTTCTTATTTATATTCACTCCATGTCTTTTACTACATGTAGATGATACCTGAATACTTTGAGGTGTGACTTACAAATCCTGATCTTGAAGCTAACAAATGAATATACCGAGAATCTCATATACTATTTTCCTTCCTCCAAAGAAAAGGACTGATTTATCAAGCTATGTTAAGGTTATTAGCTTGAAATTTCATGTATGGAAGCTACAGCTGATATAAGTCCTAAAAGGTCGATATTTAAGTAATTAGACATTTTTTGTCCCTTTTGTTTTGCTATTTGAAAGTTCCACTTTTAGTTCTAAAGTCAGATTGAAGACATTTTCTTCCTAATGAGGTAGAATAGCCAATATTGCATAAAATATAGTAAATTTTGTGGTGAGAATTAATGACAATTTCTAGAAACATAAGATATAGAAAATTATACAGAGCTTTTATTGAGGATGGAGATGCTTTCTTGAGCCATGGAACATGGAACTTTTATCAGTATCAGATTTTTTAACAGCATCATAGAACATCATCTTAATGTCGTTGAATAAGGTATCATTTTTCATGTATTTTCTTTGTCTAATTATGGGCTCATGGTCAATAAACTTAACATTCCCTTGTCATAGTGAGGTGAATATATAAATTGTAAGGTAAGAACTAACAATCACGAACACTCTTTAGAGTCTAGCGTACGGGTTTCAAACACTCTCCAAACATGGATATGCGACCGGATTGCAATGGATACATCCGGACACGGTCAAGAGTGTCCCTGTTGTTGTAATATATATACCTTTTTTTGGCTTTGGATGCTTTAGGGACTTGTTTAGGACAATTGGTCAGTTTTCTATTCTTTAATTTGCCATCGTCACCTTTCAATGATAATACAAAGCGTGGAATTTTGAGTTTGGGTTCCCTTGCAGGAAGATCTGGACCGGGGGGAGTGACGTCAAAAGTGGCATTTTTTGTGTGGTCTTTGATTACAGGAAGAATACTATGGATAATCTTCATAAGGAAGGCATCACGTTAGTTAATAGATGTAGTTTGTGCAAGAGTCAATAGGAGTCAATAGACCATATGTTTATTTGTTGTAGTTGCTCAAAGGAATTGTAATATCTATTGATTTCAAGCTTTGGAGTGCAATGAGCTTTCCCAAAGGACTCAAAAACCATCAATAGGAGTCAATAGACCATATGTTTATTTGTTGTAGTTGCTCAAAGGAATTGTGATATCTATTGATTTCAAGCTTTGGAGTGCAATGAGCTTTCCCAAAGGACTCAAAATGGTTACTGTGTTCATGGTGGGATGCAAAGCTGGGGAGGCCGCAAAGAAAGGTTTGGAAGATCGCTTTTTTTTTTTTTATTATTATAGCTCGTTTGGAGAGAGAGAAATCGTAGAGTTTTTCGAGACATAGAAATGGCTCTATACAAAATTATATGGTTTAATGAAAGTTGGGTACAGATCCAAATATAGAATTTTTTGTGAACTTTGTTGAAGGTTTATTTTGATAGTTAGGGATGGGACTTTGTACTCACTACTCAGTATCTTCTTGATGTTTTTGTAATTGACATATTCTTTTTTTTTTAATAAAATTCTTTTTATTTATAAAAAATATGATAACACAAAATATTTATTGTGATTTGTAAATTTTTTATATTTCTTCCTTAAGCATCCTTGAAGGGTTTCCTTTTTATTTTTATTTATTTATTTTTTATTTGAGTAGGGATGATTGATAGCTTGTTTTCACTTTTTCACATTATGGTTTATTTTAAAGAAATACATTTTTTTAAATGACGTGTTGGTAATTGTTATGTGAAGGATATTACAACAATTGAGGTATTGAGTACATGGTTTTGTTTCTTCATTCTAAATTGGTGTTTTATTACTTTTTTAAATTAAGTTTGAATAGAATATTTATACATATGACAAAATATGTTTTCTGCATCCCTGTTGTGTTGTGTCCTGTATTTTTTGAAAATTTATGTGCCGCTTGTCCAAGTTGTTTTGTGCAACATGTCATCGTCCATTGTGCTTAGTAAATTATATAGTCAATAACTCTTTTTACATGGGAATTGTATTAGTGATCCGATTTGTTGATATTCATTCAGGAACTCTTTTTGCATGGAAATTCTGTTGGAGATGAAGGAGTTCGTACTCTTATGTCTGGTTTGTCTTCACGTAAAGGTTTGCCTTTTCCTATATCAACTTCCATATGTCAAGACCCTTCAAACATATCATTATTTATACTGTATTGTTTTCAGTTAATCAGACATTCATGATTGCTTTTTAGGGAGACTCTGGCAGCTAGACATCGGAAACAACACAATTAGTTCAAAAGGTGCCTACCATGTTGCTGAATATATCAAGAGAACTAAGAGCTTATTATGGTTGAATCTGTATGGGAATGATATCGGAGATGAGGTATTGATGTCCTCACAGTTAGCCACTTACACATACATATAATTTTCTTTTTCTTTTGAAGAAAAAGCAACTGGAATTAACCTTGATTTTATGAGATTTGAGTCATGAGTATGTGCCAAAGAAAGCAGGAAAAACATAAGTATGAAAGCCCCAGCTCCCACCATCTTTTTTTTTTTTTTTTTTTTTTTCTCCCCTGAAATGAGCCAACTTCCCAGTTCAATTAGCTGCCTGTTTGGTTTACAATGAATTGGTCCAAACAGCTCTAGCTCACATAACTGTTGAGTTTGTTGGTAGGATAAAAAGAAGAGGGGGGGGGGGAGGAGGCGGCGGCGAAAATCGATGTGGTTGAGGTATTGAGAAATTTCATGATAGCCTATGTTTAAACTGAAACTATGGTCTACAATAGAGCAAGAAGGTAAAATAGCATGCATGAGGATTGGCTTTGTCATCGTTATTTATATTCCTTGTTGGTTGTTAAGTCTCTATCTGGATTTTAGTTCAAGGAATGGTCAGGAAATTTTTTAGAATGCTTAAAAGTAGCTTACTTTCTAAGTGCAACTTTGAACATTTGCTTTCCCAGTTTCTTTGAAGTTCTTCCAATGATCTCAAGTAGATGAAGGAAAAGAACGTGAACTCTATCTGACAGGCCATTCAAACTAAAATTGGTTGTAATAGTCTGATTATTTTTTCTCTTTAAATTATTTCATAGCTGAATGTACAAACTGAGCACTGAATTTTTGAATAAGTGTTTGTGTTAGGCTCCATTTGTTTCAATGTAAATTTTTTCCCAGAAAACACTTTTATTCCTAAAAACATTTACTTCTACTCATGTTTTAGGAATAAAAGTGTTTTCTAGAAAAAATCTACATTGAAACAAATGAAGCCCTAATGTTAACGTGGAGTTTATTTTTCCTTATTTTAGGTTGCCTCTGTAGAATTCCTTAACGGGAAATTTATGTCTTGTGATCAGTGTCCATGGAAGTGATTTAAATTAGCTGGTTAAGATGCTCCAGATCCATGTCTTTTTTATATTTCTGGATGTTGTGGCTTAGCTGGTTTGGTTTAGACCCGTGCCCTTGGTCAAACACTAGTGTGATTTCTTATTCATTTTTATCCTCAAATGCTTCAGGGGGCAGAGAAAATTGCAGAGGCTTTGAAACAGAACCGGACAATAACAAACATTGATCTGGTGGGAGCTATGTTTCTTTGCAATCATCTTTATTGAAAGAAGATTTTAATTTGCAAACATAACATTTGACAAACCACTTCTGAAACACTGGATGGTGATGACTTTGTAGGGTGGGAATAACATCCATGCCAAGGGAGCCAGTGACATAGCTCAAGTTTTGAAAGATAATTCTGTCATTACCAATGTGAGTCTTCCACAACTGTTCTGCTATTTCTACCTTTGCTTGTATTTTACTCTTGGAAACAATGGTAAATGAAAATTCTTTCTCTCAGTTGGAATTTGGTTATAATCCCATTGGACCAGATGGGGCAAAGGCTTTCTCTGAGGTTCTTAAGTTTCATGGAAATATAAAAACCCTGAGCCTTGGTTGGTGTCAGGTACTTTTTAGATTTTGACTGCTAGCCTCATGTTAAGGTAGTTATCAACAATGACATAGGATTGTGATGCAGATAGGAGCAAAGGGAGTAGATTTCATCGCTGATACTTTGAAATACAACTCTACCATATCAACACTGGACCTGCGTGCAAATGGACTTAGAGATGAGGTTTGTTTATGTTGATAATGGTGTATATCTTTTAGTGACATTTCATCATACTGGCTATTCAATCATATGCTGTTTTTACCCTTTTTATCATGCCTTTATGCAGGGTGCCATCCGTCTGGCTCAGAGCTTGAAAGTGGTTAATGAAGCTTTGACTTCGCTTGATTTAGCGTTTAATGAAATAAGAGTATGGACTAATTTTAGCCTTCAAATTCTTGTTCAAAAATAAATTAGCTTGTTAAACCCCTTTTGACTTTTCATTCTGCACACAGGATGAAGGGGCTTTTGCTATTGCCCAAGCACTGAAAGCTAATGAGGATGTGAGAATCACATCTCTAAATCTTTCCAGTAACTTCCTTACTAAATTGGGGCAGGTCTCTCTCTCTCTCTCTCTCTCTCTCTCTCACCAACACACCAGCACACCATAAAGAGAGAAAAAAATAAAATAAAATAAAATTCCCCAATTGACCTTGCATAGAGCTAGAGGCTACACATGACTTGTGCATGTTTACCCTGTGCTGCTATATCTAAAATACAAATTTTATGCAGAGTGCGCTTACAGATGCAAGAGACCACGTATATGAGATGACTGAAAAGGAAGTAAGCGTTTTCTTCTGAACAGCTCCATTCAAAGGGAATGAATAAGTGTATACTTGTAACAAGAATATTCTTTGTTCATTCTTCTTTTCATACTTGGCTACTATTCTTTTGGTTGACACCCATCATCCGAGGGAGCATAAGAAATTTTGGCAGTGAGAGATCAAATTAGCATCTTGATAGACATTTTTTTTTTTAGTTTGGGTTGGTTATCTGGATAGTTAATTGTCAAGATTAACGGCTGAGTGCATGTTAATTAGGGTACTAACGATATATCTAATGATTCAGAAAGATCATCTTTATTTTTGTTGCACTGTACTTTTGTGTGTGTGTGTGTGTGTGTGTGTGTGTGGTGATACAGGATTGCGTGCTCAACTGTATGGGTATTCATTCATGTTTGGATTAACACCTGCACGATGATATGCATCTGCTGTGGGGAATCTCACTGTGGAAAAAGCGGACAATGTGAGAGTTTTTGGTCATCTGGTTATGCAGTAATTGCTACTGTATGATTAAACCAAGGGGCCGTTTGGCACCACCAGAAAAAAAAAAAAATTATAACTTTGTACTTATGAGTGGTACATGGCATCAGTGGTCAGTTAGGTGTTTGGTAAAAATTGACTAAAGTTGGAGAGAAAGAAAATTGGAAAAAGTTGATAAGTTGGTTTTGTGTTTGTTGGAAAAATTAGTTAAAGTTTTGTGTGTATGTGTGCACGCGCGCGAAACGTCTCCCAGAAATAAGGATGGGAACGGGACAGATTGGAGGTGGATATAGCATTATCCAAATCCAAACATTAAATCCTTCGCCTACCTCCAAATTTGTCTCGAATTTCAAACAAATATTTTTTTGGACCTCTATCCCCGCTCCAAATAAAGAACAGATATATCCACAGATATTCAAAATTCTAAACTATTTGTTCATCTTTAAATCTGTCCTTAAGTTGTATGTAACCTATTACTACCAAATAATTCATCTCCAAAATTAAAACAATACATAATTTCAATAATTATTCATCTCCAAAAAATAACATATTTTGGAAATAATGTAATACATTTCAATAATCTAGAGTTCCAAATAATAGACATTATAAAATTTTAAATTTATCTCTTTTAAGTTTTCTTGATTTTTGCATATGAAAGAAATAAATTGAACTTTTAAAACTTTAATTTGCACAAAAGTATGAAAAAAAATTAAATTTATAATATCTTTCCCAAACACATCCTAATTAATACAAATTGATGACAATTTTTGTTTTAAATTTATTTATCAATATTCATTTTAATGATAATAATAGTGAAGTTTAATAAGTTTAGAGTATTATGAATGTGAATATTGTTTGTCATGGTATAGCGACGATGTTGTCATCGTGGTTTCAAATGATTTGGGATTATTCAAATATTTTTCGGGACAGATCGGGATAAATCAGGACAGATTGGGGTAGATTCGGATTAGATATCGGATTCGGGGCAGATTGGGGCGGAGGCAATGTCATCCCCATATCTGATTTAATATCCAAATTTTTTTAAAAAATCAAATCCAAATCCGATCTAATCTCCAAAAAAAGATTCAAATTTCACATATATTCAAATCAGATAACGGATCAAATTCAGACAGATCGACCGAAATATCCATCCCTACCGAGAAAATAATTTGCGGTAAATTGATGAAAGTTGTGTGGGAAATGAACAGAACCTTTAATAAAAAGAAATTGAAGAAGTATGTGAACAAGAACTGTTGTTACTCATTGAGGCCACAAACAAGCATGTAATTTTGCGGAAATGAAGCTCTCTCCTAGGCTGCAAAAATGCTTCCACAGTATGAAAATGACAAATGATGAACAACTTTTGGAGAAAGGAAAAAAAAAAAGAAAAGATGGTGATAGTAATATTGGAAAATTATGTTACTAATCTATTCAATCAGTGTCACTGGCAATGATTTTGGACAAAGCGATCATATTTTCCATCTATTTCATATGAACGCAGCTGGGATTATAGCCTAACTTTTAAGGTTGTACTCGGAGCCACACGTTTGAATGTACCCTATGGATCCTAGACCACAAGTGTGAGTCTGACATAACTCAATTCGAAGTGTCTTTGACAACCCCTTCGGACGAGGGGGGCTGCACTCGGGTGAGTGCAGCCCTTCCAGTCGGCGAAAACGTCGCTGTTTTATTTTTTTCTCTACTAAGTCTTGAGGCAGCGTAATAATTTTGGGATGCGTGCGTATATTTTGTGTTAGGATAAAAATAAAATATAAATTAAAATAACTAATTTTTTATTTGATAAAGTTAAAAGATAAAATAAAATAAAAAATATTTTGACATAATTAATTAATTTTTGACCACTTTTAGGTGTATAAAAATAAATAAAAATAAGTAAAAAATATTTATAAATTATTAATTTTTAATATACTTGTCAAAATATAAATATAAATAAATTTTATTTTGATTTTTATTTCACTTTAACTCAATTTAAAAATTATAAAAAATTGATGTGTTGGTAACTTGCTACATAAAATTAGTAACAAATTTTGGTATTTTACTAAATACCTAAATCATCAAAAATTTATATTTTTGATATTTTTCTTTAACTTAATTCAAAAGTTATCAAAAAATTGATATGTTGTCAACTCACCACATATATAATTTGAATAGAGATAATTATTCTTTACAAATAAAATTTTACAAATTTCGACAAAAACACTTAAACGTAGTTTGGTTTAATTATTTTTATTTATATTTTGTTTTTGGATTTTTTATTTTTATTTATATTTTGTTTTCGGCTTTTTTCTTCTTCTCTCTAAGTCTTGGACTAAACTAAGTTTAAGTGTTTTTGTTGAAATTTTTTGGTAACTTTTGAATTAAGTTAAAATAAATATCAAAAAACACAAACTTTTGATAATTTAGGTGTTTGCCAAAATACCAAAAATTGTTACTAATTTTATGTAACGAGTTGTCAACACATTAATTTTTTATAACTTTTAAATAAAGCTAAAAGTGAAGTAAAAATTAAAATAAAATTTATTTATATTTATATTTTGACAAGTATATTAAAAATTAATAATTTATAAATATTTTTTACTTATTTTTATTTATTTTTTTATACACCTAAAAGTGGTCAAAAATTAATTAATTATGTCAAAATATTTTTATTTTATTTTATCTTTTAACTTAATCAAATAAAAAATTAATTATTTTAATTTATATTTTATTTTTATTCTAACACAAAACATATACACGCATCTCAAAATTACACAATATATGCACGCATGCCAAAACCATCACGCCGCTTAAAGACTTACCCGGAAAAAAAAAAAAGGTGACGTTTTGGCCGACTGTAGCGGCTACAGTCAGGGCGACTGCAGCCCCTCTCCCCCAACAAAACACACACACACACACACACACAAACCCCCACACAAAACAGGAGAAAGGAAAAGCAAAATGATGATAAGACTGCAGCCCCCCTCCCCCCAACAAAACACACACACACACAAACCCGCACACAAAACACGAGGAAGGAAAAGCAAAATGATGATAATACCGTTGGATTCTTCAAGGGTCGGCTGTGTTTGTGCCCAATTTGGATGTATGATATGTAAGTAGGTTGTTTTTTAGCTGTTTAGGTTGCGTTTAATAACGTTTGTATTTTTTATTTATATTTTTAAAATTTTATAAATTGATAATAAAAATATATTTATTAAATTTATTTACGTTTCTTTTTTAAATAAAAATTTGAACAGAAAAATATAAATAAAAAAAGTATTTTCATACTATTTTTTTGTTACAAATATTTTGTTAATTTTAATATTTTATTCATTTTTGTTACAGCATATTAAAATAAATTATTTTATTCAAATATTTTATTAAATTAAAATTATTTTAATAAATAATTAATATGTAATATCTATTATTAATTTATTTCTAATAAATAATTAAATTAAAGTAGTTAAATTTAATTAATAAGAAATATATTATTAAATTATTTTTAGTAAATAATAAAATAAAATATATTTATATTAATTAAATTATTTATTAAATTAAATTAATATATTTTATTAAATTATTTTTAATAAATATTATAATTAAATTATTTTATTTAATTTAGTTTAATAATTAATTTAAATAATATTAAATATATTTTATTAAATTATTTTTAATAAATATTATAATTAAATTAATTTAATTTAATAGTTAATTTAATTTAATTTATTTATTTAATATGAACTATATTTTATTAAATTATTTTTAATAAATATTGTAATTAAATTATCTAAATTATTATGAAATATATTTTATTTAATTAATTTTTTTTGTAAATAATATAATTAAATTATAATTAATATATTTTACATTTACTGAATTAAATGATATAATATCTATATTTTATTCAATTATTTTTAATAAATAATATAGTTAAATTAAATTAATATAAAATATATTTATTGAATTCAATTAATTTTTAAAAAACTAATAAAATTTAATATTTTATGAAAATAAAAAATTAGTAATTGTAAATAAAATTGTATTTCTAAACGGAGTTTCAGTTTTCAGTTCAGAAAAAGAAAACAACAAAAAAAAATAAAAAATAGAAAACATAAATATATAAACGTAAATAAGAAAACGACAATGTTACCAAATAGGCTTTTAGTGTTTTGTTCCCAATCTTCCACAAGAAGTGCGCCCGTAGCGCATTCATTTTTAAAACACCAAAGTCCAAGAATTCCAGGTGTACTTGGAATTATATAAATTTGTATAAATTTATAAGAATTAATGTCTCGTGCTTTGTGCAGTGAGTAAAAAATTTAAATTTTACAATTTTGTAATTCTTGTCTATAGAAATTTATAGAATTTTGTATTTTTTTTAACTCCAAACAGTGTCTATATGGTATTTTATTCCCAATCTGTCAAAAAAAGCTTATAGTTGTTCATTTTATTTTAGTTTATTTATTTTTTTTTTTTACAACGTCTTCCCAAACTCGGTACATGTATATTTTTGCGTACAAGTATTTGTATAGATGCACATTCTTTGCGTAGAGTTATTTTGTGTGATGTGATTGGGTTGATTCTAAAGTTGAATTCAGACTCGAACCGATGGGAATTAAGAGTTGGCCTGCACAGAATTGAATCAATTCGGTCATAACTTTAGTTTAGTTCCATTAGAACTTATTATGATCCGTTTGGTTCCATTCCAATCCTAAAACTGAAACTCATATACACCTTTATGAATTGTGCATCCTATGACGCTACCTTGCCAATCTCGACTGCTGCCATATACTTTATTTTAGTAGTAGATAGAGAAACTGAAATTTCGTAATCAAACAAGAAAACTCACAAAGGAAAATTCTTTTAAAGTTTCACTAAAACAAAACGTTGATTACAAACTCAACTTCTCAATAGACTCGACTCTTTAATTCTATATTATTGACTTTATTCGACTCTTCGATTCACCAATTCCTTAGTGAAAGTCCTCCGATTCCTCGAAGGCACGACATTGAATATTCGGCAACTCTTTTGTTAAATTATCAACGCTTTAAAGATTCGAACTCCTTCAAATCACATAAATGTACAAATCTTTGGTTAAGTGGTTGAGACAGTAATAAAACTGTTTGGCTCACAATCTGATGATTATTCTTTCTATATCTCAAATCCTAAGCATGTCCAATGAATATATATATTAAAACTTGGGATAGATGAGTTTCAAAATGAAATCTCAGAAGGCCCAAAAATAAATCTTGTGAGAAGCTCACTCCCACAGCCTTCCCACAGAGATCTCGCAAATCAATGTAGTCTTCCTACACGACCAATCTTTAATAATCAGCCCTTGATATTATCCCACGATTACTTGCGATCTTTCAATGGTCTTCCTATGTTATGGTGCTTTGGTTCTATTTGACTTTTTTTTAGACTTTCAAAATCATGTAAACAACTTTTATGATACTTTTATCTTTTTACCTGACTCAAGAATATAGTGTTTTATCTTACACTAAATCTAAAAATTACATAACTCTTTGTTTGATCATGAATTTATCAATTTTACAATCTAATCCCTAGCAAAAACAATGAATCATGAACTTCTAATAAATAGGTTTGCCCGTAAAATGAATACATGTCGTAGTTAATCTTTTATCATTCAAGTCCTCTGCATAATTTACATATACAAATCTTATGACTAAGACCCATCTTGTTGTTGCTGAAACATGATGCCACAATCTCGTGATATCCTGCAAGTATCTAAAAATTTACTTGACTGCACTACAACGATGTCTAACAAAATTAATAATAAAATTAGTTACCACACTATCTGCGTGAACCAAATATGATCCTGTAGAAGTTCTAGTATACGTAAGATATCAGTATATGCATATAGAACTAATTTTATGTACTTTATCTCATCATCAATCCTTGGACATTAACTTACGGACTATAGCTCCACTCTTTCTTGCGAGAGTTTCAGTATAACGTACATGGGCCATAATTCTGTCAAATGGATCTCAATTAATTGTCTTCGTACGAAAAAAAGGTAAATTACAATTTACACCTCTTGAATTTTACTTAAAATTATACTTTAAGAGTTGGGTTTTTTTTTTTTTTTTTTTTAAGTAACAATTAAACATTGAAACTTTTTTCTTTAATTAACAACATTTTTCTCATCAAAGTCAGACACGTCTGCATGGGCAAAAGAATTTATGTTCTAAAATAAAATTCCGGATAAAATTGTAGGGGGTATAAAGTGTAATTTATCTATAAAAAATTATAGATATTTATTTAAACACATTCCATCTACTCATTGAGAAACATGATTAAAAGCTTGAATGTGTTTCACAACTACACCATTAAAATAAGTGAATGGTCGACAGGCATGATTTCATAACTTGTGTTTGGTAACAACTAAATTAAAATAAATAAATAAATAAATAAAGAATAAAAATTTTTACTTTAAGGCCATTGATTCAGCCGAAAAGAAATTCCAGCTAATCACTCAAGGAATATTACTTTATTCTCAAGAGATCAAACTATAAGGCTTGGTTTTGGGAACTTTTTACTTTAGTTTTTTTTTTTTTATATATATAAATTATTTTTATTAATTTTTTTTAGTCATGTTATTCATATTTATTACAAATCCATATAGCAGACCCTACTTAGTGAAAAAATATTTGATTTGGTTTGGTTTGGTTGGTTATTCATATTTATTAAAAAATCTTACAAAAAAAAAAATTAGAAATAAAAATTTTTACATATGCACGAAAAAAGTAAAATTTATTAAAAAAAGTGTTTTCAAATAAAAAATTAACGCACATATGAAAAAAAAAATATTTTTGGAAAGTACTTTTTTTTTTAATGAATTCAAATAACATACTTTGGAAGCACTTTTTTTTTTTGGGTAATTTTTTTTTATGAATTCAGATAATATACTTAAAAAATTGTCAAGTTAGAAAAATCATATAAAAGGAGAAAAAGTTAAAACGAAAAAAAAAAGAAAGGAAGTGATGGTTGTCAAGCGGCGACCCTAGCTTGTCGATTCATCTAAAGTTAATTTGTCCATCGTGTTTCTTGCCGTTGTAACAGTGGCATAAGGTCGTCATGAAAGGGAAGCCCTCCCATCAATAGATTACAAAAAAAAAAAAAAAAAAAAGACCTACATACGTCCTAGGTAAAAGGCTACTTAAAATTAGTTTTCAATTACTCTCCGAAAATCTTAAAGTCACTTTCCGGTAATTACGAGGGAACTCAAATTAATAATTATTAGAGAATAAATTTAAGATTTTATCAATTAAATTATTTTTTACAGTTGCATTATAGTTATTTTTGTACATAGATTGGTTGTATAATAATATTACTTTATTTATTTTTTCTTTTATGTAGGATAATTGTATTTTTATTTTGGAATGAATGTCCTATATGATATTTATTTTCTTAATAATTTTTATTATCATCTGTTATCGTTATTTTAATATAACGGGTGATTGGAGTAATAAAAAATGAGATAATTTATGAATTCGTAATTCGTGCAGTGAGATAAAAAATGAAAAATTTTTAAAAATTCTCAAAAAATTTTTAAATTTTTCAATATTTTTTAATGCACCGAACAAATCCTTATATGAGTTGTAGAGATGTATTCCGTGGCTTTGGAAATTTTATGTATTACTTTATTATATTATGTTTGGTCTGATAGGCACCTGAACCCATAGGTTGTGCTTTGGATTGGACTTATGTCATTAATTTAATTTAATTTAATTTAATCCATGTTTATAGTTCATTAACGCACACGGTTCATAATTAATTTGAACTTGGGTGTGACAAAACCATTTTCGGATCATAATAAGAAAGCATAAGAAAAGCAGACTGAGGATCAAAGTGGAGCCAACATATTAAGTGTAGATGACAAACTAATTCAATTCAACGAAATAGGCAACATGTTAAGTGTAGAAAATAAATTAATTTAATTCAACGAAATAGGCGAGTTAATAGTTTGAAACTTTACCTAATTTTTCAATCACCTAATGATCAAACTTATTTTTATTGTAGAGCAACAAAACTTAAAAAGAGAATAAAAATTGGGTATGTTTGGAATTGTATAAAATTGTAAAATTAATATCTTATATTTTGTGTAGTGAGTAGAGAATTTAAATTTATTATCTTGTAATACGTATTTGTAGAGATTTGTAAAATTTTATAAAATTTTGTAGTGTTTTATTTCAACTCCAAACGAGACTATTATGACTAACAGCTAGTTGAGAGTTTTCAAACATCGTGAACCGCAAACTTTCTTCAAATTTTAAAAGGTGTTTAAGTGTCCATCAATTTTGATTCAAAGATAGAATAAAAGAAAAAAAAAAATTAGAATGAACAGAGTTAGAATAAGATGTCTATTTTTTTTTTTCAAATGATGAATGCCCTTACTTCATTAAGATTAAGGGAACACACACAAAGAATTATTATTATTATTATTATTATTATTATTATATAACTTCAATTTAGTTAGATTAATCAATAAATAATAGTGATATTTTTTAAAATAAATTTATAGTTATTTAGTTGAATATAATTATACAATTTAAATTTATTTAAAAATTAATTGATATACATAACAAAAGTTAAAAAAAAATAGAACAATTAAAATACTTTTTAATAGATCAATTGATAAACAATAACTTAAAATATTTTGAGAATTAATAGTGTAATTAGTAATTCAATTGATAGTAAAAATTTTTGTGAATGATAAGGGTGATTAGTTCGTCACTTAAATATATGTAACTCTAACGATACTCGATCATTAAAATTTGTTTATATTAATTAATAATAAAAATTAAAATAATTTTAAATATATGATTATTTTTATACAGAATTATTAATTATTGTACACTTTGAAAAGTTACACGTATATATTTAAAGTCATCACAATGTCAACTTTATTTATTTTCGGATGGGTCTGTTCGCAACTTTTGAATCAGCCCGTGCGTTTGGAAAATTGAAAAATATTAAAATATTTTAAAAATTTTTTAAAATTATTTATTATTTTTCGTTATTATACAAATTATGAATACATAAATTATGTTAAAGTATCTTACTTTATTTTATTTTTTATCACTCCCAAATTCTCCTATAGCAAGTGAAAGGTTAAAGTTACACTTTGTTCTGTAAGCTTTATTCGAAATTTTACTTTAGAGTACGATTTCTTTTTTAATAATTAAAATTAATGTAAATTTTTAATTAATTACAATTTTTCTTTCAGTGCTTGTACTTTCGCAGTTAGTTTTCAAAAACAAAATAGAAGGTGTTTGGAAGTTAAAAAAAAAATTTAAGTTTTGGTAGTTTTTTGGTATTTTTTTTACACTTTTTTGTGTGTTTGGTTGAACCAAATGGAATTTTTAGTATTTTTTTAGTAACTTTTGGGTGTTTGGTAAATTTTTTATTGTAACAAAGCAAAAAAGTTGTAACTTTTGAGTGTTTGATATGTATTTTACTGTAGCAAATCAAAAAAATGTAATGATGGAGTGGTACTTTTTACTGTAACAAATCAAAAAAGTGACAAAACTTGTGATTTTACCAAACACTCAAAACTAACTTTTGGTATTTTTTTACTAATTTTTAGGTTGCAAAACACCCCATAATCACTACTCAAAAGTTGGGAACTAGTACACTGCCGTTGCTTGACTCTCAAGCCTATAAATAATGGTCTTTGGAGACACAGTGCAGCAGTAGAGAAATCAAAGCAACCATTATCATCAACGATGGAGGAAAACCAATACGGAGCTCATGTCGTGGTCCTTCCATATCCAAGCCAAGGCCACATAAACCCTCTCCTCCAATTCGCAAAACGCTTAGCCTCCAAAGGCGTCAAGGCCACACTAGCCACCACCGTCTACACCGTCAACTCCGTTCGCGCAGACAAAATCGGCGTCGAGCCCATCTCCGACGGCTTCGACGAGGGCGGGTTCGCTCAAGCGCGGAATGAGCAAGCGTACCTCGAGTCCTTCAGAGTCAACGGTTCGAGAACTCTGTCCGAGCTGATCGACAAGCACCGGAAATCTGGCTCCCCGGTCGATTGTGTGGTGTATGATTCGTTTCTTCCTTGGGCTCTTGACGTGGCAAAGAGACATGGCATCTATGGAGCTTCCTTCTTCACTAACTCGGCCACTATTTGTGCCATATTCTGCCGCGTACACCATGGGATGCTTAGATTGCCGGTGGGATTCGATGAAACGCCGCTGCTCCTACCTGGCCTGCCTCCGATGAACTTCCGTGACTTGCCCAGTTTTATCAAAGCCCCCGAGAGTTACCCTGCTTACTTGGCAATGAAACTGAGTCAGTACTCTAACTTGGAATTGGCTGATTGGATATTTGGGAACTCCTTTAAAGAATTGGAAGGCCAGGTATATCTGTACTAATATTGCTTGAATATCGATCCCTTGAAATTTTCAGTTTGTTTATTTATTAATTTATTTGTAGGTGTTAATGTTGTTTAATTGTTTTATGATCTGTTGAAGGTGACAAAAGCGGTATCAGAGCACTGGCCGGGGAAGTTAATTGGTCCAACTGTGCCATCAGCATACTTGGACGGAAGAATCGAGGGGGACACAGCATACGGAGCTAGTCTATGGAAGCCCCTCAGTGACAAGTGCATCAAATGGCTAGAGAAAAAGCCAAACAGGTCAGTAGTGTACTTATCCTTCGGAAGTATGATCTCACTGACAAGTGACCAAATGGAAGAAATAGCTTGGGGGTTGAAGAAAAGCGATTTCCACTTCATTTGGGTGGTCAGGGATTCCGAAAATGGTAAGTTGCCCCAGGAGTTCACAAAAGAAGAAAATAATAGCAAGGGTCTGATAGTAACGTGGTGCAACCAGCTTGAGATGCTGGCTCACAGGGCTGTTGGTTGCTTTGTGACGCACTGCGGGTGGAATTCAACGCTGGAAGGGCTGTGTCTTGGGGTTCCAATGGTTGGGGTGCCAAAATGGTCCGACCAGCTGACCGATGCTAAGTTCATAGAGGAGATATGGGGTGTTGGGGTTAGAGCTAAGGAGGATGAAACAGGGATTGTGCCGAGGGAAGAGATCGTGCGCTGCTTGAGGCAAGTTATGGAAGGAGAGACGAGTGATGAGATTAGGAGGAATGCCAGTAAATGGAGGGGACTGGCAAAGGAAGCAGTCAGTGCAGGGGGGAGTTCGGATAAGTGCATTAATGAATTTGTGGAACATTTGAAGTGTTGTGATCATAAGAAAGGAGAGATGAAACCTTACACCAATGGTCATTGTTAACTCTGAATCAAGTGCCCGAGTTTGTGCATGGAGCTAGCGTCGGTTGTGTGCTTGGGTTGTCATTGTTATTATTTTTGTGCAACTTCAGTTTCAATTATGTGGTTAATGCTTCAAGCTTTTTTTTTTTTAAATTAACTATCTTCTTTATTTGTACTTTTTTTTATTATGCTTCCATTTTTGGCAAACGCAGAACTTCATAAATATTTACAAGAGCAAAATAAGTTTAGATACAGACCCAACAAGTAGCCACAGATTGACTGAAGACAAAGATCAAATATTAAGGAGACAATAATAATAAAGAAAGAAAGAAAGAAAGAAAAAAAGAGGATCCTAAATAATGGATTTAAATCATAGTCGACAACATGAGCAAACTCATAGACACTGCATGCAACATCACAAGGGGGGGGGCTTTATGTTGTTGAAAATAAAATTAATTGCAGCAATGAAACTTCTGCGCATTATGTTTGAGAAGAAGATGAAGATTGGGACTGCTGTTGCATCTGAATACTATTCCTTTTTATTAAGTTTGCTGGTTAATTATGGTCGTCACTATCCTATTCCCTTTTCTTTTTGACATGCCAAATGATAAAAGTGTCCCTCAAAACACTTTCTCCACTGAGATTTAGCCACTGATTACGCCAATTAAGCTGTTTATGCTTTCGGTCTTTGCCTTAATTAATTGATAATAAGTTCCATTCAGTGATCATCAGCTAGCAGCCCAGCACTGCCTTGGTGCACAAAAACATTTGACTCCAAAAAAAAAAAAAAAAAAAATCATATTTTGGTACTTTCAAATTTAAAAATTAAAAATAGCCCGTGAAGTTGCAAAAATGGAAGTTCGAGTCAACGATTAAAAAAACATCACTTCACTTGAACACAAGCAGCATGTGGCACCATCGCATTAATTTTGCACTGCATCATCACTGGTGCCCAGACGCAAATAATTGCACGCCACTAATCCGACGGACAGCCGAGCCCACGTCTTATGACAACCATCAATGCGTGCTAATATTCCAAGGGTGCCAGGTTACAGTGAATTTTATTATGCAGAGACTAAGGATACGTTGAGTGAAAAAAATAAAAAATAAAAATAGTGAAAACTAATAAAAAATTTTAAGAATTATTATTTTTTATTTTACTGTACGAATTATAAATTCACATCTTATCTTACTCTATTTCATTTTATCTCATTTTTTATCACTCTAATCGTACCTTAAAGTGTTAGGAAGAAAAGTTATAATTTAATTAAGATTTATTTGATCGAATTAATAAATATTATTTGATGAAATTAATAAATTTTGATTAAAACATAACCCCGCATCTCAATACTTCACCCCTAATATAAAAATATTCGAAACAAACTGTTACACTTCTGCACTGGTTCAAACTTGCGTGTGATATCCACCGACATGAATCCACCAGAGTTCTCTGAATCACATGTACTATACACGCGTCTAGTATAGTTTCACGCGTTCAAAAGCTACAAGAAAAGCCGTAGGCGCATGTGTTAAGGATATTCTGCAAATTCATCAAAATATAAAGGTTATTGCACATTTATCTCCCTTTTAACATTTAAATAATTACATTTATTATCTATAACATTTAAAAATTATACTTACGTGTTATTTTAAAACATTATTAATCTCTTTTCATTAAAATAAACCGTTAAGACTTAACAGAAAATATTTTCTTATTTTATTCATCAATCTCCCACATTTTTATCATTTTTTTTTTTACAAAAATTCCCAAAAATAAATAAAAATAAGTAGAAACATAAAATTTTTGTAAAAAAAAAAAAGACTGACAAAATGTTATAAAGAGAGGAGTAAAATAAGAAAAATATTTAAAATTTTAATTAATTTGACATTTTATATTAAATTTTATTGACTGAGTTTATTATAAAAGATCAATGTTAATAATATTTCAAAATAAAAAAAGTAAATGTAATTTTTAAATACTGTGGGTACTAAGTGTAATTATTTAAATTTAAAAAAATAAATATAATTTACCCAAATATAAATATACAAATGTGTCATCCTAAATTCATACAACCTCCCCGAGTGATGCCAACGGACTTAAAAAATTTCAAGATACAACCCATTAATTCATAACAAGCAATTCTCCTCGAACGTCATGTCAATCGAGAAAGCAACATTTTATCAAGTATAAAGATTATACTTGATAAATACATATCTTACGAGGGTGTTTGATTGGTAAAAAATTAAAAAAATTATAATAAAAGTATAAAGATTTAATGTAAAAATGATATATGATGAAATTTAATTAAAAGAAAATATAAAAAATTGATAAATGTTAGCGAATTTTAATTGATTTTCACCAATCAAAAACCTTCTATATTGTAATAAATCAAAAGACGTAGGGAAAAGTGAAGCTTTTATATACCTAAGACATTTACCAAAATACGAGGTAAAAATTTTAGAAATGAAAGATTTCAAGATTAATTGTTATTCTAGTAATGGTTAATAAGGTAATAAATTCATGATACTTATATTTGATTTGAAAGATTAAATATTACACAGTAATAATTATATTATGTTTAAAATGCTAAAAATTTCGAAAGAGTAAAATTAATTATATTTAGAATGAGAATAAATTAACCAAGAAAAAACTTTCCCTAGAGTTTTACAGAAGTGTATAAAAAATGTTTTACAGAATACTTAAAAAAAATATAATTTTTTCATTACTTTCCGTTACTGACCTCCTCTAACTTTCTCCAACTTTTCACCAACTATCAATTTTTATCAACTTTCTTCACTAAAATTTACCAAATATAATCATTAACTTTCTTTCTCTACTAAAATGTATTAAACACATTCATTAACTTTCTCCAACTTTTACCATGTTTCTTCAATTTCACCAACTTTTACAAGTTTTTAGCAAAAACACAACTTTTTTTTTTCAAAAGTAAACCGTGACAGTATCAGAATAAAAATTGTACAAAAATTTCACTTTTTTTTTTTACACTAAATGAACGGTAAACTTTTTCTTTTTCATAATTTTCTTTATTCTTCATTTTCTGCTTTTATTCTCTCAAATTCTCTTTTCTTTACTGCATTCTCTTTTACATTGCACTGTCTCTAGATTATTCTCTATGAAATTTATATAGGCTCCGTTTGGTTTACAAACAAACAACCAAAAACTCTATAAATCTCTATTAACTTTATATCACATCAACTTTTTTCTTTTACTGCACGTATTACGAATTCTTAATTTATCTCAATTTATCTCACTTTTTATTATTCCAAACACACCCTAAGATACATTTTGTTTACGTATATAAATTTTGTTTGTTTAGTAGTATCCTGAACCAACAGGAAAATATTAATCACTCTGACATTCTCCAAAAGTAAATCAGCAATCTAAAACCCATAGTGACAAAGTACAATGAGAGAGACACATCACTTAAACAGGAGGTGACCCCAAAATCTGACTCATCAGCAATACCCAATTTGGGAAAAAAATGTGCATGTCACTGATTATAAGGGTAACTCAAAGCTCTTCTTACAGCATAACTGATGGACTTACATGTAGAAAACTAGAGACTAATTTCCACCCACAAGAAACATACCAAAATTAATACATTGTGGGCGTACAATAGATTATCTATCATCTGAGCCTTCCTTAATTTGCCACCTGCTTGTGGCTATTTGTTGATCTTTGGTGGTTCTAACTCAACCAACCTGATCAGTTTTTCCACTAAAAGAAATTAATGTATGACATATACATTTCTAGGACAACATTTATCAATCTAGTGTTTGTATACCTTGTTAATTGTGAAACCCCTCAAATCCTCATGTTTAAGACAGAACTCTATTCCCATCAGATGATGCTTCTCTGACTTGGCCGGAACCTACATGCGAAAAAAAAAAAATAAATGATAAAGTACCCTACTTTTTTATCAGTCAACTTGAACCTAGAGGCCGGCTCCACTACTTGTTTATTCTAAAATTCTTGTTTTGGGGGGGATAGGTAGAAGATAATATCACATAAATAAGTTGGATCCAAATTGAAGGACATACGGTACCTACCTTTCTTCTTAAGCTTATTTCGGAAGCTCCTCTTCCTGCTAAATGCCTTCTCCTGCATCCACAAGAAATGATTTTGAGATAGTACTTGAGAACACACAACTAATTGCCAAAACCAAATTTAGAGAAAGTAGAAATCTATTCATGTATTGCTGATATACGAAATTGGACAACAAGTATATTCTTCGTCAAAAATAAAAACGGAATTAATTCGCAACATTCAGTGCCCCGGAAAAGGCTTGGACAAACTACAAATTATTCTAAGACTTTCTAGGATATTAACAAAACATAGGAATTTTGGCCAGAAAATTTTAAAAAGTAACAGAGAAAACAGTAAAAGTCAGAAAAACCCAAGAAAAGAAAAGCTAATAATAAAAACAAACAACAATGCAAAAGTAGAAGCTCAAAATATTACCACAGGCTGACCCAGTGTCCCTGCCTGACGAACAGCGGCAACAAGATCTCGGTTGGATTCAGTGTACAGGCTTGTGACAAGCCCAGGATGACCGGCTCTAGCTGTTCGACCAACCCTATGCAAGAAATCTACAGCAGACATGGCGAATTCTGCCTAAAATACATCAGAAGATCCAGAGAGTGAGATTGTCATAAAATCTGACTCAAAGGCCATGTTTATTGGCCGGATGAGAGAGGGGGGATTGGAGAAACAATCCGTGGGACCCACAGTGAAGTGTTTGTTTTGGTTTTTGTTCAATCCGTGGGTCCCACGGATTAGATGAATGTGAGGAGTTTTGCCGGATGAGTAATCCCGTGGGGCATGTGGTATTATTAATATCCTATCTCCGGATTTATTTCCCTCCAAGATCTAAAAGTTCAAAATTATTTTCCATCATATCACATATCAAATCATATCTTTTATCCCACTTTATATCCCACCAGCTAAACACTAAAAAAATAATCTCATATAAAAAATTAATCCCATCTGTTATCCAATCTCATATATTATCTATGGTATTATTTATCCTCGATCATCCAATCCCCTCAAATAAACATAGTCAAAGGGTATATAATATGCTCAACAACTAAAACATACAGAGAAAGCGGATCTTAAAGAAACATGTTAGTCATCGGAATTAATATCCAAGGAAGATTTTTAATCTGACTCTGAGCAGTAGCTGATTTTAAAACTGATGCAATTCAAACTTTCACAAGCAACCCATTCGAGAAAACCATCACAAGATTACTGGTTAGATTCTATGAAAATATGAACCACGTGTAAGATATATTCAACACATAAAAAACAAAGGAAAGAGCAGATCATAAAGAAACAGTAAAGTTACTGGTCAATTTCAAAAAAGGACCTCGGTCAGTGCAGCAAAGCACATCATGTCGATTTAACTCTGGCACCACCAAAACTATCACAGACAAGATTCATGAAACTGATTCCTAGTAGCTGTGTGCCATTGTTTGATTGAGCTCTCTATTCAAATAGCAGAGTTGGTAAATATTCAATCTTTCAGTCATTCAATTTCCACCTTCCCAGATTTAACTCTGGCACCACCAAAACTATCACAGACAAGATTCATGAAACTGATTCCCATTAGCTGTGTGCCATTGTTTGGTTGAGCTCTCTATTCAAATAGCAGAGTTGGTAAATATTCAATCTTTCAGTCATCCAATTTCCACCTTCCCATATAAGATCTAAGAAAAATGCGAAAAGCATAACATGACAACAATATAGAACAAGAAACATTTAAAATAAAATAATCAAAATTGTTAAGATTGAGATTTTACTTAAAATCGGTAGAGGTCCAAAAAATCGAATCGCAAAATCGTAAGATTTTACCAAATGCCTATAATATGAAAACATAATCTATTACATTACAATTCTTCATTTAAAGGTTCTTTTTTTATTTTATTTTTTTGATAAATAAAGAATTCTATTAATAATAGAAGAGAGCAAAGAAATGCATCACGCAAATGTCATACACAAAAACTTATTTACATCAATAAAATAACTTATCAACAAAGTTCAAAAAAAAAAATTATATATATAGTTCTATGCTCTGTTTACCCAACCACTTTTGACTTATATGCTTGACATTAAAATAATGATTTCATTTTACCTTAACTATTTGTATGAGTTAATTTGTATTTGTAATATTTTATTATTGGTCCCTTGATTTCTATCATAACTACTACATATAATTTATAATAGTCAATTAGGTGGAACAATATGCATTGTCATCAACTATTACAGCATAGGTAATAAAAGTGTTGTAGAATAAAAAAAATCTACAAAAAAATAATAATAATAACAAGTGAAATAGTTGTGACCTATCACTTGAGAAAAAAAAATCATAAAAGGACATTTTATTTGACAAAATTACAAAAAAAAAAACGCTTAATTTTTAAAATCGGTAAAATTGTATATAAAATCAAGATTTTACTGATTTTATGTCCCAAAATCGAAATTTTATCTATTTTATCACTATTAAGATTTTACGTAAGATTGCAAAAGGTTTCTCATTCTAACATCGTAAAATCATAAGATTTTTAGATTTAAATCGGGATTTTAACAATATTAAAAATAATAATTCCTTAACAAAGCTGTAGTATGTCTAATTGCTACTTTATACACAACTTCAATCCTCAATTTTTAGTTTCAAATTTTGTTATACAATCAATTCAAAGAAGTTCAAATTAATCTCTGTAATGGAACCTAAGTTCCCTTAGTTATCTCTTACAGTAAAATAACCAACACACAAAGCAGGAACTTAATTTATTTCCCAAGTACACACCTGAATAACATGTGAGACATTTGGAATATCCAGTCCACGGGCAGCAGCATCAGTGCACACGAGGACACCCCCTTTTTGTTGGAAATCAAATAAGTTCTTTGTACGCTCTTCTAAAGAGGCATCACTATGGTAAAGAAAACATTCAATCCCAGCTCTCATCAATATCTTAGCCACAGCTTCAACAGCCTCAACGGTGTTCGCAAACACCATTGTTCGACTTAATCTGTCGTCTAAATCAAATAATTTGGATTTGAATTCTTGTTTCACACAATCTATGAGAACATCCACCTGTGTATCAACTGAAACCTCAATCCACCTCTGTTCCAATCTGTAACAGAAAAAAGGAGGGAGAAAACCTGATGAATAAGAAAATTAAATCAAGATTCTATTCCATTTTTTAAGACATAATCAACTGGTATTATTTTAAGGCTAACAGTTATAGCATCAACACAAAAAAAAAAAAAAAAGAAATATTTAATTGCCAATTTTTTTTTGGACAAGCAAGAGTCCGTTTGGCGCGGCAAAAAACAACAAAAAATAGCGAAAAATGTGGTTTGAGAAAACTTTTGGCGTTTGGTGCACAAATCTCAAAATGCATTTTTTGAAGATGAATCCTATTCCGATGGATTGGATTTTCATTTGGACGGATTCAAAATTTTGTATTAGTCATGGCTTCATTGCAGACCAAACCAGACTGAAACGCCACCGTTTCATACTGTTCGTTCTTCTCGTACTCAGATTGAAAGGTATTTCTTCAGATTTCCTTTCATTTGCACTTTTATTTTCATTTTCTGTAGTTGGAAGCTCTTATTGGCCATGGTGAGTCTTGAGTTTTGAGATTTCTCCGCTTCTCTTTCCAAAGTAAGCATGAATTGGTTGAGAATGTTTGCTTTTTTTTTTTTTTTTTTCTTTTTACAAGTCTATTCGTAGCCCATGTCTTGAGATGAAAAGAAAAAAAACCTTTCGTTGGTTGTATTTCGTGAATCCGATGCCTTCGCAATCCGAATCCCAAATGTGCTCAGCAAACTGCTCCAACGGGACTGCGCGAGCCGTTTGGACGAAGTCAGAAAATGGGTTGATGTCAGAACGGTTTTTATGATCCGTTTGGATGGAAGTTGGCAGTGTGATTTCGTCGAAACGGTTTCTACAATCCGTCGGAACGTCCTCAGGAAAATTAGTCACAGTGGATGTCATTCGGTAGTTCAGGATCCGTGGTGAGAATAGCAAAAAGATTTTTGCTATTTAATTAACCGAATTCCAGTTATTAACTTTTTTTTAGAAGGTATTGGACTTTTTTGCTATTTGATTAACCGAATTCTAGTTATTGACTTTTTTTTAGAAGGTATTGGACTTTTTTGCTATTTGATTAACCGAATTCCAGTTATTGACTTTTTTTTTTCAGAAGGTATTGGACTTTTTTCGAACTTCGAGAAAATAAGAATGTGTAAAAATGTAATAGAGATTTTTAAAGATTTTCACCGATTTTTAGAGATTTTCACCAAATTTTATTGCGCCAAACAGGACCTAAATATCAAATTACTAACATTAAATAGAACGGTTTCTTCATTTTATTCTCAAGCCCATGAACATATCTGATCTCCACTTAAGAACTTGACAATGACATTTATTCACCATTAGTTAATGATGCTGTGCAGTTTCAGCCAGAGAAAACATTTGATGTTCAAATTCCCTCTTATGTCTTTGCTCAGCCTATCTACAAAAAAGTTTCTATCTACTTAACATCAGATCAATTTACCATAAGGAGTGACAAAAGAATCCCACTAATCACAAAAATCCCATTTGCAAAAGGTTTTGCAAATGAAGGGCCAAGAAGATTAAAGACGGACATAGAAATAATTTAATTAGGCATGTACATAAGATGTCAGAGGGAACTGCAACAAGTGCACATTTATTTATGTATTTTTGTGCATGCCCAAGTGAAAGAACTATAGCAGCTCTAAGCAACAGAACTTCTGTTATTCAACTTCAAGCATTATATACTGTCAAACAGCATATTTAAGGAAAAGAACAACCTTTAAAATTGAAGGCAAAAAAAGAATTTGTACGCTAAGTTCTTCTGAACAGTTAAAGGGCTGCAAAAAATGGGCTTAATCGATCTAGTTTTTAACAAACAGAAATGACTGCAATATTGAGCTCCAACATTTCATAAATTGAGCAAGTAAACCACTAATAAAAAGGTATGAAATAATATTTAACCAGCAAAGGAATCTACAAACTCATGAAAAATAAGGAGCCAGTAATCAAAGAATACAAGAACACCTTGGATTGTGATGATGGAGGTAATGTCCACTAACCCAACTGGCATCTGGAAACATCCGTTTCAACACTCCCCCAGCAGTTTTCCTTCCATTAACAGGAAGGGTCGCTGCAACAAAAATATACTGCTTACTGCGCTCATAAATTTTCCTTACCCTTCTCCAATCCTTTCTCTTGGTAGACTCATCTTCAATTCCTTTTGTTAGGTCTCCAATATCAGTATCACCCTTGGCACCTGCGTCCTCTGCCTGGATGAAATCAGTCTGCAGGTCCTTA
The DNA here is from genome assembly GCA_019916065.1 of Vitellaria paradoxa. Taxonomy (NCBI): domain Eukaryota; kingdom Viridiplantae; phylum Streptophyta; class Magnoliopsida; order Ericales; family Sapotaceae; genus Vitellaria; species Vitellaria paradoxa. Next base: position 17,597,454 of record CM034233.1, on the reverse strand, counting down.
TCGTCTAGAAATTCAACATCTGAAAGAGAATCAGGATAGGAGTCCACTGAGTTTTCTACTACGGAACTTTTCATCCGAGACAACAGCTTTTCATCAAAGCGAAACATGTTTATAAGACGGATAACTTGATTCTGAAAGCTCCCACAGAGCAGCATGTCTGCTTCATCAAACACCTACCAATTGTGAAATGTAAAGAAATTAGCAATAGGCTTGCAGTTTTAGAGCAACCAGAAAGATACAGGGGCAGCTGAAAATGAATTACCACATATTTGACACCACGAATAAAATGAGAACGGCGGCGCCTCTCTGGATCAATAGCATACAGATAATTCAAAAGAGCAGCTGGAGTCGATACAATTATATCCGGTTCACCAACTGGCCAACCCTGGATGCCAAATTGTGACAGGTTGGAGATGAATCCTAGAATGCATACACTCAAATACTACAAAATGAAGCACCATAATCACCCAATAAAAAAAATTAACTACTTCTAAAGATGATATGTTGTATTGAAAATAAAATAAAATTCTACCACCTATGCAACTATTCATCAAACTCTCCCTCCTTGGATGATTTATTTCACTATCAGGAAAAGGGGGAAAAATATATATATATATATAACAAATACCTGTCGCCCACAAACAGCAGCTACCCTAAGAAGCGGTTTGCCATTATCATCACAAAGACAGTTGGCCATCCGAACTACTTGCTCACACAGCATGACATTGGGGCAAAGAATGAGAGATAACCGATGAGGAAGTCTCAAATCATGGTCAGCAGTAGTATTCACAGACTTATCAGGGGTAGTACATAATTTGTCCATTAGAGGAACTAGATAACCATGTGTTTTACCACTGCCAGTCTCTGCTGCAACCACTACATCATTTTCTGAAAGTATACTCGGTATACAAGAAGCCTGAATTGCAAACGAAAGCATCACAATCACCATTGCAAAATCCACAATAACAAAGCTAACAGCATGCACAGCTTTGTTTGATGATCATTGGAATGGAATAGAATAGACTAGCAGGACATGACCAACAGTATGACGAAATCAGACATTAACAACCAGATACCCTAATTACCCAAAAAAAAAAAAAAAAAAACAACCAGATACCCGGGGACAAACCACATATTGTGGTGTGGGGGCACCTAAACCCACTAATTTTTTTTCATTATCATATATAGTTATTTTTGTACCATTCAATATAATTTTGTTAATTCGGCCCCCATATACTTATTATCCACTTGTAATTATCATTTCTCCAAGGCGACACCCATGTGCAAGGCCAATTCATTATCAAAATTATCAATTTTGTTAAAATAATTTTAATTTTTTTAGAATTATTCTTGTAAACTTTATTATATTACCATAATTATTCTTAATAATCTTATTATAAAAATATTCACACTTTCTCCCTAAACAGGCCACTTCCTTCCCTGCAGACACTGCGACCAAAACACCGAGTCATACTACATGTGCACATGCACACCCAACTAAAATCTATGGATCTTCAAATAGATCAATAAAGGATGAATAAATAATATGGAGGCATGACCAGCATTGACCACAAAGGATGATCTCAGGATTTCAGGAATCTCAGAAAATTTCTACACATTCAAAATTTTTCATTTTGAGAATATGGCAGACCAGGCCGACCTTTTTTTGTGAGAGTTATTTGACATTGTTGACCATAAGAATTTAATCATCTATAATGTGTGACTGTGGAAAATAAATGAGTGGCGCACCTGAACCAGAGAGGGTCTCTCGAGGCCAATTTTAGAGAGAGCTCGAGAGAGCTGATCCAATACTCCGAGTGATGTCCAAGAAACACCCTCTTCAGCAAAGAACGTATTGGTTACATTCTCAGCCGCTGCGGCGGTTCCAAACGACCTAATTCTACTCCGCCGCCATGGTCGTTTAACCCAGCACAATTCTCCACATACTGAAGCAGGAGAAGATAAAAATTGCCTTAAAGGTAAGAGAGAAGTCGGCGAAGATGATGATAATCTGCAAAACTGGATCATTGAGACGCAACGCTGCTGCAAAATCATCAGCTTTGGTTGCCCTGAGAGAGTGAATTTTGAAGATACATTTACTCTGTTTGTATGTTTGGGGGTTTAGCTATGAACCCCCGTTCTGGTAAAATGAATGGATGTGAGTTGGGGTTTAAGGCGGTAGAATTCCAGTGCTAACGATTGCACCGAGAACGTCTGGTCACGCGTCCTTACCCGTCGGATGTAGCACGAACTACCGCACGTGCAGAGTACTTAATTCTGCCTTTCAAAAAAAAAAAAAAAAGAGTACTTATTCTGAGCCTTACATGTGTACTCTCAGAAATAGATTCTCGTCGCAGTAAGGTTGAAATAGACTCGAGCGTAGCGTGTAATAACTCCCTTTCCGTTTAAAAAAGTTGGGGTCTTGTTCCTGGAGTTGAGTGGCTTCTCGTAGAAGAAGGGGAGCACCGAAATTGAACGCACCGATAGGAAGGAGGAGGTGATAATGGCACCAACAGCAAGGAAGAAGCGATTACCACCGTCGGATCCTGAGGGGATGTTCGCCGGAATGGTTGTCTTCTTCGTCGCAAACGGAGTCCAGCCTCGTCGATTACAGGTTCCGCTATATATAGAACTCACACTTTCATACATACGTATGTATATGGTATATGTGTAACTGATTCTGTGTTACTTTTGTTTTGGTGTTGTGAAGATTTGGAAGCAGAAATTGGAGCAAATGGGGGCTAGTGTTGAAGACCGGATGTCGAAGAAGGTCACTCATGTTTTCGCAATGAATTCAGACGCCCTTTGGCAAGAAATCGGTCGCCAACGCTTGCTCCGCTACAAAGGAGTGAGCTACTTCTCTCTCTTTGCTCCAATCCACACCCCAACTTCTGTTGGCAAAAGATGAAATATATATATGTGTGAACTTTGCAGTAATTATTATTTTTATATATTCTAATTTGAGGTTTAAATTATAAGGTATGTTTTATGATAAGTTTGTCAGATGAATTTAGTTTTGAAAGAGAAACTTGTGTGTGTATATGTGTACCATTTCTTTCTTCAAAGATGGCAACGTACAAATCGCAATGAGTTAATCGCAATTTCCCCTCTCGGAATTTCCCCTCTCGGGGTTAAGCCTGTGGGTGGGAATTCAGGTTGGTGTGTTGTGTTTTGGGTTCATAATCAGGATTAGTAATGAACATGTTAAATAATTAATTTACTTTATAATTAAAATAAATTCATGTTAATTTCTGGTTCACGTGTTTTGTGTTATGTTTATATTCAGATTTTCTCTTAGTAATTTGTGTTGCCGGTCACGTCATTTTAGGGCCATGTTATTGTGTCGGGTCAATATTGTCAACTCTAGTTAAGCCCAAAACCAAAGCATCTCGCTCAAAATTAATTTTTGACATTAATCTCTGAATGGTGGCTGCCAAAATGTAACTTCGTTTTCTCATTCAAACTCAAAATTCTTGATAAAATTTCTCAAAGTAAAGAACATTTACATTTGGCAGCTTATGGTTTGAAATTTGATAAACTGAACAGTGATGCTAGTATTAAGTAACTTGTTTTATTGATTTTGTTGATTTGATCAAGAGGTTGGTTGAAGGATTAAATAATTGATAATAAACAATATTTTGCAGACTGTTCTTCTTTACCAGTGGCTTGAGGACACTTTGAGATTAGGAGAGAGAGTATTTGACGCTCCATATATCCTGACACTGGAATCAGGAGGAGGAGCTTTGGCAAACAAATCTCCACAGAAAAGTGACTTTAAAGCTGCTAGTGGACATGATTCCAGTGGTGATGAAACATCCCGTCCCAAAAAGATTAGAACCCCCCAAAATGAACCCAAGTCTGCTGATACAGAAGATGTGGACAATGCAGTAAATGTTGCTGTAGATGAGGCACGAAATGCTGTCATTTGTTCTTATGATATGTCCCCCAGTGCGAGCCCAGTTAAGAAGAGTCCTTCTAGCCCTGAGGCTCTAACTAAGACTGTAAGTTTGAGCTGTCCTTTTTCTTGTAAACTCAGAGAGGTGGTGAAACTAATAGGCTGTCTTGTTTCTTTGGTTCTCTTTCTCTCACACAAATCTCTAGCACCGCGTTGTACTTTTTTTTGTTTTGCATCTGTTTTCCAATGAACGCTTCTAAACTTTGCTAATCAGGTTGGAACTTTAGACCCAGCCTTGCCATATTGTCCTCCTGATCAAAACCAGAATATCACTGGCATATTTGGGAAGCTTGTGAACATTTATAGGGGTAATTATTCGTTGAGGAAGTTCACTTTTGCTCTCGCATCTTTGGCACTATACCTATTTGTCTGTTTAGTTTTTTTTAATGCATTCTAACTGCTTTCCTATGATAGCATTGGGTGATGATAGAAGGTCTTTTAGCTATTACAAGGCCATTGCAGTTATCGAGAAATTGCCCTTCAAAATTGAAAGTGTGGATCAGGTCAAAGACCTACCTGCAATCGGAAGGTCGATGCAGGATCATGTAAGTGAACAGTCTTAAGTTGAAATTGTCTCATTGCCATGCTATATTTTCTTCCTGACTTTTACATCACCCAAAGTTTCTGGTTGAATGGGCATCTAACTAACAGTTCTTTATATATACAAATATATATATAGAGGCAATTGGCCAATTGGGTTTTGTTTGTTGAATGTAAATTTTTTGTTTGTTGTCTTAATTAGAAAAAAGTAATTTTTTTAAAAATAACTTCATGACGTAATATTATAAAGGTGGAGGATTTTCTACTCTATTCATCTTCAAAAGATTACAAATGCCAATTTTGTTTTGGTTGCAGATTCAGGAGATATTGACTACTAGGAAAGCTTTCCAAGTTGGAGCACTTTGAGTCAGATGAAAAGGTGTTAAAAAGGTTCTTAGTCAACCAAAGGTTCCTTTATCCTGGAGTGCTATTTTCTACTTAAGTAACATACAGATCTTCCACGCTATTCACTCTTGCCTAATTTTGATTCCATTGAATTTTAAATATGCATATTTTTTACTTAAGTGTGCGAGAGCTGAATGTCTAAGGCCCATGGCCCTTTTGCCTTTTAATTTTTTTTCTTTTTTTATCTAAATTTCATTGTACTCTCTCTCTCTCTCTCTCTCTCTCTCTCTCTCTCTCTCTTTGTGTGTGTATGTGTGTGTGCACGTGTGCACGCATGTGTGAAGCTTAATGGTGGTAGCTATGATTGTGAATGGTTGGGGTGAAGGTGGATGCTCCAAGCATCTGGGAACAACATTGCAAGTTGTTAATGGTGGGATGTCACCAAAGGTGGATAGGATGAGAGTTGGGGTAGCCAAAACAAGAGGGATCATTGGTTGGTTGGTTGTATGGAGAGGGAGTGTATGTTTGTATCATCATCTAGATAGGGTATTTGTTGAGTAAGAGTCTTTATTGGGGGTGAGTCAGGACAAGGTGATTGATTTTCACGCACCTAAGATGATGGTCCTAAGGCCAAGTGGCCAACTCTACATGACCTAACTCATTCATTGGTAAAGGTACACCTGACCAAGTAGTGGCAACACCTTACATGGTCGCTGGTACAAGGATCGTCGCCGTATAAGTGCGAAGTGGCTAAATGGTACAAGGTTAGTTTTATTATTTAGTGATCCTCTCTCCTTGGGTTAGTTGAAGCTGCTTCAACAGATCTCCAACTCTAGCTACTAAGCCACTCATTCCCAAATGGTGCTGTGAGCGAGTGTATGCTTGTGAGCCCTTCGAGTAGGCGGTCCGTGGACCTTGCTCCTAGCCCTTAGGAGTGGAGTTTCTTGGGCGTTCAACCTGGGAAATTCCCGAGGGTATAATTCGATGGTGGGTGTCTGGAATACCCTTGGCTCTAAATGCCCCTAGCAGGGAGAGGGGAAGGCTTGATCTAGGTGGAGCTAAGCACCCATGGCAATAGAGTGTTCACAGGGGCTGTCTTGGTCATGCGCCCCCATGCCGCGGCAGAGAGGCGCGGATGTTGCTCCTGCAACGGGGTGGTTCCATTCCATCTAGAGGTATAGATGAGGCTATATCTTTTCCAATTGATTTTGTCACAAAATACTCTTGCTTTTTAGGGATAAATTTGTTTGACTAGGATGCCAGCATTCTCTAATGCTTAAATGGAACAGTTTTTTCAGAATGAATCAAACAAATATCTTTTTGAGAATAAAGTGCATTTTTATTTAACCCAATTTCATGCGACGCTTTTAATTGAGGTAATTAGGTTGTTGGCTTGTTACGCTTCGTAATTACCTGGCATTTAACATCTTTTGTTCTTTTCTTTTTACAGGTGTGGACAATTGGGCTCTTTGGGGAAGTATGGGGCATTGGTCCAGCCACTGCACTGAAACTTTATGAAAAAGGACACAGAACACTAGATGATCTGAAGAATGAGGAGTCATTAACAAATGCACAGAAGTTAGGGTTGAAATATTTTGATGATATCAGAACGAGGATTCAACGTCATGAGGTCTCACTATTGTGCTCCTCGTGGAATTTTGTGTGTATTGAAAATTGTCATTATTGTTTTATTTCACATCTTTATCACACAGGTTCAAGATATGGAGCTTCTTCTACGGAAAGCTGCAGAAGAAATTTTGCCTGGGGTGAGCACTATGACTTGTAAACTAAGCTTGGCTATGAGTTGATTTATTTTCATTGTCTTCTAAACAAATTAGCAGCAATGAGTGTCCTATTGCTTGATCTCATTTAGTTATTGCCTTGTTGGCTTGGGCCGAATCATGGGGAGCGTAATAGGAGCATAAAGCCTAAAATTACTTCCATGTCGTTTAGCAGTCATTCATTAAGGCATAAGCTTAGCTTGCTAGCATTAGTATGCATATTCATAGCTATATATTCCTCATTTATTCTTGATTTCTGTGCTGCAGGTGCTGCTTGTATGTGCAGGATCATACAGACGTGGAAAAGCATCTAGTGGAGATTTGGACATTGTAATTACACATCCTGATGGAAAAAGGTGTCAAGTTCAATCTTTTTGTATGGTGGCATTTAACAATTTTTTTAATTTTTATACCGGCTTTATCTTGTAAAGAGAAGGAAATAATTCACAATTCCAATGTGCTCAAGCTGTGTATCAGCTTTAGCTGTTCATATTTTTTCTTTCCTTTCTTTCGTATCAAGGAATTTTGAAGTAAAATTACCCAGTGGTTGTTTTAAGATACCTTTCGTGCAGACTAAATTCTTGCCTTCCCACCCTCATTTTCCTCAAGTTATATATAAGATCTCCAATGATACCATTCCTTGATAGCTTGGACAGAGAGTTCTAAGTTATATATAAGATCTCCAATGATACCATTCCTTGATAGCTTGGACAGAGAGTTCTATGTTTGTCTGAGGATTTTTTTACTTCCTAGTTTGTGGCATTTAGATGCTTTATATTCATTTATGTTCTGCTTATTGGAAACATGAGTATGGTTTTATTATCTGTGGCTTCTCTTAGTTTTTCATTCCTCCCTTTCAAAGTACTCTAATTTTTCTAAAATTGTTACATTGAAATGGTTTGCTTCTTTTTTGCTAACAGTAATTTTTCTGCTTGCCTGATTAATCTGCTTTATTCTTCCAGTCATATAGGCTTTCTACGAAAATATGTAAAGCATCTTAAAGATATAAAGTTCTTGAGGGAAGATTTGGTCTTCAGCATTCACAGTGAGGAGGTAATACGATGTAGAACTTGCATGGATATTAGTAAAATTGTGTTCATCCATTTCTCTTTGTAGTTTTTGTTGTACTACTTATGAGATTTTGCTCTATTAGTCTCGAGGCAATAATTTTATTTCATTTGTTACCTTAATTCGAATGAAACTATCATGTTTAATGGGATAGTGGCCCTTTGAATATTTATTTATTTATGTTTTTTGTGCGAAAAATTTTTCATGTTTTTTCTAAGACATCAATTGTCTCAAAAGTTTAAACTATCAAAAAATGAATCTAACAGTGTATATCAAGTTATTTCAACGTTTCCCTTCATGTGTGATCCCGTCTTGAACATGGAGTAGGGATAAACAAACTGAATCAGATGAGGTGTACTAATATAGACAAACGAAGTGCGGAACAATAAATGAAAAATAAAGATTAATAACTAGACTTGAATCCATGACCTCCCAGAATGAAATTTTGTTACCATGTTGTCCCAATAGCTTCAACTATTAGGAAAATGGTTCCAACAATGTATTTTAAGTTTTTTAAAGTTTTGAATACTCCCTTTCACATGTGACCCCGACACGTGCAGCAGGAATAAACAAACTTAATCAAACAAGGTACATTAGCACTGACAAGCAAAGTGCACAACAATGAACAGGAAATAAATATTGATATCAAAACTTTAACCAAAACCTCACAAAACCTGATGCAATGTTAAATCACTGATTGTCCAATAAGTGTAAGTTGTTAACAAATGGTCCAACAATGTATATCAAGCTATTTCAAAATAAAGATTGATAATGAGACTTATCGTTACATAAATAATATTCTTTCTCTAAATAGTTGCTTTTATTTTGACTCCTAAAAAATGAAGAAAAAGTTCTCTATTTTTTATTTAGATTTCCTTATTTGGAGTATCCTTTTTTTATTCCATCTAGTCTTGGCTTTTCATGTTCTCCATTACTTTGTTTTTCACCATTTCCCTCTATCTACAATAATTTACAGGGTACTGATGCAGGAGTTGACACATACTTTGGCCTATGCACATATCCAGGTCGAGAGCTTCGACATCGCATAGATTTAAAGGTACTTCAATAACTCCTCCTTCGTAGTTTGTATAGAGGTATTGGGCATTTCAATTTCCAAAATTCTTCATGCAAAATTAGGATTGGGGCATAGTTGCTCAACATTATTGTGTTTTTTCTCTACAAAATAATAGATGGTGCCAGCAGTACCATTTTACAACAAAGGCTCGGTTTGTTTTGCTGTAAACTTCTGAAAACCTCTAAAAATTATTCACTTTTTATCTCACTGCACGAATTACGAACCCACAACTTATCTCACTTTTTATCACTCTAAACGCACCCAAAGCAAACCATATTAAGATTGTCTTTTAAATATACTGTAGAATTTCATGATAGAACTTTATACTAGTCTCAGCGATGTTAGTTTATGATTTTTTATTTTGTTACCATTTCCACATGAAACAATCTGATTGTTAGACTGAATGATGAGTTTAAAGTGCTCTCTTGAGAAGAACCACAATGTATTCTTTCCGAAAGGGTAAATGCTAAAGTTAAAACAATAAAAATATTGTATATCATCCAAAGTTCTTATGATAAGCAAGATTTATGTAGGATATTTTTGAATGTAATTCTATTTTCTAACTGGAAATATGAAAAAGCAAAAATGATGAGGATGGTCAGCCCTTGCATGTAGAGATGGTACAACCAGGCACTATCATACTAAGGACATCCACACTAGTTTCCCTAAACAGTTTCCGTAAAATATTTTTAAAAATTATCACTTCCTTACTTTAAGGATTCCCTATTTAACTGACTATATGACAGCTTCACTAAATCATCCCTAATATATTAAAACATTCATTCCAAGACCTCTTTATTATTTTTCTTTCCAGAAAGTTGAATAAATTACGGGAGAGAAATTATTTTGGTACTAAAAAAATTTAGGGGAGGTATATAGTGCTTCCCCAAGTATAGGGAAGATCTCTTCCCTCTTTTAGGAAGATTTGATGGTGGGCAAAAAAACGACACTTTCCCTATTTTTGCTTCCCTAAAATTGGAATTCCTTTGAATAGGTAACCTGATGGAGATGCCAGTCTTTGTTGAGCATGGTTTAGTCATGCAGGGCGAAGAAAGTAGTTGAGAGAAAGTTCGATTGTGGAATATTACTTGACACGTGGCTTTTCAAAAAGAAAAAAAATGGCATAAGGTTCTTTTTGATCAGATATAAATGTAGTTGAAAACTTGATGGATAGAAATCAAAGACTTAATTAGCCTCCTCTTTTCTATTATATTTTATAATAACAGAGTTACACCAAGAAAGGAAATTACAATCATATTAAGAAAGGAAATTCCAATCACAATAATGAAAAACACAATAATTCCTAACTAAGCAAATATTCTAGAATATTCTGACACTCCCCCTCAAGCTAGAGCATAGAGGTCAAACATGCTCAGCTTGGAACATAATTCCTGGAATCGAGAGCACGACAAAGGCTTAGTGAGTATGTCACCGAGCTGAGAATCTGAGTGTACAAATGGGGTAGTAAGATCCTTTTTAAGTAGGAGATCACGGATAAAATGACAATTCACCTCTATATGTTTTGTTCTTTCATGAAACACAGGATTATTGATAATAAAGATGGTAACTTGATTATCACAATACATCGACATTAGAGTTGAAATTTTAATGCCAAAATCCTTAAGTAATGAGCGAACCCAAAGCATTTCCGCAGCAGTATGAGCCATGGCACGATATTCAGCTTCAGCACTAGAACGAGCAACTACTATCTGCTTCTTACTACGCCAAGTCACAAGATTACCACCGACAAAGGTACAATACCTAGAAGTAGACCTCCTATCAGATCGATTGCCAGCCTAGTCTGCATCACTGTATCCTACTACATCCAATATAGTAGACGGTCAATAGAGTAATTCCTGGCCTAGAGAACTCTTCAAATACCTCAAGATTCGACATACAACATCAAAATGTGGCTAACGAGGAGCATGCATAAACTGACTAACCACACCAACAGCATATGTAATATCTGGTCGTGTCACAGTAAGATAAATCAATTTTCCCACAAGGCGCCGATACCGACCAACGTCAGGGAAAGGATCATCACTTTCAGAATCAAGACGAACCATAGAATCCATAGGGGTATCAGCGGGTCGTGACCCCAAGAGTCTAGTCTCAGAAAGCAAGTCTAGTACATATTTCCTTTGAGATAGAGATATACTCTGTGAGGATCAAGCAACCTCAATCCCTAAGAAATACCGTAAAGCTCCAAGATCCTTTGTATGAAATTGCTTCCTGAGATGTTGCTTCAATTCATAAATGCCCTTCTCATCATCCCCAGAGATAATAATATCATTAACATAGACAATCAAAACAATAGTACCAGTGGAAGCATGATGTATAAATACTGAGTGATCGGATGTAGATCGGCTAAAACCATAATCCAATAGAACCTTACTAAATCGATCAAACCATGCACGTGGAGATTGCTTGAGGCCATACAAAGCTTGATGTAGACGACAAACAAGATGCTCACTACCTAGAAGAACATATCCAGGTGACTGATCCATATATACCTCTTCCTGAAGTTCTCCATGTAAAAAAGCATTTTTAATGTCTAGTTGAAACAAAGGCCAAGACTTACTTACTGCCACTGCCAAAAGAATACGGACCGAATTAAGGCAGGCAACTGGAGAGAAAGTCTCCAAATAATCTACTCCATATGTCTGTGTATATCCCTTCGCTACCAATCGAGATTTGAGCCTCTCAATAGATCCATCTGGCAAATACTTAATAGTATATACCCAGCGACACCCCATTGTCTTCTTTCCATGTGGAAGAGATGTAAGATCCCATGTATGATTAAGATGCAATGCATGCATCTCCTCATCCATCGCTACCTTTCAGTCCGGTGATAATAAAGCCTGCTCATAAGAGGTAGGGACAGAAGTAGAGGACAAGGCACAAACAAAGGATCGTAGATGAGGTAACGTACGATGATAAGAAATAAAATTAGTAATAGGATATTTAGTACAAGTACGTCTATCTCGTCGTAGGGCAATAAGAAGATCATCAGTGGAAGATGTAGGTTCAGGCTCAAGAGATGTAGTATTATGATCTTCAGAAGTTTCAGGAACATCCGTGATAGGTGACTCAGAATCCACAGGTGCAGAGTTGACTGGTGCTGATGGAGCAGTGGGACGAGAGCAATGTTGATACACCTGCAAAGGAGGCAAAAGAGGAGGTCCTTGTAGTGGAGGCAGGCTAGGACTAGAAGCAGGAAGAACAGGATCATCCAAAGTAGTAGACCACTCCCCCTGTCGAGAGGAGGGAGAAGGCTCCCCCTCACGAGAAAAATAAGAAGCAGACTAAAAAAAGGTAACATCGGCACTGACAAATATCCTGCGAGAAGGGGGATGATAACAACGATAACTTTTTTGAGTGCGTGAATAATCAAGAAAAATGCACCGTCTGGCACGAGGAGAAAGTTTATCCAAGCCTGGGTCAAGATTATGAACAAACGCAACACAACCAAAGGTACGAGGAGTAAGGGAAAACGGGGATGTTGGGGGATAAAGAAGAGAAAAAGAGGACCGATTACCAAGGGAAACAGTTGGAACCCGATTAATGAGATAACAAGCGGTCAAAACAGCTTCACCCCAATACTGTTTGGGAACATTCATATTAAAGCACAAGGTACGAGCCACATCTAACAAATGACAATGCTTGCGTTCAGCAATATCGTTTTGTTGGGAGGTGTGAACACAAGTAGTCTGATGAATAATTCCACGTTCAACACAAAAAAGTATCCATGACAGATTTAGTGTATTCCAATGCATTATCAGAACGAAGAATTTTTATGCATTTGTCAAATTTGGTAAGAATCTCATTATAAAAATGCAAAATAATAGCAGGTAACTTAGAACGATTTTTCATTAAAAACAGCCAAGTCATTCGAGAGTAATCATCCACAAAAATAACAAAATACCAATATCCATTAAAAGTTGAAACCCGGGAAGGACCCCAAATGTCTGTATGGACTACATCAAAAGGTTTAGACTGACGATTATTATGACTAGGAAATGAATTACGGTGATGCTTGCCAAGCTGACAAGCTCCACACTCAAGACTCGAAACAAACTCTAAACTAGGAACTGCCAATTTGAGGCGAGCTAAGGATGGATGACCCAGGCGACAGTGCCATTAAAAAGGAGAAACAGTTGTAACGAAAACAAAAGGAGAAATAGAAAAACTTGCAGGATCCAGATAGTAAAGTCCATTCCGCTCACATCCCGAACCAATCGTCCTCTGCGTCCTGAGATCCTGAAACAAACAAAAAGAAGGAGACAAGGTTATAGAGCAATTTAATGTTTTAGTGAGTTGACTAACAGATAATAAATTAAAAGAAAACTTAGGAACATAGAGACTCGAGGGTAGGGAGAAACAAAGGAAAGGCTGAAGTAATCATTTACCAGCTACAAACCGGTAGGACCCATCAGCTAAGGTGATACGATGTGTGGTTTGAGTCAAGTTAGAAAATAAAGATGGGTTACCTGAAATATGGGTACTAGCTCCAGAGTTAATGACCCACTGGGGAGCAGAAGCAGTAAAGCAAGCAGTACTACTTGAATGAGCCAGCGTGGCAATAGAACTGGAGGAGCGAGAAATGCGGAGAGCTTGCACAATAGCTTTTGACTCAGCTGCAGAAAATGGATTCTGTGAATCAGAATGGGATACTGATGGTTCGCTCGAGCTAGCAGCAGAATCAAGTCCTGTAGATTCCACAGCAACATGATGAGTTTGCTCAGGACGACCATATTTCTTCCAACAATATGACTCGGTATGATTAGTAACACCACAATGATCACACTTCTTTGTACCTCTCCCAGAGTCTCGAGAACCACCACGAGAACTATGACCACCACGAGAACCACCACGTGAATTACTTCGTCCACTACCAACCAAAGCAGCAGAATCAGTGCCACCAGAGAAGGAAGGTGCTGTTCGAGAGTGATGACCTAATGAAGAACGTTGCAAACGAGAATAAGGATTAGCTATGGAAGGAATAGTCTCTCCAGCCAGAAGCTGATCACGATAACCACAAAGATTATCATCCAAACCAGCCAGAAGTAAAATAGTCATGAGTTCCTCCCATTACTTTATCATATCCGCCTTAATCTCTAGAAAAGGACGAAGCTGTAACAAACGATCACCAAGTCCTTTAAGTGTGTTGTAATACTCAGACAAAGATCGACCATCCTGTCAAAACGAAAAGAGTCGCTCATAAGCTTCAAAGATTTCAGAAACATTGCTTCGCTGAGAGAAAGAGTCAGATAAAGAGTCCCAAATTGCTTTTGACGTATCACATAGTGACACTGTGTGTAATACAGAAGGTTCTAAGCTATGCCATGACCAATTCATAACCACAGCATCTGCAGCCCTCCACTATTTATAATTAACAGACTGTAAATCTGGAGGCAGGTCAGTAATGAAGTGTTCCATCTGTCGGCTTATAAGAAAAATCCGTACAGCATGTGACCAGGTCAAATAATTTGCTCCATTCAACTTTTCATTAGAAATTGATCTGGGAAGACTGTCAGACGAAACAACAGGTACAGCCGGAATTGAAACCAAATCAGAGGTCATTTTAGAAGATTCATCAGCCATTGCCACAAATACACCAAATAGATCAAATATAGATTATCAAATAATAGAAAACAGCACCACTTAGTACCACCTATCAGCCGAGATCAAAAAACAAATTGCTACTGGATCACCGAGTGAATCAGATCAATTTTAAAAAAAAACAGACCATCAGCAATGAAACACGTTGACTAGTCCAAAAGAGAAATCCAACGCCAATCAGCGAGAGACGATTGAGGGACGAAGCATCAAAAATTCGAAGACAATCGGCGAGTAAGCGGAGAGAGACGACGAAGCATCGGTGGCAACCGGGTTTCAGACTGAGAAATTCTCAATCAAAGATCGAGACCATCAGGCGAACATCAGATCGAGCGAGCACGACGGAGATCTCAGACAAGGGCCGACGATGAAGGACTTCAGGCAACTCAGTCGATTGGACGACCTTTAGACCATCGTAGCTGACGGGTTCTCACTGGCAAGAGCCGTTGGACAGAACCGAGTTGTGCAGTCGGTTCGTTGGTCACCGACAATCGCTGATGGTCAGAGATTGAGCAAGTGTACTCTGACAGTGAGCACTGTAAACCCTAACTATGATTTTTTTTTTTTTTTTTGGGGGGGGGGGGAAGGGGCAAAGTTTCCTGCTCTGATACCAAGTTGAAAACTTGATGGATAGAAATCAAAGACTTAATTAGCCTCTTCTTTTCCATTATATTTATAATAACAGAGTTACACCAAGAAAGGAAATTACAATGATATTAAGAAAGGAAATTCCAATCACAATAATTAAAAACACAATAATTCCTAACTAAACAAACATTCTGGAATATTCTGACAAATGTGAACTACTTTTATCCTAGTAAGGCATGCTGCTCTATTGCTCTTGACTCTTGAGATCTCTAAGGCTGTTGAAGGACATATTTATAAAAGAAAGTGTGAAAGAATGAAGGCCATTACTTCCTGGTACACCTCTTATTACTAGGGGGTTTTATGAAATGATTTCAAATGACCCTTGGGGGAGGAAAAACACAGACACATAAAACACATAATGAAAAAGTAAATTACATGACTGAGTAGCTTGGAATAATTAGACTCCCCCCCCCCCCAAAAAAAAAAGCGGGCATTTATGCTTGGAATTCATGGACAGATCAATGCTTTAGGGTGTAGCAAGTTAGGGTGCCATGCATTCCAATGATCAACTGAAACCACATACTGCAACTGGTGGAGATATCATCTGGGAATGAAGCTTACATCCAAATGCTCAAACTTCTGAAAAAATTATACACATTTAACTTATTTAATTGAAATCCGTGATCCACAATGAGTGAAGATTATTGGGAAGTTTGGTAACTACACTTCAGTGATATCACAATTGCTTAAAAATATGCATTAGTTTTTTGTCCAAGAACACGTTTAAAAACACTGCATTGTTTTTCTAAATTTCTACTTTGGTAGAAAACTTCATTTATAAAATCTACCCATCATACTGGTTGCTGTTTATACATCAATTCCCTGACAAGCCACCTTTACGGGATGTTGTAGTTGCAGAAATTTTATTATTTTTGGTATTTTCCTCAAATTTTGTTCTTCTTTATAGGTTTATCCGAGGGACATATACCCTTTTGGACTAATAGCATGGACAGGGAATGATGTACTAAATAGAAGGTATGTTCACCTTTATCATTTGATTTAACCTGAATTTCCTAACTTGTTATAACTTGTAATAAATATATAAAAATATTTATCATTGTTGTATTTTGTTGAGAATATCTATTATATAAGGCAGCTCAGTTTTTGGACGTGATATTTATGTGTGTGTCAAATGGGGAGGGGTGTGGGGGCTACGGCTGATGAGAGAGAGAGAGAGAGAGAGAGAGAGAGAGAGTGAGTGTGTGGGGGGGGGAGTGAGGGAGGGTGGGGCCACGCGGGCAAAGAGTGGGGATGGGGGTGGGCCACGCGAGGGTTGAGGTTGGGGGGTGGGTTTGCTGAAAAGTTGGGATTTTTTTAAATAAATATCTATTATACAAGGCAGCTCAGTTTTTGGACGTGACATTTATGTGTGTGTCAAATGGGGAGGGGTGTGGGGGCCACAACTGATGAGAGAGAGAGAGAGAGAGAGAGAGAGAGAGAGTGAGTGAGTGAGTGTGTGTGTGGGAGGGAGGAGTGAGGGAGGGCAGAGAGTGGGAGGGTGGGGCTATGCGGGCAGAGAGTGGGGATGGGGGTGGGCCACGCGAGGGTTGAGGTTGGGGGGTGTGGGGTGGGTTTGCTGAAAAGTTGGGATTTTTTTAAATAAATATAATAAATAAATAAGAATAATTAAAAAATTAATTTTAATTAATTTTAAAGAATTTAAATTTGATCAGAATTATTTTTTCCCTCCTACTTTAATTGTCTTTTCGATGACTTTACAAAAAAAAATACACTCTTATTTTTCTTTTCAGTTTAGATTTTTTTTTAAAACATATACTTTAGTTGGGGTGGGTTTGCTAGGAAGTTGGGTTTTTTTTAAGGTAAATTAATTTTTTTTAAGATAAATATAAATAAGTAAATAAGAATAATTAATTAACTATATAATAACTAATAATTAATTTTAAATACATATATTTTTACACTATTAATTTTAAATAATTTGAATTGGTATATTTTTAACTGTTATTTAATGGTCAGGATTATTTTTTTCCTCCCACTTTAGTTGTCTTTTCCGTCACTTTCCAAAAAAAATACACTCTTATTTTTTTCTCCAACATACCAACACCAACACCATTAGAAAACTGAATTTTTTAAATACATACAAATTAGAATAAATAATTTATTATAGAATAAATAATAATTAATTGTAAATAATTTAAATTTTTATATTTTTAACTGTTGAATTTATTTATTGGTCAGAATTATTTTTTCCTCTCCACTTTAATTTTTTTTGGGTCACTTTACATAAAAAGATACTCTTATTTTTCTCTCCATTTTAGATTTTTTTATATATGTTTTTAAAATATTTTTTATATGAATGAATATTAAACAAAGTTAACTAAGTTTTAAAAAAAATATTTAAAATTTAATTTGATTGTACTTAAATTAAAATTTAAAAATTAAAAATAATATTCATTTGATTTATTTTGTTGATTTAATAATTGTGTACGTGACGTGGGGAAAGACTAGGGGTGGCAAAATGGGCAGGTTAGTGATGAGTTTAAATGGGTTGGAGGTTAAATGGATGCAACCCAAACCCACTCATTTAAAAGGCGGGTTAAATATGGACGGGTTGGATACGGGCTATTATAAACCGATGAACCCATATCACAACCCATTTACTTATAACCTAGCTTACTTTTTAAAAAAAAAAAATTAAAAATTTATTTCAATTAATGTGTATATATATAAATACATCAATATTTATTTTAATTAATATAATATTATACATATTATATAATATTATATATTATATTTACAATTTTTAGTTAATTTTGAATTTATACGAACCGATTTATTTTTTATTCAATTTTAATTCAACAACTCTCTTTCTGTGTGGGTGTGGGTGTGGGTGCGTGCGTGCGCGCGCGTGCACGCGTGTATGCGCATGTGTATGCGCGTGGGTGTGTGGGAGTGTGCGCGCATGCGCGTGTGTGCATGTGCGTGTGGGTGTGTTTATACGTGCGTGCGCACGCACGTGTGTGCACGTGTATGCGCGCGCGCGTGTGCGCGTGTGTGGGAGGGTGTGTTTGCATGTGCGTATGCGCACGCGCGTGTGTGGGTGTGTTTGCGTGCGCGCGCGTGTGTGCGCCCACGCACGTGTGCGCGTATATGCACGTGTGTGTGCGCGTGCGCGTACATGCATGTTTTTGTGTGTGTGTGTGTGTTCTCTCTCTCTCTCTGGAGAGGAGAGCGCAGTGTAAAGAGAGAGATTAAACTAATTTTTTTAATTTAAATTGGTGTTTTAACGGGTTCCGTTTCACAATCCAATTGCACCCATTTATAAATGGATATTTTATAAGTTACCTAATTACAACCCAATTAGTAAAATAATAACACCCAAACCCATTTATTATAGGTTTAATTGGACGGGTTAATGGATTTGGGTTGATTTTGCCACCCCCAGGAAAGACAAATGCTGGGCAGAACGTCATTCTTTCTTTTCTCGAGACAAGAGGGGGTGCCATGCAGAAAATATTGATGCATTAAAAATTTATTTTAATTACAAATTTAAATTTAAGTTCTGTACAGGTCAAATTATGATTTCGTGCCATTGGTACGAGTAATACGTAGTGGATTTATAATCTCAGGCTATGTATGAGGGTTTTTTTTTTTTTTTTTTGGGTAATCGGGCGGCATTCCCTTGATGCCATTTACTGATAAATGGCGTGAATACTTAATTATCAAAAACATAATATATATTTACCCCCCAACATATATGAACATTATATGTTTGTACATGAACAAAGACTATGCTTTTTGCATTCATTAGAGGAAATTGAAATTAGAAGAGTGCTGCTAAGACTAGATGAGTCTATCTATTGTCCTTGGCTAAATAATTGAACTATATCTGAAACACGATAACGGGCCATTGACAATCCTCTTCGTTCTCAAGGATGTGAGCCTATCAGTCCTGGTGGAAAAGGAAGAAGCTTTTCTCATTGTAGAGAGCTTTTTTGGAACTTCTTTTCATAAACCATGCATAATTCTTGAAGGCAAGCACCAACCACAAAACAGTTGAGTGGGTTTGTAAAACCATCCCACAAAGCTAGTTTTCCCTATTAACTAGTGGATCCAAAGGAGTTCACTGGTGACTTGTCTCTTTTTTGAGGGAGAAAACTAAATCTCTTACTTGGTCCAAGGCAGAACGTTTTTACACCATAGCCAAATTGCCATTCCTGTGCAGACTGAGATTACTTGCAGAATCTAAGGGATACCGACTTGATGATACGGGGCTTTTTCCAGCTACTCAGAGTACTAGCAGTAAACGGGTAAGGAATTGGTTAAGATATTTCCCACTGTGCTCTCTCTTTTTGTTGGCCCGAGTCTTTCAACATTTGTTTATTGTCTGCATATGTGCAGGGGGCAAGAGCTAGCGCAAGTTTGCATTTTAAGACAGAAAAGGAAGTGTTTGAGTTCCTGGGATTTCCTTGGCTTGAACCACAGGAGAGGAATCTGTGATGTGTGAATAGTTTTCGTGACCATGCTGTATATAGGCACACGTGTGGATGTAGTTGGGGACTCTGGCTTCCAATGTTTGTGTGGGAAAAAGAACTTGTTTTTGCCAGCTTTTTTGATCTTGGTAATGCGTGTTCATTTTGCTCTTCATGACCACTGTAGGTGTAAAGACTTTTAGCTATTGTCCTGGTCACTGAGCAGTTTTCCCAGCTGTGTTCTGATTTTGAGATCACAAGTTATGTACCCAATTATCAAGTTAGTTAGTTAGGTTAATAGTTGTAATAAAAATAAAAATAGAGAACATTGTAAGGAAAATAGTTGTTCAAAGAAATATCCACTCATGAATTAACTTCTACTTCTAGGAACTGTGCAGCAGAAGCTTTATGCCTCTATAATTATCTTATGAGATTCAAGAAATTTGCGAATGCTTTGATTTTTTGTGCATTAAGCAGCAATGGGACTTGAGATTTTTTTTTGGGGGGGGGGGGACTCTTCTGCATTTTTCAATAGTCAGAAATTTGTGCACTTAACTATTTTTGGTGACCTGGGATTATTAATGGAAATAAAAAATAAAATGAGAGCAAGTATGAAAGTTTTAAAATTTTAAAAAAGTTAATTTACTAAGAAATCTCTTATTTTCATTCGCAATTTTTTGTTCAACTAAATAAGAATGTGTATTTGAAATTTTATATTTCTTTCTTCTTCTTTGTTTCTTCTTTTCATTCGCATATTTTCCTGAACATTAGACATAATGCAAGAATTTTTCTTAACTATTTTAACTTTACACTTATCTCTCATATGCTATAATGTTTGCAATATTTAACCTCTTCTTTTAGTTTGAGTGTTAAAATTTAACGGTGTTATAGTAAGATGACATAAATACTCTTGATTCATTTTTAATGATTAAAATGTCTTTATTTCCCCAATAGCCTTTCTCTATTCAAATGATGGAATAATTTATTTATTTTTATTACATCATGTTATAATAAATTATTTAATTTAAATATTTTATTAAATTAAAATTATCTTTAATAATTAAATTAATTAACTAATCAAATAGTTAAATTATTAATTAAATTAATATGAAATATATTTTATTAAATTTAATTATTGAAACAATTAATAAAATATAATTTTAATAAATTTTTGTCAGTTTAGATTTTTATTTAAAAAACAAAAAACAAAAGGAAGAAGAGCGAGAAAGTGCAGAGCTGAAAGATAAAAATTCATGGCTTTCACAGCCGGCAACCCTTTGCTATCCTCGGCCTTTATCGATAACCAAAACCAAATCTTTGCCTTCTCTTTGCTATAGAAAGTTTTTAATACCATAATACTGTGCTTTGTTCTTCCCTAGTCAAACCATAATTCAAGTTTGCCAATCACACTAAGGGCGGGTACTGCTAATAGCGCTTACGCCGTATCTTCTCTCATTCGGTGGATCCACCACCAACAACTCTGATTGGTCAATCCTAATTTCCTTAGCACTTTATGCAAGCATTCTTCCCATATATATATATATATATACACACACACACATATATATACATGCATGTCTATGTAAAGTCTGAGGAAATTGAAAAACTTCAAAAGATCAAAAAAACCCAAACCCATTTTAGTGTTTGTGATGCCCCAAGCATCTACCAGTGCAAACCTCGGTGCCTTAAGTTTTTTGTTTTTAATGCTCCCATTCCATCTCTCTGCTCTCTAAAGGCTGTGCCTCAAATTCGTCGGCGAGAAAGTTACGTCTCGGATTTGTAGTTGGAGGCTGTAAAACAGGCTGCAGGATTTGTAGAAAATGAAAGATCCTAAAGTTTTTAACCCATTTTGGATGATGCAAATTCACTGGTTTTTGGGTCGTTGGCTTGAAGAGGGAATCAATGGTTGGGGCTGATGTCTGAGTGAGCGCCAAGGCCAAAGCGTCGACGGCGGTGGAAGACACCAAGGCGTCGGCGGTGGAACTAGTTGACATCGGAATTCATCTTGCTTTCTGATGGAATCTTTACTTGCCCATTTTGGTCTCAATTCAAATTGTTTGTGGGTGTGGGTGCTCGAAGAGTTTGCAATTTGGTTTTTGGTTTTATTTTGTATTTAATTGAGGGTATATCTATTTTTTACGTTAAAAAAAAAATTGGTGAACTTGGTTTACTTTACTAAAATTTAACGTTGCAAATTAACAAAAAGGGGTTAAGTGTTTTAAACCTTAGATGTAAGAGAGATAATTGTAAAATTTAAATGGTCAAAAAAATTTTTAAATTATACTTAATGTTGACGAGAGATAAGAATAATTTATTTATAAATAAATAATGAATTTCAAGAAATTATTTCAAATTATTTTGTTAATGTCAAAAGTAGCTTTTATAATTTTATCAAGTTTATTTAACAATTGTATGTGGAATATTATGAACTTAAACAAAATTAAACATCAAACTAATTTTTGTACTGGAATAGGTGTAAAATAATGTGGGCATAAATGTGAGGACGAAATTGTAATTTTGGTGTCCTTCTTTATGACTCTCTGTTAATTCATTCGTCCGTTCTATCTCTTTGGGGGATAGAGATGGCTTCCGCTATATCTAATTTCCCTTTAACCTTCAAATCTTCTTCTCTACCCTTCAATCATCCTTCTTCATTGCTCTCTTCTCCTCCTCCTCCTCCTCCTCCTCCTCCTTCGTCAGCGGCTGTTTGTTGGGTTTCAGCTCACATTTCAAATGGACACAGAAGTGTTTTTGGGTTCAAACACTTTCGTATGCTCCCTTTGCTGGGCAAGAAAAGGCAGTCACTTTGCCCATCTATTCCCTGCTCTTGTTCCTCTTTCACGAGGCTGATTTGCAGGGCTTCAGAGTACAAATTCCCCGACCCCATTCCTGAATTTGCTGATGCTGTGAGTACTCTTTTTACCTGTATTGTTTTTGAATTCTATATATATATATATATATATATGTATGTATGTATGTATTTGTGTATGTATTGTGTGTGTTTGATTCAATTACTGAGGGATCATAGTTTATTGCTTTGTTGTTGTGTTTTTGTGGGTATAGGAGACAGAGAAGTTCAGGAACCATCTTAGCAGTAGACTCTTCAAAAAGAAGAAAGATTTGTATGGAGATTCTCTAGACGAGGTTGTTGGAATCTGCACTGAGGTAGTTTTTATTTTTCCTGCTCATCTCCTCTCTCTCTTTCTTTCTTTATTTTGTATATTTTTTTTAATATTATTTATGTAAAGTGTTCATGTATGTTTGAGCCTGAGTATCCTCTGCAATGCTGCAAGAGAAAGAGATTGCATAAACATGTCATGTTATCAATTGATTGAAAAGGGCCTTGGATAAATTGCTAATGTTAGGCAAATTTGGACGGGCCGGTTGATTGAAAAAAGTTTTGGACAAATCATGTTTGTTCTGGATGATTATAATATTTAATTCGACATGTTTAAAGGATTGCTTGAGTTCAACTTGAAATATTATCAGACTAAACCTGAACCCTTTTTTTTAAGCTTGATAATCGTAATAAGCCTAGTTCAAACTCCCCACTACTCAGTTCTGTTAATTTACCTAGCTTTAATATGGGGTTTAGGATTCATTCCTTTAGGGCATATCCAGCAGTTTCCCTGCTCTAGGGGATCCCCTATTATTATGGGGGGGAATGTTTTTTTTTTTTTTTTGGCCTCCAGTATATTGTTCTCTATGTACTTCCCTAAGTTTGGATCAACCAAAATGAATCCTTACATTTAAGGATGACGGTTGCTCCCTTAACTATTATTTTAATATTTTTTTTCATTTGGAAAGAAAAGAGATTTTTGAAAATAAAAAACAATAAATAATTATTTAAGAATGAATATTTTAATGCAGTAGGGAATGGTTTAGGGACGCTATGGGAGAGTTAATTGAATAGGGAGGTTGTATTTTTTAACTTATTTTAGGGGTTCTGTTTGGGGAAGCTGTTGATGATGCCTAAGGCTGTGTTTGAATTAAAGATTTGTCGGAAGGAAAAAGAAATGGATAGAGATTCAAAATCACTCCTCATATTTGGTTAGTAATGGAATATGGAAGAAAAAACGCATGGGATTTGCAAAAATATAAATAATTAAATTGGAAAATTAATTTATTGATAAATGCCTTTTCTATATTTTTTCATCTACTCAAATAAAATTATGCATTTGGAATTTTATATTTCCTCTCTTTTACTTTCCATTTTCCGTGCCCGTTTTAATTGAAAAAAAAAAAAGAAAAAAAGAAGTTGCAAACTTTTAATAGCTTGTGAACTGAGGATGCCTCTAGGAAAATTTTCAAACAGCAACCAAAAGAATATTGTTGTTGCCAAGAAACACCTCCAAATACTCGTTTATACTATTTCAGAAGACAAGGAAATTGGAAAAAATAAAATAAAATAAGATAAAAAAGTAAAAATCACTGTGCTGTTTGGACTAGTTTCTCCTGGCAAAACTACAGTAGCTTGTGACTAGAAAGACATGCATTAGGGTTTTGCATTCTGGAGAAGAGACATGTACAACGAAAAGTGGGCGGTATTTGCAGGATGTCATATGCTATTGGAATTACAGTGCAACGGAGCTAAAAGTTCTGCATCCAATCTGATTGCTGACTACAGTTGAGGTTTGAGGTGAGAAAAAAATAAAAAATAAACACACACAAGAGAGGAGCCAAAATAAAGAATGTCATCTCAATTTTGAAGAGTGAACTAATAATAAAATAATGAAAATTACCTGCCACATTATTGTAGATGGAATTATTCTAGAGCGCACACGCATATTATCTTATGCGAGCTCCCTGCTGCATTATCCATACAAATTTTCTTTTATAATTAACTAGTTTCAAGTATATGTTTTCTATTTCTAATTGGTAGAGAGGCTTGGAATGCTTGCTTACAGTGTTTTGTCATATTATTCAAAAAATTAGGTCTGCAGATGCTGAACTATTTTACCTTCTGAACTCAATCTCTATAACAGATATTTGGTAACTTCTTACACACAGAGTATGGAGGTCCTGGTACCCTCCTGGTTGAACCTTTCATCGACATGGCTGACGCTTTGAAGGAGCGCGGCTTGCCTGGAGGACCCCAAGCTGCACGCGCAGCAGTTAAATGGGCTCAAGATCATGTTGACAAGGACTGGAAGGAATGGACCACCGGTAATGGCAATCAATAACACAGCATTTCAAACTCTACTATGTGCTGTCAAGTAGTCTGGTATTCGTTTCCATTGTATGAGCTTTTTTAAGCAAGTTTTGGTAGTAGTCAGCCCTTGTTATTGTTAGATGGAAATTGGTTGGAGGGAAAACCTTAGTTTGCTTCATTGTAAGTAGCAATTGTAATGGTGAGTATATATACCGGGATGTCTATGAGATTGTTTGGCTCTCTGCACTGATGAACTTCCAGATATGATCAAACCTGTGTTTTATCAGTTTGTGGGCTTCTAAAATCTTCTTTTTGTGGCTAATTTGATATATCAACATCCAATCTCTCTTTTAGCCTGTCTACGTACACAACTGTTATGGATGAAAAATGAACCGGCTCATTTGACTTTTTCATTTAATAAACAAGTTGAGCCACTTCAAAATATTGTTATAACCCAAATATATATATATATATATTATTTACGTGTTATTTATTTTTTTATGTGTATTACAGTTTTATTAGAATTAGTTGACTTAATTTAGGATTCCTATTCAATTTAGATTTCTTTTCAGATTTAGTTAGGATTATTATTCATTTTAGATTTCTTTTCAGATTTGGTTTAGGACTCTCTTATTTGTTTCTTACTCAATTTAGGATTAGCTCATTAGTTTCTTACTTAAATTAGGACTACTTTGTTAGCTTATATAAGGAAGGTAGGGGAGCAGTTTTCTTTAGTATTTATTACTCAATAAATCAGAATTTCTCTGTGGAGAGCTTATTCTTTTAGATTTTGTATTCTGAATTTTTTTTTTCATGTTGAATCAAATATTCTTTCGCCTACGTGAATGATATCACAACCTATTCGTCGCTTGTTCTGCGTCAGAGAGTTATAGAATTGTGACAACTTATCCTGATTTATTTTTACACTTACACCGTTGGACTTCAGGTGAGTGGTTTGTCTTGCTAGTATTATTTTATAAATTATTTCATGCATGAAGATTTGAAAGTTGAAAATTTTTAGATTATTTTTTGTGAAAAATTTTATTGTTTTGATAAGGATATTATATGTTTTATGCTATTGAGCATAAGTAAAGTTATTTGGACACTTGTGTTTAATCCTGGAAAGTATGAGATTGTGATGGAAAATTATTTTGTGTTTATTGAAAATAAAAATTAAAGTCCAAGGGACAGACTCCTTAAGTAGTGTGATTCTAGCAACTAGGGAATAGGCCCGTGAAAACCCCTAGTTCTCAACGATTGTAGGAACAGGCCGTAAAAACCGTGGTGACCTCAATCGGATCGGCTTAGGAAAGAACTCAGGAGCCAGACTAGGTGACTCTAAGTACGATTTTGGATCCAACGGGTACTACCCATGAGAAAGTATATTGGCACATTTTATATTTAATTTTCAAATATCTATGGATTAATGTTTGTCATCACAGTTTGTGATTGACGGGGTGAAATATGAATGTTATTGCACTCTGACGTGCAGGTTTTGAAATTATTATTGATTATGCATGGTCATGGTTACTTGAGAATTTTTCTTGATTAAATTGTTTATTTGAAAATTTATTATTTTCAAATGGATATTATTATTTTTGGCTTGGCAATCAACCTCCTTTTAACATTTTTCAGGTGAGCATGGAAGAAATTAGGGGTTTTTGGAAGCCGGTTACTATTTATGTACTTATAATGATTTAAGTCATACCCAAAAAACTTACTTGTGAATAAGTCACACTTGCAACAAAAAGACAAAAAATGACATCACGCGTATTTCACTACATTTCAAAATTGCCAGTTTTATCTGAAAATAGTGCACACTTTACTCATAACTTCCGTGACTTTCCATCTTCTTTATAAACCAAGTAAAACTGATTTTTGGAAACAAAATCAAAACTGTTTGAGAAAAACTTAATTCCGCGACTTTCCATCTTCTTTACAAAACAAGCAAAACTGATTTTTGGAAACAAAATCAAAACTATTTAGGAAAACAGTATAATAAAACAATACCGCATAAAAAACAGTACCACATAATAAAACATTATTGCATAAAAATAGTACCGCATAAAAAACAGTACCACATAATAAAACAGTACCGCATAAAAAACAGTACTGCATAATAAAACAGTACCGCATATAAAACAGTACCGCATGATAAAACAGTACCGCATAATAAAACAGTACCTCATTAAAACAGCACCATTCTTTGCATGATAGAGTCATGCGGTATTATTTTTTGAACGAGCATGCATCTTAAAAAAAACAGTACCGCAGACATGTGGTACTGTCACACATGCGGTACTGTCGGTCATTCGTTTGATATGTGAACTATTTTTGTGTTTACATGTGATGTTTGCATGATAGAGTCATGCGGTACTGTTTTTGAACGAGCATGCATTCTAAAAAGAACAGTACCGCAGACATATGGTACTGTCACGCATGCGGTACTGTTGGTCATTCGTTTGATATGTGAACTATTTTTGTGTTTACATGTCGTGTTTACATGTCATGTTTGCATGATAGAGTCATGCGGTACTGTTTTTGAACGAGCATGCATCCTAAAAAAACAGTACCACAGACATGTGGTACTGTCACACATGCGTTACTGTCGGTCATTCGTTTGATATGTGAACTATTTTTGTATTTACATGTGATGTTTGCATGATATAGTCATGCGGTACTGTTTTTGAACGAGTATGCATCCTAAAAAAACAGTACCGCATACATGTGGTACTGTCACACATGCGATACTGTTGGTCATTCGTTTGATATGTGAACTATTTTTGTGTTTACATGTGATGTTTGCATGATATAGTCATGCGGTACTGTTTTTGAACGAGCATGCATCCTAAAAAAAATAGTACCGCAGACATGTGGTACTGTCACACATGCGGTACTGTCGGTCATTCGTTTGATATGGGAACTATTTTTGTGTTTACATGTGATGTTTGCATGATAGAGTCATGCGATACTGTTTTTGAACGAGCATGCATCCTAAAAAAAACAGTATCGCAGTCATGTGTTTAAATACGTAATCCAGATCCGTATATATTCATTTGACCGACGTTAATCTCACAGCACAAACTCGCGTAATCCGTGTGTATTCCTTCGTATATAATCCTTTAACAGATTTTTATCTCACTATATCTTCACGCGATTTATAAGGAATGAAACAAAAACGGAAAACGTGATTTTCGGTTCCATAATTTTCGGCAACTTCATCTCAGTTAATTATAGAAAAAGGGCATTTAAGTCATATTATAAATTATATTTAAAACAAACTCGTGGGACCCACTCAAAAGTATGACTTAAATACAAAATTTTTCACATTAATGTGACTTAAAAGCAATACTTTTTTTTGAGTGTGACTAATAACTTTAAAAGATTACCAAGTATGACTTGGATACAATTTTTCGAAGAAATTAGACATAGACTCTAGCAATGGGACCTTTAAGTTGTGGCTTCTTAGGAACAATTTTATATTAATTGATAGATTTTATTTTTGTAGCTAGATTAGAGTTTGATGATTTAGCATATTTTAATTACTAGTTGTTTTGAGTTTGAAAAGTTAACAGAACATTTTATTTATTCTCGTAAATTTTTAAATGGCAAGATTATTTTTTTGATTGAAGGTTCTTTAGTAAATTTTGGTTGAATAAGATTTAGGCTTGCGTGTTCCTTAAGTTAAAGGTTAGTGTACTCGGTGTGGTGTAACAAATATTATCTGATTTGGCTCATTAAGAACTAGTTTACTACATATATATATATATATATATATACAAGAAGAAAGGTGCAGACTACTCGTGCCCATTATTTCTCAAAGTGAATTATTTGTAAAGATTATGAAAACATGGAATTTTATCTAGACGCGAGACTTTGAAGAGTGGAGTGATTTTAAAAAGCTAACCGTCGCTAAAATTGTGACAAACTTCATGTGGGTTTTGTCGAGATTCACCAACCCTCCCTCCATCCTTTTTTCATTATAACAGAGTAGATTAATGTATTTATTATTTTATATTTGTATCATGATATAATGTGTTTCGTTTTATTACAATTTTACCCATCACCTTACATTTAAATTCCACTCTTATCTTTTTATATTATTTAAATTCAAATATTATTTATTAAATATAATAAATAAATCTAAATTTATGCACTAAAATCAAACAAGGGAAAGGTAAACAAAGGCAGCACTTTCTATTTTTATGTTTCTATGTTAGTACTCTTTTGTAATCATCATTTAAAAATCTTGGAACAATTTTACCACATAAAATACTTTTTTGAATAGTATATTATTTTTATGGTTATTATTACATCATTCAATAAATAAAATTTAAAAATACGTAAAACTTAGTATCAAATAATAAATCAAGTAATCGCAAGCGTTAATGTAAAGAGACAAAATTTTTATGTGAAAAAACTTTGTTAACAAAAGAGAAAAATTACGAATCTTAGACAAAAGATAATGCAAACTCCTTCCACTAAATAAACAGGTTAAAATATCAATTGAATCTACAATCTATCTTCAGCTAAAGTTTTACTTGTATTCATGATGAACCTTTTAAAAAAAGATCAATCTTCAAATCCTTGAAAGGTAAATATTACTTTAAATGAAGAATATTTTAACTTAGTAAAAAGGATAACTTCTACTAAGCAATTGGAGTATCAATGCATCAAATTTTCTACATCAACTCAGACTGAATTTAAAACCTAACAAAAACAACTCAGACTAAATTCACCCAAAAAAAAAAAAAATACTAAATCAGTTAGGCTCATTAAAGAAGCTGCCCTTGATCAGAGCAAAGTATCTCGCTTGATTCATTTGCACCCCAAAAATATCTCCACTGTTCAATTGAACTAGTAGGAAAAACGCGTAGTTCCAAGATCTTGCCTTCGAGTTTGAACAGAGGCTGAATCAATCATTCTTAAATTTTCAATTGTATACAATGGCTCCAATTGGTTTTTCGTAAATCTTTAAAAATTTCTGAAAACCTCTAAACATTATTTACTTTTTATCTCATGGCATAAATTACAAATTCACAACTTATCTCATTTTTTATTACTCCAAACACACCCAATATTACATAATTATAGCACACCGAGCACAGCATTTCATGATACAAAATTAAGAGGAAAAAAAAAAAAAACAGCATTCAAGGTTATGAATTAATGGACCCCACCTGCAATACTATTATAAAAAAAACCGTAAAGCTGTGTTCTTCATTGCTTCAACAAGGTATGTCCCTGGCACATACATCAACTGTAATTTCTGTAAATTGGAGGAATCATTTCCTACATTTCATGAGGAAGAGAAAGCACCACTCTTCACAAAAATTAATCAAATAGAATTTTTTTTTTTCTTGTGAAGAAATTTTGAGTAACTTAAAAAGAAAAGT
This sequence comes from Vitellaria paradoxa, assembly GCA_019916065.1. Classification (NCBI taxonomy): domain Eukaryota; kingdom Viridiplantae; phylum Streptophyta; class Magnoliopsida; order Ericales; family Sapotaceae; genus Vitellaria; species Vitellaria paradoxa. The sequence goes on along the minus strand of CM034233.1, from coordinate 17,567,442 downwards.
TAATTGCATCCCTCCAAATCATTTCCATAGAAGAATGCTGCTAATATTACCATATATATATTAAAAAAAAAAAAACAATTTCCCCCAAAACCTCACCGCAAGTTAAGCTGTGTCCATGGAAGAATTGGTTCACCTTCCCAGGAGCAGACACTTAGCTCAGACTCAGAGAACGACGCAACCATTGTAAGTTGCCCACAATTTCTATGATGGAATCGACACATCCATCAGCCAAGTTCCGTTTGACCTACTGTTCAATCTCCTCCTGTACTTGACCAACTGCGGTAACATTACAATCCAGCAAACAATGATACATTCAGTTGAATTAAAAATAAATAATAAAAAATAAAAATTGCAGATTCACTGAATAAACTTAAGCTCTCACCAGCAAGATGAACAGCCAAGTTTGCTTGAGCATCAGCCTCAGAATTTAAATCCTTTTGAAAATTGCATGAGAAATGTTAGAATGTTACATAAAGAGTAACCTTGGAAGAAGTTAACAGTCAAAGGAAACTACAGTATATAATTTACCATCTGCATTAATAAGAAGTTAGGGATGGAATAAGAGAGTGGTTTGACCAACTACGGTATAATCTCACATACAAAACCGTACAAGATACGAGTGTTACTAAACATTACCCTCAGAACATGACTAATCTTGAAAGTTAAAAACTCGTCCTTCAGTTTCTTCGCCTCGTCATACAAGTCGCACATATTCTGGTTTTTTACCTTCCATAGACCCTGAATCTGTTCCATAAAGTATTCTTAGTAAGGAAAGTTACTGAAAAAGGTAAATTTTGACTAATTAGCAATGGGAAAAAGGTTATCATGGATGAGAAAAAAAATTCAATATATAGAGAAATGCAATGTGCACTAAACGGCTACAAGCATGAAATACTGAGGTGGGAAGTTGTAAGTGCAAGACTGAAGTCCCAAGAATGTTCGCAGCTTCAAGTCCAAATGGAAAAACGATGACCAATTGTTCCTCTCATAATTAATATTAAACCAGGACACACTCCTGATATTCAAGACAAGAAACAGCAATATTCAAATTTTCTTATGTTTAATCAAGATAGAATGTAGCATTATTTCTACGATAATCATAAAGCTTGATTCTCACAGCAAAAAGATCATTGGAAGAAAAAGTACTTCCAATATTAAGATACATTCTTAGGAAATAGAACTTACAACAAAAGCAGACAGAAATGCATTGTTGGCTTGGATCAGAGATCAACTTTTAACTTTGTTTCCTAACAACAGATATCTCTGCCTTCCGAAGCTGACATACTGATCAGTGGTGACCTTTGTTAATAAAATGGAACCATTTCAAAACAACTTTCTCTAAGCTTGTACAGTTATGTGCCAACCCTAATTTATCTGGGACGCTTATATTTCTTTCATTATTTGTTATTCCATCACCCAGAACACCCTTATTAGGGTTGTGATCTTTTTACGAAGATGCAGGTTTCTTTACCAGTAAACAATCGATAAAATGAAGCTTTTGCATTTCTACCTTGCATTACACACACACACACACACACACACACACACACACACACACACAAATACAATGTTTGAATTAGTTGGTCGACCATATGAATCCTATTCTGTCAACTCGGTCTATATCTTATAAAGAAAACAACACACTACTATATCTTGTAATGCCTCTTGTAATGGAATACATTAGTAATTGCTAAAACATTTTCCCATATTCATAAAGGTTTCACACTAGAATAGATAACTCAACCGGGTAACCATATTACTAAATGGTACTCCTTTCCAAGTATCTATGGATCAAAAAGCACTCAAAAGCACTTGTCCATTTAAATTACAAAACGGGACTTCTTTCCAGCTATATACGGATCAAACAGTGGTGGAACAAGGCCGTCCAAGACAAGATAAGAGTTAAAAAAGAGTGTTTTAAATCTTGGTAAAACGACTGAAATGAAACGAACTTGGAGAGGTATAGAGAAGCTAGAAGAGAAACCAAAAAGGCAGTTAGTGAGGCTAAGGCAAAGACATTTGAGGATTTATATAGGCGACTTGACACTAAGGAAGGCGAAAGAGAGATATTCAAGCTTGCTAAATCCAAAGATAGACGAACCAAGAATTTAAATCAAATTAAATCCATTAAGGATGAAGATGAAAAGGTATTAGTAAAGGACGAGGAGATAAAGGAGCGTTGGAAGAGCTACTTTTACAAGCTATTTAACAAAAGCAGTAGTAGTGACATACAATTGGGGCTATTTACCACTTTTAGGGAAGAATTAAATCTTATATTCTATAGGAGAATCAGTAGGGAAGAAGTAAAAGAAGTATTAAAAAGAATGAAAAATGGAAAAGCGGTTGGGCTAGATGGTATCCCTATTGAGGTTTGGAGATGCTTAGGAGAGGATGGCATAAGTTAGTTGACAAAACTTTTTAATGTAGTGCTAAAGAGCAAGAAATGCCTGATGCATGGAGGAAAAGTATCCTTATACCCATATACAAGAACAAATGAGATATTCAGAACTGTGCGAACTACCGCAGGATTAAATTGATGAGCCATACGATGAAATTATGGGAGAGAGTTATTGAGAGAAGACTAAGAATGACAACAAACATTTCAGAGAATCAATTTGGTTTCATGACTGAAAAATCAACTATGGAGGCTATATTTCTCTTGAGGAGGTTAATGGAACAATATAGAGAAGGTCAAAAAGATTTACATATAGTGTTCATCAATTTAGAGAAGGTATATGACTAGGGTCCTAGGGAAATTCTATGGAAAGTATTGGAAGAGAAAGGAGCGTGCGTCGCATATATTGAGACGATAAAGGACATATATGATAGAGCCATGACATCTATACAGACGACTGGTAGAGAGACTAACGAGTTCTCTATCACGATTGATTTACATCAAGGCTCAGCGTTAAGCCCGTACGTGTTTGCTTTAGTTATAGATGAGATTACAAAACATATTCAGGTTGAGGTGCCGTGGTGTATGCTATTTGCAGATGATATTGTTTTAGTAGATGAGACGAGAGAATAAATGAATGCTAAGCTAGAATTGTGGCGGAAAACATTAGAGACAAAAGGGTTTAGGCTAAGTCGATGCAAGACAGAATATATGGAATGTAAGTTTAGTCAGAGTAGGATAACAGGTAGTATAGAAGTAAGTTTAGGCACACAAAAGATTGTAGAGAAAGATTAATTTAGGTACCTTGGATCTATAGTACAACAAGATGGAGGGATTGATAATGATGTAAATCACAGGATTCAAGCCGGGTGGACCAAATGGAGGAGTGTTTCGGGGGTCTTGTGCGACCGAAAAGTCCCCCTTAAGGTGAAAGGAAAGTATTATACGGTGGCGGTTAGACCAGCGCTGCTATATGGATCAAAGTGTTGGACAGTAAATCATAATCATGGTCAGAAGATGGCAGTTACGGAGATGAGAATGCTAAGGTGGATGTGCGGGATTACAAGGAAAAATAGGATTAAGAACAAGAAGATTAGGGGCAAAGTAGGAATAGTACCGATTGAAGATAAAATGAGATAAAATCGATTAAAATGGTTTGGCCATGTTAGAAGGCGTCCAACGGAAGTACCTGTTAGAAGGTGTGAAAGTATGGAGATTGCCAGGAGTAAGAAAGGTAGAGGAAGACCCAAAAGAAGTTGGAAAGAAACTATTAAACATGACCTGACCTACCTAGATCTATCGGCGGACATATCCTAAACAGATCTAATTGGTGTCGACAAATCCATATAGCCGACCCCACCTAGTAGGAAAAGGCTTGGTTTAGTTTGGTTTGGTTTTATATACGGATCAAACAACATTAAAAGAAAATGGACATCATCTTACAAACAAAACCATTGAAATAATTTTTTTTTTTTTATCAGCACCATTGAAATAAATAATTAGTTTGGACATTATAATAACCTGAATGTCCATACACAATAATCTATAGAATACAATATGGTTATAACTAATATCCCTTCTTGCATATATAACTTTATTTGGGATAACTACTATTTACAAACCATTTGAACTGCAATTTGCATCATCATTCAGTCACATAGGTTAAAATATATCTTTTTTATATACTTCAATCAGCTCTAGCACCATTTTCATAATATAATAATACAGTCATAATCATTCCTCCCCCAAAAAGGTAAAACCCACATGCTAGTTTTAACCTTTTATGGAAGGCTACTGCCTACGATAATTGGTAAAGTTGTTTAGCCAAAAAAAGAACATAAGAAACGGTATTAATAACAAATCAACAACAGTATTATCTTGAAGCAAGCATACAAATGACAATAAGAAAACCAGTAGACAGAAAATGAAAAAAGAACCTGCATACAAACTAGTTTGGAGTCCCCCAAAACACTAATATTCGTAAACCCTTTCTGGAGTGCATATTTCAGCCCTAAAATCATGCCTCGATATTCAGCAACATTATTGGTTGCTATGCCCAAACCTTCACGCAATCTACAAATCTATACAAAATGTAGAACTTTAGACATCAAAATGGGGGAAAATGTGTGTGTGTGTGTGTGTGAGAGAGAGAGAGAGAGAGGCCCCCAAGGTTGGATTGCGTACCACGCTTCCATCATCTGCTCGTAATACAGCTCCTGCACCAGCTTGTCCAGGATTTCCTTTTGAAGCACCATCAAATTCAAGAGTACAGAAGCGCTTCATGCAATCAAAGAAAATTAAGTCTCCATGCACCAAAAATTTCACAGAAAGTATCAGAATATAGCCATATTTATCACCTGATCCTGACAAGACATCTTTTAGTAATCCTTTTGTTACCAGAAGGAAGTAAATAGACAAAGAGGGAAACAAAACATCCCTTCTTTCATTCATTTTGGGGGGTGTTTGGTGCGATGAAATCACTGAAAAACTCTGAAACCTCTGAAATTCTTTAACACATTTTGCACTCCCCCTACTTCGTGAAATTTTTATAAATTTATATATATCTACATATCCCAACAACTTTTACAAATCCTAATAACATTCCACAAATCTCAATAACTTTTTTACAAATCCCAAAAAGTTATCGACGATTTTCAATTAATTTTGACATAAAACCGTTCCAACGAACCCATAAAAACCGTTTGGGTGGTTTTTCTCTCCAAAAAGCTAACGCAAAAGTCAAAAAGTTTCACTATTTATATCTAAAAAACGTGGTTTGGTGATTACGCGCCAAACGCCAAGAAATTACCCAGACCACATTTTTCGTTATTTTTTGTTGTTTTTCGTCGCTCCAAATGCACCCTTTATTTAATTTTAAAGAAAATTTCAGCAGCTAATCTCTCACTCCCAATGAAACCCACAAATCTCAATTCCATAACTAGCAAGCAAAATTAAGAAATGAAAAGGAAAGCATTCTATATTTTGCATCCATTAGGCATCAACATAACATCTAGTCATACCAGAAGATAGAATGTGGACTTTGACAAGAGGATCTACCTTGGCATGCTTTCTTAAGTGATCAGTTGAGATGGATGCTGATCCAACCACTTCCTACAATATAAAATGCATATAATAAGAAAACTAGCCAGAATAGTGTCAATGTCAAGCCATCGCATCTTCTCCAAGGCATTTAATTCAATGCACCTGCAACTATAGCAAGGTTAAGTCATCTCATATCCAAGCCCAATAGATGACATCTTATAGCACTGTCTACGGCACTAACCATTAGATCACAAGGCGCCAGAAATAAACATGCAACAACAGCAGCTGTTACTGCTAACTAGAAATACTAAATACATGGAAATGCTCTGAGCAGCTCAAAACAGAAATCCATTGAACTGCTGCTAAAGTCTGATATAACTCTTAAAACTGAACCAAGAACCTGACGCAACATCCTTTTTCTTTTTTTTGAGAGGGGGGGGATAGCTAAAAGCATCTGAGTCAGCTTGTGTGCACCTCAACTAATCCTTAGGTCCCCAAAGTTAGCGACCAAGTAAATCTCTAGTTGCTTGAAAAGACTCAAACTAATGACTATCAGACAGCAAAGCCAATGTGTGACCAAATGAACCTTATTCAAACATATTAAAGAATAAGATGAAACAAAGGAGAATGGCATGCTGATGAAATAAAGGTAAGCAAATAAGAAATAATGTATATCAGAGTATCTAAATTCTGGAACCAATTACTATTTCTAAAGGGAGAAAAAAAAAACAGTGACACCCCACAACAAGTGTTGTGTACGTGCACACATTCCACTGCCTCTAATAACACAATAAATGTGCCTACAGAAGATTAAAATAATACTTCTTCCTGAATAACAACTAAACATGTAGCTAAAGAGGGTGAGCCTTAGGGCAATAGTAAGGTTATTGGGAGGAAGATTTCGTGCATTAACCCACCCCGTAACCTGCATAGCAAGGAGTTTTGTGCACTGAGCCGCCCATAAATATGCAGCTAAACTTCTGCTATACAACAGCATTCTTAAACTAAATACAGTGCTTGAAAATACATGCTTCCACTTCCAAAGTTTATACATAAAACTTACCCCAACCTCTGCTCCCAGAACTTCCTGTGACCTCTTCTTTGGCAAATCCTTGCTGGGCGATTCAACCTTGAAAGAAGATGGTTGCTGAAATCAAAATGTTAATTAAATATCTTAAATTTATGACCAGCCAATAGTAAAAGAGTGTATCCTTCATTATCGAAAGCTGATGGCGATAACAATCAACCCAAGTTCAGCAACATTTTTCTGGATTTTACATTGTCAAACAACTGCCCCAAACCCAGGCAATGGATAAAGAGAGGATTTTTCATCGGCATAAAGAAAAATATAAAATAAAAAAAATCAGGATGAGTAAAACTGCATATATGGAATGTAAATTTAGGAATAGCTAAAATACAAATGAAGGAATGATTAGTATTGAAGGTCAAGAAATGCCCAAGCGTTGACAATTTAGGATGACTAAAACTGAATATACATAATGTAAATTTAAGAATAGCCAAAATACAAGCAAAGGAATAGTTAGCATTGAAGGTCAAAAAATTCTTACGAATTGACAATTTATATACTCATAGTCTATTATGCATGCAGAGGAAACGATTGGCAGAGATGTTATGCATAGAATTAAGACAAGTTGAGTTAAGTGAAGGAATGCATTATGTTTAATGTGATCGTCATACACCTTTGAGTTTAAAATAAAGTTTTATAGAAAAACTGTCAAAACTTATGGTTCAGAATGTTGAGCAACTAAATAACATGTTAATAAAATAAGTATGAAAATGCTATGGAGGATGTATGGTAAAACTAGAAAATTAAGGAAGAGGAATAACCAGATTTGTGACATAGAAGAATTAGCACCAATTGAAGATAAAATGAGGAAAATCAGTTAAAGTGGTTTAGTCACATACAACAGCAATTGGCCGATATACCAATTAAGAGTAGTGATAGGATCCAAATCATGGGTAACATGAGGGGGCAAGGTAGAACAAAACTAACATGGTAAAAATAATAATAATAATAAAAAAATGAACAGACGTAGTTTGACAGAGGAAATGACAAGTAATCAAGCGGAACAGAGAAAATTTGATTCATGTAACCGACCTCATTTAGTTGGAAAATGGCCGAGTTAAGTTGGGTTGAGTAGTTTCCTTTTCAAATACATTTACAATTTTTAATAAAATCTTCTATTACATTTTTTGTTACTTTTTGTATATTGATATAGCGTTGAATTATGATACTAAAATATTGATTTAGTGCCCTTGCAAATGTTACATTCGTATGTATAGCTAACCAAAATACATATATAATAACATATTTTTATCACGTCTATAATTTTACTTCTCAAAATCATCATATCCCGTAATATCTATATCGTCCACTCGATATTCCTTCTATGAAATAAATATGTAACACAATAAAACACTCACCTGAAATGGGCATGGCACAAGAGGGCCAAAAAGGCCGTCTTTTAGATCAGCAGCTCTGATGGAATACAGTGCATTCTTAAGCCCACAAGATAGAAGATATTCCTCAGTATCCTTGGGCATGGAGCAACCTCTGTATACACTGACGGGAGGATCACAAATCTGTAAGGAAAAGAAAAGAGTGGACCATATGTTTAGACCATGAAAACACAGTGATGTACAACTGCATTTCTGAAGTAGCTTTTGAGGATCAATTTAGCAAAGAAGCAAGAAACACAGCCAAAATCACAACAGTTATTAGCATGCTGGCAACTGCCAACAGACTTACAACAAACAAATATTATATCCCCCCCGAATCTTGATGCATTTCCAAAGTAATGAAATCAAAATAACAACGCAGTAATAGAAAGTAGAAAACAAGAAGGAACCTTCTGGAAACAATAAACAATGGGGTCATCTGATATCCCCATCATGTGCTCAAGTAAATTGAAAAAAAAAAAATCAGCATATCTCCTATTAACTGATTTTCATAGCACTCAGTCAAGTGGCATATGGCATAGACTAAAAAACATTTAACAAGGTCTTCATCTTAAGTTAGAATGACTCAACTGAACATCAAACACTTATATGCTTAGCTTGGTAGTTTTAGAATTTAATCTTGAAATTCAAATTTCAGTCCTAGAATATTTCAGTACCAATAATTAGCACTAAATTTTTCAATGCTAGTTTTTCTTATTATCAAAAACAAAGAAGAAAGTTGCACTAGGCTTGACCCCTTTTCAGACAGTTAAATAAGTATTTAAATAAAAGAAATACAAAGTTACAAACAAAAAAGAAGATAAATACGAACACAAGATGTGGATATAATACGACACAACATAGATATGTCAATATATCAATTTCAAAAAATATCATGACACAACATGACATTTTAACAAATTAACATATCTATTTATATGTAAATTAAACACTAAGTATTTTTTCAATTTTTATATAATAAATTCATTTATCGTTTATTTTTATATTTATTTTAGAAAATTATATTCACAAAAAACTTAAAAGTTTTAGGTTTTAACATAGTTGTCAGAATCTTACGATTCTTGATTTGAATTATAAGTCGATACACCATATAACTGATGCGAATCTTACGTCTAAATCGATTGGAGTGATGAATCATAGTGAATCAAACTAAATCTATCCAATTTGTAGAGAATCTTATGATCCTTGCAATTCGTGTGATTCAGGAAGTGTGGAAGTAGATTTGGATATGAGTTTGGTCATTTAGACCCAATTTGCAAAAAAAATATTTTTTATTTATTTTTTAAAAATAAGGTTAGAAAAGCTTGTAATGGACCAAGAGTTTTGCAACACTTGCAAAACATCTTCGCATAAATTATTTTCAACTTTTGGTAACTCATATTTCTGAAGACTTCATAAGCTATTAAAGTAATACCGTAATGCCTCTTTAAAAAATTCATAAATGTAAAATTCGGACTCACATTTCTAGTTATATATGGGTGAGCGCTACAGGGTGTGAAGTCTCTTTAAACTTTCAAATTTTACTTTAATGCAGTTAAAGTTTGTCCGTTTAGTTTCATATTATAAAGAGTTGGGCTCCCCTAAATTTTAATACTTTTATTAAAGCCCCTGAACAAATATCGTCCTTGCTCCTGCTAAATATGATTTTTATGTTCGCCATTGTAGCCATAAAGCTAGCTTTTTTTCCATTTATCATATTAAATTATTAGTTTTCAAGCACAATAATATTCATTATTCGATATCTTATATATTAAAAAAATAAATAAATTTATTTTTCTATCATTTTTTTTTATTTTTATACTGAATCTTACAATTCACGATTTGATACGATTCACAATTCTCAAATCCAAGATTTCGATTCACGATACGAATCTCGATTTGACTACTATGTGTTTTTAAACAGTCAATAAAAATTTAAAGGAGAAGGAATCAGTAGGTATAAATTCACATTTTTACATCACTATTTAATCAAAATTATTTCTTCAAAATTGCAATACATTTTGCGCGGATTTAAGTTTTGACTAAGTGTGTTTCCCAAGTGTCCAATTCTAAAAATATTAAAAATAATAACAGATATTTAAACAAGTGTTGTAAGAGTGTCTGATAAATGTTGTTATTCGACACAGATATGTCACCTTCCTAGAATTGTCCGCGCTTCTTAGCAAACAGATCTACGATCACATCCACGGAACAACTAATGAAACAATCCATTTGTGTGAAGAAGCCAAAAGAACACCCACCGTTAACGCTTCATTAACTCGTTCTTAAGAATATAATGATCAGTCTAAATTATAAATATGGCCGTGCAATCAAGCTTTTATTTTCCTTTAAATATTCACCGAATGTCAGAATCCAAAATGAGAAAATTAAATAAAACAATCAAAGAAAAAAAAATAATAAAGCATATTAATTCATTACTTGAGAAATAAAAATCATAAGAAGAGAGTGGAATATGGAGTGAAAAGGATTACCGAAGATCCAACTTGAGCCTGGCATTCACTAAGACTCTTGTAAACACCAACAATATCGCCCTTCCGTACAACAAAGAAAGAATCCTTATCTTTTTCCATTGCCAGCTCAGGATTCAGCTTTTGTGAACGGGACTTACTTCCAACTCCCCTTCGAGACGAATAGCACTGAACACGAAATCTCGTCAACAGAAGCTCCAAATCAACAGTTCTAACACCAGCATGCTCAAAATTTATTTTCCATGGGTGAATAGAGAATCCACACAATGAACTCTTAGGAACAAAACCGCCAGCCCTTGAAAGTATAGCCGTAGAACATGCACGAAACAAACAGTTCATCACAGACTAGCTTTCGCCGGATACTCCAGATTTCTGGCATTTCAAATTTCTCAAAATGAATACTATTCTAAGCCACGTATTTCAATTTGAGGGTAGAGATATTCAATCAAGTAGTTCAATGATAAAATGATTCATTTTCCCTTCATTTGGTTCTCCATATATAGAAGACATGAAATTTGAGCCATAAGCCCCAAAATCAGCTAAACAGAATTGCTATGTTTGAACTTTTAAATCTTTAATTCAGTGTATTACACATATAAAGCACTCAATTGTAAGATTCAAAACTTGATTCTATTACATTTACCTGCATTTTCTAAGTACCAACAAAGCGAACCTATGCAAAAAAGATCATCACTTTAAATGCTAGATTGATTATCAAGAACATAAAAATCGCCTTTAAATGCAAGAGTGACTCAGCAGACCATCCAAAGCCATTCTCGCCGGTATCAAATTCAAACATCCCCCTTCTAAATAGAGTCTACTCACTCAATACAAACTCATCGAAAAAACTAAAATAGAAGCAAAATCATAGTTTAACAGTGCTAGAGACCAATGAGGTGGTCCAGGTGGATAAAAAAAAAAAAAAACCCAAAGATCACCTCATTATACACAAAATTATATAGAGAAATAACATAGCTAAGAGAGATGGACTGACCTGCTTACCGAGAAGAACAAAACGGAAACAAGTTCCTGCGGCGTTGAGCTCGTCGCCGGCGGTGAGGTGAGAGACGGGGATGAGCAATAGCTGAAAAGACAGAAGATGGTGAACTTACTTCTAGGGCTTCAACGGCGACGAAAGCATGGGGAAGTGACCACTGAGGGTGTGTCACGGCTCGGGTAGCGGGTTAGAGGGTCGGATGCTCCTGTCAAGATAAACTCAGTCAACCTGTTTTCGGGTTTCCGGGCTCGGGTAACCTGGTTACCCATTAACTTGGCTTTTTTTTTTTTCTTTTAAATAATAATCCTGGTACAAAACTACACCAGAACAAAATTGCCGAGAGAAAACTATGCATTTTCTGCTTCACCAGAACAAAATTGCCGAGAGAAAACTATACATTTTCTGCTTCATACTTCGAGGTTCTTTGATTCGCTAATTTTTATCAAAAAAATAAATAAATTTTTATTAGTTTTTTCATCTTTCTTTAATTTTTTTCACTAAACAGAATACTTTTACTCTTTTTTTCAATTTTTAATAAGTTTATTTAATGACTCCCACATCGGTGGAAGTTAGGTGTGTTGTGTGTATTATATCTCTTACCTGGCAAATCAATTTTGGAGTTAGTTTGTTGGGTATGAGTTTATCTTCTATCAAAAAAAACTCGATTCATATGTGTCCTATGTTGTTTTCTTTGTGGGCTTTAGCACTCTTTGGGGTGCGGCTCAGACTACGGGCCATTAGGTGGATAGGCTCTCTATCGGTAGGAGTTAGGTGTGTTGTGTGTGTTATATCCCTTACCTGACAAACCAATTTTTGAGTTAATTTGTTAGGTCTGGGTTTATTTTCTGTCAAAAAAAAATAAGTTTCTTTAATTTTTACAAATTTTTATTAAACATCCAATCAAAAATTAGTATCGCATTCTAGTACAAAGTTACACTTTTTTCTTTTTTTTTTTTTTAACAGTGCCAAATAAATAGCCTCTTTATCATCAAGACAATTCCCATTCACAAGCACATCATCACACGGAAGTTTTATCAATTGATAGCATAATGGAAACATTATAAAGAGTTGCATAATAGCATATTAGTTTTATTTGATATTCTTCTTGGTGTACACAATTGTTGTCAAATAATTTACATCATAATATGATCATATAATGGGCATGATCATTACATAGCACTTAATACAGTTGCTTAAGCTATCAAGTAGGACACCAACCCAAATAAGATGAGTTTTATCAGAGATGTTGGGACCAGTGTATTTGTACGAGTTTGAGGTTTATGAGTCATGTTTTTATTCTATTTGGTCAATGTCCCAATGTTAGCCCATTGCAATTACCAGTGCGAATTAAGTGTGCTAAGTGATCGCATGGTGTATATACTTTGTATAAACTCTCTTCATAAAATTGAAAAGGAATTCGTACAACTGGCACAAATATGCCCCATTGGATTTATCATGAGTGGATTTGAGGTATACGAAAAATGAAAATAATACGATTAACATTAATTGGCTTACATTAAAAGTGATATTGAAAGTCCGTTTGGACTTCCAAAAAATTCTAAAAGATTTAAAAAAATTTTAAAAATTTTTAAATTCTTTCAATTAAATTTTACCACGTATCACTTTTACATCACATCAACACAACCTTTTGATTTTTTTTGTCACTCCAAGCACCCCCTAGTCTTTCCATCTAACCAAAAAATTAATTGAACTCTTTTGAACTATTGGATCAAAATCTAACAAATGAGGGGCCGGCGCCATGGAATTACCATCATCCCAAAAATATTACTATTTTTAATGTCATCAAACTTATATAATAATATTAATCTTTATGATTTCAATTGATAAGTAATATTTAATAATTATTATTTAACAAAACTGAATGCTTTAAAAGACGCATATCACAACTATAGTTCACAATTAAACCATGTGGGGCAACTACATGTTTTAGAACCTTACTTTATATATGTGTATGTATGATATGTATGTAGAATGTTTTTATTTTGGTGCATTTTTTTCTTTTTATTTTGATATCCAAATTTGATCTCAAATTTGTCATTTTTGTTAATCTTTTGTATTTTCCTTAATTTCTTAGTTATTTTCTATATTTTTCTATTTAAACATATGAAAACATGAGGGCTAAATAGTTATTTTTTATTATTATTAAAACTATTTCTAATATATAACATTATTTTTGTACATAACTTAACTGGTACTAAAGAATTAATAATTGAATTAAAATAAATTGAATCTGCCGATAATCTTTTCACAATATTTTGAAGAAGAATTGTGATTTTGCATTTAGAGTAACAAAAAGTGAGATAATTTGTTCAAGTTGTGAGTTCATAATTTGCGCAGTGAGATAAAAAATGAATAATTTTTAAAGATTTTTAGATATTTTAAAAAAATTATAGCACGCCAAATGTAGCTTATTATCATAAGAATATGGGGCATCCAAAGTATGGCCAGAACTGCGTTCATTGAGGAGGTGAAAGCAGCTCATCAGATTATATACTAGAGGGAGAGAACAGAAAATAAAAATTGGCATTCATTAAGAGCCATCATTCATTCGCCCCCAAAAATTTATAATAATAATAATAATAACAATAAAAACACCTTATTTCATCTCTATGGTATACTTAAGCAGTCCACACAAAAGTTTGCATTAATGTAGACAGCCATAGCAATCTTAAAAGAAACACAAAATACTGATATATCACTGTTCCTTTAAAGCTGAAGAAGCTTGGGCTGTATATTTTGAGAGCACCCCTGTTAGCACAGCCTTCTCCTTTACCTTTAACCTGCATCATGATGTGCTAATAAGGATCAAGATTATAAAAAAAAAAAAAAAAAATGGTGGCTAATTCATAATCCTAATAGCAAACAAACAGCCCAAAATCCGCAAATAGCATACCTATTTGCGGATCCCGGGATGTTCAATTTTGGAACCTTTGTCTCTTTTCGTTTGGATTCCAACTTTTTCTTATTTGGCCTGGCTTTTTGCTTTGAAGATAATGAGTCCAGAGCAGAGTCAGTTCTTGTCCCCAAGTTATCACCAACCCTGCCCTCTGATGAAGTGAAAGATTCAAAATTTTCATTAACATCTTCCCATTGTGCTGATACACATTCGTCCTCTGGACCCTCAGACTCATCAGATGCAATTATCTCCCTTGAATCTTCTAAGTAAGTGTCACCAATGTCAAAAGGCTCAAAACCAGCATCCGGTCCTTCTCTGAAACTCGAAGCTGCTTGTTGAGGAGCACTGTGATCACTGCCATCTGCTGAATGTTGAGATGCAGAATTGGGAACATTTGAATTCATAATCTCACATCTTATCTGCTTCTGAATCTTACCAAAACTAATATTTTGCCTTGAAAATATCTGTACAAACCTGTCAATTACAGAAATAGGCACCCACCGTATATTAAGCACAGAAAGCAAACTCAGGCATCATATTTTTGTCTGTCAGCTGAGGTGCAATATACAATATGAATCCCGAATGAGCATGCAAGACAAATGATCTTAATGTGTGTGTGCGTGTGGGTGGGAGCACACGTTGGCACCTGTGAGCGCGTACATGGAGATGAATCTAATTAACTGCATTTTTTTAAAATTGGATTTGTGAGTGATTTAAATAGTAACCTGTTTGCATCCTCCTCAGACTCGAGATCAATGAAGGCAAAGCCCTTGCATATGAAATCCCTTGTCTTTTTGTTCCCGGATACAGCAGGGATTATGTTAACAATCCCAGGAAATCCTTTAAAAGCCAGCTGCAGATCCCTGTGGATGTTCTTTTTCTTAGGAAGATTTTCCAAGCGCACACGAACTCCACCAGGAACAACTTCAGGAGCTGCAAAAATCCAGCATTATCCCACCAAGTCAGACTCAAGTTTGCATGGAGGAGTAAACCGCGCAGAGTAGAACCATGGAAACACATCAAATTATGTTATCCTTCAGCACCGAGAAATCATGATTAACTAATTTCCCATAAAGCTGTTCCAAGTAAAATTTGGACACTGAGTAGACAATCTGGTTGGTGCACTGTGTTTTTGAAAGCTCTCTCCTTTTTAGTTTTCCAATGATCAAGGATTCAAGGGCTTCTAAAGGATATAAATAATATATATATATATATTTTTTTTTGGGGGGGGGGGGAAGCAAGTAATTCAACTTGGTGAAGCTCACTGGATTGAAACAACGTGTACCACTACAATGGTAAAGTCCACAATTTGTTATTTGCCAATGAAAAAAGAAAGCGAGAATTTCCTGATTATAGCAGTTCCGAGGTGCTAACAAAAATTGGGAGAATGGGAATTTCATCATGTAACAAACAAAGAACTATTTTAGTATAAGTCAACAGAATATGGAAAGAGAAACAAAGTAAAGATCAACAAAACTAACTTTCCTGCTTGTGAGGACTTTCTTTCTTGGAATTGGAGTTTTCAGGGTTGTTCTTCAGCTTATTGATATTGACAAGCTGAGCTTCCCTACTCCGCTTCATTTCTTCGAGCAGCTTGTCTTCAATTGAAGTTTCATACACTTTACCTTCACCAAACCCACGAGGCTTGTTCTCCAGCCACTTTTTCATATTCCCCAAAGGTATAAACATCTCCTCGTCGTCTTCCTCTTCTTCCTCCTCGTCATTATCATCGAAACCTTCCATTTCGAAGAGGCAGTTGCCTCCTCTTCTGCCCAAATGCACAAAAACATCATCATCATCTTCGTCGTCGTCGTCATCGAGATCGTTCATTTCCAAGAGTCTGTTGCCTCCTTTTCTTCTATTCTTTGAAGCAGAAACACGAAACTGGGTGCGGTAATGGCCACGAAGAGTGAGATGGGTCAGTCCAGCTGAGAGGTAAGAGAGCTGGGTTTGATGGGTTCTGCAAAGAAAAGGAAGAAATTGTAAGAGGGTATTTTGGGGGGCGGTGTTGCACCGCAGTGGAAATCCTCCTAGGCTGAGCATAGCCGGCGTCCAAGTCGCTATAAGCTACTCGACGCTGCTACAATTTTGCCACACTACCTTATCGGCCACTATCGTTAACTAGCCGCACTGGAATTTTGGCCGTCCGCTGTTTAGAAAATCTCTGGGAAGGAAGTGGGCTGGGCTTTTTGAGGGCCAAGGTGACTTTCCATATGGGCTAGACCAAGGCCAGATTACCCAACATTTTAATGGAAGCCCTCTCTCGGCCCATAAAACCCAAGTTGCTATGGTAAGGTTGGAATATATTTGGCTTAACTTTATTCTGACCTTATATGAAAACTTCTTCTTATAATTTTTTTCATTACCCGTGATTGGTTGAATATTCCACCATTCCATGCCCTTCGTTTTTTTTTTTTTAATTTCGATAAATAAAATTGCTGCGTGGAATCCAATAAAATTTCGAAAAATTAAAAAATTTTTATTAAAAAAAAATCATACAAACTATGCAAATCTAAACAAAATATAGAATTAAAAAAATAATAAATAATATTTTTGCATTATTTCTTATTAATACGAATATCTACCTACCTATTATTATAATATAATAAAAACATCTATAATATATTACACAATCAGAGTAAGGTTGAAATAGTAATTATCCCAACAAAAAAAAAAAGACGTAGAATGTTGACACATAGATCATTGTCAAATGCATTGATGGCAAAGATTACAAAATATATACATATTTATGTAATAAAATAGGACAGTTTTTGAAATTTTCCCTCTTATAAATTAATATCTAACGATTAAAAATTATTTTTTCTTTCATTCAATGATTGAGATTATTTTTATATTTTTAAGTTTTCACTTAATTTTAATTTTAGTGAATCTCACTACCATTTTATTTTATAAAATAATTTTAACATTTTAAATTTCACCATATTTTAAGGGTAGAGACCATATACAAATCAAAACTGTCAACTTAAATTATATCTAATTATGATTTTTAAAAAGTTTAATCTTTTAAATTAAAGTACCATAATTTGTGTTTTTTTATGGTGCTTACAAAAAACTAATTAGAGAGAGAGACCAAAACATATATAATAGGCGCTAGGGTCTAAAATTTTAGAAAAAAGTTAAAATTCATGAATTATCATAAATTTTTTGATTTAAACTTTTTATCCAAAATTTAATTATATAAAAAACTTAATACTAATTTTGTTCAGAATGACATAAGTATAGGTTATTACTAGTGTTGGGCAAAATAATACTAAGATGTACTTGTGCCGAACAAGTGTAGTCTTGTGCCACGTGGCCCGGTGCCGAGCATACTCGTGTGAGCCACATAGTCATTCGCCGAGCACGCTCCGTCGTGACACGTGACGTCCTGCCGAACAACTGATTAATGGCACGAGAGTTCCACGTGAGTGTTATACGTGAACACATGTCTCAAAGTTAGTGTTCCAAAGAATACCCTGAACCTCAGCACCAACGAACAGTGTGTTGCTACGTGGCTATAGCCGAGGATCCCGATGGCTAGTTTGCTCGGCCCATCCATTGGCGGCTAGTAAATGTAGAACCTGGGACCCACAGCCTTTAAAGAGGGCTCATGGCCATAAATGCACCATAGTTAAGACTGAACTGGGTATTTGTCTCTGAGGAAGTAACTAAATCAGTCCATCTCGTCACGAGTAGTTGGCTGATGTGACAGGAAGACAGTCTGACCCTGAAATTCTGGTTGTAATGCCGTGTTAAGTCACCAGAAGCATTAAATGAGAGGCATGGTGTATTAAATGAGGGGTTTGAGACATTAAATGAAGGGGGAGAGTATTTAAAGCAAGGATGGAAGAGATGGACACGGTAGTGTGCGTAACGTCAAGTCGCAGGTATGCTTTAATCATTACTCGGATTACTATACATAGGATATTCTACTGAACCACAGAGGTAAGCTGACTATTGCCAACTTAAACTTTTACTCACTTGTTCCCTGGAAAAATTTCCTTCTTTGAGCGACTTGCTGACTTAAGCTTCGGAGGGTTTTCCGGCCAGAGACCTCCTCTCTGGCCATCACCTTTCTTTCTGTCTTTGTTCGGCAGGTCGGCGATTGCATTTTCGGTTGGCGTGGTCAGCAGTTCCGGCGGTTATTTTTACTGCTGAACATTTGGCGCCCACCGTGGGGCTCGTTGTTTAGCCCAGTATTGTTGTTCACCAGCTTTGTTCTTGTTTCTTTGTCAAGTCTCTAATACTTGTCCAAATAATGACTTCGGGAGGAAACACTACTCCACCACCATCTCCATGAGCAGGGGACGGTTCCACTCCTGCCAAAACTAAAGGGAGTGCGCTGGTTATCCGGACTCCAGGTCTGGAGCATGCCAGGAGAAGAAAAATGGAGGACCCTGAGGTACTAAAACGGAGAAAGGAACTGATGGCTAAGGCCAGTGAGAAGTAGGCAGAACTGGAGGAGATTCTGCTGAAATTAAGTAAGGAGAAGGGAAAGTCCACTGGTAGACATGCAGCCGATTCTGATCGACCTGACTCAGAATCTGACAAAAGTTACGATGCCCTTTACAAGGACCCCACTGATGGAGACGACGGGGATGCCCATGAACAAGAGGAGGTGCGTTCTCGCTCACGACGTGATGTTACTCCTTCTAGAAAGGGCCCGCGTCACGCTAAATCCGTTGCGAAACGTGACGCGAAATCTGATGCCGATATGCCCACCAAAGCGCATCACCAAAGGAGTTCCTCGAAAAAGGTACTAGAGGCACACTCAGAAGAAGCGGATAGCTCGGACTAAGAAGAGCTGACTTTGAAGTGTAAGAAAGCGGGAAAGGCAAAGGTGGAGGAGTGGGGGCAAGCAGAGGAATGGGGCGCTCAGGGTCAGAGCACACGCATGATGGCAAGGAAAGCCTTGGGGCGGATCTCTGCTTCCCCATTCATCGATGAAATAATTGATGCGGAGCCTCCGGAGAAATTTCAAACTCCGAGGTTTAATCTCTATGATGGGAGAACTGACCCCCTAGCCCACTACCGTCATTACATGCAGGCCATGACGTTATGGAGCAGCAACGACCACCTTATGTGCAGAGTATTCTCTTCCAGTTTGGGGGATACAGCGCTTCAGTGGTTCCATAAACTGCCCCCTGGCAGTATCCGGTGTTGGCAGCAACTGGCAGAGGAGTTCGTCACCCGGTTTCTGGCCAACACAAAATAGCCCAAAACCGCTGACGTTCTCCTCACGATGAAAAGGAAGTCCGGGGAATCGTTGAGAGATTATTCCCGCCACTACCTGGAGCTCTACAATAAGGTGGGAGAATGCTCGGAGTAATTGGCCGTTACCTCGTTTAAACTGGGGTTGCGGAAGGAGGATAGGCTGTGGCTCTCCTTGACCAAAAAGTCCGCGGCCAACATGTCAGATCTTATGTATCGGATCGAAAAGTACGCCAAGGTGGATGACGAGACGCAGCCGGCCGAGCAAAAAGAAAGGAGATCCCAGGGCCAGAGAGGAGATAAAAGTCGGGGAGGAGGCCGCCAATTCGTAGACGAAGAGAAGTCCATTTTCGAAGCGGTCAATACGGTGTTCAAGATACCGATTTTCAAGATCCTCCCTCAAATAAGAAGTAAGCCGTATTTCCGATGGCCTGGAAAGTTGCCGGACTTCCCTGGGAAAGAGAATTTCAAGAATTATTATGCGTATCATCAAGACAAGAGGCATCGCACCGGAGCTTGCCGATCATTGCGGCATCATCTGAAAGAATTGGTGCGCAAAGGCCACCTTAAAGAGTTCGTAAATGAGGGTAAAACTAGAGAAACGGCCCCACAGGACAGAGAGCCAAGACGGCAACGAGAAGAGACTGCCGGGGAAGAGGCTGCCGAGGAGGTTCAAGCCCCACCAAGGGCCAGGGCACGTAGAGATGTCCCAAGACCTGCAGTCATCCACGTGATCCATATGGAGCGGCGGCCCCAGAGTGTCATCAATCATGCCCCTAATCCACCAAGTAAAGAAATCTTGGGCGTTGCGGGTCAGCCGAACAAGCGCCCGAGGAAAGTCGCCATGGAGGAAATCACCTTTCATGAAGATGAGCATTCTGGTGTTCAACTGCCGCACAACGATGCCCTGGTAATCACTCTGGGCATGTTCGACTCAGAAGTAAGAAGAATTCTGGTGGATGCAGGAAGCTCAACAGAAGTCATGTTCCTGAGCTTATTTAAGAAGCTCGGATTAACTGAAGAGGACCTGGAACCAGCAGAATGCCCGCTCATAGGATTCAATTTTGCTTCTGTCTGGCCTCTGGGCAGAGTTGTCATTCCTGTCCATGTGGGTCCGGTGGAGCAAGAGGTTGAGTTCACTGTTGTGGATTCCCCTTCTTCCTACAACGCTATAGTAGGAAGGTCGTGGATTCATGCTTTAAAGGCGGTCCCCTCAACTTACCACCAGGTGCTGAAGTTCCCCTATTGCGGGGAAGTGATTTTTATTTTTGGGGATCAAAATACTTCCCAAAAGTGCTTCTCTGCAGTCGTAAAATCCAAGACTATCCCCGAACAAGTCCAATTGACGGAGCTACCCGAGGACGCCCCAAAAATTGATGACGTCGGTGGTGATCCACAGAGGAAAACCATAGAGGGCTTGGAGAAATATCAGATTGGCCCAGCAAAGGATGATAAATTCTTTCTGATCGGCACCAACCTGAGCGCCGAGGAGAAACTGGAGCTAACGGAGATGCTCTTAAAAAATATTGGAACGTTCGCCTGGACTCCACATGAAATGCCAGGTATTTCCCCCGAAATCATGACTCATAAGTTGAATGTGAATCCGGGGGTAAAACCTGTGGTACAAAAAGCAATGCGATCGGCTCTCCAACACGCAGATGCGGTCATAGAGGAGGTCGGCCGACTGTTAGAGGCGGAGGCCATCCGGGAAGTCTCATACCCAGAGTGGTTGGCCAATACAGTCGTGGTCAAAAAGAAGAATGGGAAATGGAGAGTCTGCGTAGACTACACAGACCTGAACAGAGCCTGCCCGAAGGATCCATTCCCTCTGCCAAAGATCGACCAACTCGTTGACTCAACCATCGGATGTTCCAGGATGTCGTTCCTGGACGCTTATAGGGGATATCACCAGATCCCCATGTTCGGCCCTGACGAGGAGAAAACTTCTTTTATAACCCCTCGAGGCATATACTGTTACAGAGTTATGCCATTCGGACTAAAGAACGCTAGAGCCACCTATCAACGACTAGTTACGAAGATATTCAAAGAAGACCTCAGACAGACGATGGAGGTCTACATTGATGATATGGTGGTGAAAAGTAAGGAGCCGAACACTCATCTCCAACATCTCCAGTATGTTTTTTCTACCCTCGACCGGTATGGGCTAAAATTAAATGCTGCCAAGTGCGCCTTTGGAGTTGGCTCGGGTAAATTTTTAGGCCACTTGGTGAGCAGAAGGGGAATTGAGGCTGATCCCGATCAAATACGTGCCATCCAATCAGTTTCTCCTCCACGTACTAAAAAAGAAGTCCAGAAGCTCACAGGGATAGTGGCGGCACTCAATCGGTTTATTAGTAGGTCATCCGACAAGTGCCGACCATTCTTTAGACTGCTCAAAGGGGCCAATAAGATGCAATGGGATGCTGAGGCAGATGCGGCACTGGAAAAGCTTAAAGAATACCTGACAACTGTCCCGATATTATCGACACCGCAGCCGGGGGATATTTTGCAACTGTATCTGACAGTCTCAGAACACGCAGTCAGTGCCGTCTTGCTGAGAGAGGAACAAGGGAAGCAGCATCCTATTTACTACGTGAGCAAAACAATGCAAGGGGCGGAGATCAGATACCTTCCCCTAGAGAAGCTGACCTTGGCATTAATAATGGCATCCAGGAAGTTAGCCCATTACTTCCATGCACACACCATTCAGGTAGTCACCGATCAGCCAATTGGCCATGTTTTAAAGAGAGCTGATGTGTCCGGCCGGGTGGCAAAATGGGCAGTTTCCCTCGGTGCATTTGACATAAAGTTCATCCCAAGAACCGCAATAAAGGCTCAAGTTCTGGCCGATTTTGTAGCAGAATTTACCACACCAGCCTGTGATCCAACAAAAGAAGTATGGCAAGTCGAAGTAAAATCTGCCCCAGCCGAACATGATGAGGCCGAACAACCTTGGCAAATCGAGGTTGACGGATCTTCGACTAGAAAAAGAGGCGGCGTGGGCATAGTTCTGACTACACCAGAAGGGGTCTCAATAGAATACGCAATAAAGCTCGAGTTCGAGGCTACTAATAATGAGGCAGAGTATGAAGCTCTCCTGGCTGGGCTCGACATTGCTCGGCGATTGATGGCAACTGATGTTGTAATAAGGACCGACTCTTAGTTGGTTGCTAACCAGCTGAAGGGTGAGTATATGGCTAGAAGTGAGAAGATGGCAGAGTATTTAGAAGTGGCAAAGAAGTAAATTGAAGGCTTTAATAAAGCTAGCGTGGAGCTCATTGGCAGGGATCATAATGCTCACGCTAACGCACTTGCAACGCTGGCCGCCTCTTCTCGAATAAGGCTAACTGATCAGGTTTTTATGGAAGTCCTAAAGAGGTCGAGCATAACGAAAGATGAGAAGGTAATGTGTGCTGACCTAGCCCCATCTTGGATGGATCCAATCATCGCTTACCTGAAGGACGGGGCACTTCCCGAGGACAAGACAGAAGCAAAGAAGCTAAGAATAAAAGCCGCCAGGTTTTGGCTCTCTCCTGACCATAAGTTATACAAAAAGTCATTCACAGGCCCCTATCTTCTTTGTTTTCATCCTGACAAAGTGCAAGACTTTCTCTACGAGCTTCATGAAGGGGTCTGTGGAGCACATACTGAGGGCAGATCATTGGCGCACCGAGCAATCACTCAAGGGTATTGGTGGCCGAAGATGGGATATGACGCTCAGGCCTATGTTCGCAGATGCAATAAGTGCCAAAAGTTCGCTCCCATTCCTCACCAGCCAGCCCAAGAACTCAGTCCGCTTACCAGCCCTTGGCCGTTCACTCAATGGGGACTCGACGTTGTGGGACCTCTGCCTACTGCTTCGGGAAATAGAAAATTTTTAGTGGTCGGCACCGACTACTTTACGAAGTAGGTGGAAGCAGAACCCCTAGCTCACATCAGGGATGCAGATACCATTCAATTTATTTGGAAGAACATCATTACCAGGTATGACGTCCCTAGGTCACTTATTTCCGACAATGGGACGCAATTTGACAGTGCCCCATTTAGGGAATATTGTTCTAGATATGGAATCAAGAATATTTACTCTACACCAGCTTACCCCCAGAGCAATGGTCAAGCCGAAGCTACAAACAAAGTCATTCTCAATGGGATCAAGAAAAGACTGGAAGCGGCAAAAGGGAAATGGGTGGATGAATTGCCATCAGTACTGTGGACGTACCAAACAACCCCTAGGAGATCAACCGGAGAATCTCCCTTCTCTCTGGCTTACGGAGTTGAAGCCGTTATACCGTTGGAAGTTGGCCTCCCGAGCATCAGAACTCTATCATTTGACAGAGGGGAAAATGAAAAAGCTATGGGAATAAGCCTGGATCTAGTCGATGAAAGGAGGGAACTGGCAACACTAAGGTTAGCCAACTACCAGCAAGAGACAAGGAAGAAATTCAATAAAGGGGTCAGACATAGAGAATTCAGCACTGGCGATTAGGTGTTGAGAAAATTGATGAGAAGCAGGAAAGATCAAACCGAAGGAAAGCTTGGAGCTAACTGGGAAGGACCATTCCTCGTCTCGGAGGCGCTCGGCAATGGTGCTTACAAGTTAATTGACATGGAGGGAAAGCCGATCAAAAGACCGTGAAATATAGCCCATTTAAAGTTATACTATCATTGATTTTTGCTGTACATTCGTTGATTAAAGACTTTGTACATTTATTAAAAAATGATTCTTTTGTAAGCAATTAAAAGCAATTTCAAAAGCTTGAGATAACTCCTTGCTTAGCAAAAAGACGCCACGTCTCTTTAAATGGTGGCATGGAAAAGAGCCATGCTCGGCTTGCTGAGCATTGGAACGAAAGAATGCCACATCCCCCTCGATGTTGGTACAATCCTGGTTTATTTACTGACCAGGAAATTCTCTTTAAACTGAGATTCATTTCCTCAGTTTTCTGAAAAGAATTATCAAAAGAAGCCACGCTCGGCTTGCCCAGCGTTGGTACAATCCTGGTTTATTTACTGACCAGGAAATTCTCTTTAGACTGAGATTCAATTCCTCAGTTTTCTGAAAAGAATTGTCAAAAGAAAGCCCTTCTTGGTTCGCCGACCATTGGTACAGAAAGAACCCACATTATTTCTGATGTTGGCCCAATCCTGGTTTATTCATTGACCAGACACGTTTTTTTAAGCCAAGATTCAATTCCTTGGTTTATTAATTGGAAAAGAAAAGAAGCCACGCTCAGTTTTCTTAGCGTTGGTACAATAGAAGCAAAAGTTCTAACAACACAAAGAAATATTTCGAAGAAGCTCGGCGCTGTTGTGCAAAAGCCCTCGTATCATAAAGATTCACTTCTCCGATGCTCGGTATGAGATTAAAAAGTGAAGTTTTGTCAGAAGGTAGTTACCACCGTTATTATATGAAAGCTGGAGGACAGCCGAACTTATTGAGGTATGTGAGATTTATTAAAGTATTGCCTCTTTAGCAAAAGCTTGAAGTCATTTGATGAAAAGCAAACTACTACATGAGCTTATTACCCTTGAAAGACCTGATGTTTAAAGTGTTTCTGTTAAGAGTTATGGTTGCTCGGCAAATCGGTACAAATCCTTTCGCGGTACATACTTCAATATAAAGCATAAAACATATAAACAGAAAGACAGACTCCCAATAGGAGACAATTCAAAAGCTTTTATTAAAAGTTTCAGAGTACAGTTACAATATATTTTAAATAACTATCAATCGAAGAGGCTATCCTAAACCTAAGATGGGGCATTAGCATTTGTTATAAGGGTTTGTAGCTATCTCATGGGAAAAAACGTCAAGGTACTCCTCGGCTGCATTCCTTACAATTTCGTCAGCAAGGCAGGTAAAGCACTCTCCAATCAATTCATCAGCAATTCTAAAGAGACAAAGACATAGAAAAATAAAGCAGGATTAGAGAGAAACCAAAGTATTTTCATTCATTTAGAGCCAAAAAGTTTTACACTGTTACATCTGAATTGAAGAAAAAAGCAAAAAAAAAAAAAAAAAATACAAAGAGGCTCACTTCTCTCCCCCTTTAGTGGGATCACTCTCCACGATCAGATCAATCCGTTCAGGCGCATGGGAGGTGTCCTTCTGGGCACTATCCACCTCAACCTCCCCCTCGTCAATCGTTTCTTCGGCAGTCTGAATTGAGGGAGTTTGAGGTGGACGTTCAAAGCTGAACTGGGGGATTGGGCGGTCTGGATCAGGATAAGGGACCTCCTTGTATATGGGGTTGGTGTGATCGATATTGTTCCTCTTTATTGCGGCCTCCCAACCCTCAAGGAAGAAGTCGTTGTGAGCATCCCTCATCTGATCCATGCAGTCGTTGATCTGGGCCTCCACTTCAGCCTTGGCCTTCTCCTCGGCTTCTTGGAGAGCGGCTTCTCGGAGAGCAGCTTCTTTCTCTTCCAGGGCCCGAGTCTTCAGCGCAAGCTCTGCCCGAAGGTTGGCAAGCTCTTGCTTCGATTTCCCTTGCTCGGCCCTGGAAGCCTCCAACTCCTTGAGGAGTAATTCTTGTCCAGTCTTCGTTGAGGACAATTCAATCTCAGCCCTTGAGAGTTTGCCCTTGACCTCCAACAGCTCTTCGTCTTTACGAGTTAGGATTTTATCCATAGATTGCACACGAGCTATGCTTCCTGCGACTTGGCCAAGGGCAGTGTTAAGTTGGTGCTCGATCTCCTTATTTTCATCTCGAAGCTGATTTCTCTCTTTTGCCAGAGCGTCATTACTGGATTGAAGACTCTTGTTCTCCTTCTCCAAGGTCCTCACATTCGCTTTCAACTCCTTTATGTCCGACCTATCCTGCTCGGCTCTGGCTTCGGAGGCTTGGCTCCGAGCAATCAATTCCATCGTGTAGAGAGAAGTCTGTAGAAAGAACAGAAAGTTAGAAAAATCATAATAGCGAAAGGATGCACACAAGGGAATATGATTGTACTCACAGAGATGATGTTCTTCATCAGAGTCTTGTGGATGTCCTCCGTTCTATTCTTTCTTGTGTTATGAACATCCCGAGGAGGGAGGATACCCTTGAGATACTCCTCGGCGTGGTTGAGGGCTGTATCTTGGATAGTGAAGGGTCGGCCTTGAGGGTGCTCGAGGCTGGGAATTAGGATTTGTGGAACGAATGGTGGGGAGTCTCGAACCGGATTGGCCGGATACTCGATGGCAAGAGGCACGGGCCCAATCGGTTGAGTAGGTAGAGGCTCGGAGGTTTTGGGTGGTGCGTCTTTGGTGGGTGGCGCGACCTTGGAAGGTGTTGCCCCCCTCGCAGCATCCTCCTTCGGCAGTTTTGACTGCTCGGCCGTTTGAGTTGTGTCTGCAGATTGCGTCTTGGCCCTCTTTAGCTCAGGAGAACCAGAAGGTTTCTTTTGAGCTGCCTCCTGCTCCTTCCCCTTCTCTATTTTTACCTTCATTATCTGATCGGCAGTTGGAGGAGCAGGGGCCTTCCCCTCGTCAAGCTTTCTCTTTCCAGCAGCTTTTTGCTCGTTGGCCTTTTTCTTCTGGGCCTCTTCGGCCCTTTGCCCCTTTGCCTTTGCCATGGCGAGCTTCTTATAATCGATCTTCGGGGCCATGTCTTCTTCCTCTTCCCCTTCTAGATCTGAAACGTAGTCAAAAGCAGGGGGTATTTCAACTTCTTCTTCTTCTTCCTCCTCCTCCTCGTCCAAAAGGACAAATCTTCGCTTCCTTGGCTGCTCGGCAGGCTCAGGAATCACTACTTGTGGGGCATGAACTTGCTCGGCAACCAACGGAATAGCAAACGGAGGAGGACGAGTCCACCCAGGATGCCTTAAGGCGTAGTAATCTTCTTTTTCTTCAGCGGAAGCCCGGAACCACCACTGAAGACGCCTAATGGCCTCTGAGGTCGCGAAGCCTTGGGGAGGGGCGATGAACGTCTGGTGCGAAGGGATGAAGTCAAACAGGACTGGAACTGCCCTCGCAAACGGGTAAAGATCTGGACCTCCAAGGAATTTGAACACCTCCTTGAGATGATCCTTGTCAGCACGAAGACCAGTAGCCCAGATCTTCTTTGATTGGACGGCTGCACAGATATTAAATCAAACAGTTAGCATGCTTAAAAGAGAAGATAAAATGCTGAAGGAGAATAAGAACTGGTAGCATTTGAAATCAACCAACCTGGGCCCAAAGAAACCCGAGGGACGATTGGATAACGATCTTCGTCTGGATCGTGTGTCCAGTGACATGTGACGACGCACAGGTCACTTTCTGACTTAATCGTATCAGGCAGCATGTGGACCAGGGCCTTTTCTGGTCGGGATTTCAGGTACCACCTGTTCTCATCTTTCCTCACCTTCTGGATAGAGTAACAGTAAAGAAGATCCCACTCGGATATGTGGAATCCGTATCGCCTATTTATTTCTATTACCCCATTAACAATTCTATAAAAGTTGTGGGTGAGGTTCCTAGGGCCAAGGTCTAGAATGCTCATCATAGAGCAAAGAAAAGGGTGCAGGGGGAACCTAAGGCCACCTTCGGTGATTGCCACTATGGGAAATTCCCCTGTTTCGCGCTCGCCTTGTTCGGCGAGCCTAATACCTACGTTCTGAGAAATTTGGTATTTCTCCTTGAAAACCCTAATTTTTTCCTCAGAGCTTAGCTCATTTGTGAGTCTACCCATAACGGAAGATTTGAAATAAAAAGGGATTAACTCACCAGGAACGAAGAACGACGGGAATGATGAAAGCTAGAGAAGATGAAAACTCAGAGGGAAATAAGCAAAGGAAATCTGATGGCTCAAATCACGGAAAGGAAGTAAAAGAAGATGAGCCAGGTATATATGTATATGTGTGTGTATCTGTGGGGGGTAACTGAAGCGTTTCCAATGAAGAGGCAACGAGCGGCAAAAATGGCATTTATTACCGCCCCAATTTTTAAATTTCTGACCACTCACGTTTTAACACCCCGAATCTGGGGATCCGCGTAAGCGACGTGGCAGATGAAAAGCTGAAAGGGCACTACGCGTGTCGTTATGAGGAGAGAGAAGAGTCCAATCAGATTTGATGCGCGTCAGGGGGATACTAAACGACAAACTATGTAGGAGATTGAAGGATCAGTAAGGTAAGGTTATTCTGCTCTGCTACTCTGCTCAGAAAATATCTTTTTCCCAACCAGAGTGGGGGCAAAATGTTGGGCAAAATAATACTAAGATGTACTTGTGCCGAACAAGTGTAGTCTTGTGCCACGTGGCCCGGTGCCGAGCATACTCGTGTGAGCCACATAGTCATTCGCCGAGCACGCTCCGTCGTGACACGTGGCATCCTGCCGAATAACTGATTAATGGCATGAGAGTTCCACGTGAGTGTTATACGTGAACACATGTCTCAAAGTTAGTGTTCCAAAGAATACCCTGAACCTCAGCACCAACGAACAGTGTGTTGCTATGTGGCTATAGCCGAGGATCCCGATGGCTAGTTTGCTCGGCCCATCCATTGGCGGCTAGTAAATGTAGAACCTGGGACCCACAGCCTTTAAAGAGGGCTCATGGCCATAAATGTACCATAGTTAAGATTGAACTGGGTATTTGTCTCTGAGGAAGTAACTAAATCAGTCTATCTCGTCACGAGTAGTTGGCTGATGTGACAAGAAGACAGTCTGACCCTGAAATTCTGGTTGTAATGCCGTGTTAAGTCACCAGAAGCATTAAATGAGAGGCATGGTGTATTAAATGAGGGGTTTGAGGCATTAAATGAAGGGGGAGAGTATTTAAAGCAAGGATGGAAGAGATGGACACGGCAGTCTGCGTAACGTCAAGTCGCAGGTATGCTTTAATCATTACTCGGACTACTATAAATAGGATATTCTACTGAACCACAGAGGTAAGCTGACTATTGCCAACTTAAACTTTTACTCACTTGTTCCCTGGAAAAATTTCCTTCTTTGAGCGACTTGCTGACTTAAGCTTCAGAGGGTTTTCCGACCAAAGACCTCCTCTCCGGCCGTCACCTTTCTTTCTGTCTTTGTTCGGCAGGTCGGCGATTACATTTCCGGTTGGCATGGTCAGCAGTTCCAGTGATTATTTTTGCTGCCGAACAACTAGTGTATATATATATATATATATATATATGAGAATCTTAGGAGGCCCATATTCTAATTGTATATATATATATAGGAGTTGATTAGTATAAAATGCTTGTCCATATTCTAAGTGCTGACCGACATGTAATTATTGGCCGACATTTGGTATCTATAATACATTACGCAATCAGAGGAGGTTTTGGAATAGGATGTTGGATTAAAAACACATCTTGAACCTAACTCGTGGATTTCAAATTCCAAAAGTTAATTTCCTATTCGAAATTTCCATCCCCATTGGAAACCGGATAAAAATGGATCGATTGATAAAATAAAATATTTGAAGTGTGTATTGGGCCGGTGGCCGGCTAGGTTGGGGCCTCTTCTCCCGCTTGCAACCATATGAATCAGCACATCAAGACAAGAAGGGAGGCCAGGCCGTACGGTTGGAAAAAAATAATCAGATACTGCTAAAGGTCAAGTGTCTCATCTCTGTAACATTAATCTCTATCCTCAGCAATTAATAGCTTAAGTAATCTAGCTTAAATTAAAGCCTCCAAACTACTGGTTAATTTTTCCAGTGGACCCAGAGTGATATATATATATATATATACACACACACACATTCACACACATGCAGTATGTATTTGTTTTATGAGTGTGCCACTTACCAAACTATTTCAAACACTACTTAATTAGCTAGGCCCAATCTCTTTTCTCCTGACACTGTTGACTGAGTCTCCATACACACATATACCACACTGCCTAACTCCTAGAAACTTGGCTTACAATTTAATGCAACAGTGAGCTGTGCATTTCATTATGTCAAATGCAACTATATTTCAATTAATGCGTCCCCATTTCCTTTGTTTGGTGATTTGATGTGAAGTTGAGGCGATTGAAGAAAGGGTTGGTGCAATGTTATTATCTTATGTGAATTATTTTATACATATATATATATGTGTGTGTGTGTATAGACACATCTAACCGAAAAGAAAATGAAGAAAGAAAACAATAAACGAGCCACTTGTCAGAGCTCGGTCATATATACACAAGCAAGCTACACTATTTAACCCCGGCCCCCTTCTAATTCATTACTTTCAAATAATTGCTTATTTGAATTTTCATGGGCTTGCCCCGGGGGAGCGGTCATTGTTCTTCCATAGTTTTTGGCTTTTAAATTTATGAGAAGACTTTCCCATCACCGTCTTGCTAGAATCCATCACCTTGATTGACACTCTCAGGGATGTGAGAGAGAGAGAGAGAGAAAGAAAGAGAGAGGGGTAATTGATCCAATCAGACAGAGCTCTCATTTTATTATTTTTGTGAGCCAGTTGAGTTTCTGTACCCTTGCTTCCTGGCTTTGTCAATGCTGATCGAGGCTTCTTACAGTGCTCTTCTTAATTAGTTTGTGTGTTTCCTTTTTTATGTTTTATCTTTGAACCATTCTCATTGGTCTTTTATAGGCTAAGTTTGGACGTCCAACAAACAAAATAAATCATTATAAATTTTCAACAATCTCTATATCACTCAAATTTCTGCCATTACTAATTTTAAAAAATTTTAATATTTGACTAAAAAAACAAAAAATTTAGAATGAGGTTAACCAAATGCGTAAATTTGGTTTACAATCATTTTTTTTTTGTGTTGAAAACTTTTAAATTAGTACCATTGTCGCTATTTTATGTGAATTTTTTTGAATCTGTGAAAACAGATTTGAAAAATCATTCTTATGATTTGCTACTTTTCAGAAAAAAAAAAGTGACAAAATTAACCCCCAAATCACATTTTATCTCAATTTATTTTGTCTTTTACTATACCAAACGCAGCCAGATTAACCCATATGAAAAATGGTTCTTTGTTTATACATATGGGGTGGGTTTGGAGTAATAAAAAGTGAGGTAAGTTATGAATTCACAATTCGTATAGTAAAATAAAAAATAAAAATTTTTAAAATTTTTAAAAAATTTTAAAAAATTTACAAAGGATTACAACAAATTAAATAAGGCCATGATAAGACAACTTATATATAATTTGTGCATTTATAATTTGACTCGTTCAAAACTAGCATAGAGAGATAATTTAGAGAACGCTTGGAAAGGGTTCCAACCATCGGCAAGCCGCCTTGTCACCTTAATAAACATTAATTAGTTCCACTTTACAACTCTCTCGTACTCATTCATCCATTGGTATTAAGATATACCTCCGTGAGGTATATATATTTAGGTGGTATTTGGTTTATTTTTTTATTTTTATTTTATCGTTAAAAATTTTAAAATGAGAAAATAGAAAATGTTATATTTTTCTTATTTTGAAATTTTTTTTTATTTTTTGGTTAAAAACTCTTAAAATAATTTTTTATCATTTTTCATTTTATGTGTAAACTCATTTTCAGTTTTCGAAAATAAATTTTGAAAACACAAGTAACCAAATAAATTTTAAATTGTTTTCCTTATTTTCAATAGTACAAAATGAAAAATAAGTTCAAAATAAAAAATATAAAATATAAAATAAAAAAACAAACCAAATGACGCCTTAGGCACCCAGTTGGAACATCAACTTAAGCAGATCGATGCTCATTTAAGAAAAAGGAGAACCAATTAGGACAAGAGCAAAATTAATTATAAATAATATATATATATATATATAAAATAATGTTTTATTAAGCTCGTGGCAAAGCAAAGTGATCAATTTGCAACACTCCAATAACCCAAATTTGAAAAAATAAGGTGACATTTAGTTTATTTTTTTATTTTTTATTTTCTTCTATTTTTTGTTATGAGTTAATTTTTTTATTTTAAACTTTTAAAAATAAATAAAATAGTTCAAAACGTATTTGGTCACCCATTTAAAGTTATTTTAAGTGTTTTTAATTTAAAATAATGAAAATCTTCAAATAAAGATAGAAGGGCATTAGCTAATTTTTTTTATTTTAAGATTTTTAAAACATAAAACATATAAAATAAAATCAGAAAAGAGAAAAAGAAACTAAATACCACCTAATTAATTGTATTGCAAGCGTTCCATCTGACTTAAAATCAAATTGATTCCATTAGTTGGTCATTGTACACACACACACACACACACACGTATATCACCAACTCATTGTTTTGTCGATCTCATCGAACAATGGAGTAAACTTAGAGGGTGAACCCATCTTTATGCTTTTTGCCTTTGGGTGTGCTGGGTTCATATCCATACCTAACGTGATCCACTACTGTTGCACTAGTGAGATATACATAGTAATTAACAGAACATCTTAATCATATATATATATATATATATATATAAAGTATGAAATTAGATTAGTTAATTAAGGCAAAGCATAATGGGTTTATTGATTAGATCATTAGACCATAGAATTACGTACTCTGGGTTATGCCAAACAACATGGGTCTAGCTAGGAACAAATCTCATTTTTCTAGGCACTACAGAAAGAAAACTGATCCACAATCATCCACCCATCATGGAAAGTACTTTAACCGAATCCATAAAATTAATTCGCTTTAACTTTAGTTATTTTGGCATGATATGTTAATTGATACTTTCCTTAGGATTAATCATATATATATATATATATATATATTAATTTGCACCGAGCAATCGTTAAAAAAGGAAAAAAAAAAAAAAAAGAAGATTGCTTTTAGAAAGAGACTAGCACTCTCATCGCCTGCAATTCAACACCATGGTTCAGCACTGCCCGGCAAGCAAGGCTTGAAATGTAATGAATCTGTCCTAATCTGATTCACCGGCCAAAGTCCAAAAGTTATTAGTGGGTCGGTCCCCTAGGTTCTCTCTCTCTCTCTCTCTTTTTCCTGCTTCTTTTTTCCCCTTTGAAAGCCAGCTTAATTAGAAAGGAACTGATACCAGAATCCAAAGGCCGAAAAACAAGACTAGATCATGATTTTCTTCATTATCAAGTGTGTCTATTCAAATTAACCTTTTTAACTAAGCCAGGCAAATGGGGAAGGGAAAGTAAAAGGAACTAGAAAGAAATATAAAAGGCCAACCCCTAAAAGTTTTGTTTGTGAGAGGCAAATAATACAAGGCTTAGATACAGATCAAAAGCAAAGAGTCCGGGGAAGAAAAGGAGAAAACAAAAGGGAGAGAGAGGAAGAGTAGTGCTGAAAATTATATTCCACTTTTTTTTTTTTGGGTAATTAACTAATGGCTTTGTGACATGCTATGGCCCGTGACCCTCTCTAAGAACAGAAGAAACAGTTTGAAACCATCCCGCCTTCAACACACCCCTATTCGCCACCCTCAGGATGGGCAGCAATGCCCCATTCATGGGATGTTGACCTAAATATAAGATATGTTATAATATTTTATGTTAGGTTATGAAGTATTTTTCATATATATATATATATATATATATATATATATATTACTTATATTAGAATATTATTTATCTTAATTTTTAGTAAGTAATTAGGTTTATTTTGATATGTAAATTATTACCATACATGCCTCTCATTATAAGTCTGTATAAAAGTCTCTTCTTGACCTTTATAAAAAATATATGACAAGATGTAAATTTTATATTTCCTCCCAGTTCTATTATTTTTTATCTTTTATTTTTTATTTTAACATAATATCAGAGTTAGGTTTTTTATCCTAGATATATTAAACCATACAAGTTTGGTATGGTTTAATTTGTCTTTTCTTTTTTATTTTTGCCAAACATTATCAATTCTGTCTTCTTAACGGATCTGTCCAATTTTCATCAGTGCTGTCACTTTGTCACTGCCAGTAATCATATAACTTTAGATTTTATACTCACGACTTACTCTGTTATTTAGTTGAACCGATTTTGGAATTTTATTATTTTTTGCCTTTTATTTTATTTCACCAAAATATATACATGTTCGTATTCATGCACGCGTATGTGTTGCCATGATCATGAGATCGCAAACAGAAACACATACTCCAAAGATGTTGACTTGGTAGTTTATATGTGTGTATACATTATATACACGTATTATATATATATATATACATATATATACAGAAGTGTATATATCAAACAACAAGCAAAAGAAGTTGAAATGACTGACATTCTTCTGAGGTGTATTATTTTCTATCCTCTCCTGGCTAGTTACAGCCTACAGCTAATGCCTAGTGATAATTAAAATGGACTTTTGTAACTTACGGCGAGAAATATGATTTTAAGAAGTGACAAAGCTGAAAAGAATTTATGCTGCAGAATCACATAATTGACCCACTGGGATTTGCTGAGCTTATTTTGTTTTTTAAGCTTAGGTGATGATTAACGGACAATTTAGTAACGTTATTATTGTTTTCGTTTATATTTATATGTTTATATTTTTTATTTTTAGATTTTTTTGTTGTCCTCTATTTTTTGAATTAAAAATTGAAACTGCGTTTGCGAATGTAATTTTGTTTACAATTATTAATTTTTTATTTTAATAAAATATTTAATTTTATTATTTTTTAAAATTAATTGGATTCTTTAAAATATATTTCATATTAATTTAAATTAATTTTTAAAAATCATATAATTTAATAAATATAATCATATATTAAATTATAATTTAGTTACATTATTTTCAAAAAAATAATTGAATAAAATATAATTATTACATCATTTTAATTTGGTAAATATAAAATACATTAATTATAATTTAATTATATTATTTATTAAAATAATTTAGTAATATTTATTTTGTAATAATTTAAATAATTTAATTATGATATTTAATAAAATATAATTGATATTAATTAAATTATTATTTATTAAAAATAATTGAATAAATATATTTCATATTAATTAAGTTAATTGATTTAAATTAATTTATTTTTTTATTTATTAAAAATAAATTAATAAAATATATTGCATATTAATTTAGATAATTAAATTAATATTTATTTATTAAAATAGTTTTAGTTTAATAAAATATCTAAATAAAATAGTTAATTTTAATATGATGCAGCAAAAATGAATAAAATATTAAAATTAACAAAATATTTGCAGCAGAAAAAAAGAGTGAAAACACTTATTTTTTATTTACATTTTTTTATTTAAGTTTTCATTTTTTTAAATAAAAAGCGTAAATAAATTTAACAAATATGTTTTTTTTTGCTAATTTACAAAATTTTAAAAATATAAACACAAAAATAAAAAATAAAGAATTACCAAACAAGCCATAAGAAACTCTGTTTTAATTGGGTCAACTGATTGCTAGACACTACTCCAGCTACGAGCTAATACTTAAAGCATGCCTGTTACAGGAATCATAGGTTGCATTAATTTGTTGTACTAAAAAAAAAGTCAGTACATATTCCATTAGTCTTAGATGTGGATTTAAGGCGTTGGACAATAAAAAATTACTGTCAAAATTGTTCACTGCATTAACCAGAAATCCAAACGTAAGTTTGTCAAGTACAAAAGAAACAGAGTTTATGACTGGAGAGAGGATCCTCGACCAAAAAATTTTTTAATGGTAAAGTCAGCAAAAACTTGAGAGAATTAAAAAATGACAAACAAAGGAGAAAGCATTGGGTTGACAGTAGTAGGCGTACCCAAATTTTGGAGCAAAGTGTTGTATTTATAGTAAGATAGCATGGAGCGTTGGCTGTAACTCAGTGATTAAGAGTCTCTCCTGCCTGCTCATGACTCAGTTCGAGTCTTTCCCCTTCCCCTTTAT
This sequence comes from Vitellaria paradoxa, assembly GCA_019916065.1. Taxonomy (NCBI): domain Eukaryota; kingdom Viridiplantae; phylum Streptophyta; class Magnoliopsida; order Ericales; family Sapotaceae; genus Vitellaria; species Vitellaria paradoxa. The sequence continues at coordinate 17,531,218 of CM034233.1, read as the reverse complement.
AAAAAAAAAAAAAAAAAACTTTACCTTTCAAAAAAATAGTAAGATAACATGAATAAATTAATAAATAAATAATGAAATTATAATCATTATGTATCTTGTGTGTATATATTAAAACACACCATAGTCTCTTCCGCCTTTAAATACTTTTCATTCTACATTTAATACTCTCCATTTTGCATTTAATTCTACCCGTTCATGTGTGTGTGGAATTGAGGGGGACTGAGGGGCCTAAATTTGCTTTTAAACTTCAGGGATTTTAGAGTTAAATCTTAGCCGCTCAATTAATATGAGCTTATCTGACCTTTCAATTTCAAAATTTATTTTTCACCTTTAAAGAGGGGTAAAACAGTCAATTGAAAAAATATTAAATGATGAATTGAAAGGAAGAAAGAGAAAATTTTAAATGATGAAAGAGAAAAGAGAAAAAAAACTAAATATAAATAAAAATAATAATTAAATATAAATAAAGATATAGTAAAATTTTAATTATTTTTATTTTTTAAAAAATAATTAAATTTATATTAAAGATAAAAAATGTTATAACCTAAATATATATATATATATATATATATTGTTTATGTATTATTTATTTTTTTATGTGTGTTACAGTTTTATTAAAATTAGTTGACTTAATTTAACATTTCTATTCAATTTAGATTTCTTTTCAGATTTAGTTACGATTCTTATTCATTTTAGGTTCTTATTCATTTTAGATTTCTTTTCAGATTTGATTTATGACTCTCTTATTTGTTTCTTACTCAATTTAGGATTAGCTTATTAATTTCCTACTTAAATTAGGACTATTTTGTTAGCTTATATAAGAAAGGTAGGGGAGCAATTTTTTGTAGTTTTTATTACTCAATAAATTAGAATTTCTCTGTGGAGAGCTTACTCTTTCAGATTTCGTATTCTGAATTTTTTTTTCATGTTGAATCAAATATTCTTTCGCCTACATGAATAATATCACAACCCATTCGTCACTTGTTCTGCATCAGAGAGTTATAGGATTGTGATGACTTATCCTGGTTTATTTTTACCCTTACACTGTTGGACTTCAGGTTAGTGGTTGTCTTGCTACTATTAAAATTATAAAATTGATCCATGCATATATGTTTCCAGGGTTGGATTTTTGTGAAATATTATTTGTGAAAATATATTTATGTTAGATAAGAAATTTTATATTTTATACTATTGAGCAGAAGGAGAATTTATATGAACACTTTGTTCAGTTTGATTTTATGGGATTGTGATGAAAAGATTATATTGTGGTTATTGGAATTGGAATAAAAGTCTAGGGGACAGGCTCCTTAAGTGGTGTGACTCTGGCAACTAGGAAACAAGCCTGTGAAAACCGTGGTAACCCTAATTCTCAACGATTGTAGGAACAGGCCCGTGAAAACCGTGGTGACCTCAATTGGATCGGCTTAGAAAAGAACTCAGAAGCCAGACTGGGTGACTTTAAGTACGATATTGGATCCAACGGGCACTGCCCATAAAAAAGTATATTGGCACATTTTATGTTTAATTTTCATATATCCACGGATTAATGTTTGTCATTATTGTTGTGATTGACGGGATGAATTATGAATGTTATTGCATTCTGACGTGCAGGTTTTGAAATTATTATTGATTATGCATGGACATGGTTACTTGAGAATTTTTCTTGATTAAATTGGTTATTTAAAAATTTATTATTTTCAAATGGATATTATTATTTTTGGCTTGGCAATCCATTTACTGGGTTTTTCACTTACCCCTCATTTTAACATTTTTCAAGTGAGCATGGAAAAAATTAGACATGGACTCTGGCAGTAAGGACTTGGAGTTGTGGCCTCTTAGGAAAAAGTCTTATGATTATTTTATAGATTTTATTTTAGTAGTTGGATTAGATTTTTGATGAACTTGGAATATTTTGATTCTTAACATCTAGTGGTTTTGAGTTTGGGAGATTAGTAAAACATTTCTTTAGTTACTTCGATTTTTAAAATTTTCTCTTTCTTCTTTTTAATTCATCATTTAATATTTTTTTATTTGACTGTTTTACCCCTATTTAAAGGTGAAAAATGAATTTTGAAATTGAAGGGTTAGATCAAATTTATATTAATTGAGCGGCTGAGATTTAACTTTAGGTCTGAAATTTAAAAGCAATTTTAGGCCCCCTCAATCCGTATGTGTGGAGGTCTTGCAATGAGCCAAATGTATACCAAAAACTGAAATCGTGACTGCCCATAGCGACTTTCAGTATACTATCTCATTTTTTAAAATAATAGTAATAGGGAAAATGTAGCAGATGTGTGAGTTTGTCAATTCAAAATAAATGGTCAGCTATACATCATGCAGTTTTATACATGCTATAAAGTGCCACTTACATTATTTTAATTCTATTTTATGTAAAATTTTAATTTAATAACATTAAAGATTTTTTTCATTTATTTAAGAGCATGTTTGGTACCAGTTTTTAAGTTGAAAACAACTTGAATATCTAAACTGGCTGAAAAATAGCTATTTGAAGTGTTTGGTAACTTGTAAGAAAGGTTAACTTTCATTCAGATTTTTACGCATGGATTATTTGGTAACGATTAAAATAGAATTAGTTATTTTATATAAAAATTGTTATAGTACATGTATACTTGATTAAATAATATTATGTTATATTTAGTAATCGATAATGCTAAAATTAATTTTTTCTAATGACACTTTCAGAAATTTGGTAATAATTAATCTATTTTAAATATAATTTGTAATTTTATAATTTTTTAAATATAATTTATTAAATAAATGTGGATTATTTTTAGTTTTTGGATTTGAAGATTAGGTAAGATAGTTTGAAGATTAGTTTGACGATTACACAAGATAGTTTGAAGATTAGGTAAGATATTTTTCTGAAGAGTAAATAAAAATTTTAAACCTTACATATTCGTTGTTTTCAGCTTTTTGCTACTGGGTTTTTAAGTTTTTTTGGTTTAAAAATTAACTTATTTTGTCAAAAAATTGAGTAACCAAATAATCTTAAATTTTTTGAAATAAAAAGTAAAAAAAAAATGAGAGAAATTAAGTTAAAAGTTGGTGCCAAATTACTATTAATTGTGCAATATAATTCCTAATTAATTAAAGCAGACATGTCACCTACATGTTACATAGAGCTTACCACGTTTCAGCAGCGTTAATTGGATAAAAGAAACTGCAAGCATCACTTGCAATGGCGGACCCAAGAATTTGGGTTGGCGTAAACCTATATCACAAGTAAAATTTTAAATTTTAAATAAATGGATAAAATATAATAAAATATAAAATATTATACATTGATATCAAATATTTATTACACAAAATAACATTCAAATTAACAAAATATGCTACAATAATTCTCTTCATTCTTTCATATTCTAAAAACATTACAATTTTTTTAATAAAAATGGTATGATTATTTTTATTCCTTTATTTGATTATTAATTTAAGTAATATCAGAATAAAATAATATTATTTTAAACTTACATAAAATAAAATCAAATAAAAAAAGTTTGCTTGTAGAGTGAAATATAAATAGAGATGATAATATTTGACATAACTCAAACGGAATATGACCTATATAACAAGTCACTGAGAAAAAATTCAAATATGATATAAACATAAATACGTGAACCTAAAATTAACACAATTTGTCACATCTCTAACTTAATTATTCAAGACAGACAATATGAGAATATAGGAACTAATTAAAATAAATAAAAAATTTGTTCTAAAGTCAAGTCATAATTTAATAATAACAATCAGAGCCTCTAACATCATTCTTTATTCCATATAAAATAATAGAAACAATATCATAATAATAAAATCTAACCTCACACTCCGATGATACAATTCAAGTCTTACACAGTCACAGTAATATAATCATAATACAATCTCAACATGTAACTAAGTTTGAGGCTCATACCCCGAGTCGCACAAATAAAAACATAATAATCCAACAATAGAATAAAAGTACATGATAAGTTAATCTACTAGTCTCAACTAAGTTCCAGGTGACTATTCCATGCCCTTGTGGGATCACCTAAAATAAAGATAGGGTAAGCCTTACTGCCTAGTAGGTAAGACCGTGCAAGTGTGCACAAGTGAACAATAATCAAGTATATAACATAACTCACAACAATATCCACTAAAATGTAATATGATAATGCACATATGATGTAATGTAATGGCCCATGCACTCTCTAATCTCCATCTACCCCCAACCTTATCCTGGGATGGGTAACGTTTAGCAAAGCACGCGGGGTTATCAACCACATCATTTACGCTTAAGACGAACGTATATCTCAATATATATATATCGAGTAAGGAATCGTGTTACATTCCCATTGGTAAAAGACTCAAGGAAATTGTGTTACACCCTCTGATGCTTCTACTAGGGAACTGTATTACACTCCTAGTCAAATATCTACTTAGTTCAAGCAAGGTCAAACTGCAACCCGGAGGAAATCTCATAATTACATCACATAATTAACATCCCAACTCCAAATGACTAAGCTATAGTCATATATATCAATTGGAGATCATCCGATATTTTTAGAATCTCAATTTGTCATTTTTTCTCAAAATCAAGAATCTCGTCCATATACATGACCCGTGTCTCGGCACATAAATAACATCAACATAACACTCTCGGCCAATCAATAATCATAATATCAACCAAATGATGAAACCTTAGTCACATGCATATGTATGCTTAGTCATATAAATAAATATTATGTCAATATATAAATGCATTCTCATTGAGCTTGATGATGATTTGGGGTTTATTTAATCTTTAAAAATCAATTATTAATGAGTATGGGTACAAAATAAGCATTTAAAGATCAAACTTTTTTCATTTGAGAACATTATGCCGGACGCCGTCCAGACGCCAACACCAAATGCTAGCATCCGACCTTACTGCCAAGTGCTGTTCCAACACTAACGCCTAGCACCCGATTTCTAGATTCGTTTTCAATGAAACCTCACTCCAAAACATCCAAAATCACCCATCCAAGCCTTAATCTCAACAATAAATCATATATAGACACTTGAACACTTAATTTATATGTTTCTATAACATTTAATCGAAGAATGACTCAAATATTTGCAAAATCTCCATATATATATATATATATGCATATATATACACATTCATCTATACGTATATGTATACATTACAAATCCTATAATACTCAACCAAATCAACCATATAATGTATCAAAATGATCCTAACAACGCCTAAAACACAAATGTAAATCCTACCTACCTCGAATTCGAAGAGAAAAGAAAAAATGAAAAGATTTTGGTTTTATCTTCTAAATTTTTAGTGTCGATTTCTCTTACCTCGATCGAAACCCCAAAAAACGGACACCGCTATGAGATTTACGACGTCGAATACTATTCCATTGACCTTCCTTCCCAGAACTCACTTTCTCTTTCTACTTTCTCTCTTTCTCTTTTCTCCTTGTTTTGCAAGTGGTCGAGACCAACAGGAAAAGAAGGGAAAAAGAAAAAAGAAAATAAAAAGAAAAGAATGGCTAGGCCATTGGCCCAGTTGTCCAATCCATATCGATTTGGAGCCAAACTCGACCCAGGAAAAATAAAATAAACTGACCCATTCTCAATTTAAATATTCTATTAACCCAAAATAATATATAAATGGCCAAAAATAAATACCGGGTATTATATGATTTAATATAATTTGACCTGATTATAAAATAAATTAATTATTAAATATACTCATTAAATTTTAAAATATTCTAATGTTTACACACAAACATGAATCACCATCCTTGCGTGTGGGTACAGGTAAAAGTCATGATAATGGTTATACAACATAATTTTTTTTTTTTTTTAAGAAATCGAGCATAGGCCCTTACCCACCCTCAGTATGACGTGCGTCCCCACTGATCACTTCTTGTGGATGTCACATTTATGGTATGTTCGATTTGGGAAAAAAATGGAAGGTAAAAAAAATAATAATAATAAATTTTGTATTATTTAGTATAAAAGAAAAATTAGAAGAAAAGAAAATAGAAATAAAAATAAATAAATAAATGACACCCATACGTTTTTTTCCTCTCAAAAATAAGGAAAAGAAAAGAAAAAATGAGGAGAAAGAATGAGAGAAAAAATTTAAAACGTAAATCTCACTTTTTTTAACTTTTTAAATAAAACTTGAATTATAATATAAATATGATATATATCTATGTATTCTTTTTAAATTAAATAACATTGAGGAAAGAAAAATTTTCATTCAAAAAAGTAACAAAATTGAATCCATCTCAATTTTTATTTTTTTTAATCAATTTTTTTGTTACTCCTTGCTTGTTCTTGTTTAATTACCTCACTTCAAGATAAAAGCTCAAATGAAAATTCAGATTATAAATTCAAAGTTAAAGAAAATGTTAAGTGAGGTAAGTCAAGACAAGTTTTCCCCCAAGTGCAAGGTGTGGTTGAAGCACAAAATAACTGGTAAGTCCCAGGTCATTTCCACAAGGATCTAGGGAGCAATGAAGTGAATGACTCTAATGGAGATTAATTTGGCAAAACACTACTCACAGAAAAATGTAAAATAGAAAATTAAAATCTGATTTGGTTGGTTGATGATTTTGAACTAACTTTCCAAAAGCAAAGTGAATTTAAACTAAAAGATTAAATGATAAAAAGGTTGAGCAAGGCAAGTTTAATACCAATCCAAATGAATTTCAAGTGCCAAGAGCTTATAAATTTACCAAATCAATTTGTACTGATTTTTGAGAAAATTAATTTCAATTGAAACAAACCATGGATTAAACACTCAATGTGCATAACCTATTTTAAGGACAATAGGAGTTCTAATTCTAGCAACCCACATACAACAATGTCATGAGAGTTCTAAGTTAAGCAACACCTATGAACTCATCAATAGGATATACAAAGTTGGATTAATCGGGTCTTGAATCAATGAGTTCTAAGACACCCAGCTGCAAATTGATTTGATAACCATAAAAACTCAAGGTAAATTCATGAAGTTCGGCCACTTGAGATTCATTGGAAGGGCATTACCCTTGCCTTGGCTCAAGAAAACTTAGCCGAGCATGTTGAAAAGAAGAAAAGCAGAAATGGAAATCTGATTGGAAGACATTACAATCTGAAATTGAAAGTTAAATGGATTTAGACTTCAAAATCTGATTACAGAAATTGGAATGAATTCAATGTGTAAATCTCCAAAACTCCAATGCTGAATTAAAATTCCAATATAAAACTCTGAACTCCCAATGAAAAACTCTACCAAACTCTATCTACCAAATCTGAAATTCTTCCCAGCCGAATGCTCTCCGTTTTCTCTCGCGTCGGTCTCCTCCCACTACTTTCTTCCTTCTCCCTCCTATCTCTTTTCTCTCTCCTCTAACCGAATGTTCCCATCATGATGGCTTCTTCTCTCTCCTATATCTTTTCCTGATTTGCCCTCCCTGGATTGCAGATGACATCACGTGGGGAAGTTGGGGTCACATGGAATTCGTTGCTGTGAAGAAGCTCATATTCGAATACAGTAAACCCATATTCAAATACGATCCCCTGCTGCAGAAATTTCCAGAATAGTGATTCTGATTTCTTTGCACTGATTTCAACTGAATTTTCTTCTTCTTTTGAAATAGCTTCAATCCTTTGATGTGTTGTGCAGCATGCTTTCTTCTCAACATCCTCAATGTAGCTTAATTTCTTGTTCTTGTGATGGAAATCAACACACAATCCACTTTGGAGATATGGAGATGAAATCTGCACAAAACATAGATTTTATGTCTTTTTATGATGTGTGCAAGTGTAATTTGAATGTATAAATATGTATCAATTGATGTCCAATCACTCCTATCCCACATTGATCAATGGTTGAGATGCAAAATTCTAGGCGTCCTCATTGGACAAATACTAGAAGACATAACTAGCAATAAAGGTCCACAAATTCCATACTAGCACTATCCCTACATCAAGGGGACATTTCACCATCGGGGCGCTTTTAGAGTGCACGCCTAGCTACCTGGCACTTGAGGTCAAATTGGCTTTATCAGTAGGAAAGGCACCCAAGAGTATTTGATCTAGCGCTTGCAAGGATGCATGCATAGTTGTTTGATTTCTAGTTACTTAGACATTTTTCATGGATTGCATAAAAGAAAATAAGGATTAGGATGCTACCAACATGGATTGTCAATGTCATGAGTGATCAATTTTGGCTGTTCATAGGGGCGAGTTTTGTTTTCAATATGTGAAAATTAAATTTACTATTTTGTTGAAATCAGAGAAGGAATTTGATCAAGACAAATATCAGTATTATGTTAAAGATTGATTTTGTCCCTATAATGATCTCACTGTAAAAAAATGTCAGAATGATAAGAATATATTAAAAAACATTTTTATGTTAAAATTTAATCGTTATCAAACAAAAATATAGAATCAAGTTAGAGCAACTCGTCTGTGAATCTTGAATTAAATGTGCCAAAAAGATTAATTTTGTCCCTACAATGATCTTACTGTCATAGAATCTAGAAACAATAAAAATAAATGAACAATACTTATCTATTAAAATTTGATAGGTGGCTATTAAAAATGTAGAATTAAATTAGAGTAACTTATTCATGGACTACATGTAAGAAAACAGGGATTAGGATGCTACCAACATAGATCGTTTAATGTGTGATCAATTTCATATGTGATCAATCTCATGTGTGATCAATTTTGATTGTTCATGTGGGCGAGTTTTGTTTTCAATTTGTGAAAATTGAATTTACTAATTTGTCAAAATCGAAGAAGGAATTTGATCAAGACAAATATTGAGCATTATGTTAAAGGTTAATTTTGTCCCTACAATGATCTTACTGTCAAAGAATATAGGAATGATAAGAATATATTAAAAAACACTTTTATGTTAAAATTTAATCATTGGCAAGCAAAAATATAGAATTAAGTTAGAGCAACTCATCCGTAGATCTTGAATCGAATGTACTAAAGATTAATTTTGTCCTTATAATGATCCCACAGTTAGAAACTAAAAACAATAAGAATAAATGAGCAATACTTATCTATTAAAATTTGATAGTTGACAGTTAAAAATATAAAATTAAATTAGTGCAACTTGTCCATAAATCTTGAATCAAACCAACCAGATTAATGCACATATACTTAGACTTATCTAAGTTCTAGCTCCACTATAATAACTATGCCTAACCATGTAATTTCTAGAGTGACAAGTCATAATTTACTATTTATTAGGTCATTTTAGGCAATTACAAGGTTATAATTACTAGCAAATTTCATAGGGTATTTTATTTAAGTTGGGATTTGGATGAGACAATATTTAGGCCATCATCAGCCTGTAAAGATGAATGATCAATAATTTCACTGCTCAGATATTTATATTTTTTTCATGATATAAAAAATTATATATATATACACACACTCTCAAATCTAGTTTCACCAACTATTTGTAACTTTTCCCATGAGTTCTAAAGGGTATATCATTACCTTACTCCACCAAAGGTTATCGACTACTTACTTCAATTTGTAAATCATATGTCTAGTGTCTTGAAGGTAGGGATGGAAGTGATAGGCAATCAAAAAACCTTTCTTTTGCAATAGTCGTTGTCACCCTAATTATTATTCAACATTGTTATTTTCCAGTACCATAATAATAAACTCATATTCACAAATTTTGCTTCCATTTTCTATATGTGGAATCTTCTAGGAGGATAAAGCAATCACCAATGTCAAGTTTTCATCTTCCATCATATAAACATTAATTAGTCCAAATTGTAGGGCTGCAGACTAGTCAAGTTAATATGTAAATTAAGGTATTCAAATTTGTTTATTAAGATCTTTTACGAACTCATATTCAAATCGAATTTTTATCGAGTTTAAAATATTATTTCACTTTGTTTGTTAAGCTTTTTAACGAGTTCAAGTTCTGAGTCCAATTTTTATTAAACTAAAAATCTTGTGGTTTATGTTGGGATCATTGGTCCATGAACAAATTTGAGTTCGATTCAATCACAACAAATGAACATATTCATGAAATTAATTTGATCGAACCTATTTATGAGCTTTTATTATAAGCATGTTCTTTTTTTATTGAACTTGTTCATATACCTATTAATGAAGCAGTTTAAGAAATAATATACTTTTATTTTCTAACTTAACAATCAAGTTTTACATTAATGTATTTAATATTTGATTTTTAACATTTTTTGTGAATGGTAAAAAAGAAATTTTATGAGTTTATTTACGAATATTTAAATAAGACTGTTTACGAGTTATAAACAAACTTGTTAGCAAATATTTAAACAAAACTGTTTGGAAGCCATAAATGAAATATTTTTTTTTGTGAACATTTAAACGAGTTTATTCGTGAGTCTTGTCAAACTAGAATTGTATTTATTTGAACTCAACTTGTTTATTTATTTATTGAGGTTGAAAAATATTTTTTAAACTTATTTATTTAGCTTATTCAACAAATCTAAACGAACTCTTAACGAATTGACAAATTCTTTTAGAGAGTAATTTATCGCTGTCAAATTATTTAAGTAAATTCAAGGATAAGTTGTCCATGAATATGGAAACATTCTAACAATATTATACATAGAATTCATTCCATATGCTTTTTCTCACTAATTATATATATGTATATATATTGGGATCAAACAATAGTAGATCATCCGTTAGATCTTACGTAGAGTTGGCAATTCAAAGACTTGACAAATCTTGAACGGAAAGCCTAGGAAGAAAAAAGGAATATATATATATATATATATATGTTTATTCTTGTCAATTGTGATCGATTCCAATTACAATATTATTTGTTCTATTAATGCTCTCACTGTGCGTGCTTACCCAATTCTTTCTTTATTAGTTATCTTTTCTAGAGTTATATATATATATATATATAGAGGGTGTGTTTGGAGTGATAAAAGTGAGATAAGGTACGATGAAATAAGATAAGTTGTGAGTTCGTAATTCATGTAGAGAGATAAAAGGTAAATAACTTTCAAAGGTTTTTAGAGGATTTTAGAAATTCAAAGCAAACCAAACGGAGCCATATTTATTTATATCATATCAATGCCCAACCAAATGAGAAAATTAAATTAACTTTTTCATAGAATGATAGATTAACATACCCGTGGAAATGTTAAATTGCTATTTAACTGCTTGAAAATTATTCAAAGTTGGATTAATTAATTACCACTATTTATCTCTCTAGAATGAGGATTCCTTTGGCTAAAAAAAAAAAGTATTTTGTATTTTTTAGCTTTTTTTTTTTATCTTATATGACTTTTTTTTTTACCAAAATTTACTTTTCCTTTTAGAAATTGTAACTTTTAAATATGTTAATTATATTATGACAAAAAAAAAATGAAAAGTTTAAGGATGTAAATCGGGCCGACCTGCCGCTGTCGTCCCCAGCCAATCGGGTCGGATCAAGGGTCACGCCACCCCGCCTCTGACCCACCCTTGACCCGCCCATCCGACCCGGACTATTTTTACTATTTTTTTATTTTTTAAAGAAAATAAAATAAAAAATAAAACTCAAACAAACACATTGAAATCATTATTGATAAAAATTAAAATTTATTACAAATCGTTATTGATAAAAATTAAAATTTATTACACAACAACCAATTATATAATTAACATTAAATTTAAAATTACAATTTATAAATGTAGAATTATAAAAAAATAAATGATAGAGTAATTAATAGGTGCATCACTTCACATCTTATACATCCCAACTAGGTTGGCACCTATAAGAGTGACTATCATTTGCAAATATTACTCTATCTATATATAATTATTATTCATCACTAGATCCATTAGTGTGTTTTTCTCTTTCACCTAAATATATTGCATCAAAATCACGGGCAAGTTGCTCTTTTTCAGCATCTTCTTGTTGTTTATTTTCTGCAAGATACCATTCTCGTAAACACATCAAGGCCTCTACTGTCGGAGGGGCCAGTCAACTCCTGAATTGGCTGATAACGTGTCCACTAGCACTAAATACTTGCTCGGATGCTACGGTAGAAACTGAAAATACGAGAATATCACAAGCTAAAGCAGAAATAATTGGAAACTTTGATTGTTGTCCCTTCCACCAGTCTAAAAGACTGAAATCATCTTTATTTTCTATTGGAGGTGTACCGAGATAATGTTGGAGGTTGGATGAATTTGAACTTGCACTTGTTGATACATCTGTCCGTCGGAATGTTATTCTTCTCCAAAGGGACGTATTGCCACCAAAGTCACGGTGAGAAGAGGACGTTGTGGCCATAGTTGGTTGGACAGTTGTACGATTGCTATCATACCGACCCAATAGAGCTTACATTTGCTGTTTAATTTTATTTAATTGTTCTTGGGCACTTTCATGCCCATATATCATCTCTAATAATTGAAAAAAAAATCTTCTTTATACCTAGGGTCTAAATAGTAGCAATATCAAAATGTATGGGAAGTGGGTTAAAATATTTATCAAAATTTTCCCTCAATACAACAACCAAAAGGAGCATAATATTCTTGGGCACCATATTTGTTAAAAATTTCATCAATAACCCCTAATTGATAAATAACAGTAGAAGAAGTGGGATAATAAATTTCATAAAATATTTTAGTAGCAACAGCGAAAACATGTAAAAAATCTTTATAAAAAATTACATTTGCACAATCAATTGGCTCAATACTATCTAATCTAATAGCTTGATTACTTAAAATAAATAAATCAATTGCTTTTTGATATTTAATAGCAACTTTTAACATTATACAGGTTGAATTCCATCTTATATTAATTTTCATTGGTAATTTTCTAGGTTTTAAACCAATTTGATTGTATATGCCAGCAAATAGACTAATTCTTTTTGGAGAGCCTATTGCACAAACTACAGCTCTTTTTATTTTTACAATAGAAGATTCATAAATGTCCAATCATCCTTTACAATTAAATTAAGTATATGGGCACAACAACGACCATGAAATAATGGACCATTTGAGACAAAGCATTAGCTAAATAATTAAAACAAACATAATTATATGAAGCATTGTCTAAAGTAATAGAAAACATTTTTGTACATAATTGCCACGATGCAAGTTTATGCAAAATAAGTTCTCCAACGCTGAATCCAGTAAAGGGTTGTTCAACTAATTAAAATAAAATAATGCGTTTATTTATTTTTCAATTTTCATCAATATAATGTGCAGTTATACAAAGATATTCAATATCTTGACAAGATTTCCACATATCGACGGTCAAGCAAACATTTCCTTCAAAATTATTAAAATAAGTTCTTAATCCATCCTTTTTTATTCAAAATCTCGAAAAACTTTATTTTTTGAAGTATTTTTTGAAACATCGCGATATTGTGGTGTAAAACTATCGCGAATAAATTCTTCAAAATGTCGATTTTCACTCATTGTAAAGGGTTGCTAATCTTTAACAATATATCTAACTAAATTATTTTGTGTTCTTGCAGGGTCATAAGAAAAAATATTTAAAATACCTCATTCATTATCTAATTGAGTTTGTGTTGTGCGTGAAAAATATTTATCAATTAAACTATTAATGCGAGGATCCTGTTAATACATTTTATTTAAATGTCTTTTTAAATGACTAATTCCAGATGTATTCCTACCATCTAATAAATTCTCACAAATAACGCATTTAGCTTTATGCATTCCATCATCATGTGGAATTCTAATAAAAAAATCCCATGCTTTTGAAGTGCCACGCTGTTGGGTGTGGCAGGAAGATGATGCACCAACATCACTAGCTGTGGTAGTAGGTGTTAGTATTTGTGATAATGCAAATTGTTCTATTTGTTCTTGAGGGGGAAAGGATATTGAGTCTCCACCCTCCAAATCAAAAAAATGGCTGTCCCGTGGATCCATTTAGAAAAAATAATTTAATAAAAAAAAATTAAATTATGCAAATTAAAAAAATGTGTGTATGCTAATTAAAAAAAAATAATTAAATACTAACTTGAAATAATTTGAAGCCTTAAATCACTTAATTTTGAAATCTTGACTTTAAATTTGACAAAATGGAATGCACTTGAGCACAATTGAAGAGCGCACTTGAGCACAATTGAAGAGCACACTTGAGTGTTGGTAGCTTGGTAGTGTAGAAATTTGGAGAGAAATTTTGTTAATTTTTTGTGAGGGTGAGTGAATGTGAGTGTGGGGTATATATAATGGAAGAGGGTGGGGGTTTTGTAATTTTTTGGGACTTGTTTGCAATTAAAAAAAATAAACGTGGACCGTTGGAGGGGCAAATGGCCACTGGCATACTATCACCCCCTAACGGCTGGCTAACATAAAAAAAAAGATGTTCTACCAGAGCAAAACGGTAAAACAAAAAAAAAAAAAGAAAATGAGGAAGGAAGGAAGGTGGCGCAGGCTGCTGGGGATCGGGTCGGGGCGGGTCGGGTCTTGGGCCGGGCCAATGGTGACCCAAGCCTTGACCTGGGGGGAGGGGGCGGACCGGGCTGGGCTCGGGCCCGGGTCTGGCCAAATTCGGGTCGGGCCCAGCCGAGTTTCGGGCCGACCCGACCCATCTATATCCCTAGAAAAGTTTAAGTCCATTTAGGTAAAAAAATGATAGATTTTACTTAAATGAACACGAATTTTTTATTTTTTTATAAATGTAATTAATACGCTTAAAAATTAGAATTTTTTTAAAAAATAAAGATTTGGTTAAAAAATCATATAAAATAAAAAAAAGTTACAAAAAAATTAAAAATTAGTTTTTTTTAACCAAACCAAGTCTGAGTTATATTATTTTCTAGAAAATCTTATCAAACAATTTTGCCAATGATTTGACATATTTATAAACTCATTATTTTAAAACTACAAAACCACTAAATTATTTTTTATTTTTCAATTGTCACATTATTTTAGCATAAGTTTTTGATAAATTTCTTTAGCAAAATAATATTTTTGCTTGTAGATTTAAAGCAAATGAAAAAAGAAGTTAAGTTGCCTGGCCTATCTTTTTTCTGCTATTTATGATTTTCATTTGGCTTTAATAAAATGCACTTTATTTTATTTTTGAAAACTAGCTTTTTTTCAACATATGGCATTTTATCTATAAACCCAGACAAAAAAGGGAGAGAAATATCAACAAGAGCTTGGTGGGTGATATAGGAGTTGTACCGATACAGGAGTCATGCTTACCGATCGGGTTTGCCTGATCGAGTTGATTTATACTTTCCCAATCGGGCTTGCCCAACTGAGGTGATTCTTGGATTCCCGATTGGGCCACTTGACTAGCATCAATTGGCCTTACTGATCGGGGGTCATCCGTATGATTGAATGAGCCTTGACTCTGACTGAGACACCTCACTCTCCTCTTCAATCGGGGTCCTGTCAAAGTGACGTCATATATCAAGCATGTAACGGCCTTCTGACATATCCATTGATGCCCACCTATAAAAACGCGACCTAATCTTAACGGTATGGACAACTAATCAAGGAATATACTCATTGGGATCTGCTGGTATAGCTAGTTTAACTTGATTGAAGGAAAATATAAATTGGTGAGACGAAGGCGTATCAAACGGATGCTTGACGCATCCCCAAACATATAAAAAAACTACTTTTCTCTCCCAGGTACATAGACAATATACTTTTGCTTACTATTACTCTGTCGGATTACTCTAAAAAAAGCTCGCTTTGCTAACTTAAGCATCGAAAACTTTTTAGCAGGCACCACACCGGTGTCAAGGTAGCATTCCAGGTTCGGGTTGGACTATTCGCAGCACTCCTTGTTCACTGAACCATTAGTAGGCAATGAGGCATACAAATACAATGAATAAGTTTACGATCATTGTGGTTGACTCTACGTGTTTTGATAAAAAACTATATATACATATATACCAAAGAAGAGAAATAAAAAAATTATATATATAGTTATCGTATAAAATTATTATGTTTGTCCATGTCCCGCTATTTAGGTGGTGTTTAGATGGCCAAAAAAATAAATTTGATAAAACAAAACTTAAAAAAAAAAAAGTTGAATTTTTTTATATTATTTTGGTAAACCAAATACTCCCTACGCCGATTGTTTTGAAAAACCAATTTTAACAGCTTAGATGACAAATATGGTTGATGATTAAAAAAAAAATCATATCCCATCATAAAAGCTAAAATTAAGTATAACTAGAAATATAGCAAATACAAACAATATTTAATTAATTTGATGCCTAATCACAATATCGATTATGTAGAATGAATACATAATCAGATTATACATATAATAAATGTGAATGCAAATAAATAAGATAAAAAAGAAAATTAATAATTATTCTAGTTCGACTTTGATCAACGTCTACATCTACTATTTAAAATTTTCTCCAATATTTTTTACTATTTCACAAATAGAATTATATTCATTTTAAATTTTTAGTATTTTTCTCGTTAATAAGACAAACGATCAAAAGCCTAAAAATCTAAAGGGACCTAGAACTCTTTTAGACGCTAAGAGTTTGACATGAGGCATGACCGATGAGGAAATGTTATATGTTGAAGGTGGTGGTGGCAATAATTATAGGTGGAGATGAGAAGATAAGTGATCAGGAATATAAAGCGAGAATTGCTTAAATAGATGACTAATTTCACGCCTTAACCCGATCAACTAGCCTGTTTTTAGATCTGCACATCACATCATCAATTAAAGAATTTGATAATGTAACCAAATTCAATAAATTGTCTAACAGAGAAGAGATTGAATGATAGACTAAGGACTAGGTAAGCATTTGATACACATAGAAAAGATTGAATGATAGACCTATTGGTAGTGTAAATGAAGGGAATATGTGTGATGGACTACTTATAGGAAAATAACGAAAGGTATAAGTTTTTGTGATTGTAGCAAATAGAATTGATGTACTAAGAAGGCATACTTGAAGCAGTAGACAAAGTAGTAGAAGAGTAAGTGATAACCTAGTAAACTATAATCTCAATATTAGTGCGAGTAAGATGTGAAATGAAAACTGGTACTGGAACAGATAGCTCGTTTATTTATTTATTTGGTCAAATCAAATTAGAACAATGGTTAAAAGATTAAATAAACTTAACTATAGTACTGTTTGGAAGAGTAAAAGTCAGCAGGAAACTCCCAAAGTTATTGATCTGCGTGTTTGGTAAAATACTAAGTTTTGACACTTTTTTTCTCATAGCAACAAGAACAACGGTCATACGGAAACTTTTTGGAAGAGCAACAAAATTACTCTAGCTGTCTTTCGAAGCTAGATTTGTTGAATTTGGTTATTTTAGATTATTGTCAACTCGAAAGTTATTAAAATTTTTATCACCCCCTAAAAGTTATTGAAATTTACTAAAAACTTTTACTTATTTTACTTAAACACATAAAAAATTTCACGTATCAACTTTTAATAAAAAAGTATTAAAAGTTGTTAAAAATTTAGACTTTTAAACAGGATATTAGAAAATTCAAATCTAAAGACTTTTAGAACTTACCCTACACAGTTATTATTTAAATTTGAAATGGAGGAATTAGAAGGTTAAAAAAAAAAATACCAAGGCGTACATAACATTGTCCTATCAACCACCAAGGTGGTATTTTTACAAAATAATGCTATTTAATTGTAAAAAGTGAAAAAAAAAAGGCAACAATATTACGCGGAAAGAGCTCTCTAACATTCAATCACTAAGGAGGTATCTATAATTTTAAATAGTTCTAGGAGATTGCTCTAATTATTATTAAATTATTTAAAAAATACTTGGTTATATTATATTTTTAATGATTTTCATTAACATTGTTAAACGGTAAACTAATAAAAAGATGTGATTATCGTAAATATTATTAAGGGTGAGTTTGGAGTGATAAAAAGTAAAATAACATGAGATAAAGTGATATAAGTTGTGAATTCGTACTTCGTGTAGTAAAATAAAACGTGAATAATTTTTAAAATTTTTAACTTTTTTACCATTTAAAAATTTTTAACTTTTATACCATTTATAAAATTTTTTGTCACTCTTAAACTGATTTTTACATCAGCATTGTCGTTGGGTGGCAGAGCTACCACACCCAGAGGGCCACGTCATCCAAAAAATGAAACCACGGTGTTTTTGAATTTTGCTTTACTCCCCAGTCCCTATCTTTCAGTTTTTCACATTTTTCTCCAGTGGCCCCTGCCTCCCAACTATCCCCATTAATTGACATTCCCATTCATTGCGACACGTGTACGTCTCAACCCGCGACACAGTTACCCCATAGTTCATTAATCCAACGGCTACCTGTCAGTTACGGATAAAAACAAGAGAGAGACAGCCACCAAAGTTGGCGGGGAAGAGAGCGACATCACCCCATTAGCCGAATTTACATCTTTCCCCTCGGAAATTTGAGATTATTAAAACTGCCTCTCACCGTATTTTTCTTTCATTAATTAAGGCTGCGTTTGGATTTGATAAAAATAAAAAAAAATTCTGAAAATTTTTAAAAATCTCTAAAAGTTATTCACTTTTGTTCTATTGCACAAATTACGATCTATAATTTATCTTATTTTTTATCACTCTAAATACTTTCTAAAAGTAGGAAAATGTAATGCAATCAAAAATATAAATCAAGAAAGATTCACATGTAATTACCACCAAAAAAAAAAAAAAAAAAAAGAAAAGATTCACATGTAATTACCACCAAAAAAAAAAAAAAAAAAGAAAAGATTCACATGTAATTACCACCAAAAAAAAAAAAAAAAAAGAGAAAAGATTCACATGCACGGTGACGAACTTTTCTGGTCAAAAAATTTAGTAAAGTAGTATTTTTTTCTAAACAAAATAACTAAAAGGTGTATTTGGCGCACTAAATTTTGGTAAAAATTTTAAAAAATCTTTGAAAACTTCTATACATTTTTACACATTCTCGCCTTCTCAAAATTCAAAAAAAAGTTCAATACCTTTCAAAAAAAAGTCAATAACTAGAAATCGGTTAATCAAACAGTAAAAATTTTTTCACCATTCTCACCTTAAAATCTCAAACTATTGAATGACACCCACTTTGACTAT
Organism: Vitellaria paradoxa; assembly: GCA_019916065.1. Classification (NCBI taxonomy): domain Eukaryota; kingdom Viridiplantae; phylum Streptophyta; class Magnoliopsida; order Ericales; family Sapotaceae; genus Vitellaria; species Vitellaria paradoxa. The sequence goes on along the minus strand of CM034233.1, from coordinate 17,512,171 downwards.
TATTTGTGAGGTCATAGAAACCGTTTCAATGGATTGTAGAAATCATTTCGATGGATTCGCGCGGTCAACTTCCATCTAAACGGTTTCTACAATCCGTTTGAACGGATTGTAATACAAAAAAGTCATGACAGTCCAAAATTTTGAATCCGTCCAAACGGAAATCCCATCTGTTGGAAACGAGAATTTTACTATTCATTTTTAAAAAATACGATTTGAGATGTGTGTACTAAATACAAAAAATTTTCACAAATCACATTTTATCTTACTTTTTATCACTCCAAACTCACCCAAAGTTGTGATTTTTTTTTTTTTTGAAAATCTCTAAAAGTAATTTGATTTTTTTTATCTCCGTTTAGAGTGCTTACAAACTCTCTAAAACTCTATAAAACTCCAACAACCTTTATAATTTACTAAAATTATCTATCACACTTTTACTTTTTCTCGCCTTTACTAATTTAAAAAAAATTTAATATTTTATTAAAAAATAAAAATTTGTAACGAGGTTAATCAAGTGCGAAATTTTTTTTTCATAATCATATTTTGCGTCAAAAACTTTCAAACGAGTACCATTGTAACTAATTTATCTTTAATTTTTTAAATCCGTTAGAACGGATTTGGATAAACTGTTCTAACGGTTTACCGGTGTAGAATCCGTTATAACAGATTTGAAAAACTGTTCTAATGGCTTTGGCACTGTTCAAAGAGAGAAGAAATATTTTTTTGAATCCGTTAAAACGGATTTGAGAAACCGTTCTAACGATTTTGACACTATTCATATCCAAAAAATATGATTTGAAAAGAAATATCAAACGCCTTGTTTTTATTCTAAACCACATATATTTTTTTATTTTTTATCACTTCAAATGTATACTGACAAGGATGTCTATGCAAAGCACAAGTGCACCGGCTTGTGCTTTAAAATATGCATATATATATATATATATATATATATATTATTAAAGTTATATTCAAAAAACAAATTAGTAAGAGAAGAGAAAAATAAATAAAAGCAGATGCAAGTCACTCCAAATGCACACCGATGAGGATGTCTGAGCAAAGCACAAGTGCACCGGCTTGGGCTTTAAAATATGCATATATATATATATATATATATTATTAAAGTTATATTTAAAAAACAAATTTGTAAGAGAAGAGAAAAATAAATAAAAACAGATGCAAGAAAATAGAAGAAAATATAAATTTTAAATATACACCTTTATTTGGATAGATTTAAAAATATAAGAAAATAAAAATATTTATTAATATATTAATTTCTTAATTTAATTAATTATTTCTTGCATTTTCTGTTTCAATCTAAATAAGAGAAAAATTTTAAATTTATATTTCAATTATTTTTTTTTGTGAAAAATTATTGAATTAAAAAAAAAGAGATTTCACAACTTATCTCATTTTATCTTATTTTATTATATTTTTTATTACTCCAAATACACCCTTAATTAAGATAATATATTATTGGCATTTTATAATTAATATATATTTGGTTGAGTATGTTATTTTAAAGAGAGACAACTTAGTGTTTATCTGACAAAAAGATAATTTATTAATTCAGTAACATAATTCTAATACAAATTTTAATTTGTTTACAATAAACAAAACACGGTAAGTAATTAGTAACCAACAAAAATAATATTTGTACATTGTTTTACGAGAGATGTTTTTGTTTAATTTTTTTAAACATTTTAATTTCTTTCTAATTTATTTATCACATTTAATAAAATAGATAAAATTCGTTAATTTAATTTATAAATAAGAAACCCCCCCCCGGGGCAAAAAAAAACTGCGTGTTTAATTAATCTTAGACGCGTTAAGGCAATCCACTAAAATTTCCCGCCATTTGACTAAAGATAGAACCGCGCGTCTTTTTAACTCTGCAGCGGACACGTGATGAACTTTATTGGGAATTTGGCATTTCCTCCGAGAGTGAATTGAATTCTCTCCCCCGTCCAGTTGCCGTTTCCCTCCGTGACCACTCACGTGACATCCGCATCGAGAGAAAAAGGAATTAAGATATTCACCACGTGAATAAAGAGTATTTTGGAGAATCTATAAGCAAACGAGGAATTTGTGTGGTCACTGTTCATGTTACAGGGATACTACTACTTTACTGAAACTAATTATTTTAAAATTTTTATTAATATCTTTTAATCACTTATTATTGTTGATAATTTAAAAAAATACAAAAATAAAATTTTAAAAACTAAATGTCTATTTAAATAATTTTAATTTCTTTTACTTTTTTTATTATCTTCACCAATTATACATGAAGAGAATTATATGAACGAAAATATAATAATTACATAATGGTGGTGTTTTAGAGCTCTCTAAATTTTTATTAAATTCTATAAATTTTTATAAAATTTAAATTTTTTACTCATAACATAAATTATAAAGTTACAACTTTTAGAAATTTATATTAATTTATACAACTCCGAACACACCCAATCTTACTTCTACAAATATTTAAAATATGTCGCACTTATATACGATCAAATATAACACGATATACGCGGTATAAATTATTTTATTAATTATTTTGTTATACACGAGTAATATGAGAAAGATACAACAGAGGTCAAAATATAATATTTAAATTTTTTCAGTAGTCATATTATCAAATTTAGGTATTTATTTGAGACTAAAAATGTTAAAAATAAAAAATTCACTAAAAAAATAGTTGTTTATTCAATCAATAGCTCACAATTAACTTGTAGTTGCCTATTTAAACATATTTTTAATAAAATATAAAATTTTATTTCTAATTCAAGTGACTTAATTAGCAAGATTATAAAGTCATGAAAAAGAAATATATAATTTTGATAATGCAAGTGAATGATTTTAAATGTAGCATTTGTTTATCCAAAAATAAAAGTAATCTAAAGATTATAATTTTAAGTTATTAAAATTATAAATTAATTTGATTACTTTTTGTAATATACAACTTTTCAAAAGCATCATGATTTTATAGAACTTGGAAAGCATTGTAAGATTGATTAAAAAGTAACTAATAAAATATATTTCGTTTAACTTTTTTAATAGTTTAGACATTTAATTTAATTTTTTTTACATGTCATTAAAAATGAGATAAACTATGAGATTTGGAGGGTACCTACCGTTTTGATCAAATTTACCAATAGTTGCATTGTAAAAAAAATAAGCAATGGTTAGGTTGGTGCCTTAAGCCTTAATGGTATACCATATTGTAAGAGTATATATTTTTATATAATATTAATCAAATAATTGAAGAAATATTTTAGGAATAATAAATAATGAATAATTTATTACAGTGAATTATTACCACCAGTACGAGGAAGAGACACATCATTATAAGTTGAATTTAACCTGTTAAATGATATTTAGGTGGAATGCGGTAATAATTAATAATATCCTTTAATTTGAATTTGTCACATAAGGTCCACACGGTTAAATTAATTTAAACACCGGCGGCTATGCCTAGTAGCCTATGCCTAAGTCTTTTCTTGATAAGAAATGCTCAATTCCCAAACGTTGCTCTCCAGAAATGGAATTGTATTTTCCCTGGGGAAAAGGAATTCCATCCAGTTTTCCTTCGCTTCTTTCTGAATATCATCGCAAACAAAATAATAATAATAATAATTACAATTATAATTACACGAACTCATATACGGTCATATTTATATATCCGGGGGGAAGCAGATGGAAGCTCCAAACTGAAACCTAAAATCCTCTCTCACCTTCCCAGCAGTGATTACGGCGTATTCTCCGGCGAATTTCCGGCCACTTTTGCGAGCTGCTTGACTGTTGCAATAAGATGATGAGAGCAGTATGAAGAACAGCCGGCGATCATGCCACTCTCCTGTTCCGACCTACTCTGCGGCGAGGACTCGGGAATCTTGTTGGGGGAACTGCCGGAGTGCTCTTCTTCCGAAGTCGAATCTCCGGCTGACTCCGAGGAATCGATCGCCGGATTCATAGAAGACGAGAGGAACTACTTGCCAGGAACCGATTACATCGAGCGGTTCCAGTCTCAGTCATTAGATGCGTCGGCTCGCGAAGAATCTGTTGCATGGATTCTCAAGGTATCAATACTCGATCGATTCTGACTTTCTTCTTCATCACTCGTCACTAATCTGTGCAGGTGCGATTCAAGTTCGCAATATCACGGTAATACCACCGGATCTTGTACCTACATACATATATACGTATTTAATAGATTAGATAAGGATGCTTAGAGGCGCATTTCTCCCCTCAGTGGTTATGCTAGCATGTGCCGGCATGCGTACTGTTAAACGGGAAATGCAATCTGGTTACGACGATTGCATGCTCGCCGGCTCATTTTAGCATGTGCCGGCAGGTTACACGGACTGACAGACACCCTGACTTGCGAACCGTCCGATCATCGGCGATGCATCAGGGATGTGACAGCGCTGTATGGATTATTTGGCGCGTGTCTTTAGCTTTATGGAGCTAAGTTAGAGTTACCTATGGGTGATGGATTTCTCGGTTTGCTTTGTTTTTGCAGGTTCAAGCTTACTATGGTTTCCAGCCCTTAACGGCGTATCTGTCCGTCAACTACTTGGATCGTTTCCTGTACTCTCGCCGCTTGCCGGTAATTAGCTCTCCGTTAAATTATCTACAGATTATATAAAAATCAATCTTTTTTTTGGTATTTAGCTTATATTATTATTTTTTGTTGTAATGTTTTGATTTGATTAAAGTACGACACTTATAATTAAAAATTGTTGACTTTTGAAAATATTAACGATCAGTACCTAAGTAAAAACTTAATTATACGAGCGTGTATTAATGTTGGTGTTGGGAAGGAATATATGCTCCTTTGGAATAGGCCATGCGGTTGCATGCTTAAGCACTACTTAATAAAGTAAGCCCGATTAGTTAATCATTTAATATTGTGTACTTGTCTTACCAATAATAGGATTAACTATACAAATTTATAAGTTCTATTACTTTTATAAAATGCTCTTTATACAGAATCTTCTTTTAGAAAGTAGTTATGATATGTCTATATATATATAAATATTAATGATTAGTTAAATGCTTCTGAAATTATTCTAGCAAAAAAGATTTTGACAAAATTTCTATAAGACCGAATACTATTTTCCAGTTATAATTATAATCCATAATGATGAATTTTATATTATTAAACGAAGGGATGATGGTTCCATTTATTATTATTATTTTTTAATGGGTATTATGCTTCTCTTTACCTGCATAAATACAAGTCATAATACTGGTGGGGTGCACTAATAAAGTGCTGCAGAAGTGACCCAAGTGTGCAAGATATCACAAACTCAGATGTTGCTTTCATTGATTAACTTTTTCTCATCATTTTTTTTTTTTTTTTGGCAATTAAGTGACTTTTTCTTGTCATTGGCGTCACTAACTTGTTCTGTTAATTGTCAATTTGTTTTTTTTTTTTTTTTAGAAGAATGAGAAAGAAAAAGAAAAAGAAAATGTGGGTAACAAGGTCAAGAATGCAGTCATTGATGAAGAAAAGTCTATTTATTAGAAAAAATTACAAGCAATCACATTCTGGTGGCCTACATTATGTCATAATTAATCTAGTACATAATGTTGTATTAGGTATAGCTCTAGATGGATTAGGCTTCATGATGCTGCCCACCTTCTTCATCCATTGTTATTATTATTATTGTTATTTGAATTTCCATTTATTGAATTTTTACTCTAAACTATGATATTTCCCTTTTTTACTTTGATCAGCAAACAAACGGGTGGCCGTTGCAGCTCCTCTCCGTTGCTTGCTTATCACTGGCAGCTAAGATGGAGGAACCTCTGGTTCCATCTCTGTTGGATCTTCAGGTAATTTTGTCATCTGATGTTCTTTGGGAACAGTGTTTGACCCAGTCAAACTAATGTAATAACATTTCTTCTGAATAATCTCTCCACAGGTGGAAGGTGCAAAATATATTTTTGAACCGAGAACAATCCGCAGAATGGAGCTCCTTGTACTCACTGTTCTGGATTGGAGGCTACGATCCATTACACCATTCAGTTTCATCTGTTACTTTGCATACAAGCTAGATTCAACGGGAACTTACACTGGGTTTCTTACTTCAAGGGCTACCCAAATTATCCTATCCAATATCCAAGGTACTTAGTTAATACAAGAATCATCTACAGGGGTGTTTGGTGCAATCAAAATCACTGAAAAACTCTACCTATGAAACCTCTAAAATTCTTCAACACATTTTGCACTATTTGTATTTCGTGAAATTTTTATAAATTTATATATATCTATATATCTCAACAACTTTTCACAAACTCCGATAAATTTTTTACAAACCCTAATAATATTTCACAAATTCCAATAATTTTTCTATAAATTCCAAAAACTTTTCACCGATTTTCAATGAATACTGATATAAAACCATTTCGACGGACCAAAAAAACCGTTCAGATAATTTTTCTCTCTAAAAAATTGATATAACTATTCATCTCTGAAATACTTGATTTAGTTACTGCACGCCAAACGTTAAAAAATTACCCCAAACTACATTTTTTTTGTTATTTTTCATCGCTCTAAACACACTTTGTAGTTAGTACATACTATATTATTAAATCAAGAGATGACCATCCTAATTCCTCCAACAAAAATATTGAACATAATGTTGATCTGAATACAGAGGCTAGTTTTCTGGAGTACTGGCCTTCATGCATTGCTGCAGCAGCCATTCTTTGTGCAGCCCATGATCTTCCAAACTTCTCTCTTTTTGATCCTGCACATGCAGAATCATGGTGTGAAGGCCTTAGCAGAGTAAGGATGTAATTAATTATGATTATGTTTGGTCATGCATATTGTTAAAATTAAGTACTTTATATATATATTGTGTGTGTATTTGCTAACTTCAGAAAAATTGATTTTTGCAGGAGAAAATCATCAGCTGCTACCGGTTAATGCAAGAAATTGCTGTTGACAGCAGGAAAAGGAAGCATCCAAAAGTCTTACCACAATTCCGAGTGATGACTCGGGCCACTGTTGGGTCAGGTGACTCGTCATCCTCATCTTCATCATCATCTTACAAAAGGAGAAAATTATATAACAGCTTGTGGGTAGATGATGACAAAGGAAGTTCTGATTAAGAGGGGGGAGTAAAGAATAAGGGAGCTAGAGGGAGAATAATATAAAACAAAAGAAAATGGTGGTCCAAGTTGTGTAGAATCCTGAATAATTTTTGGATGGTTTTGAGAAAGGACCACTATTGACTGAGTGTAGATTATATATATAATATCTGTATGCATGGGAGTTTGGAGATTTGTTTATTTTTTGCTGTGGCATTGCCATTATTCATTACAATGGCCTTGCAGATTCGCAAAGTAAGGGGATTTGGTACATAAAAATTTTGTGTGTTTGTGCGTGTGTGTGAGAGAGAGAGAGAGAGAGGATTGTTTAATAGTGGTAATTAAGTCATGGAGTGGGAAAGAAAGTTGGGGGCCGGGGGGGTGGTGTGATTGAATTCAAGGTTTGAATGAAAGGGGAGGAGATGGTGGGACCAGTTGGCAGAGGTGTTGGAGGGTAAAGGGCAGAGAAAATCAACCGGGTTGGCATAAAGAAGGGGGAATTGAAGTTTGAGCTGTTTTTGGGATACAAGTCAAGCTTCAACTCCTCCCAGTAAAGGAGATTTGAGGCAGTTGGCTCCATGTATAATAGACTTCTCTCTGTGTGTAATTGTGTGCTTTTTTCCCGGGAATTGCCTTTTCTTGTTGCACTTGTAATGGTTACACAGTGCGAAATTCTTTTTTTTTTTTATTTAATTTAGTAATTGTTTTCTATTTCTTTTCCAATGGCCAAAAATTTGGCCTGACCATACAAAGGTCTTTGGGGCCTTTTTTTGTGGGTGTTTGTATTTGGAATCATCGCAATAAAATTATATATATGTCCTCCTTTTCTTTCATATCTGTCTGTGACATGCACGTGAATGACAATAAAGACTCTGTATCTTAGCCGTTTGTTCTCATTACCAAGTAGAACTGACTTTTTTAACCAACTGGCGGTGGATTTTTATGAGCCTTCGTAGCTCAGTGCAGAGAAGGGCCTACTCAATTAAAGCGGGGTTTCATTTCAACATTTGTTAGTTGTTACTGACTCGTGACTAGCTCCTCTCTCCTTCCCGGCCCCTCAGATTTCAGACAGCCTTGCTGTTGCCTCTCCTCTATATCATCTCAGTATTTATCAGTCTCTAACCCATCCATTCTCTCCATTCAATTTTGATTTGTTTCAGCGCCTAAAAATGGGATTGAGGGTTTTTTTTTTTAAATTAAAAATAATTTTAGGAATTGAAGTTGTATTTTCAACATTTAGACTTTTATGAAAATTTATCCAATAAATAATAACATTTTAATTTGACTGTTAGATAAAATTTTACATAAATTCAAAAGCTCAAAACTTAATTTTAACTCTTAAAATTATTTTTTAATTTCAGGATCCTTTCATCCCTAAAAAGGAGGCATGTATTGAATATTGACGATGACACATAATTTTTACATTAATTATTGTGAAAGAGGGGCACTTTAAATGGTGACTAAACATCAGCATGCACTTCATTAGAAAATGGTACAAAAATTATATATTATCAATACATTTTTAAAGATTATTATAATACTCTTTTAAGTGATTAGCTCATAATACAATTAAATTATTCTAATGAATAATACTTTTTAAAAAATCTGGTTGTACAATGTTAACTTCAAATTCATTGATGCATTAGTGATTGAAACTTCTCCATAAAGTTATACACACGCGCATGAGATGCATACAGGAAAACTTGAATGATACGTTACTAAGATTTTTAATATAACACATGTGTATATATATATATATATATATATATTAAAACAAACGGAGTATAAATATCAATATTAGACCATTGCTAAGAAAATCACAACACAAGGCTTGAAGCAATGGTTGGTGGGTACGTTTTTTCACCAATTCTCCTTGCACTGGACAATTAGGCCACCGATGTTGATTTATTAGGACCCGCCTCGTTGAATATGTTCCACTTTCTTGATGCCTTTCAGATTATTCCAACACTGGTGGTTCCCACAATCTTAAGGTGTTGGAGTCCACTAGATGTTTAATATATATATATATATGAATCTAATGTGTATATTCGATCTCTTACTCATCCTTCTTCAACTAATCCGAAATGTGACATTTCCTAATTAGACTAAATCAGTGGCATCGATATCCATGAAGATTTGGACCACACTAATTAATCACACTAAACAAATACGGGGTTGTTTGGTGATCAGGAAAACAATAAGGTGGACAAGGATAATTTAATCCCATTAGGGCCATTCCATGACTGGATTGAGGCAAAAGATTAGTTAAAACATCAAGGGGACAAACAATGGGACAAGCCATGGAAGGCCACAGACGGTAACATCCATGGATTGCTTGTTTTATGAACGCGCGTGTATTTTAATTAAATTAGATTTCTGGAAAGCCGTATATAGGAAGTTTGGGAAACATTATTATATGGTATATTTTAATTAATTCTTAATGGATGTTCCGAAATACTTATTAACAAATATATATATATATATATATATATTTGAATTATAAGTTATATAGTATGCTACGGAATTTTTTTTTTTTTACTAAAATGTGTCATGTATAATAGTGACAAATTAAAGGGTCTTTAATTAAAGAATTCTCAACTAACGAATCAGGGCCCTATGGGTGACGTGATCCCTAGTCATTGGATGAATGAATATGTATAATATCTGATGAATTTGATGGAAGTTTGGATTTTGTCAGCAATAGGGTACCCACCATTATCTACCCATCATCAATGCTGAATGATACAAAACTATGGTGGTTGATCATCAACAAATATTTCATATATATATATTTCACTTAAAATTACCTTAACAAAGTGTTCGTGGTGATCATCGCGAAGAATGGCTAGTTAACACTCAGATCACTACATCTGACACCAATCATAGAATAAAGGCTGCAACTCAAATAGCAGGAGACCCTCCAAGTGATACTTAAGTGGGCTTCGAATGAGGATTTTTAAAAATTAAAAAAAAATAAAAGGAATAAAAAGTAAGAGAAAAAAAAAGAAAATATAAAATATAAAATTTATATAATTATCTAAATAGATTAAAAAATATAACACATTAAAATTTTTCATTAATATAATTTTAATTTAACTAAATTTAATTTTTTTTTTTAATTTACATATCTTTTTTCTTTTACTTTTGATCATAACCTAAATAAAAGGAGGAAATTTAAATTTCTATCTATTCTTTTCCTTTGACAAATTTTTAACCCAAACACAACCTACAAAAATAGAATAGTGATGTGTGTGCGAGCGCACGTGCACGGGCAGAGCCAAACTTAGTCCCGAGGGGGCACGAGTTCACCCTCAATAAAAAAAAATTATACTATTTTTTTATATTATCTTTCGTACTTGATTGTGTCTATCCAAAAAAAAAAAATGCCAATTGTGCCCGTCCACCAAAGAAAAGAAAAAAAAAATAGTCAAATACCAATTGTCCACCCAATAAAAAAATAAATTTTAACTTAATAATATCAATACAATCCATCTAATCTATCCAATACAATTGAACAATATTTAACCTCACTTTAACTTTTTTCACTCTCCTCCTTTCTCATCGTCAATTTTTTTTTATTCCTCACATATTAGTACGCCACCAATTATTTAAGTGTCTTCTAATTAGTACTTACCCAAATAAAATTTTTTTAGCTCAACCCGTGTGCGACAAGTTTATTGCACAAAATGATCATCCCCCACAAACACAGTTCCTCTTTATTCTGAGCTAAAATGCTAGCTCTTCAAAGTGAGGAATCCAAAGTATAAAGCCCAAGAGCCAAAAATACTTTTTATCTCCCATTAAGAGTACATATGGTTTCTGGGGGGGTGGAGGGAGCAGATTGAAGCTATTTTCCTATTCTTTTTGAAGGAGAAATTCAACTTTGGGTGGCCATATGACAAAGAAATAGGAGCTTTACAAAAAAATTTTCCAGCTTTAAACCTTCCCTTTGGATGTAAAACCTTGCATGCTCTGTGGGGGCTGCTGTAAAAGTTTAGAGGACCCCCACCTCTCCAATTGATTCAAAAGTTAGAATGATTCTGAATTCCCAAGAGATATAATAAACTTTTTATTTAATTTCACGCTGAATGCAAGACAGCAGCACCACTCTATCAAGTCCATGGCTACTCAAATGTCCCTATCCCAAATCAAAAAAAAAAAAAAAAAGTAAAAGCAATAAAAAGAAAATCCTATGTATATATGTACCACCTTATACCTGGGATATTTAAATTTTTGTCTCTCTTTAATAATGCATTTTTCATTAGACATCCTTACCTATAAGGCTATACTCATATGCATATATATATATATATATATATATATATATATATGTATTCTATATATAAAATTTTTCCACTTCGATTAAATGAAAAATGAGATTCAAGGGACTTATGGATTAGAACGCTAGCTGCAATATTTTGAAGTATCACATAAATGAAATAGGATGCTTTTACATCGTATAATGAAAGTAATCCATTACAAATTTTGTCGGTTTAGTTTTATGCCCCGTTTGGGAACTCATTGGACTTCTCAATTTTTATAGCTTTACTTTTTTTGTCTTTTCTAGATTAAGAATTATTTTATTACATTTTGAACTTCTTTTGAATGATGAAAAATAAATATGTTAAATGAATAAAAAATTTAAAAATTAAAAAAAAACTTGCTACAAACGCCAAAAAAAAAAAAAAATTACCAAAAGATATAACTTTTTATTTCTGAACTATACTTTATATTTATGTAAATTTGGGATGTGTTTGGTTTGTTAAAAAATTTAAAAAATTTTTGAAAACGTCTAAATGTTACGAATTTACAAATTATCTTGCTTTATCTCAGTTTATTTTACTTTTTATTACTCCAAACGCACCTTTAGTTAATATAGAACTACCATACAACTGAAAAAATTAATATTATTTAGTGTGGCCTATTATTTTAAAATAAAAATCTATAAAAACATAATTTATTTAGAAAGTTGTAACTGCAGGGTTAGAATAATATTTTTCACTTGGATTATTATGAATGCCATTATGGGTTTGTTTGGAGTAAGAAAAAATGAGATAAATTGAGATAAATTGTGGTTTGAGGAGATTTCGTAATGCATGCAGTGAGAGAAAAAAGTTGATGTGATATAAAGTTAACAGAGATTTATAGAGATTTTTGGAAATTTTCAGCAAAAAATGACAAACCAAACGGGCCCTATATATATACATAGAGTGAGAGAGAGATATATAGATGAGTTGCAAGAAAAGAGGATCTTATGAGTTGATGGATGGAGGAGCCCCCAGTTTTTGGCTTTCCAACTCATTATTACATTTTTTTTTCTTTTCTTTGTTGATGCTATCATCAAAAGAAGTTGAAAGGAGGGACTACGGAGAGAAGACGGAGGCTGGGGAAAGGGGGGAGGGCTGCTTGTACCGAGGGAGCGTCTAGGGTGGGTGTCGTGTTGCTTTTTATCGCTTTGTGATCGATAGTGCCAATTGGACCTCCATTCCAATGAGTGGAGACAAAAGAGTCATCTGAATAATCATACACACACACACACATATATATATATATATATATCAACAACCATACCCCCTCCCCCTCTCATTATGTATATATCATCCACATGATATAATACTTTGCCCGTCCTAATCACAAAAGCAAACTCCAAAGCCTTTTTATCTCGAACTATATATATATATATGTATATATGTAGTGAAAGTTGAGCCACCCACAATGCTGCTGTGATTAATTTATGCGTACGAACAAGTGATTGATACATGTGATCAGTTGCAAAGCTTTTCTTAGCTTAAAATGGTGAAACAAGTTAAAAAGCCTTCAAATACACTTACTTTTGATTTTTATTTTTTTAACTAATGTGATCTTTTGCCACCCATGCCTGTAAAATGGAAAAGGGAGGGAGCTTGAAAACATTCATCGTGCTATCTAACCGAAAGCTCGTACCCCCTAATCCCGTTAAAGGTATGTTTTGATAGATTTTTTTTTTTTTTTTTTACCCCTTACTGTTAAGAGTACGAAATAATTCAGAAATAATATCTAAAAACACATATTTACCAATATGCTGTTAATATTGTTAATAAAAACACGAACTCTATCTTGCTAAGATATTTTTTAAAAAAAATCAGTGTCAGCACAGTCACAAACAGTACACGTTTAATTCTCTTCCCTTCTCATATGATTTTAGGGAGAAATCAACAAATTTTAAAGCATAAAGAAAGAAGCACTGTTAATCCACAGTTTCATAATATATATAAATGTATATTGTGTGACCCTTGTAGGTAGGTAGCAAATTTTCCCGTCCTTTGGCCAAAGATTTTGTCTGGCCATATAATTGCCATAATGCAGCTTAAATATCTTGTCAAAAAAGAATGATAGTTGAGATTACGTACATCCATTTATATGCATATATATATATATATATATATATATATAAAGGTATTAGATTAAAGTAGCGTTTAATTTGTTAAAAATCAAAGAAAATTTTTAAAAATATCTGAAATTTTCTAACAAATTTTGTCCATCTCATACTTCATGAAATCTTTATAAGTTTTTATATATATATCTATATATTTTAATAAATTTTTACAAACTCAATGCATTTTTTATAAACCCCATTAACTTTTTTTTTAAACCTTGATAATTTTTCAACAAATTTCAATAAATCTGACATAAATTTAGGGGTACAGACCGAAAGAACTGTTTTCACAGTTTCTCTCTTCAACTTTTTCACACAAAGGTCAAAAAATTTAACAATTTTCAAAAAAAAAAATCTGATATAAATCCGTAAGAACGAATCAAAAAAATCATTCTTATGATTTTTCTCTCTAACTTTTTATGGTAATAGTTTAAAAATTATATTATTCATCTCAAAAAAACGTATCTTAAATTAAAAATACTAAACTTTAAAAGCTACCTTAAATCACATATATATTTTTTTTAATTTTTTTACCACACTAAACATTACCTAATCCTAGTCAATAAATTTTTTTCTAATTTTGTTTTTCTCTGACCAAATCAACTGATTAGACATCTAGATTTCTGCAGTGGGCACAAAACTAGGGAAGCATTAAGTCATCATTGCATGGCAAACGTACGTTGTGGGAACAATACAAGAGTAGGATCTTCCCTTAATAGAAATCTCAGTCTTGCTAGCTAGCGCGGAAATGTGATCAAGGATATTCGGACGCAACTAGGGGAATGTAAAATTCTAATATTTGAAACGAAGGATAGAGTGAGAATAAAATCCAAAAAATTCTGTATTCAATTAATAATAAAAATTGTTAAAATTTTATAATTCTTAATTTTTATAAAAATTAAAATAAAATAAAATTTCATTATTTAAGAAAAGTAAATAATTATATAAAAAAATAAATAATATATCATGTCCATCTTACATCTATTTTGACACATATAGACGTGTGCACGCGTGTGTGCATGTATGCGTGCGTATGTGTGTGTAATTATATATTTTTCTTGAACATTATGATAGCAGTTAATTAAAGATTTGGAGATATCACAAGTTGATTCCAAGAAGGCCAACATCAAAATCCCATGACAATTTATAAAGCAATAGTACTTCAAAAAAGAAAGCTAGGTAAAAGCAATAACATTGTCTCCTTTATATTCCGAATGAAGGCATCGTTTGAGAAGGTAAGAGCCAATTAATTTATACTTAATTAGCTTATTTGTTTATTTATAAAATAATTAAATTTACTTTTTTACATTTTAATTTTCTTTTAAATATTCAAGGATAAAAATATCAAATTAATTAAAATTAAAAAGTCACATAAAAAAGTAACCTTTGTTCCTTTTCAAATACAAAAAATAATTGACTTATTTTTATTTAACTACTAGTTAATTAAAAATAAAAACCAAGCCTAATAAGGATAGAAGAACTTGCACATATTTAATTAATTGCTGACAAATTTTAGGAATTATGGACACTTCTGCAAATTTCGCAACATGGAGATGACTCCAACTTTAGGCATGAATCGAGCCTGATTAATTTGTTAAACACTGTTAATTAATTGCTTTTGCAAGTTCGTTCTTGATTATGATAAATAACATTTTTCTTTGTTTTGTTATCATTTAATTTTGATTCTCATAAAATATAAAATATGATAAATTAGTTATTATGCCAGTAAATATTTATTAACGCGGTATTTATAACTTATATTTTATAATTATTTAAACAATTACATTAATATTTTTCAGTAAATATATGTATATTCTTTATAAATACATATAATTTGATAATGAAAAATTCGAAATAGTACACCAATATCGATACATATCGTTGCTTAAATAAATTAAAACTTGGAGATTCAATTTTTTTTTTTGGGGGGGTGGCTTGGGGGGCCTGTTTGGGGGTTACCATGGTGCCTTGATGACTGGATTATCCACATACACACACACACACACACACATACATATATATATATATATATATGTATGTATATAGCTTCATAACTAGAAAGGGTTCCACGATATGCAAAAATAAAAGGTAAGATATTGGAGCTTTCGTCTTCGATCACATGCAACGAAGCACTATGCCAGTGCATTTTCCTCAGTAATTAAACAGTTGTCCACTTTATATTAATTGATTTGACATTTTTTGCATTTTTTTTTTAAAGTTTCAAGTTAATTCCTTGACATAGTTTTATATAACTAGTGGAAATTAAAAAAAAAATCATGGAAATTAAAATTTAAAAATTCCCCCTTCGATATTAAAATTGAACCTTGACAACTGTAAGTTCTTGGTCTATCAAAATTTCTGGAGCCATTTTCGGCCCAAGTTGAGCCCTTTCTCTCTGGGCTCACTCGGAAGTGTGAGTCAAACTCCACCGTGCATGGAGCTGCTTCGAGCCCAATACAGTTTAAGATCGGCCCAGTTCGGGATGAATAATTCACGGCCTAACCTAACCCACTTTGCTGACAAACAATATTTTCGGGTTAGCCCAAATTATTCTTATTGAAAAATAAATAAAAAATAAAATTATTAGATTTAGTCTCGATTTATAATATGTTTGTGCTTTAGTTTATTTATTTATTCATTTATTTTTATTTTATTTTATAATATCATTATACATGACTTGAGTATATCTAGATAATCAAATTAACTATTGAAACACAAAAAATGTTAAAAGTGAATTATATCAAATTCGCGAATTCAAGTTTAAAAATTTAAATTTTTCTTTCGTTTGATGAATTTTAAGCATATTCTTTTATATTTTTAAAAATATTACAAAAGAAAAAAATTTATTGCTGTAACTAATATATACACACGTATAAAGAATAACTCACATATCCTTAAGTTGTCTCACAAAATGATTTGAATGACCTTATTTGATATTTTTTTTCCAGTTAACTTGTTACTATTGTTCAATCTCTTATAACTAATTATTTGTGTGTGTATATATATAATATATATATCATTGACAGTTTTTTATTTCATTTAAAAGAAAAAAAAAAAAAACCCTAACAAGAACTTTTTTTTGGCCACCGTCCAAAACAACTAGATATTTTAGAAGGGATGCTGACATCGGTTAATGATATTAGTCTGCTGCCAACACACACTAGGCACAAGTTTTTATTTTTTTCTTCTCTCTCTTTTGGTTTGAATGTGTTTCGAATCGGAAGACTAATGCTGAGTTTGGAAGAGAAAAAAAAAAAAAAAAGCTAGCTTTTTATACTTAACTATTAATAAAAAGTTAACTTTTTTTGTATTTGAGAAAGGAAAAAATGTCACATTTTTAGCAGTTAGTTTTATAACTTTTTATTCGTTTGACATTTTTGCTCTTCAATGTTTAAAAGAAGTTTAAAAAGTAAGAGAATAAATTTAGTCATTTTAGAAAAAAAGTCAAAAAATTAGTAGATGGTAACAGGGTTACCAGCTTTTTTTTCCAAATGCAGCCCCCAACGCCAATCAACCCAAAAATTTTTTTTGTAAGAACCTTGTTCAAATAATAAAAATATTTTTAAGTTATTATATACTATATTAATTATATTGAATATTAAAACATTTAAAAATAAAATTTATTAATATAAATTAAAATACTATAATAAAAATCTAGTTATCAATATAAATATAATTTTAAAATATTTTTAAATTAATAATTTTAAAATATTTGAAAATAAAATTTATCAATATAATTTAAATATTGTACTAAAAATTCAACTATTATAAAAATCAGATTATCTACATATATTTCATTTAACCCATATAAAAAGTATTTTTTATTATAAAAAATAAATTATACTAACAAATTATTTTTCTAAATTTTTTAACAATTTTTATTTGAATTATTATAAAAATTAGATAATTAATATGATAAAAATATTTTTTGAGTTATTGGGTGATATATTAATTATATTGAATATTAAAATATATAAATAAAATTTGTTAATACGATTAAAATATTGTAATAAAAACTTAGTTATCAATATAATTTAAAAATATTTATTTAGAAATATTTAAAAATACAATTTGCTAAAATAATTTAAAATATTATAATAAAATTAATTTAGGTAACATGTCAATTTGTTTGTTAAAATATTTTAAAGAATAAAATAAAAGTTTCATTAGAAATTATTTTTTTAATCAAAAATATTTTTTAAAATTTTCAAAGAAAATAACTTAATCTTAATTTAGTTTTATGATATGAAAAGAACTCACGATTCTTAAAATTTAGTTTGCAGCTGTTTATGTTTTAAATAAGAATTCAGTTCAATCAATTTTTTAAAATATTTTTATTTTTACTATAAGAAAGCAATCTACATTTTTAAAATATTAATTTAAAAATATTTTAAAATCATATTAATAATTGAATTTTTATTATAATGTTTTAATTTGTATCAATAAATTTTATTTTTAAATATTTTAATATCAATATAATTAATATAGTATCTAATAACTCAAAAGTCATTTTATTATTTGAACTAAGTTCTTGAAAAAAAAAATGGTTGGGTTGATTGACATTGGGGGTTGTGTTTAAGAAAAAACTAATAATTCAGTTACCAACTAATAGTTTTTTTGGCTTTGTTTGAAATGACTAAATTTTATCTTATTACATTTTAAACTTATTTTAAATATTGAAGAAAAAATGTCAAACTAACAAAAAGTTAAAAAGTTAACTATTAAAAAATTAACTTTTTTCCTTTTTAAGTACAAAAAAATTAACCCTTTAGTAAGTAATTAGTAGACAAGTACAAAAAAGTTAGCATTTTTTCTTTCTAAACTTAGCTTTAGTCCGTTGATTTGAAACACATTTAAACCAAAAGAGAGAGAAGGAAAAAATAAAATAAAAACTTGCGGCTAGCGTGTGCTACAGCGGGTTAATATCATTAGTCGATGTTAGCCCCCACTTCCAAAAATTTTCACTTTGTAATAAATTTTGTAGAATTATGGGCTCCAAAAATATCACCAAACTACTTAGGCCCCCATTAGGTAACCATTTTGTTTTCAATTTTTTATTTTTGTTTTCATTTTTGTTTTAAAAATAAACATAAAATTTGTTTGATAAATTTGTTTATAACTTTTAGCTTTCAAAACAATGAAATTTGTTTTTAAAATTTTTAAAAATTATTAAAATATAAAAAATAGATTTTTCTCAAGTTTTTTATTTTCGGTTTCATTTTCTTATATAACTCCTACCACTTACAACCATCAATTACCATCATCCGTTGGTTGTCACCAACATTCGACCATCACCTCTCACCGTTGCCACTACCTTCTACTCAGTTTTGGCCACCGCCAAATATATTATTATTTAATATAAAAAGTTTAATTGAATTAATAATATATTATTTTTATTTACACAAAAATATATTAAATATATTAATTAACTAAATCATATTAATTATAATTGAATTTAATTAATTAAATTAATATAAAAATAGTTTATTATTTTAATTTTAATAAATAATATAATAAATTATATTTAATGTATTTTATTTTTATTGAATTAATTTATTTTTAATAAAAATATAATCAAAATAAGTACATTTAATTAATTTAATTTAAGTTAATTAATTATATTAATATAAAAATAATTTAATATAAATTATTTTTAATAAATAATAAAATTATATTGAATATATTTTATTTTTATTAAATTAAATTTTTTTGAATATATAATATAATAAAACAATTAATTTAATTAACTTATATTAATTATATAATTAATTTAATTAACATGAAATATGTTTTATGAAATTGTTTTTAAAAAATAATTATAATAAATTATATTTAATATATTTTATTTTTATTACATTAAATTATTTTTAATAATTAATATAATTAAAATAATTAAATTTATTAAATGGAATTAATTAACAACTATACTACAAATAGTTCCTCTTTTTTTGTTTTTTGGGTGGGGGGGGGGGGGGAGTAATTAACTACAAATGATTCCCCCCAAGAAACCAAGCTTGAATGCTTCTATCCTACACACTCCCTACCTCGCAGTTTCTCAATTATTAAGCCCGTCTCTGCAATGGCCCTTCTAATTTCTAGACTCTCTCAGAACCCAAGTGAACCCATCCCTTCCCTCACCACCCCCGACCCTCAAAAACAAAAAAAAGGGGGTGGAGCAAGCTATCTAAATTCAAGGAAACGTTTGGTGTTGAACTCAAAAACCCATAAAGGTCTGCGAAGAGGTAATGATTTTCGATATATTTGAGACTAAAATACTGATGGGATTTATGTTTCTCAGAACTCATTTGCCTCATCACCATTATTATTGGTTGGGGGGAGGGTTTTAAATTTTGCTTTGACTCAAACTATTGAACAATTACTGTTAAAACATTAGTACCATTGAAAATCTAAGAGGAATTTAGATATCTGTAAAACATGAATAACTAATGTATTATTCAATTTATTCCGAAGAAATCTGAACAGCGTGTATAGTTTGTGGAATGCAGCGAATCAATCTAAAACTAAAAAAGAATGATTTTGGAGCGAGTGAGCTTGTGTTATAATGTGATGTGCCCCGGAGCGGACCTCTCTTCAACTTGAAAGGCTTTTTTTAGGGCTGCAACTATAAGAAGGCCGTCTTGATTAATCATGGCCTTACTAAGAAAGGTAAAATGCCTCCTAATTTGTTTTTTAAACGGGCTGAATGACAGAAATTCTGTTAACGGTTAGTTATTAGAACTCTGATTGGCAGCAATATTTGGGGTTATGCCTTCCTCTAAGGAGGTTTAATTGGTAAGAAAGGTGCCTTAAGAAATAGTGTGAAGGAATTCGAAAGCCTGGCCCCAGTGTCCCTTTTGGACTTTTTGGTTGAGGGTAACCCAATTTGTAGGATGTTCAACTGTTTTCTATTATTGAAGTTGTAGTAAGTGTATTTTCCCCACTTGATCATTTTTGGGCTAAGGAATGGGCCCTTTTAATAGATTCTTGAGGGGAATTTGATGTGGTTTAAGTTCTTTTGATGTGGTTTTGTTTCTATTTAGTATATTTTTCAATGTTATTGTTGGGATTTATCCCATATATCAATAAAATAGTATCTTTCAAAATCAGTATATGTTCCTAACGAGCCTCCCCACCCCTTGTCCATTGATTTTAAGTTTGATACTTTAACCTAGTATATGAGAGTTGAGTATGGGAAGAATTGTCACCTGCCCTTGTATCACTTCTCAATGTACCATTTGTACACCGATTTGCCGCTCCACATCCATATGCATGTGCACGGTTACATATAAGTAATGGGATGGCTATATTTCAATTAATGAAGAAAAATGATCAATATAGATTGAAAATTATGTAGTCTGTGAGATCAACAAATTTTTTGTTGGCATATGCACCCAATGGGTGAGTGCTGTTCATCTTGAATAACTCAACTTGGGTGGAGAATGTATTTAGTCTGTTGAACCTAGCCACAAGGGGATATCAATTGGTGTTCTTGATTCTTAAGGTGAGTTATATCTTCACTTCTAGTTTGCCTATAAATTAAAGGCATAGGTAGAGAGAGATGCATAGGATACATGAGCAAGAGTGAAGCCAAGTTGTGGCAGAGAGTGGAAAGAGAGAGAGCCTGTCTGAGTTGTGTGATTCTTCTCAGTGCATATTCATTTTCTGAATATTGAAGCTTAGTAATCTCCCCGTGGATGTAGGCAATTTGGCCAAATCATGTGAATTCTCTTTGTATTGTGCTTGTGTATGTCTTGGAAACTTGTTTGTTTCTGGTTCCCTACTGATACTCTACATTCTTTTAGCATAGAAGTAGCATAATGGTTTAAGGTGCAACACGAGGACTTCCCAAGGGATCACTCATTCTAGTACTACCAAAAAAATGATGGTTTAAGGTGTTGTGAGATTACCTTTTATTAGTTATCTCTGCATAATAGGATTTTTTTTTTTTTTCCCTGATTGAGTTGCACTAAGGTAGTAGTCATCTGTAAGTTCTATGCTTCCTAGACCAATTGTTGGTATAAGACAAGTAATTTTTCTTTCCTTCTGACCAAGAATTTACCTAGTCTGATTCTCAAAATCATGGTTTCTTGGACTATGACATGGACAGGTATGCTTAGGAATACTGATTTACATCATTTACTAGTAACAGTGAATAACGGATCTATGGCGAATAAATTCAGTCTGTTCGACATTGTAAAATACTCATATCATACTTATTCATAACAGTTAACTACACAAAAAATTACATGGATGATACCATAGAAGTCAGCTACCACTTATGCCAGACCAGTTCAAGGACGAGAAGGCCATTAGAAAATTGTAATTACTAATAGCGAGAGAACTACATGTCACTTTTGTCCTGTCTTTCATGAAGTTTTATATGTTTACCCGAGTTCAGTAAACATCAATTTTTTGCTGTGAGATGTGTAATTTTTCAAAAGAAGAATGGGGCTATGGCTTTTATTCAACTGGAAATAATATAAATAAATTAAAAGTTAAATGTGCAGTTTCATCTTAATGTCTCACGAGACAAGAAATTTTTATTTATTTACTGATTCAACGTTCAAAACCTATTTAATGGTTGGAACATTTACTTAAAAAAATTTAAAAATATCCAAACATAGATTTTGGATGGCTGAATTAGTAAGAAATTCATCACCAAGGCTACATGGTTGTCTATGGCAGTATATCTGGCTGGTGCATTCATGGTGTAGGATGAGTTTGCTGTTTCCCATTGTATTTTATATTAGTTTCTTTTTTTTTTTTAATTTTATGTTGAATTAGTATATTAGTTTTATTTAATTATTTGTATTTTATTTTTTAGTAAAAGGCTATTTGTAATTTTAGATTGTATTTCTTTTTATAGATTAGATAGAAAAACTCTAAGAAGTATGGATCCTGATACACTACGACACGGATGTATCAACTCGTTGATTTAAAAAAAATACAAGACATAACACTGTGAGTACTCCACAAAAATATATATTTTTTATATGTCTTAGATATTGTTACTTTATTCAAATATAATAGAGATAATGCAATATAACACTAACTAAAATTATAAAAAAAGAAAGAACATATATTTTATAGTTTGAAAGCCAATGAATAAGTTATATAATGATTACGTTTTATCCAAAACGAAAATAACTTTATTTTATAACTTAAAAGTCAATAAAGAAATCATATGATCATTACATTTCTTGCTGTTAGGAGGACTAATGTTCAAAAGTACGCATAAAGTCCTAAATAAGAACTTTGATCATTTAATCATAAATAATGTTGTTAAAATTGAGATTTTACTTAAAATTGGTAGAAAATCTGTAAAATCGAACTATAAAATCATAAGATTTTACTTAAAACTTACCTTATGAAATCATAATCTATATAGCACAATATTTTAACATTTAAAGCTTTCAATTTGATATAATCATGTCATCTAAGTGGAAAGACACTCCCCTTATGGCTAGCAATGTGAATTCGAATCTCACATTCGTAGGTCAGCAAAAACAGATTTCCCAACCAAAAAACCTTCTCAATGATAACAAATTTCACATAAAAATTTATGAGAATAATGAGAAAGAAAATATGAAAAGAAAGAAAATATGAATAGGGCAGGAGAGGTGAATTCGTACAGCCTGAGGTGTCTTGTCAGAGGCTTGCGTCGACAGAAAATGGTTTTTTAGTGCTCAATCTTCGCACTGGCAGTAAGGGTTGCACCGTAGATTGTCGCGCTTGGAGAACTTTTTCCTTGCACAAATGTTTGGTTTTTGCTTCTTCATCAACTGATCTGCCAGCGTGGGAGTTTTGAACTTTGCTTTTTGGTCTTGCCCCCCTTAATTTGTTATAATTACAAAAAAAACCCCTAACATTTGTAAAATCGTAAAATCATATATAAAATCGCGATCTTATCGATTTTATCCCCTAAAATCATTTTTTTACCTATTTTACCCCAAAAAACGATTTTGATGCGATTTAATAAGATTTTGTACCGTAAAATCGTATGATTTTACTATTAAAATTGGGATTTTAATACCATTGATCATGAAAATTGGAGATCTCATCATTAAAAGTTATACTAAGCGATCCTACCAACATTGGGTTAACTAAATGACCTAAATATATCCAATCATTTCAAGATTTTCATATAAGCCCTAGTTGAAGATTTACACGTTCTTTTATATAATCGGATCAAATCTCACCATATATCTTAAATATTGTGATCTACGAATTGCGAATGGTAATCAGGTACTCTAAAAGCTCAGATGAACAATCAAACAATTAAAATAACTTAGAATTGTCAAAATAACACATATCTAAACTCTGATCATCAATCAATGAGGCATGAGCAAGCACCAATTGGGAGAATCATGCCAAACTAGGGGGAATTTGTAATATAATCTAAAAAATGGAGGTAGTAAGTGTAATTTTTGAAACTACGAATGTACTTTTTGTATTTTCATTAAACCTTATGGGTAGTCAATATAATTTACCCTTATCTGGCCTTACCTATTTGTTAAGCCCAATGAGAAACATTCCTTATTTGGCCTTACTTATTTGTTAAGCCTAATAAGAAACATGGTATTAGAAAATTTTGATCGAATTAAGTTGATCCAAATGATTAAAACTAGAAGAGGTATCTCATGATTCTAAATGAGCATAACAACTTGCTACCAACCAATGTAGGAGTCGTGCGTGAACTTCTTCTATGAGATATATTGAAAGATAGCAATCTTGATAAAAGTTGTAACTAAGAGTGGGGGTGAGGATTAATCAAATTAATGAATATAGTTTTAGAAATGACACTCAAATAAATTTGGTCAGACACGTAATTGCATCTTCTTTTTGCAGCAGACAGTGTGTGTGATCTGTTTTTTCTGGTTATATTTTACGTGACCTGACAGAGATATATAGTGGATGGTGGTAGTCATTTTCCAAGCTTAATCCTGTTACTTTTGATGGAAATGATAACAAAAGATGTATAATCCATTCACACACTACACACCATATATCTATATATATTTGTTCTGTATAATTTAGTTGTCCCTATGCTCCCATTTGTTAACCCATTTGCTTCTCCCAATTTCAAATGTTTGTACCATGTAGTTTTGCATAGTGCTGATTACAGTCATTAATTACGGAATATGAACACCTTGTTTCCCTTACTAAAAGGCCTAGCAAGTTCTGGACCTGAAAATAATTCAATGATTGATTCCTGAAATAATATCTGACCTTGGAATCGTGCAAACGGTGCTATCCGGACAAGTTTCATGGAGCTGTTCTTTAACTTTTTGTGCATGTTGGGTCTGAATGCTGGCCTGGCTATGGATCTGTATATTATGCTTCGAACCAATGATAGGAGCTTTACAATATAAAATATTTCCAAATTTCACCCAATAATCACCTTCGGGATCAAAATTATTATGATATCAAAAATATTTGTCAGAATTGGGAAGTTTGGACCCAAAACCACCCAAGTGATCGTCCCTAAATCTTTCATCCACAGGACTAGTTAATTATCTTCTTCTTGTATACATAACTGTGAACATGGAAAAGCTTGCTGGTAAAATTTGATTCTACGCTGGATCTTGTAATGAGAAAAATGTCAACTCCATTCATTTTTTTGGCTATACAGAGATATTATTATTATTATTATTTAATGGTGGTTCAAATACTAGAACTGTGGTTGATGACAATGAATGGTATTGAAATCTCAACAGCAACTTCCTTGGATTTACCGTTTCTATTTTTCCAGGCTTAAAAAGGTTCACTTGATAAAAGAAAAAGCTTCTGCAAATGGAAGATGTAGTTCACTTCACTTGTCGTGCGGTCCTTTTTGGAAGATACAATTAAAACCACCGTTAGCTTCCACTCTCGGAAATACTCTGCAATGAAGGGCGCCATGATTTTAGCCTTGCTGTTGCAGTATTTGTTGGTCCTGCCCCCTGCCGATGTCTTTCGTGTCTCATTGCCTGCAAATTTCAGCGTGATTCTAAGATAAGTAACCATGACCCAGTTAATTATATTTGCTTGGAAAGTGAAAATCCATTTTATGTAACTGATGATGCCTTATTTGAGTCTATTGCCAAAGTCTAGATGGGTTAATTCCTCTGCTCTCGTTCTCTAGTTTACTCAGCATCTTTGGCCTAAGAATCTATATCATTTTGTAAAACACCGACGTAAGTTATTAGATCCTCTCCTTTTTAAGCTGTATTAGGAATAAACACATTTCCCTTTTTATCGATTTCCATCTCTGTTTTCAAGAGAAATCGGATTCCAGACAACCATTTCAGCATATCATAGGATGATTTGTTTGTGTGGATAAATGATGGAGAAAATTTCCAATGGGTAAGTGAAGAGTTTTTTACCTGACTGGTTTTCTCCAATTCATGCTTCCCTGCTTCTGCCTCACCATTTGAACTCTGCATCTCTTGATCTGTCTCAGACTTCTTAGCTGATTCTGACTGGTTCTTCTTCATTTTTGCATTCTTCTTTGCTCTCAAAACCTTCATAACTTCTGTAACCGGAGGAGGGGGAAAAAAAAAAAAGAAACTTCACAACCCAAATTACACACAGAACTTGAAAACCAACACTTACAACAAAAACATATTCCTCATCTCCAAATTGTTGAAAAAAACAAACCTTGGGTTGTGACAAGCCTATAAGCGCGGCCAAGAACGAGGGTATCACTTGGCCGCAGAAGCTTCACGCGGGTGAATCTTACAGTCTTCTCTTCCGTATTTTCTTCTTCTCCGGAGGCCGGCAATGGAATTATAAGAGAAACATAATGACCGGGGTTCATCTTCATCACCTCACTGGCACTTATAGACCAATACATCCTCTCTATCCTCCCACTTGGGTGCTGTATCACCAGCGCTGCCGCATCAACTGCCTGACAATTTCCCATTTCTCTCTCACTCCCACCCTTTCTCTCTCTAGATGAGTGAAGAAGAAGGACGATGAGCAGGAGTTAGATAAGGAGAAAGAGAGAGCAAAGTAAGCAGCAGTCTCTTTCTAAGAGGTAATCACCTGCCAAAGGAAAATGGTAAAAAGGGTCTCTGTCCGTCCAACTAATTTATGGTACCAACTCAAGTTTCCTGCTTTGGTGACTCATTTTTTGAGTCACAATTGACCTCCAACTTGCATGCTCCCCTTGTAATTAAAGGAGAACACCCCTAGTAATAAATAACAATATATGTGTGACAATATATATATATATATATATATAATTATAGCATGTCACCGACCGACGCGAGCCGGCATCGCTCCGTGGATGCCGATATGGCTGCCACGTGGGATTATGTCAGAGTACGATCTTGGACGGGCGTGCTCGGCGTTGTTGACAGGGTCAAGGTTTGAACTAAGGAAGGAAGAGACAATTTTAATGTTACTAATCACTGTTTATCCTTAGTATATGCAAATATCGAGTTTGGAGTCAACACAAAACACTACAAAACTCTACAAACATAAATTACGAGATAATAAATTTAAATTCTCCACTCACTACATAAAATATGAGACATTAATTTTTATAATTTTATATAACTCTAAACACATATAATAAAACAAGATAATTTTTTAAAATGTCCTTTCACAAACTAAGAACTAACGGTCAAAAATTATTTTTTCTTTTATTTAACTATTGAGATAATTTTTATATTTTTAACTTTCTACTTAATTTTTATTTTAGTGCATTCCATTATCATCTATTTCACAAAACAGTTTGGACATTTTAAATTTCATCATATTTTAAGAGTATAGATTATATGCGAATCAAAATTGCCAACTTAAATTGTGTCTAATTATAATTTTTAGTAAGTGAACCTTCCAAATTAAAATAACATAATTTGTGTTTTCTTCTATGGTGCTTATCAAAAATTAATTTGAGAGATAAAGAGGGTAAAACACATGTAGTGACTGTTTGAATTTAAAGTTTTGAAAAAAAAAATTAAAACTCATAAATTATCATAATTTTTAATTTGAATTTTTTTAACTAAAATTTCAACTATATAAGAAACTTAATATTAATTTTATTCAAAATAATTGACATATTATATTTGTTATTTATAACTATGGAAGGGTAGATTAAGCAAAGCGTGGGTGGAAGATTCTTTTGTCACCCCACCAATCAACAAAATGTCAAAACCTTATCCTGGCACGCCCTCGCTGCATTTGGCTGCATTTTGAACCTCTAGACTTGGAATAATTTGTGCATTTGTGTGGCCGTGCTTTTGCTTCGCCTTCCCCTTTGATTTTTTTTTTTGTCTTGGTAGAAGAAGGCATGAAAAATTTGAACACCGGGTTAATATTACGCGTATTATTTTTTAATAAAAAAGTGCATTAAAAAATTATTAGACTAGTGTAAAATTCTTGCGTCTTAATCACTTTTTAAAAATAATAAATATGTAAATATTTTCTTATTATAATATTACATCATTACCTCATTTTTGTTGTATTTTTTGTCAACTTTTTTTTTTTTGGGGGGTAAAATGACATTTTCCTAATATTATAACACAAATTCATTGACAAATTAATGTCAATTCTTAGTGTAGAGGGTTGGGAGTTGCCTTCGCCTTCGTTTTCGTGGGGCCTAACAAATGGGGTTAGATGGAAACGTTAATGAGTGATGTTTGGTTAGTTAGTTAGTACATATATATATATATATATATGTATGTATGTATGTATATATGGAATATTGGTTTTGCCTATCCGTGGATTGATTAATTCTTCCAGATATTCTCTACGAGAATGTTTGTCATTTTTTGAATTGATGGAGTTGAGAAACATGTTTCATTTCCGTTAATTTTAAGAGCTGACGGACAACTTGGAGAATCTGCTTGTTTTCATATGGAGTTGGAAATCAAGGGCTCTGAACCTTTTACTAGATTCGATATATATGCTTTAATGATCATCTCATTGGAACATCTTTTGTCAATTTCCTTAGATTTTGGTAAAAATTAGGAGAATTTGAAATATTAATCAAGAAGCAGTGATACATATAAATGAGAAGCAGATAATATCAGTACGAATGCGAATATAATAATTTTGAAAAAAATAAATAAAACAGAGATATATCAAAAATAATATAATCTTTTTGTTGATTTTATATATAAATATAATATTCACTAGAAAACTAATTTAATGGCTTAATACATAATTGAACGTATAAATCACAACAAAATACGATATCAAGAATTTTATGGTTTGAAAAGTTTTATCTACTCAAATTCACGTTTATTTTAATTGTATATTTTAAGAAAAAATAATAAAATATATATATGATTTAATCTGTTTGAAAAATATGTGTTTAATACGCATAAAGATATGGCATTTGGTTTGCCAAAAAATAAAATAAAATAAAATAAAAATTGTTGTAAAAATAACACATAGCAAAATTTAATTGTAAAAATTTAAAAAAAAAGTAAGTAAAAGTTGAATTTTTTTTAATATTTTCGAGGATCCAAACACCCGGTAAATATAACACTTATTTTGAATACTTGTGGGTGTTTCATAGTTATCACATCAGTTTTTTTTTTTTCCTTTTTACTTTACTTTAGATCAATCAAAAAATTTTGATTATGTGTATATATAGTGCCCATTTTATCTAAACTGTTGAATATATATTTTAATACAGAGTAATCTATTGCCAGGGCCAACTCGCGCACCCACTATCTTCCTGTGGTATATTTAATTAAATCCCAGCTTTTAGTAAAAGCTAGTGAAGGCCAAGCGACCTCTGTGGGCATATATATATATATATATATATATAACTAATTAAAATTTCTTCAAAGATGCCTCTATGATTTTCCTTTAAAATTGGGATTTGATGCTTTTCGATTAAAAAAGAAAAAATAGAAAAAAAAAAAGGAGATTGGGTTCTAAATGAACTTTGCTATAATATTGATTTGGCATTAGGCTCTTTGTTGCAGTACGTGGGAAGTGATGTGGAACAAAACAGCATCTCTTTAGAATCAATCCATTAGTAATTAAACTTTTTGTATATTAGGTGTGTGAACTAATTTGTGCATGTCTCAAAAGTTAACGAATTAAATGAATTTTCAGTAGTTCTGAGAGAGTCGAACTAGTGGCCATTGGAACCATTAGTAATTAAATTAGCATAAGCACAAACTAATATATATATATGTAATATATATGTATGTATATATATATACATATATATGAACAATAAACCCTAAGGGCGGCTCCGGTTTTAACCTAATTAATCTGGGTTCTGGTGACAATCCCATGCTAGGCTCAATAATTCCCCTCGTGGCGTTGAACCCTGTAGATCATACAAGTCACAGAACATAGAAATATGGCGAATGATTCATAAACTCTCTCTTTGTTTTAAATAAATATCATTGGGTTTCGAGAGTAGTTTACAATAAGAGAGAGAGAGAGAGAGAGAGAGAGAGACAATAATCTTACTGAAGATTCTCTGGCTCTTTGTAAATCTCTGGTTGAACTAAGACTATTTGAGAAACACAACCCAGATCCATGTCAGCCTACGTAAGCCACGTGAGGTGTTGGGGATGTTGGGTTTAAATGTTAAACGATGAATGGACTTCCACTTGTTCTAAACATGACTCCTGTAGGGGACTACAACCCCTTAGTATTAAATGAAAGGGGCCTAAACATCTTATGGCTATGGAGAAAATCGAACGTACCTACCATTGATTTTAAATGATGGATGTATTTCCACGTATAGAAGAAGTGGGAATTCAAACCCTACTTTGTTCACATATTGTACCTTGTGCGGGCAACACTCTGTTTGGTGTTGTATGTCCAGTACTTACTCGCCCTTTGAAACATTCCATTAATCTATTAGAGCATCCGAACCTAACAAAGTTAAAAAACTTGTGGGATAGTCTTTTTGTTTAGTTAGTGGTGTTATATATTGTTCTTTGGTTTCCCTTGTTAAGGACATCATTACTTTCTGAAGTTGCTTTTCCTGCATTCTTCCCCTATCATACAAAAACACGGTCATCCCTAGGAGTGAAAAGCTTAATAAATCTATTAGTTGTTTAAGTCTTGATGACAATGAAGGAAAAAGAAGGAATAAAGTGATTAGTTGGATATGCTAATGAACAATAAACAATATGTATATATATGTATAGAAGGTGTTAAACTTGAAGAGCATTTTTGGTTTTGCATGCAGTACCCTTTGAAAGAGGAAAAAGACAATTAGATGCAGTCGGAAAGCTTTTTTGCTTGCGTGTGTTTACATATTATATATGGACTAGTCATTTGAAACAAATCATTGCCAAATGAAGGGCAAATTAGATGAAGAATATTGGGATATTAATTGGCAGTGCAGTGCTTTCTTGGTAAAGTAAAAGTTGTATAATGGAATATTGTTGTGAATTTGTGATATGAAGAATTCAACTGTGTATTTAGGTTTGTAAATGTGAGACTCTGGTAGCGCATTGGTGATGATGACGACGGGGTCCAACTTCCTATTAAGCGAAATTGTGACAAAATAGAATAAGTAAATAGAGAATAAATGGAGAAAAGGAAAATAGAAGAAAAGAAAAGAAGGGGAG
This sequence comes from Vitellaria paradoxa, assembly GCA_019916065.1. Lineage (NCBI taxonomy): Eukaryota > Viridiplantae > Streptophyta > Magnoliopsida > Ericales > Sapotaceae > Vitellaria > Vitellaria paradoxa. The sequence continues at coordinate 17,481,118 of CM034233.1, read as the reverse complement.
GAGGGGGAAACAAAAACCATTTTCATTTCCTTCCCCTCTGATTGGGCTGGGGAATATTTAAATATTATTTCGGTGTTTATCTTCTGACTAAGATTGGGGTAAATTACACTTTGCATATTTATTATTTAGGCTCAATCTCACTTTGATTCTCTCTTTTTTTTTTTTTTTTGAGTTGTAATAGTTAACGTTTATATTTACAATTAAATTTTTCAATATGTTTCTTATGTCAAATTTGTTAACGAAAATGTTACTGAACATTTTATCATCACAATGATTGTTGACTGAATGAAAAATTGAAACTTGACTCTAAGTATAGATGATTAATTGTTAGTTAAAATTAGAGATATCAAAATGAGATTTGGTGTAAAGTATAAAAATGTAAACGGTGATTTACCGTTGATATAAGGAGGAAAAACTAATCATTTTCTTATTCTCTTGGGTAAATTACATTTTTCACCCCTAAAACTTTTCATCAAATTTTAGTTTAGGGTCTTAACATTTTAATTATAACAATTAACTTTCTACGAATTTAATTTGTTATAATGTGAGATCTCAGTCACCATTAATTTATAATTTTACCTTGAATGCACATGTTGTTATTAATTAAGGATGTAAAATAGTAATTGTACGCGTAAGTGGAATTATAAAAAAAGGTGGTGAATGTTTAACATTGCAACAAGTTAAATTCTTACGTCTTTAATTGTTATAATTAAAATATTAAACTCTAAAACAAGATTTAATAAAAGGCTCAAGGTACAAATTATAATTTATATTATATTACCCTTTTGGTTAAGATACGTAATTGAAATAAATCAAACAGCCAACATATTGTTTGGGCACTTGTACCTAGTGCTTAATGTATGCACCCACATACTGTGTAACTGTTGTGCGTTTCTAAACAATGTTGAAAAATTAAGATATGGTTAATTATATGAGCAATATGATTGGATGATACCTTCTAGAAAAAAAAAAAATGATTGGACGAGCGTCATTTTAGATCAGCTCTCGGGTTACTGGACTTGCATATTTGACATTCCCAAGTCTTGAGGCATTCAAAATAATGGTACGTCATTCATTCATCACTATAATTTAGCACCTTTAGTCCAAAAAAAAATCATAATATATCGAAGAGGTCGCTGAACAATTTATATATGGAATAGGAATGATTAATTGTAGTCAAACACGTGGACTGGTTAAACAAACAGAAGCAGTATAGGCTGCGGTGACTTTACAAGATAGAGATGAATCTTTCTTCATATGTGCCTATATATATATATATATGTATATGTTTATATATGTTCTTCAATGAGACACTTCGAGAAGACATCATTAAGTTTTAAAATGAATATATTTTCTCTATTATGTAATGCTTCTTCTTAGTAAGTAGATAATGCAGCATCTCCCTGTTGCACTCTGCCAGTGGGGAAAACAGCCCTTGCTTTTAACCTAAAAAGAATCAAAATCTTTAAGCAATGTCGATGGGGACTCATCTCACAATGAAGGCCATACATTATAGCTTGATATGAAATATATATATATATATATCTAGAAATAAAAAATAAATAAATAATTTAAATAGAAATATCTATCTTTTTGGAATTGCGTGCATGATTTATGTTTGATTATGATCAGGTTATGTTCTGATACATGTATCACCAGCCATATTAATTATGTCAGGTTGACAACTTTCTAAAAAATCGTTGGGTCAACTCATTGGTTGATTGGCTCGAGAGAAATGATTGTAAAGATTGCTAATGCCCATGTAATCAATTATATTCATGCAGAAAAAAAAATTAAATAAATAACACATCTATAATTAATAAGAATCTTTGTGGTCATTAAAGGCCCATTATTAGCTTTTCTTTTTCTTTTTTTTTAATTGTACAATTATGGGTGTGTTTGAAGTTACATAAAAGTGTATAAAATAAAATAAAATAAAATTGTAAAAGTAAATATTTCGTAATTCATACAGTGAACGAAGAATTTAAATTTTATTATATCGTAATTCGTGTTTATAGAGATTTGTAGGATTTTATTTTATTTTATAGAGCTCCAAACAGAGCCCATATACATGTATAGGGGAAAAAGTATGATAGGTTTATGCTTATTTTTATCATATTAATTGCTACATGTGGTGCTAAATACTTTTAAAATTTGAAAAAAAAAGTACATTATTAGTAAATATTGCATAACTTTTATTAACAGGAATGAATACACAATTTAATCTTAATACAATCTCTAAAAAGTAAATTATATTTTAGACTTACGAGTTTTTCACTTTCTTTCATTTTAGGAATGACATTTTGATTATAAGCATTAAGGGTTTGATGATTTAATTTGTTGTAACGAATCAAGTCTCCATCACTTTGTCGTTATCATTCCAATGACGCGTTTATTTGCTTTTTTACCCATTAATAATTGATGATGGAGTGTGCATTTAATGGTGGAATTATAAATGGAAGATGATAAAGGCCCAATATTGTAATTAATTAAATTCTCAACATTTAATTGTTATAATTAAAATGTCAAATCCTATAATGAGATCAAGTGAAAAATTCGGGTCCAAAATACAATTTACAGGGGATGGTCATATGTACACATCACAATTGATCCCCACCCCCGCAAGAACCAACTAGGCAATCATTATTCTATGGACCCCTTTTGGTGTTTGATTCTTCGAAAAAAAAAAATTCTAATTTTTATTAATTTTTTTAATTTTCTTTAATTAAATTTTGAATATACCACTTTGTACACTAATTTTACATGTCAATTTTACACTAATTTTTTATTTTTTTTTAATTTTCTTTTTGGCAAACCAAACACGAGAGCTATTTACCACCATTAAAAAAAATTACAATTTTGTAGTAGGATGTGACATGTATGAAGTTAGTTTTTGGGTAGGTGTTAAGTAAAAATTTATAAAAGTTAGAAGAAAATTGATAAAAATTGAAAATTTATTTTAAAAAGAAAGTTGAAAAAAGTTAAAAAATTTAGTAAAAATTATTATTATTATTATTATTATTTGTGTGTGTGTGTGTGTGTAAAAATTGGTGAGCAAAACACCTTCTTAATACATGAGAGATCCTATATGTATTTCTGCAAAATACTCGGTGATTTTGAACTGATGATAACTAAACGAATGGGAGGAGCAAAATTCTCTTTGGCAAGCTAATCGCTTCTTTTCCACTTGGCTTTCACATTATTTAAAAAAAAAAAAAGAAAAGAAAGGAAGCGAAGCTTTGATTGGTTGTTTAATTGCAGGGTCAAAGAATGTCGGTTTGTCGTACGCAGTTTTTGACAGCTGAATAATCAAGTAACAAAGTTTCCCAACATTAATTTGACAGTGTTTGCAAAAATGCATGCATGGTGGAAAAGTTTATCCATTTTTAATTTGTTTGACCATTTTACAGTCGATCGGTGATGGTGACGGCTCCTTTGGCATGCAACGTGAAGAAAAAGTGTGTTGTGTGTGTGTGTGTATACATATATATATATATATATATATATATATATATATATATATATATGTATGTGTATATGTATATGTATATATTTATGTTGTATAAGAGACAATTTCCCCATTGCGGTACTGAATTATTGGTTTTCGAAGGGGTGTGTCTATGATATGATTTGGATTAATCAGAAAGAGACACCACGACGGGCGTGGTGGTCACCTTTCCACCTTGCTGATTACGATAATATCACATCACTAACTCGTCTGCCTCACAGTCTTTGGAGACACTTCCAGATCATAATAATGGTTAATTTTTTTTTTTTTTAATTAATTATCATCTAGCTGAGCTGATGCATCATCAATATCCATTTTCCGCAGCGAGTGCTTATCCAAATTTCCCTTTTTTGTCAAAATTAAACCATTTCTAGTTTTACCTTTTATAGATTTACGGAGATCAAAATTAAGCAAATGTTTATTATAATAATAATAATAAAATTAATTTTTAATTAATTATTTTTAGAATTTCATCTGATTTCGAGTGCTACTAAAAAGGAAAGCAACCTAGGCTAGGCTAGGCTAGGCTCATACCACAACATGCAGTGCATTGTTTTCCATTGTTGTCGTCAATAATCTCAGCCTTGAAAGGACCGGAATGGCTGCTTGCTTTAATATGATGAACTTTAATTGTCTGGTAGCTCTCCAATAATGCATGTCTTTCCTATGATAAATTTAGATATATATATATATATATACATATATGTATACGCTTTTTTTTTTTTAACTTTAATTCACAACTGCTTAGTTTTGGTTTTTCAGAGGATTCATTTGGTTTTGTATTGAAGAATTAAGAAAAGTAATAATAATATCTTCTGTAAAGAGACGACTAGTCTTGCATTTTGGGTGATGGGTGTCTTTGTCGAAGATTACGCAGCCTCATGGACAGTTGTTGTTTTGGTGAGAAATCGCAAGCTCTGGGCTAGTTATACGTTATGGGCCCCGATAGTAGGTAAGAATCAAAGGCCCATCTGATCTGGGCTAGTTCTATAATATGGGCCTAGGTATTAGGGCCGAATCAAAAATACCAACCGCCGACTTTGTTGACTTTCTCCGGGCCATTCACGTCAAAACAAAATAAACTAGGTTAACTTTAAAATTTTCAATTTAAATTATGGAGTGTTTGGAGTTCTAAAAAAATTAAAAAAAAAAAAAGTCAAAAGTTAATGTTGAAGTAATGTACATATGACATGTATTAAAATTTGATTGAAAAAAGTTTAAACTTTTTAGAATTTTTTGAAAAAAAAAATTAAGGCTCCAAACACCGAAAGAAAGGAAGATGTTTTGGTAGACACATTTTGGGTGCGTTTGGACTTTGGATCACGGATTGAATAAGGGAAAAGTAGAAGGAAAAGGAAAGGGAATTCCAAAATTTCTTGTTATTTTCATTTATTTTTTATCGTGATGAAAGTTAGAGAGAAAAAGAGTATAAAATTTAAAAAATTAATAAATAAATAAGTAAACTTATCGAGGAATGCCTTGTGCGTTTTTATATTTTATAACTCAAAATCAAATGAAAATATTTATTTGGTAAACTTGCGTTCCTTCCTTTTTTATTTTACTCTCATCAAATCCACAATCCAAACACACACCTAGGTACGTCCGGTAGGCAAGGAAAATACTGGCATACTTATGTTTGTGTATATATATAAATCTGATCCTTTTAGAATGAAAAAGGCCCATAGAATTGTGATATGAAAAAAAGAGAGGTTAACATCAATTGTGATGTAATCTCATGACATCAACATTAAAATTTGTTTTGATTAAAATTGGTTGATTTACAATAAAAATAAACTTAAAAAATTTAAGTAAATTTTTAAATTTATTTTTATTATGAACCTTTCGAATTTGATCGAACGGCGACACCCAACCCTGAGGGTTTTTTACAATAATATAATTAAAAAAATAAGTATGTGCAAAAATCGATCGTGACAGAATTATATTCAAAAATCGACTCGGTGTCGGCAGTGATACTGACGACTCAGTGTCAACAGTACCACCGACGACACCGTTATTGCATTCATGCACTAGCACTGATGCAGTTGGATAGCATCCATGTCATCACTACTAGTGACGACACCCATCTCACTCCCTTCCAGCACATATGCCAGCACTTCAACTTTTTTGGATATGTATATATATCAAGCACTTCCCTTGTACTTCCCGTCAATATAGATATGTATATATTATTGAATTAGAATTAAATAAAATACATATTTTATTTTATTAAATTATAATTTTATTATATTATTTATTAAAAATAATTGAATAAAATATAATTTTTTTGTAATCCAAAACCCTCATATAAATGATTAAATAAAATATATTTTGTAATTATTAAAAATGATTAAATAAAATATATTTCATATAATTCAGTTATGATATTTTTTAAAAATAACTTAATAAAATTTATTTAATACTAATTAAATTAATTATTAGATTATATATATCTATATTTATTGTTTTTCTAAAAAAAAGGCATTGAAATAAAGAATAAAATCATACCTAACAAAAATAAAAAATTCAAATTAAAATTTTAATATAAAAACCCATTTAATAACGCTGTCATTTTCTTATTTAGGTTTTCTATTTTTTATTTTCTATTACCATATTTTCTAAAATATATTTTGCAATTATTAAAAATGATTAAATAAAATATATTTCATATAATTTAGTTATGATATTTTTTAAAAATAACTTAATAAAATTTATTTAATACTAATTAAATTAATTATTAGATTATATATATCTATATTTAACGTTTTTCCAAAAAAATGCATTGAAATAAAGAATAAAATCATACCTAACAAAAATAAAAAATTAAAATTAAAATTTTAATATTAAAAACCTATTTAATAACGCTGTATTTTCTTATTTAAGTTTTCTGTTTTTTATTTTCTATTGCCATGTTTTCTAAAATAAAAACTAAAACTACATTTCAAAATACAATTTTATTTACTATTATTAAATTTTCTTTTAATAAAATATTAATTTAATTAGTTTTAAATTTTTAATTAAATTTAATAAAATATATTTCATAACAATTAAATTAAATTATTTATTTCAATAAATATAAAATATAATAAATTATAATTTTATTATATTATTTATTAAAATAATTGAATAAAATATATAATTTTATATAATTTAATTATTTATTTATTAAAAATAATTAAATAAAAATTTTTAATGGTAATTAAATTAATTATTAGATTAAATTATATGAATTAATTATTTCTATTAATTTAAATTAATTAATTAAATTAATTGTACTATTTATTCAAAATATATTAATAAAATAAAATATATATTTTATTTAATCCTAATTCAATAATATATACATATCTATATTGATGGGAAGTACAGGGGAAGTGCTTGATATATATACATATCCAAAAAAGTTGAAGTATTGGCATATGTGCTGGGAAGTGCTGCTTGGCAGTAACGAGTCAGATGGGTGTCGTCACTACTAGTGACGACATGCAGCGCATACACGATCAACTGTATCAGTGCTACTGCAACAGTGCAATAACGGTGTCGTTGGTGGTACTGCCGACATCGTGTCGTCAGTATCACTGCCGACACCGAGTCGATTTTTGGATATAGTTCTATCGCGAATGATTTTTGCACATACTTATTTTTTTAATTATTTTATTGTAAAAAACTCCAACCCTGATGTCATGGATGTTAACCTCCTGAAACCTAGTGATGTGGGCTCGGCTAGAGATGTCAAAAGGTATATATTTATTTGAATTATTCATCACGGAATCTTGTGAACCCACCGTGACATGAGCCTGGAGACCACCTCAAAAGTAGGACCAAGTGGAACAGTCAAAACTAGAAAGCGTTGAATCATAGGCTTGGGTGGTGAGATGGTTGCATTCCAGACAAAAACTGGAGCCCTGAACAAACCTTTAAAGCACAGGAGTGGATTATCAAAAACAGTGCGGAGTTGACCAATTGACAAATTGTTCCAGATTAGGGGTGCAAACGAGTCGAATCGAACTGAACTTTAACATACTCAAGTTTAGCTCGAACTTTTTATACTGAGCTCGAGCTCGAACTCGATTCGAGCTTTTATATAAGCTCGAGTTCGGCTCGATAAAAAAGAAGTTAGGCTCGATTAGGCTCGCGAATAATTCGATTAAACCAAAACGACATCGTTTTAATTTAAAATATAATATATTTAAAAAATATAATAAAAATATTATTAAAAATATAAAAATATTATTAAAAAAATATATATTATTCTAACCGAGCCTGCTCGCGAACTTTCGAGCCGAACTTCTTTAGGTTCGAGCTCGAACTCGAATCCAAAACGAGTAAAAAATCGAGCTCAGTTCGAGCTCGTTTAACTCACGAATCGAGCTCGAACCGAACTTTTTTCGAGCCGAACTCGAGTAGCTCGTGAATGACTCGATTCATTTCCACTCCTATTTCAGATAAATAAATAGACACCCCAGTGACTGAAATGATTCACTCCAAATAAGGAGTCACTTATCTATAAAGTAACTGGGAAAATGTAGCTTGAAACCAACACCTAGACTTAAATTGTATTATTCTTTGTAATCATCAAAAGAAGACAGTGGACCATCACAAACACAAATTTTAAATTAGTTTAATAGCGGAGAGATGAGATTCTCAACTCCTTTTCAGGAGGATGAATGTTACTTTTTAACTTTACAAAGCTAAAAAGTATAATATAGTTTATATATCAACAATGCATCATGCAGGGATTTGATTCCCAGTGTGTTTTTGCAAGGGACTAGAAAATCTCTTTGCAAGGGACAGAAAATCTCGTCTCTCTCTCTCTCTCTCTCTCTCACACACACACACACGCACACACACACCCACTCGCACGCACAAAACACGAGGGATTTTGTAGGATTTATTTACTGTGATAAATGGCATCCCACGCCACAATTCACTAGTTAGAAACAGAGGCCCAAAAAGGAGAGAATAACTCAAGGGAATGCTGTAAAAGTAACACATTCATCTATACTCAGTTTTTGTCCCCTAGGAAGAAAAACACCAAAAGAGATAAAGAGACTGGAGCAGTGGAGTACAATACCCACCCACAATGAGCTAGACAAATATGAGTTCATTACCAAATACCTACCATTTGATCTCCAACTCAGAAATTACACTGATGGGAAGAACTTGTTGAGATTGAAGGGCAGTGAGTAGAATTCTTCACTCCTTGTGTCTGTCTTGAATGACCGGAACCTGTCCCACCAATGCATTCCCCTGTCCTTCCTAGTCGCATTGTCTTTCCGGTGCAATGTGACATCTAGGAATAGCGCCAACAAGCCAGCAACAAATGGCTCCGATGAGAAAGGCACATTGATCATGTCATTGAACTGCCAAATAAAAATCCATAATCTTTGAATCGTTCTAACATAGAGAGAGAGAGAGAGAGAGAGAGAGAGAGAGAGTCTAATAAGATGGATTAGGTTTAGAGGAAATACCCATCTTGCTCTGGTGTGGACAGGGCCATAACTGTTGACTGCTGTGTACTCGTTGAAATACTGTGGAATTGATAAGCCCATGAAAATTGAGAATCCAAGTATAAACTTTGTTCTGAAGCTGTTTAAATTGCAAAACTGTAGGTAACTGAGACCTCCAGCGCCTGTCATACAAAATTTGAAAGTGACAAATTATTGCACTTTCAACAGAATGATTGATTAGAATTTGAAAAGAAAAGGGTCAAACACGCTTACCGACATAAGCAAAGAAAAGGCAATACAAGGCTGCAATAATTGGAGCTGGAATTGAAGCAAACACAGCTCCAAATTTCCCTGAAAACACCATATGTTTGTTTAACAGATATATCAACCTAACCAGCAACGAGGAAACTACACATTTTATGAATCGGTTAAGTGTGCGAGGAAAGGATTTAGTTACCAAGTATGGAGAAGAATATCATGAACCCAGCAGATATCTGCACTACTCTTCGGCTGCCAACACGCGTCAATGCAAGCAAACCAGCATTTTCACTGTTGAGGAACCAATCAACGTTCTCGTGTTAAAATCTAATAAAGGAAAATTAAAACTCAGTTCACAAAAAAAAAAAAAATGCAGCCAAGTATACGGAGTGTGTTTGCACAAGAATCTTACACAGAGACCGATGAGCCATTCCCAGTTCCAAATATCCCAGAGAACAATATGCCCACGCCCTAATGCCAAGAAAAGTGAAAACAGGAAAAGGGAGTAAATTACAAGTTACATGAAGGAACCAATTACCAGCAGTCATAATTAAAAATGGCATTGATCTTCTTGGTTGAGGAAAATTGAATAATTTGAACAACGAAATGCAATAAGCCAGGGGGGGCGAGAGAGAGATAGAGAGACTAATATACATGCACTTTTGATGTCAAATGTCAGTATAAGGTAGTTTTTTATTTTCTATGACTCATTCACTTATATGCAATATGGCAGGGCACAAAGATATAATACACATAAGAGCACAAGCAATCAACATATCCCCTACCTGCCAACCAACACCACGGCTAAGAATGGAAGGTGGCAAAGAAGTTGCACTTGCATATCTTGACACAGCAATAAAGGCACCAGTGGACTGTTGACAAATTGAAATTATGTCAGACAAAAGCAACTTCGCTAGGATTACAGTCAGTAACAGCTACCAAGCACACAGAAGGTAAGTGTCTACTATCAAACTATCCGCACTAAAGGAAACATCAATAACCCATGAAGAGAATCCTATAATAGCAATGTGCATGCCTCTGAAGCCCAAATGATCTCATGTACATAATTGAGCAAAATTTACCTCCTGACATACAGTATACAAAAGCAAATCGAACAAAGAATGCAAAATGGAAGTATAATGTATCCAAATATTCAACAAATGCATTCAGGCTTTATTTCATAAGCATAGAGGTCAAAGTCAACAAACCTCTACAAGAGCAACAAATGAAGCAGCCATCATAGCAAAAGCTTCCCCAGCATCGAATGTGGGAGCTCCCCATTGAAATGGATATGGGACTCTTATCCTGCAACCAACATGCACTAAAAGATAAGTGTAATGAACCATAAATTATACCACTACAACCTCCTCGCACTGGGGAACATTAAATTATCCATACAGAAGTTGTTCGCACTACCACCTTTCAATGTCAAGTAACAAGATTTTTCCTGCTTAAACAGTAATAATTTAATTAACATATTAATCATAACTCACGATGACACAAGGAGATGCTATATCATGTCAGGGTTAAAAAGAACAAGCCTTACCAGGGAGCACCACCTATAATTCCAGCACGATCAGTTCGGCAGCTCAATTGAGTCTTTGATGGTGCATTCTTATAAGCACCACCCACAGTGAGTAGGTGGGCATAGATCCACACAATGATAACAGAGAATAAAACAGCAAAGCGATCAAAGATATGCTTATCTCCTCCCATTAAATGAGGTATATACTGCATAAAAACACCAAGTCAATTGACACTGGCATCTGAATTGAGATTAAATATCAACAATCATTAAAATTTTCTGACAACAATACAATACACACCAAATTAAGATTTAATAAAATCACCTGTGAAAAGATCACCAGAAAGATGAGCTGGGGCAGTCCAATTTCCACACATTTCGAAAGCTAAACATCCAATGCAAGAATCAATACCCGAGAGTTATAAGGATATGACAAGAAAGTAATCAGATACATACATACCAGAGGAAATCCAAACTCATAGAGCCCAAAACCAGTCAGGGCAACCAAAGGAACAGCAGATAGTGGACTCAAGAACCTGAAAATGCAAAAAAAAAACTATTTAAGTAATGTAATTACAGAAACACTACCATAAACCATGACAAGCACCGAGTGGATTTGGACTGTTTCGTGGATTAATTTCACTACCAAACTAGAATTTTCAATAACAAGGTTCTGAAGCAAACCTTGCAACATTGCGCCAAAGGCCACTAAAACCGATGACAATCTGAAGGGTTGAGGCAACAATAAGTGCCCCTTGAATACCTCGCATTATTTTCTCAAATCTCTGCAAAAAGCATCACATGTAGGGATCAGATTTACATAAATAAAATAGAAATGCAGTAATTGAAGTTGGTGGTTGTTCATCAAGCAACCTCCACGGGATTAAAAGAGGCATTATATCGACCAGCCAAGACTATTGAAAGTGTTGTGGGGACAAAGGTGAAAGACCCTCCAATCACAGCAGGTAAGCGTGTTCCAAACAGTGTCTGAGTCAGTGTGTTCAAACCAGCCACAAACAGTAGCGTCTGAATCACCTTTGCTTTCTCTTCCTAAGAAGGCAACAATTGATTAACAATTAGAATGGGGAAGTGTTCATTATTTCAACAGAAATTCATCATAATGAAAATGAAGCAAGTATCGAGAATTGCTTGTGAAAATTGTTAGTCGTTGTCTCAAAGTCTTACATTTCCTCCTCCCATCTGGGGAACAAGAGTGGAGGGGATGAGAACAGTTGTCCCAAGCATCACAAGATAATGTTGGAACCCAAGTAGTATAGCCTCAGCTGCATTGGGAGAAACCACAGTTTAGTAAAACCATCTCAAAACTTATTACTGATAAAAGAAAAATGCAGGTTCCAGAATCAAGATTCAAGGAAAACAGGAATATTTTGGATGTGTTCAATCAAGGCTGGGAATTTATCTCCCTATATAAATTATTTTTGTAATTTTTTTTATAAAATTAGAGTTGATTTGAACTTGTTTACTAGACACGTTGAAGACGTAGTTTGAAATTAGATTGGGAACCAGGCCTTCAAGCTTGAAAGCTAATTTCCAAACGATGACTTCAATTGTTTCATTGTAGCATTGAAGGCAAAGTGTGCTGGAAAAGCGCCTTCAAACTATAGGTGTATATGTGTAGTCCGCCTTTCCTACTATCTACATTTAGAAATGAGTTCAAAACCACTGTAGTGAAAAGGGGGGGGTCTCTATAAGATAAACAAAGCTAATATTTAATAAAATTGGCAGAGAATGTACAAATACAGAGTGAGTTCCAAAGAAATATATATACACGCACACCACTCTATAAACGCATATGTAAATAGAACGGGTAAATAAAACAAACCCAAAAGCCAAAACAAAAGGGTCTCGTGGATCAGTTCCAAATGACAATCGAAGTTGGATAAATGTATCCAAAACCCACAAAAGCAGTGTTTTCAAGAAAGGAAGATGTAGCTAAGTATGAGTGGGCTTGTACATGTAATTGAAAAAGGAAAATAAGAGAAATAGAGAACTCACGCCAAGGTGGAGGACTGGTGATACAGTAAGAAACGCCAGGGAGCTGGTCTTTGACTGGATGTGGCTGCAACTCGTCCTGCTTGGGCTGCGGTGCGGCCCCTCCACCCCCACCTCCGGCCATGATTTTTCTCTTCCCCTGTTTCTCCTTGCTTGCTTACTGTTGAAACTTTAAACCCTACAAAATAGTTCCAAAACCCAAATCCCAAATCTCTCAAATAAATATGTACTAAAAATATTCACTAAAACCCAGAAATCTCAATACCCGAAAACAATTCCCCTACCACCCCAAACAAACCCAGCTTGGTGAAGCCTATTCAAAATGTATCTATATAGTTAAATGCAGAGAGCTAAAACTAGAACAACCTTGAAACTTTTTCAATCAGATATAAATAGAAAATGGTGGTAAGTATAGCCGAAAGAAAAGGAAGGAGGGAGGCGGGAGGGGTTAATGTGTGGCAACACAGAAACCACTTGAAGAAGAAACTTAAGATACATATAATAAAAGGGAGTGCGAAGATGGGACGAAGGGGTTGAGAGAGAGAGAGAAGAAAAGAGAAAAAGCAAAATCGAACCCAAAAGCGAGAAAGAAACCAAAATACGCTTCTGAGCCTCTGCTGGCTCTTACAAAGGAATCTCAGTCTCTTTTAAAATTGTTAATTAACCATTTAGGCTGGTTTTGGGTCTACAGCCGACCACTCTGCACGTCCCCTTTTTCTTCTTCTGTCTACGTAGTAGTAGTAGTGAAGAAAAAGCTTTAAAGGCGTCTCCACCGCCACCTTTACCAATCTCTTCAACTTCCGCACTATAATGTAGACATATAACACATTAAATATAAACACACATACCTATATGTACGTATACGTTAGTTTTTATGAACCATCTCTTTCACATCTCAACTAATCACAGAAACAGAGAGGAAAGACATTAATCCCAATTCCATTTGCAGCCCCATTACAATCGATGACATACATTCTTTGATCGATGCTGTATGAGGTTATGAAGAGAAAGAGAGAGAGAGAGAAAGAGAGTAACAACTGACCGAACTGACCTCTCTCTCTCTGTCTCTGTATATCTTCGTCCTGGTATTTCTTGCAAGGCAATGCACTTTTTGAAATTTCATGAGGCAAAATGCCTTTCCTGCAGGGTCTCTCTCTCTCTCTCTCTCTAGTGGCAATAAGCCCAGAAAAAATAGAATTGCAGAGCCTGTTTTGTGACTGATTAGTCCTTTTCTTTTGCAGAAATGCCAAACGTGTATGCAGAGCCAAGACTGCATTTGTCTCGGCCAGTTTTATGATGGGTCGATGACACTGGGGACTGAGCTGTAATTTTACTTTTTTTTTTTTTTTTTTTGGGTGTACATTGACACCCCCTTTGCGGAAATCAAAATCCTCTTTGATTGTGGATGTGATCCGCGCTGTGCCAGCCCAATGAACTTTCATGCTTTGGGAAGAAGAAAAACTAATTTCTTTTTTATAATTTTTTTTATATTTAAAAATGACGAAAGGCTAATTTCTTGATAGTTAGATTTTTTTATTTTTTTGTTTATTTAATATATTTACCTTTTGTAATTAAAAAAATTTTAATGTAAAAAAAGACCCCCCAAAAAAATAACCATTTATTAAAAAATTAGCTAACTTGTAATCCAAACAGCCAAGCGGGGATGAGCTTGGGAATAATATTTTCATTTGGAGTTTTATAAAATATAATAATTTATAAATTTTTAATTTTTTATACACTGTACGAATAATGGGACTCTGGCATGTACTAATTTAAATTAATTTTTTTTACACTCTAAACGCGCATTATGTGCCATATTCAGCTTTGTTTGAAAAAAAAAATAAAAACTTGATTTTTTTAATATTTACACATATTAAGATTTAAAAGGTTAATTTTATCTCATTTATGCACAAAAATAATGGTATTTAAGAGAGTACATTTATAATTTTAGTAGGATGTATTTTTTAATCTGCTCAAAAAAATTAAAATTTTTAATTTTTTCCCCAAACAAAGCGTAACGCGTGCTTGGCCAATGAATTTAATACTTATGTCTAGCTTTTTTTTTAATTTTTTATTTACTTTTAGATTTATTATTTACATTCACAAAAAAATTTTACATACAAATAAAAAGAGTTAATTAGAAAAAAAAAAACAATTTTTTTCATACTTACGGGAGTTTAACTATTTGAAAGCTTTTTATCGCAATTATTTTTAATGGGTGTAATAACATGTTTAAAAATTATCAAACAAAAAAAAATTTTTTTTTTTTTTTTTGACAAAACTTTCCATCTCCTCCCTCATCTCTCTCTTCCTTTTAAGCAAATACCATCAATTTTTCTAAGTTGCATTGGTGCAACGCAAGTATGTATCTATTTATATACATATGTATGTATATATGGATTTTTTAGTTTATCCCCTTACTGTAATTTTTATCTTCGTCACTATTTATTCCACTTCACATCTTATCAATTAAGAGTCTGTTTGACGTAGAAAATTTCTCTGAAAATTTTTTAAAACTTCTGAAATTTTCTAAAAGTTATTTATTTTTTTATCTCATCGTACGAATTATAAACCCACAACTTATCTTACTTTATCTCATTTTATCTTACTTTTTTACTACTCCAAACACCTTTTATACCAAAAAAAATAAAAAATAATAACATAACAAAAATTTAATCACATATGTATCTAATCTTATTAAATAAGTCAAATGGATAAATACGATACCAACCCAACCAAACCTACGGAAGTCATCCCCAGTAATGTGACTAGCGAGGGCACCACCCCTTTGAGCAAAGGGCATCATTTTGCGCCCCCTAAAATGTAAAAAAGTTATGGTACGCTGGCGTAAAAAAGGGACGGTAAAATTATCATAAAATTTACCCCATAGTGATAGCAACTTGCAACCATGATGCACCCAAAGTATATTAATCTTCACAAAACGAACCCATTGGCTGTTTGGTTTACAATTTTAAAATCAATTTTTTTTTTAATTTTATAATCAAACATTCTGCTTATTTAATTGTTTTCTAATTAAAAATTTATGATTTAATTCTTAAAAGGACAGTAGATGCTTTCATTATAAAACATTAGATGATAAAAAATAATTTATTATATTTGACAATTACCTTTTTTTTGTTGGTAACCCATAACTTCATCAATTTATCTTAACAGAAAATCAGAAATGTGCATTGCCCCCTTTGCACATCCTCAGTGAATAAGGAATCAAATTTGGGTGGACACTGTAGAAAATAACGTGTAATTCGAGTTGACCTATTAGATTTTGACAATTAACTTGATTTATTATATTATACAAAGTAGATAATTAATTATATATTAGATAATTGTATTATTATTAATTTTTAAAAATTTATAAACATGAATAAATAATAATAATAATAATAATAATAATAAAACGTTACCAAAAGACTTCGAGGTGACTCGAATTGTTTTTCGGATTACGAGGCTCTGCCCCCATTTGGTTTGATGAAAATCTCTAAAAATTTTTATAAATCTCTATTAATTTTATATCACATCAATTTTTTTCTCTCACTGCACGTATTACGAACTCTCTCCAAATTACAATTTATCTCATTTTTTCTTATTCCAAACAACTCCAAAATTAGATACCAAAAATCTTGAGTCATCGGATGGGGCATCACGCAAATATTCAGGGGGTGTTTGGCAACCCAAAAATTAGTAAAAAAATACCAAAAGTTAGTTTTTGAGTGTTTGGCAAAATCACAACTTTTGCCACTTTTTTGATTTGCTACAGTAAAAAGTACCACTCCATCATTACATTTTTTTGATTTGCTATAGTAAAATATATACCAAACACCCAAAAGTTACAACTTTTTTGCTTTGCTACAGTAAAAAATTTACCAAACACCCAAAAGTTACTAAAAAAATATTAAAAATTCCACTTGATTCAACCAAACACACAAAAAAGTACAAAAAAAAACACCAAAAAACTACCAAAACTTAACTTTTTTTTTTAACTTCCAAACGCCCTCTCAATCGTTAAAAAGTATAAGAAGAAGGGGTGAATTTGGAATCCAAGTTCAACGCACCCATGTCATTGTTTTTGAGCGAGGTAACCCATCTCTTCAACATTTCGTAGTAGCAGTTTATTGTCAAATCACAGTCGGCATTTGTACAACTAGAAATATCAAAAGATTCGGAAAAGTATTTTTTTTATCAAATATAATGAATTATTTTTGATCCGAATTTTTTTAACTTCAGGATGAAACACAATTTTAAATGAGGTACGAATTGAATTCGATTTTGACCCATAAAAGTCACGAACCGAAACTAATTGTAAAGCTAAAAAGTTGAAAAGTTAGTTTAGCTGAAAAGTTAGAAACTTAAAAATTAGCTTACTTCCCAATTTATGGGTCATTTGATTTATTTTTTTATTTTTTATTTTTTATTTTTTGTTTTGAGTTTATTTTTTATTTTATACATTTGAAAATAAAGAAAACAGCTCAAAATTCATTTGGTTACTTGTGTTTTTAAATTTTATTTTCGAAAACTGAAAATGAGTTTACACATGAAATGAAAAATGATAAAAAGTCATTTTAACAGTTTTTAACAAAAAATAAAAAAAATCTTAAAACATAAAAACTAGAGTATTTTTTGTTTCTTCATTTTGAGATTTTTAACATGTAAAACAAAAATAAAAAATAAGAAATAAAAAAGTAAACCAAACGCCACCTTAGGCTTTAGAATCAGATGGGGCAAGGAATCAACCATATTTATTAAGCCAATTACTTGTTGCCGTCCAATGGCAGAAATAAAAAATATAGTAGGTGGGGGTAAGCTAAAAAAAACACATAAGACTTTAATTTTAAAAAGTGATTAAAATATTAAAAAATTTAACTTTAAATTCATATATATATATATATATATATATATACACACACTTATATTAAGCAATAATAATCTTGTCAAAACTCAATAATTAGAAATAATCTCATCAAAACTCAATAATCTAAATATATATACAGATATATACTTGTATTGAGCAGCAATGCGGTTTAAAATAGAATGGTACAAATAATTTAGTTTAATGCTAATTTATTCAATGTAATCAATTAAAAGGTGTATCTTACATCAAAATAATATAAGAAATCTTTGAAAAAAATAAAGAGAGAAGAGAGAGATGATGAAAGAAGGTAGAGAGCTTTGTCAAAAAAATAATTTGACTTTTAATTTTTTAAAAACAAAGTAGGGCAATGGGGTCAAAAAAATTAAAAAATAATACCAAAAAATATATATAATTAACTTTTTCACAAAAAAAAAAAAAAAAAGTAGGAACAGTTAACCATAGCCACCTCCGCCTCTGCTGCCCGCATTGGTTTTCTGAGTCGTGGGTAATGTTCATTTGCTTGCAATGGATTCAACCACCCACCACGATGATGCCCGATTCGGATTAAATAATAATAAAAAAAAATGATAACCAATCTATTTTTATTCGCTTTCGGTCCAAACAAAAATATATGAAATAATTATATAAATATTATTCTTGTACAAATACACTTTTCTTGGACCCACGATATTTCAACAATTTTTCTCGGACTAGGAGAAAGTGCAAAATCACGGGTCAAAATCAATACTTTCGAAACGGTCCTTCCATTTGAACACTCACAAATCAAAATCAAATGAGGTGGACCATGCGCAAAGCCACTGGGGTTGGGATCGAGGCCGAGGGTCCATACTCCACGCAGTGAAAAATACTTTGTAGAACCCGGGTGTGTTATTAAAGCCTCCGCTAGCTAACGTTTTTATTTTCTACTTTTTTTATTTATTTATATTTTTTAAATTTTATAAATTAACAACAAAAATTTATCTGTTAAAATAGTTTATATTTTTTTGTTTTCAAAAAAATGAAAACCTAAATGGAAAAACTTAAACAAAAAAAATTTTTTTTACTCTGTATTTTTTTATGGCAAATATTTTATCAATTTTAACACTTTGTCTATTTTTATTGAATCATATAAAATTATTTATATTATTCAAATATTTTATTAAATTAAAATTATTTTTAGTAAATAAATATTAATTTAATTATCTAAATTAATATGTATTATATTTTATTAATTTATTTTTAATAAATAATAAATTAATCTAATTTAAACCAATTAATTTACTCAATGTGAAATATATTTTAATAAATAATAAAACAAATTTAATAATTAATTAATATGAAATATTTTATATTAATTAAATTATTTTTTATTAAATTATTTTTAATAAATAATAAAATTAAATTAATTAATTTAATCTAATTACTAAATTTAATTAATGAATTTAGTTGACATGAAACTAATTTTATTATTTATTAAATAATTTAAATTAATTATTAAATTTAATAAGTAATAATTTAATTTAATAATTAATTTAAATTAATTAATTTAATTATATTTTATTAAATATCATAATTAAATTATTTAAATTATCACAAAATATATATTATTAAATTATTTAAATAAGTAATATTATTAAATTATAATTTAATATAATATTATATTTATTGAATTATATGACTTTTAATAGTTAAATCAAATTAACTTAATTTGAAATATATTTTATTAAATTCAATTAATTTTTAAAAAATAATTTTATTAAAATAAAAATTTAGTAATTATAAACAAAATTATATTTTTAAACGTAGTTTTAATTTTTATTTAAAAAAAACAACAACAACAAAAAATAAAAAATATAAATATATAAATACAAATAAAAAAACAACAATATTGTCAAACAGCACTTTAAGCATTATCTTTGTCAATATCCTTGAAAAAAATTGCTACTATCTTTGTCTACCTTTCTTGAGAGAATTGTAGGTGAAATTAAGTGCATTTATCAATTTTTCATACATATAATTGGCTACATACCCAAAATATATTTAAATCTAATATCTTTGAAACGTTTTGGGCAATTTCATAGGGCTTTAACGGGGATAATTGCCTTGAATTTTTCTTCTTCTTCTTCTTAAAATAAGAACATCATGTAACAATTATGGGGAGAGAGACAATTATTTGGATGACTTAAATTTTTTAAAACCATTGTCATAGGGATTGTTTTTTCTACTTAAGCTTGCCTATTTATCTCTCCAGCTCTTAAGTTATCATTTATTCTATCTAATGATTTTTGAAAGAATTTTAATACCCTCTACTCATTTATATTCTTAGAGTACCCGTAATTTATTATTTATAACATATTTGTTAATTATTTGATTAATTTAAAATATTATTTTTTCATTTAAATTTATTTAAAAAAAAGTAAGCTTGTCAAAAAAAAATCGAGATTGCGTTTGATTTGTTAAAAATTTTTTTAAAATCTCTAAAAATTTTTAAAAATTATTTATTTTTATCTCATTATACAAATTACAAACACATAACTTATCTCATTTTTTTACTTCACTTTTTACCGCTATACACACATCCTTACGGCACTTGAATTCTCACTTTTTACCGCTCTACACACATCGTTACGGCTAGGGATGGGCATGGAGCGGGTAGGGGACGGGTACACATATCTCCATACCCGATCCTCAAACTAAAATCGATCCCCATACCCTACCCGATCCCCACTGGGGATTTATTTTTACCACCCATCCCCGACCCAAATGGGGAATGGGGATCCCCATGGGGAAACAGGTACCTAAATTGAAAAAAATATAAAAATACAAAAATTTTAAAATATGACTTATAAAAAAATAGAATAGAATCCTAATGCATATTTAAAAAATCAAAAAATATCATATATACATATTTAGAAAGCACTTATTAGGTTTCTATTTTCCTACCATATTAATAGGTTCCATGGTTCAAGATAGGAAAAGTAAATAAAGAAACATTTACAATTGGTCTATCTCAATCTATAGTTTCTTTGTAAATTTGAAAACAAAGTAATTTAATAGGAAACTGATAGATAAAGAAACTCAAAATCTTAATTCCCTACCTTACTGAGAAATCTGTAGTAACAAATATACAAAAAAAATTAAATATATATATACACGAGAATATTGGGAGGGTCGGGGAACAGTAGGGTAGGGTACGAGATGGGGACAGACTCATACCCGTACCCTACCTGATCCCCAAATTTTTTTAAAAAATACCCCTATATCCTACTTGATCCCTAAAAATTCCCAAATTCTCTATCCGTTTGGGGCGAGGATCAGGTAGGGTACGAACGGGTCGGCCAAAGTGGCCATCCTAATTACGGCACTTGAATTCACCAACTGAAATTGACAGTTTTTTGATATGCGATCAAACATGTTGACTTCCGATTTGACTAGGACAGGGCTCATGCTCCACCCCAACGAAAAGGAGGGGCTGACAGAATCTGTCAGCTCAGCATTGTTGAGATCGGAGACTGCTCAAATTAGATGGATTTATAATTTTTTAATTAAAAAAATAATACATTTAAACTGTTAAATTTTATTTTAATGACTTCCGATGACAAGTTGCTTAACTGACAGAGCAACTTAATTTAGCTCTCCGGATCCACGTCAACGGTCGGACTGCAGCTTTGAGCCAATTATTTTTGAAACTTAACGCGGAGCCCCATACCATACCGCAGCAAAGCAAAAGGAAATTAGGAAAAGCAAAAGTACCCGGAAAGTGATATGTTGAATGATGGCTAGCTGCGTTGCCAGCATCAAGTAAAGTAGAGATTTCATCAGTTTTGGGCTTGGACTTTCATGGATATTGAAATCTCATGTCCAATGACAAAATGAAACTCCCTCCAACGACCCCCAAATTTGCTTCACTGTAAGTTCGTGAATGCATACTTTCCAAGCATAGCGAGAAGTACAATAGCAAATGCATACAAGTTGGCATTGCGATCTTCAATTTTGAAGTGGTTGATGACTGGCGACGACCCGAATCACTGGTGACTTGCTAGAGCTTGATTCATGACTTTAAATAAGCTGAATTTGAGTTACAGATTCGGCTCAAATATATAATATATATTATATAATTTTAGACTAAAATATCAGCATATCACACAACCACTATGAACCGAATGAGCATCTAGACCTTACTTGATGGCGGAGCCATCTCGAGCTTGGAGGGTATTGAGATCGAGGTAACATTTTTTGGGATCAAGAAGGTCTTCAGCTTGACCCAAGTAGGAAAACTCCATTGGCTGTGTTAGTTTTGCAGTAGATAAAGTTGGTATGAGGACTGTATATACCTGGGCCCTCTAAATCCCTCGTTTGGCTGCAATTTTTGGAATGGAATATATAAGGAGTGTTTGATTGGCAAAAATTTAGTAAAAAAGTACAATAAATGTATAAAGATTTGATGTAAATATGATATGTAGTAAAATTTGATTGAAAGAAAATACAAAAAATTGATAAAAGTTAGTAGATTTTAATTAATTTTGACCAATCAAACACCCACATAATTCGATTCGGACGCCACATCCCCCGGGGGGGAATCCGATTTGACATCCCTGGGGGGCGAGCATCTTCAACATATCTCTCTATCTCTGTTCTCTCTCCTCCGTCTCTCTATATATATATATATCCAATTTGGCAAATATATGCAACAATGAGAACCATGGGCAAGTAATGTAATGGCACGCATCTGCATTAATTCATCTTAACGGGGCTCCATTCAATTCGTGTAAAAATTCAATTCTCAGAAGTTTTATTCCAACAAGTAATCCTGACTTCGTTGAGCAATGACTCCTGAGGTTCCAGGCCAGCTGACTTCATTGCATAAAGAACCTTGATGGCCTCAACACAAAATCCGTGCTGGACGTAACCTGTAAGCATGGCATTCCAACACGGAGCGGTTCTTTCTTCATCTCCAATCATCTCGAACACCCTCTCTGCGCACTGCAGCAACCCACATTTGGCATACATGTCAACTAACCCACACCGCACAAAATCGTTCGATTCCAGTCCTAGCTTGATCAAATATGCATGCACCTGCTGACCACACTGACCATCATCCTTCATCCTCCCACATGCCCTTAGAACACTAGAGAATGTAAAGCCATTCGTCTTCACTCCTTCCCTTCCCATCTCCTTAAACAAATTGAGGGCTTCAACATAACGCTCTTCCCTACAGTTAACAACGAGTTTAGCCGTCCAAACCACAGTGTTTCGATACCCCATATGATCAAAGACAAAGTCCACACCATCAACACATCCTAATTTCCCGTATAAGTTGATTAAGGAGCTATTTACATACAAGTCCTCGTCATAACCAACCTTTAGTAACCAGCCATGGATTTGCATCCCGAGTCCCAAGTTCATTGTCTGTACACAAGCCTTCAAAATGCACACGATGATCCAAGAAACAGGGAATTCAAGCACGTTATCACTATTGAGGTCAGGTTGGTGACTGCATTGCATTTCTATGAACAAATTTATTGCTTCTTCGTAGTCGTCGCTGTCCATGTAACCAGCAACCATCGCTGCCCACGAATTACAATCCCTAACACCCATTTCGTCAAACACCCGGCGGCCATTCTCAAGCAGCCCGCATGAAACGTACGCCAACAGGACGCGGTTAAGTAACGACAACCCAGTGCGGAGGCCGCTCCTTTCGATGTGGGCATGCAGCCCAACAGCTCCGGCGGCGTCCCGGGTGTCGATGCACTCTTTGAGGAGACAGGTGTACATGTCTAGCGGCACGGGAAGGCCAAGGCCATCCATCAGGCGCAAGAGGTCCAAAACGGTGGCGGTGCTTTTCCTCTTGTGGAGTGGCGGCTTGTTATTAGGCGGTGCCGTTTTTGTGGGACGCCGGAGAGGCAACTCAGGCAAGTGAATGTGTTGAAGTTGAAGTGGGGACTTGGGACCGGAATGGTTGCTAGTCGCGCCAAGGACGGGGCTGTACCAATGGCGGTGTCTTCTTTGATAATTGTTTGAAGAAGAAGAAGAAGAAGAATAAGAAGAGAGATTCGTTAATTGGGGTGGGTAGACAGAGGAGAGTTCCATTAAGTTTTGGGAGATCGGTTTTTCTTCTAATCAGCTGACCATTTCCCCCTGTCGAGAGGACCAGAGTCAAGGTCCCGAACAAATAGAATAGGTCGAGGGTAATAGAGAAATTATTCCATCCAACTATTGTCAATCAGAAATATTAACAAAACTAATTTAGGAAATTTGTAATTTTATCATTTTATAATTATAAAAATTATTATTAATAATGTACTATTTTGATCGAAAATCAATTTTTATGAGACAATCTTTCAACTTGCTTCCTCAGAAAAATGGCTCACTTGGCGCGATCAACCCCTGTATTTATTTATGTCAAGTATTTCAAAATTAAATTAATATGTTAAATAGTTAATTTATTTTAAAAATATATTAAATTATCTATTTTTTTTTCTTATAATTCTAGATTATTTCGTGCATGTTTCAAATATTTACATCCCCATTCACAAGCCCAAAGACCAAAAAAGTAAAATGTAATTACCGTTTTCTTTCTTCAAATAAGGTCGTCTTTATATACGAGTTATTGCAAGAGCCTGCCTTGGGCCTAATGGGTTCTTGTCGAGATCTAGGCCTCTTCGGCCTCTATCTGATTGGATGTTATCCGTAACCGATGACAAAAAATTATAAAATATTATGATATTCATTAAAACGTTTATTTTATATACAAAAAGAAAACATACCTTTTTTTTTCTTTATTTTGACCATCATATTCGAATCTTATGGCCAACATTTTTTATAATAACTCCATTAGGGTAATTGACATAAAATATTAAAAATATCACTTTTTAATATTCAATTTTCATTATATCTTTATTAATAAATTTAATTTTATTATAATTACCATGCACATATTTTGTTGTAGTCTTACTTACTTTAAAACATTGGACTGCAAAGTGTGTTTCCAAAATTGGACTATAAAGTGTGTCTCCAAAATTGTAACTTTTGATTAGTCATATACTTGGTTTCATTTCTTTGGTAGCGTTTGGAAAAGTTAAAAAAAAAAAAAGATAAATTGAGATAAAACGTGATTTTGGATTAATTTTAGTGTCTTTTTTGGATATAAATAGTAGCAAACCATGAGAATGGTTGTCCCAAAACCGTTCTCACGAATTTAAAAAATCAACACTCTATATACGCACAACGCCAAAACTGTGAGAACAGTTTTTTAAATCTATTCCCACAGATTTAGAAAAATTCGTATAAAATAGTGACAATAGTATTCGTTTGAAAGTTTTCAACTCAAAGAATATGATTGTCAAAAAAATTTACGCATTCGATTAATCTCTTTCTGGATTTTTTTTTTAGCAAAATATTGAAATTTCTTTAAATTAGTAAAGGCGGGAATGTGTAAATGTATAATAGAAAATTTGAGTGATTTATAAAGGTTGTTGAAGATTTATTTTGTTTTATTTAGTTTGTTAGAACTCCAAATGCATTTATGTAACATCGTAAATTTTTATTATTTTTAAATGTATTATTATTTAATTTTAATTTGATATTTAGAAATTCTAACTGTGTTAATTTGATATTATTTTAAAATTTAATTAATTTTAATTTAAATTTATTAGTGGGTTAATTAAGTTAATAATTAATTAATTAGATTAAGTTAGTAAATCGATGCTAATTACATTGAGATCACGTGGCTAGTTAGTACATGTATATTATTGTACTTATGAGAGTGTAGGTGGGAGGCCTCTGAGAAGCCACATGGACAGTTAAAATAAAATATAATAATAATAATAATAATAGTAGTAGTAGTAGTAGTAGTAGTAGCTGTAGTAATAGTACGAAAGGAATTATTGAGACGATGAGGCTTTAAACTGCAGAATGCATGTACATATGGTTAGGGGTGGAAACGAGTCGAACCGAGCCGAGCTTTAACATGCTCGAGCTCGGCTCGAGGTTTTTATACTGAGCTCGAGCTCGATTCGAGCTTTTATATAGGGTCGAGCTCGGCTCGATAAAGAAGAAGTTAGGCTCGATTAGGCTCGCGAATAATTCAATTATACCAAAACGACGTCGTTTTGATTTAAAATATAATATATTATTAAAAATATAATAAAAATATTATTAAAAATATAAAAATATTATTAAAAAATATATATTATTCTAATCGAACCTGCTCGTGAGCTTTCAAGCCGAGCTTCGTTAGGTTCGAGCTCGAATTCAAAACGAGTAAAAAATCGAGCTCGGTTCGAGCTCGTTTAACTCACGAATCGAGCTCAAGCCGAGCTTTTTTCGAGCCGAGCTCGAGTAGCTCGCGAACAGCTCGGTTCGTTTCCACCCCTACATATGGTATGCCTATTATATGAGGAAAAAAAAAAAGTAGGGAAGGGAAGAAAAAAAAAATAATGAGAAAGAAAGAGAAGCGAGGGAGAAAATTTAAGGGATTTTGGCCGAATTATTGAGATAAGTTATTTTATTTTATTAATTTATAATTAAATAAATTAAATATACTAAGAGTATAATGATTCTATTTTATTTATTAAATTTATATTATTAATTAATTTGATTTATTTTTTAACTATTCAATGTCTAATTTGTATAATTTATTTGGATTAAAATTAAGATTCGAAAACAATCAGCAGCAATTACCCCAATAATTTAATTTTTTCACAATATTTGCTGTTTAGGTGGATGTATTAGATTTAAAGGTAAATTATATTATATATGAATTGATAGATTTTATTTATTTATTTTGGTTATTGATTATTTGTGTTGATAAATAATGCTGATTATTTGAGAATTTTTGAGTATTAATGTTGAATAGTGATTATTTGTGGAAGGTTAAATTTAAGAAGTAATATTTTTATTTGAGAAAAAAATATTATTGCATATCAGTGTGAATATGTGCATTGCACTTGCATGGCTAGAAAAGAGAAAAAATGTGAGTTCAGGTGAGGCAAGAAAGAGAAAAAAATGTGAGGCCAAATAGGGTCAAAGAAAAAAAAATATGATAAAGCCAAATGAGGTTAATGGGATATACTTAATTAAAGCCATTGTCTACAATTGAGCGCTCAACTCATATGTCAGATGAGGCCAAACATGTGTTGCACTATTATTTATATCATTTTTAATGTAAATGTGTCATGAGACGGCCAGTTGGGGTTGATAATGATGGTCGTTAAATGAAAAGTAACGATGAACTATGTGTGAAGATATTTTTATCATTGTCAATTATAATATATTTAAATTAATTATTATTATTATGGGACAGTTGTCTATATAGTTACTATCAATTATCTTTGGTGTATATTTATTATCTTTTATTTTAACTATGATACATCCATTGAGTATGTAACACTCACACCTAAACTTACATATTTTAAGTTAAGTTTAGAAACGACTACATGTGCCTAGAGGAGAACTTGAGTTGTCTATTTTTCCTATTTTAATCCTATGTTAGTGTTTGGAGTTTTTGTAATTAAATCTGGGGTGTCAACAGTATTAGATTGATGTTTTGTTTAATGAATTTTAAAAGTTATAAGTTTATATATATTAAAGTACCCGTGAGATTTTTCTGTTTATCTTAGCAGCAGTTTAATATAATCTTGAAATGTTAAGTTTTCTTTTTAATGTATATAAGTTGATTTAGAGGTGTCATCTTTATTTATAGGAATTAAATGCATATTCTAAAATAGGAGTGTGACACTTTACATTATATTTTTTTGAATATTTTATATATTTGTAGTGTTTAGAGTTTTGAAAATATTTTAAAAAAATAAAAATTAGTGTTAAAGTGATGTAAAAGTAACATATGACAAAATTTTAATTGGAGAAAATTAAAAATTTTTAGAATTTTTTAGAAAAATTTTTAGCTCCAAACAAAATTATGATATAATTATATATATATATATATATATATCTCTGTTGTACCAATATCCATATTCATTTATCTTTATCTATATTTTATTTATACCTATATAAATACGAAAAAAAAAAGGATATACATACCTTATCCATAACTATTGGAATTTTTTTTTATTTCTATCAGCATTAGATTTTCATGATAAACAAGTTATATTTGTATTATATTAAATTTTATTCTTATTGTTTTGAAGGTGCATATGTAATATATTATATATATTATGTTTAAAAATTTAGCTAGTACTCATATCTATATGGATACAATCTGTACATTCGCCAACTAAATTTGCAGATAGGATCTATTTATGGCAGGGGTAGTAAGCACAAACTAGTTAGGGCAAATTACACTTACACTCCTTTAATTATAACTCAATATCACTCAACCCCGCGTTCAAAAATTGTAACACTTAACACCCTTTAAACTATAAAAAAGATTGATAAGGTTAACACTGCTAGTCAAGATAATGAAAAGACATTTTTAGCCTCACTTAATTAGCAAAAAATCTAGATATTTCTTGGTAGTGTATAAATTTTTAATTTTCAACTGACATTTAGATACAAAACATTTTAATTTTTTAACATATAAGGTGAGATTAGTAAAATTATTTTTGTAATTCTAAACCTAATTAGAGTGGATCAAACAATTTTATCTACCCTCACTCCAGTTTCAAATCTTTTGAGGTTTTAATTTTTGACCATACTCTCATTTAATTAGGGTAAGATTGTAGCTTTACCTGTCCCATTGTCATTCTTAAAGTGAGATGAGCTCCTAACAAGATACCTGTCATAGAGCATTGCATGGGTAAAAGAAGAGAATTACTGAGTAAAGAAGAAATTGGGAAGGACCTTAACCTATTGCTATCCCTATTTCGAACTTAAAAATACTCTATACTCTCCTATGTCCATTTCTATTTACTCTATTATTTTTTAAGTTCAAAATTCATGAATTTTTTATTAATTTTTATTTTATATTGTATTTTTGAATTTTAAATTTATTGAGAAAATTTTAAAATAAAGATAAACTAAAAAAATTTAAATTTAATTCTTGTTTTGTTAAATTATAAAGATGAAAAAAAAATTAATCATTATTTTACAACAATTATTTTATTTTATTATTTTATAAAAAAATGAACATGTATAGATAATTTTACAAATTCCATTATATTCTTTTTTTTGGTAAATTACATGTACCTCATTTGAACATTTAACTAAGTTTAGGTAAGCTAAATATCATTGAAACATTACAATGACACCCCTAGATTTCTTTGATTTTCTGCTAATTAAGTGAGGTTAAAAATATTTTTTTATCATCTTAACTGATGGTATTAACCTTGTCAATCTTTTTCATCGTTGAGGGATTGTAAGTGTTACATTTTTTAGATGAGGAGGGTTAAGTGATACTAAGTTGTAATTAAAGAATGTAAGTGTAATTTGCCTTATGAATTAAGTATGAATAAAATTGTCATCCCTAATTGCACCGTTAGAATAGTTGCTCCCATGTCATTGGAGCAGGCTGCGCATGTTATCTTCTAAAATGTTTAAAAAAACAAATTTGAGTTGATTTTTATTTTTTTAAACCAATAATAAAGCTTATGATTCGTTTGGCACAACGAAAAATAATAAAAAATAACGAAAAATGTAATTTGGGAAACTTTTTGATGTTAAGCGCGCAGCTACTAAACTACATTTTTCAGAGATGAATAGTGAAATTTTTTGACTTTTGCGTCAACTTTTTAGAAAGAAACCGTCCGAACAATTTTTTTGATTCTATCAAAATGGGTTTATGTCAGAATTTATTAAAAGTGGTTAAAAAAATTTTTAGAATTTGTAGAAAAGTTATTGTGATTCGTGAAATATTATTAGAGTTTGTAAAAATTTGTTGAGATTTGTAGATATATATAAATTTATAAAAATTTCATGAAATATGAGAAGTGCAAAATATGCTAGAGAAATTTAAAAGTGAATTTTAGAATTTTTTAGAATTTTTCAAATATTTTCAATATTTGATATATGGAGATCTTGCACCACCTATAATGGCTAAGCTTCCCGCTCGACTCGTACCCTATCGGAGCATCTAAGTAAGGACGTTCCCGATCAGGTTTCAGTCACCCGATCGACTCTCAACCAAGTATTTCAATTGAGTTATTCTCGCTAAAGTAACTTATGTCACGGGTCACATGTACAGCCCTCTCTTAACAGTTCCAATATATACGCTTATAAAAACGCTGCTATAAACCGTATTCTATATAATGTGTTGGTTAACAAATCAAAGAATTAACATTGAGATCTACAATATATGTGGCAACATTCCATTAGAGAATAAGAAAGTACGATTACATGCAGTTTAGGCATGCTATTCCACATGATGTTTCTTATATATATACGACTACTTTACAAGAATATAAGTATAACTCACTTAACTTACTAAAATCTTACCAAACTGTTTTCTTAACTCTCTTACTAACTCAAATATCGAAGATTTTTTGACAAAAATTACATTGGTGTTCTAAACAGTTTTCCGGGTTTAAATTGGACTTTCAAGAATATACAAGTTTATTAATTTATCAATATTTTTTAAAATTTTTTGTTACACTAAATGAAACCTGAATTATAAGCCTTTATTTTTATTTTTTTATTTCTTTAGATATTGAAAAAGGTTGACTGTTAAACAGGTCAGTATGGAGTACAGGCATGCTATGTACGTAAAACACCATGTTTTCTTTTAATTTTCCCGCTAGCGGATGAGAATTGAGATGTAAAATATCTCTTTTTCCTGTCACAATCATGTCTTCTCACTTCATTCAATGATATTTTTGGGTTAATAGAAAAGGGAAAATAAATTATTTGCAAATAAATGTTACGACGAACAGTCCACAAAATATAGGGGGTGAAAAATAAAACTATAAAAATTGTATTTTTATAATTTATATAATAAATAAAAATTTTAAATTTAATAAAAATTTACTTTTTATAAAACTCCAAACATAGCGATATACAGCGGAAGCGGGATTCTTTTTCCCCGGCTTTTTCCTGTTATCTCCCTCTGCTTCCCGACTCCTTTTGGAGCTCTGGGCTTGTCGCTAGCTGTGCAGCTCATAACTATAAATGCCAATGCACCTTATAAATTTTAAGGTTGGATTTGGATTGTACCAAGAATTGGGGCCCTGGCCTGGGGTGCTTATTAGAAGAATAAACGAAGGCTGTCCACTGCGAAGTCAATGATCACCACTTTGCCACGTTACTAATAATTATCATATTAAATTATTAGTTATTATCTTACTTAAAAAAATTAAATTATGAAATTATTATTTTATAGACTACTTATACGAGATCCATGACTCTGTAGGGCCGTCGGTGCGGTGTGAGGGGTTGAGAGATCGAGGAGAGAGTGGCTGTGATTCTTGTAAATTTGATTCGTTATGAGGGTATTGGTGTCACCACAAGAGTGACAACGGGGTCCGCAAATATTTGTCCAAGTTCATTATACACCTATCCAAGTCAGAGAGCTGAGCTGTACCAGTTCATTATTAAAAGGCACTCATCTTTCAGATTTACTCACGTTACGGGGATATTTGGTTAATTAAAAATTACAATAAAAATATAAAAATAATATTTAACGAAATTTAATTTAAAAAATATTCAAAATTAATCAAAATTAATAAATTTTAATTAATTTTAACTAACCAAATACGTTTATAAATACGTTGAGTGCCTCGCCTTGTTTTGTATATCAATGGGAGCTCCTTTCTAGGATAAGTATGAATAGATTACGCAACAAAACTGTACGATGAACTCGAGCCACAAAATGGGTGGTAGTCATCTCCAAAAATTATTTTTCTATGTCCCAATTCTTCTTATGATGTATTTAGAGTGATAAAAAATGAGATAAAATAAAATAAAATATGATTTAAAAAAATTTTTTATATTTGATGCACACATCTTAAATTACATTTTTTTAGAAATGAACAGTAAAATTTTCGTTCCAATGGATTGAATTTCCGTTTAAACAGATTTAAAATTTTGTATCAGTTATTGGTTCTTTGTGCTACAATTTGTTGAAATGGTTCTTACAATCTGTTTGGATAAAAGTTGGCTGTGCGAATTCGTCGGAACGGTTTCTACAATCTGTCGGAACGGTTTCTACGACCCAAAAAAAATTGTCAAAGTGAGTGTCATTCGATAGTTTGAGAGTTAATGGTGAGAATGATAGAAAAAATTTTACTATTTAATTAACCAAATTTTAATTATCAACTTTTTTTTAAAAGGTCTTGAATTTTTTTGGTGCTTCGAGAAGGTCAAAATATCTAAAACGTTACAAAAATTTTCAGAAATTTTCACTAAATTTTTGTCACACCGAGCATGCCCTTAATTATGAAAAAATATATGGGTGAAGGTAGAATCAAGCCAAACTGAAAATGATTGAAGCTCAGTTTTACTAAAAAAAAAAAAACATAATCTCAAAACTAAACAAACTTTCAAAATTATAAAATTATCTTTTAATTTATAAAACTATCATTTTAGAATAATTCATTTTTAATTAAAAATTTTATTTTTATTATATAATGCTCACAAAACGTGGCGGTGATAATTATAGAAGAATATACTAATTAATTTATAGCAAATTTAGAACTCTCATTAGCACAGCAAAAAAAGATTTTTAAAATGTGTTGATGGTGAGGTTGCACGTCAACTTCACTCACATGATGTCCGCGATGGTTGTTTTATTCACCTTGTCGATGACTTTACTTTAATTAGGTCCGGTGTTAGGTAGGATGTGTGTGTGCATATAAACATAATTTCGGAGCGCGCTCGAAGTTGTATAAAATTATATTAAATTATAAAAAATTAATATTTTATGTACTGAATAAAGAATTTAAATTTTATTATCTCATAATTTATGTTTATAAATATTTATAAAATTTTGTATTATTTTGTGGACTCCAAACAACTCCTAACTTTGTATTTTTTTTTAATTGGGTGAATTTGTCGGTGGGTTCATTCTCCCTAATAGTCAGACATGCTAGTTTGCAAACAGCCGGCTAATTAGTAGTTGTCACCGATTCATATTTATTTCCTTGACGAAATGTAAAATACCATTAGTTTGGAAAAGTTCAAATTTTGATTAGAAATAAATTAAAAATTTTTTGAATTTTTTTAAAATTTTTTAAAAAACTTGTAATAAAAAATCCCTTTATTAAGTTTTTTTCATTTATAAAGTGACTAGCTCGTAAGAGATCTAAATAATTCTATCTTCTTTTTTTTATATATAAACAAAATATTCTGGTTATAATACCTTAAAAATTTATTTTCAATATATTAAATTAATTCAAAATTTGTTAAAAATTACAAAAATTCACTTTACTAGGTTTTTTTTTTCTTTTAAAATATTTGATTGACTCACAAGATTCTAAATGATTCATCTATCTTCTTTTCTTCTTTCTAGCTTCAAATATTTATTTTTACAAAATTGAATCAATTGAAAATTTATTAAAAAAAATTTCTAGTGAAATTTAAGTATATATATGTATATGTATATATTAATGTTTTTTTTTAGTTTGGATTTTATAAATTCTTGGATTCTCTAAATCTGTCCAAGCTTAGTAAATTATTTGAATTTTAATACTTTATATGGACATTATTTCTAGAATTATTTTATTTGAATTTGAATTTAAATTTTCATTTGAAATCCCCCAACCTTAACCAATTGAGAACAACTTCATTTTTCTTTTTCTAAATTATATCTAGTTAGTCTTAATTTCTTGATTCAAAATCATCGCCTGATTTTTCAATTAGTTCTTTACAAAATTGATGGTCGAATCGTATAACTTAACTTAAAAAATTTATTAACATGTTTTTTGAATTTTTAAATGAAATAGAATTATTACAAATTGAATTATAAGGATGTATTTGGGCATTTGTTTTTTTCACTTGTTTCCATTTCTTTTTTTTTTCTCCTGATAAAACTTACAACTGTTAAAAAAAAACTTATTCCTTTTCTCTTATGTTCTTTACATTTCAAACGTAGGTATCTAAAAGAATTCAAGATTTATACATGGTGTATTTAATATTAATTAGTATTTAATATTAATTAAGTGCTATAAATTATAGCTGAGAAAAGCGGAGGGTTCCTAAACCAATGATAGGTGTCTTTAGAGTTATATAAAAATGTATAAAATAAAATAAAATTATAAAAATAAATATCTCATAATTTATATAATAAATAAAAAATTTAAATTTTAATGTCTCATAATTTATATTTATAAAAATTTATAAAATTTTATTTTATTTTATCTACTACCAAACGGAGCCGACGATGACCCACCAAAAAGAAAGATTAAAAAAGGCCAGTGTACCGTATGTTCCAACAGGCATGAAGTCAAGACTCTCCTCCTGGTCCTCCTCCATCACCACTATTGATTAACAATAATTATTTTTATTAGTTGTCCAACTACCGGGGATTGGATTCTCTCTCTTTCATTGTTTTGACTCTCAACTCTCAAAATCAAACCCCCACCCCCTCCCCCCCCTCTCTTTCTCTCCGCACTCCTCTCTGTTTCTCTCCTTCTCTCCAATTTGAAGCTGAATCTGTAATTAAGCTGAAGCCTCAGGAAGACAAGAAGATAAGAAAGGAGTAAACAGCTGAGTACAGATAGGATTTTGAGAGATGGGTTCAACCAATCCGTTCAAAGAGCAACCTTACTCTTTCAGGAAGAAGCTCCTATCTTGGACTCTATATGCTCTCCTCCCCATTGCTCTTCTCCGCCTGTATTTCCACCCCATACCCCTCTCGCTCTCCCCAACCAATCAGCTTCCTCAGAATAGCCCCATTATCACCACCATCCCCTCCCCTTCAAAAGGTATATACATATATATATATATATATATATATATATATATATATATATATATATATGAATCATGAGGTACCCCCATGTGTGTGTATAATTTTATTTGAATATAACAAGTAATAGATCTTAAATGCTATTGTGTTCTTGCAGAAGAAGTGGAGAGGGCTAATCTTCAAACTGGAAAATGCGACTACACCGCTGGAAAATGGGTCCCAGACAAGTTGGGTCCCCTCTACAATGGCACAAGCTGTGGCACAATAAAGGATGGTCAGAACTGCATGAGCCACGGCAGGCCTGATCTGGGTTACCTCTACTGGAGGTGGAGGCCCAACCAATGCGACCTCCCCAGGTTTGATCCCTCAACTTTCCTCCAATTCCTAAGCAACAAGCACCTAGCCTTTGTGGGCGATTCCATGGCTAGGAACCAACTGGAGTCTCTCCTCTGCATGCTAGCTACCGTCTCAAGCCCCGACCTCGTTTACACCAACGACGACAACAAATTCCGTCGTTGGAACTTCCCGTCTCACAACGTCAATGTCTCGATTTACTGGTCACCGTTTCTCGTAAAGGGTATTGAGAAATCGGGAAGTGACAAGTATAACACTCTGTATTTGGACTCCGTGGATGAGCGGTGGGCGTCTGATATGGATCGGATGGATATGATTGTCTTATCGGTGGGGCATTGGTTTCTACATCCCGCCGTTTATTTCTACGGTGGTTCAGTGCTGGGTTGCCATTACTGCAAAGGCGAAAACTACACCGAGATTGGGTTTTTCGATGTGTTTGGGAAGGCGTTTAAGACTACCCTTAAGACCATAATTGAGAGGAGAGGCGGTAATAATGGGAATGGAATTGATGTAATTGTGACCACATTTTCGCCCCACCATTTTGAGGGGGAGTGGGACAAATTGGGTGCTTGTCCTAAAACCGAGCCGTACAGAGAGGAAGGGGAGAAGAAGCTTGAAGGGATGGACTCGGAGATGAGGGGAGTCCAGGTTGCAGAAGTGGAAGCTGCTAAGGTAAAGGCTAAGGAATTTGCAAAATTAATAAGGGTCGAGGCACTGGATGTCACGAAACTATCGTTGATGAGGCCAGATGGACACCCTGGACCTTATATGTATCCGAATCCATTTGCCAATGGAATTGCTAAGAGGGTGCAGAATGACTGTGTCCACTGGTGCTTGCCTGGCCCTGTGGACACATGGAATGAGATATTGCTAGATGTGATGAAGAGATGGGAGGGTCAAACTCAAACCCATAAGGCTTGACATGCCAGAATGCAGGGGTTTTGTTTTAAGTTAAATGGTGTTGAATTGAGGGGGGAAAAAAAGCCTAGAAAATAGAACCAAAATGAGTGGAATTTATAGAGTTGTAAGTAAAATAGATTTTTATGAATTTATTATTTTTGCTTACAAAGGTTCTATCACTATTTGATTACTTGGCATATTTGTTTGATTATATATAGTATTACTCTTTGTTTTAATTTTCATTTTTTTTAACCCTCTATTTGGGTCGTGATTATTGCCCTTGGAAAGAGCTGAAAGAAGAGGACATGAAAGTGATTGGGTGAGTTTTGTTTTTACCTTGGCTTCTCTTGTTGAGTAATGAAAGAGGAATGGCAGGAGGTAGGGAAAAGGAATTGGTGGAGGAGTGAATTTGATCCCGAGGCAAGCCTTAATTGCCAAAGATGTGAATATTTTCAAAGGAAATGGGTCTACATGATATGTGCAAATGATCTTAATGTGCTGTGTAGAGGACATTTAAGGCAGATTGGCAAATCTTTTGTTTCTTTTAAGAATCGAGAATGGGAAGCTAGGCTGCATTCACGGTGATGTGCTTGCCTTCAATTTTTGTTTGTTTATCTTGGTTATAGTTTTGTATATTCATTTTGGTGAGAGCTTATGAGCATCAGCTTCTCAAGCTTTGCCTTATTTTTGGTGAATTCAATTGCCTGAATTAAATTTACTGGTCAAGCATGTGTGCTGGGGGAAAATAAAGAGTAAGAAAGGGAAAAGAAATCAGATGTAGTAGTCAATAAGCTTAACAGCTTGCCATGGACATGAAATTTGAATAAACTTTGGTAGAAAAAGAACTCTCTCTCTCTCTCAATATTAATACAGGTAATCTTATTTTCATCTTTTGGGGCAATTGGGGTCCATTAGGAATCATTCAAGTTGTTGGGGATCCAAAGCAGCTTTAACCAGCTTACTCGGGAAGCAACACCGGGATAAAAATCAACATCAGGGTAGAAAGGAAAAATAAATGATTGATAAATGCACTACAAAGGGGAAGAGCTAAGCCTCACCTCTAATTTATAGTATTAGCTGTGATAATGTTTGCCATGTATTTGTCTATCTGATTTTGGCCAAGGATCAATGGCAAATGATAATGATCGCCTTGTCTCCCAACAGAACCCTTTGCACCATTACACTGTTTGCCTGGTGGAAGGTTAAATGAGTTATTCGGATAATTTAGCAGATCATATACATTCCCTTTGTATCATCTATATTAGTCTGCAGAACAATATGCTCACCAATTGTGGTTTGACATTATACTTATGTATTAAATGTAAAAATCACTAATATTTTTACAATTTCAAAAATTTACCTTTATATCGCATTTCAGATTAAAGCAAAAATATTAAAAAATTCATCTATGATTCTATTTGATTATTTTTTTTTTGAAAGATCGTGATTCTATTTGACATTCAATAGATATTTTATATTTTAACTTGAAAATTTAATATTGTTCACAATTTTACTGTTATTTTAAGTACAAGCGAGTAAAGATAGGTTTTTAAAATTTAATATATGTTAGTGATTTTGACTTTTAGGGTAGCAGGATAAATGAAATTAACCCTATAATTAAATAGAAAGATATTTATGTTTTTTTTCACATTAAAAATATTTAGGTTATGTTTGGAGCATGAATTTGTAAAGGGAGAAGAAAAGTGAAAAAAAAATGATAGAAATACAAAATAAAGTGAAAAAATAAATTTATTTTATTTTTTTATATTAAGATGAAAAAATAAGACTAAAAATAAATAAATACTTATTAACAAAATTTAGGTGGCATATAGTTTATTTTTCTGTTTTCTATTTTCTATTTTTGTTTTATGTATTAAAAATCTCAAAATAAAGAAACAAAAAATACTCTATTTTCATTATTTTCAAAATTTCTTTATTTTAGATTAAAAACGTTCAAAATGACTTTTTGTCATTTTTCATTTTATGTGGAA
The DNA here is from genome assembly GCA_019916065.1 of Vitellaria paradoxa. NCBI lineage: Eukaryota > Viridiplantae > Streptophyta > Magnoliopsida > Ericales > Sapotaceae > Vitellaria > Vitellaria paradoxa. The sequence continues at coordinate 17,443,460 of CM034233.1, read as the reverse complement.
GTTCATTTTCTATTTTTTAAAACAAATTTTAAAAACACAAGTGACCAAATGCGTTTAAAGCTTTTTCTTTGTTTTCAAAAGTGTAAAATAAAAAATAAGTTCAAAAGAGAAAATAGAAAACAAAAAATATAAAAACAAACTTAAAAGTACAAATTATAAATTTTCCGTTTACTTTTCCATTCCCTCCATAAAACATGTTACAAACATAACACTATGGTTGCATCTAAAAGTAAACTGTGGAAACAGTACTACTCATAGGTGAACGAAGCAAGAAGGTAAATGGACTTGCGGCAGTACCCGTACCACTAGGAGTCTAAGAGTATACATCTGCAGGGCAGAATACGTTTTATATATAAAAATCCTTTTAAGTTCTTCAGCGGCCCATTAGAATTTCCAGCTGCTTGCAAATGCAGTAGATTTATTTCGAAGCCAAATGTTAAAAGTCCATATTTGAAATCCAGTAAATGGCCATTAATTCCTTTCAATTCGTTTTTCTTTTTTTCCCTCTCTTATACATCAATATAATGGACTCAACGAAGCAATTATTAGTAACAAAGGCAATCCAACTATCCACAGTTTTCAATTCATCAGGTCAATTTGCACTCACCTTCAATAATTCTAAGCCTCTAAAATTAACACTGAATAAATTTTTGGTGGAACAAATTCAAGGCCAGACCAGCCATTTATCAAGTGGGTAAAACCTTAAAAATTCTTTGTTTATTTGAGACTCTCACTGCACTAGTCCAGACAAAAATGAATTAATCTTACAAAATTATTAGAAGGTGACATTTAACGATTGTGATGATTTTAAATATGATACACTGATCATGTCATGACCATGACAATGGGGTGTAAGAAGGATAGCATCACTATTTCTTTTTTAACCACAATATTACAGACCCAACCACATAAATCTCGGTATCATCTTCTGTTGCTCGGGACTAGCTTTTTCTCCCCAAACCAGTTACAAGACAGACCAAATTTTTTTTTTTTAATTTGTTACAGTTAACAGTGTGATCTCTACCAATGGTAAGTCAGGCACAAAGAAAAGAAGAGACAGGGTGCTTGCCTGCTTGGTTCGGTTCCGTTCTAATTTTGATCCGTTACAAATTCAGTTGCTCCGATAATTAGGCGATCAAATTACTCTCTCTGTCCCTCCCCATTCAATGGCCGCAATTGTGTCTTTCTCTTTGTCCTCAGAAGTCCAGTCTCACCATCACCGGCGCTTCTGCTCCACTGCGTCCTTTTAAACCTCAGCAAACACTGTTTCTGACCCCTAACCACGAAAACCCTCTTGTCTTCTTCCCCAAATCGGACCGTTACAATCTCACACTCTCCTTTTCTACTTCCGACACTTCTTCTTCTTCTTCTTCAACCGCGTCGTCCACTCTCCAAGACCCATTTCGCTAAGGCCACATTTTCTCACCGACGGAGTGATCGAGAAGCTTCAATTCCTAAATGATTTCAGTTATCACCAAAAAATGGAATCTGGGTCGATGTGGGTTCGGGTAATGAAGGCTGAGGAGACGGACATGGTCGTTGCCTTGTTGTCCGAATCATTAGCAGAGTCCATGGGGTTGCCTGTGGGCTTTGTGGCTGTGTTGAGTTTCTTGGTGAGGCAGTAGTTGATTGGGAGGTGACCTCTAATGCCTCACACTGCCACGCTAATTGGGTTCTATAGAGGGGATGAAGATGAAAATTCACAGTGGGCGGGGACTGTGGAGGTCTGTTTTGGCAGAGGGACGTTAATGCTTCTCCTCCTACGCCCACTCCTTCCAAGGATTCACCAGATATTTGTAATATGATCGTAAAGAAGCCTCTTCGGAGGTATGCTTCGCTTTTTCGAGCTCTGAAATTTACCTTCTTTCTTCAAAGGAAACCACTGCTGAGTCTTTCAGCACTGTGAGATAATTAGAATATACTTTTCATTTGGTCTATTTTCTTTTGCAATCAACTCATTGATAGTTTCATTTTAGCATAATTAGTCTAGTACACAAGTACTACACTGTTGAAAGAAATTCAAGCTGCATATTGCTCTCTGTCATTTTAATCAAACATAAAATATATGAAAATATTCAATTGATATCTGATTTGGTCTATATAAATCCAATTGCTTTCTTTAGTAACAGAATTCAGAACAAGCTGGGGTGATAAATTCTACACACTAACTTTTGGGGAGCGTTTAATAGAATTAAGTGTCTTGCGATGTTAGTGGCAGGAGTATTCCATAATTTAATAGTTCTTCCTTCGGCAACTTGTTCTCTATCTCTTATATACTTGCACACATTTATGTATGGTCTGAGCAAGTTGACTTATCTCTTTGGTTTTCTTCTCGGTTCAACAAATTTACGTGCATGTTGGTCATTGGTTTAGGGAAAATGCTATGCTCTCCACTTTTGGCTTTTCACACTTCAAAAAACACTATCCATTGTGAGAGGAGATGGGAGTGTAAGAAATAAGAAGTAGAGTACATTTAACATTGCCCTCGATTTATTTATGCTACTTAATGCATTGATCTAAAATGTCCTAAAATATGATATTTTGAGCACATGCATGGGTTTCATTGTTCTTTGGCGAATCAGGTGTCCGCCATAGCAGCAGAAGTAAGTTCCTTGTCAAATATCTTGCTTGCATGGTTTGAGGTCAATGCCTTGTGAAGTTGACAAATTTTCAAGAATCAGTATGATGTCGAAGTTGTGGTCAAGGTTGCATGTTTGATTTTATCTCCTTTAAATCACTCTTCCAATGGATCTGGAATTTCTCATTTGAAGTCAGGGTATTAACACATCAAAACTTAAGGTACTGAAAAATTAAGATTATGTAGCGAGAGAAACAAAACGCCTAAATTTATGTTGATACCCTCAGCTGTGTAATATCCCTGATATAGTTAACATTTTGTGTGGAATTTCTTCAACGCTCCCCAACCCTCTCTGTTGCTGTGTCAGGTCCATACTTGATTTTGATTAATTACTGGTAGCATTAAAATTGTATCCCAGTCAGATCATATACTTGATGATGTTGACCATGACTCATGCGTTTCACTTGTATTTATTTATGTTATGTTCTCAAGAACAGTAACTTTCTAATAACTCATTTGTTGCTAAAATAATTACTTGAAGATTTAATTCTACTTTCAACTTGCAAAGCCTAAAAATATATAAAATGCATGGAATAAGACCATAATTCTAAAATTTGGTCATAAAATTTTCAGGAGGGGCATTGGTTGACATCTTCTGAAGGCAAGTGAGGAACTAATGTCTCATATGAGTTCGGCAAGAGAAGTGTATTTGCACTGAAGGATGATTGATGCAGCTCCTTTCAACATGTATTCAAATGCAGGTTATACTATTTTTAAACTGATAGCATCTTGATTCTGTTCACATTACAAAGACACAAGCACTTGATGCACAAGGAACTTCAAGTCTTAGACAGCCCTACAGACTTCTCTTATTCCACTGAGGAACTTCGTTCATGGGCAGATATGCAAAACTCATAGCTAAGGTACAGAAAATCACTACTATTAAGTTTTGCCTATTTGAAAGAAACTTTCAATTACATCTGCAATCGTTGTTACCTTTTCTTCTTCCCCCCCTCTATATCTTCCGAAACACGTGTGGTTTACTTTTGCACATGATCCACTTTATATAATAAACATCATTTTTGTATATCTTTTGCCTTTCTCCATCCCTGAATTTTATTTAAAAATAAATTTAGATTGTTTCTTCAATCAATTTTTCTGCCTGCCAGAATGTGGCCTGAACTTGTTTCGTTGATTATTCAATTGGGTTAATTTTTGTCAATTGAATGGTCCAATATTTCCGTGTGCTTCATCATGTTTTTGGTTGAGACCTGTCATTTTGTTGGAAAATTATTTTGAAAGTTCTCATATTCCAGGGATGTTTCTTCAATTTCCTGGCATTAGGGACCTCTATTTTTTTCCATAGACATTACACGGAACCGGATTAATCCGCTTTCTGGACAATAGAGGAGGTATGTATCATGTGCTGTATATACCCAATTTAAACTTCTCTCTTTATATTTTTTGAAATTATTTAATTGTTCTTCTTTCCGATATCACAAAAATAATTAGGGAGTTCCGGAAAATATTAAGGAAGATAATGCTGCATTAAGGAGTATGTTCTTTCAGGAGCAAACTCTTCTTGTACACAAATACTTCTTCCTATTATGGGATCAATTATATTAATCATGTTTCACCATTCTACCCTTTCTAGAACTACAGCACAGATAAAATTTCCCAGAAGGTACTCCTTGCTTTCCATATTGTCTGTTTTCTTCCATCTACTTTTTATTTCTTATGGGAGAAACTTTTTATCATTGGGTTGATATAAGCAAGAAGGTCAATCAGCTCTCCTGTTGGTAACTGGTTAGATATTTCTGTTGGAGTCCTTGTGTATTTTCAAGGATGATTTTAAGAATCCATAGTCTTTCTTAGATAGTCAATTAGCAACCAAGCAAACATGTAGGTTACTTTTCTTCTTTTCCACCTCAAGTTGGCATAAGATCAAAACAATGGTTGTAATATTTATTCAGCAAGTCTTCAATGATACATCCATAATCATGTGGAAAGAATAGCCATCTCATGATGCACTTCAGAACTTGACAATTGTGCTAAAATTGCTTGCAGAAAAAAAAAAAAAATAATGGGGCTAAAATGGGAGCAAGATATACAAGGAAATACTCCCTCCGGAAGTTGAATTTATTTCTCAAATTTTTGTGGTTCTCTTATTATCTTAAATTGGTTCTATAAATTTCTTCAATCTGACAATCCATTAATTTTTTGGGCCCTTCAGAAATTGTAATAATCATTACCTTGATAAGCTTATAGGTCCACAAGCTTCCAAGTATGAAGAAGTACCCAGAAAAACTGTGAAAGTTTGTAAATCATATACAATTTTGATTTATAACAATTTCAATCTTCTAGGGTTCTACATCACTCTGAATCTATGAGAACATACCCAAGCCTTTTGAATTTGTATAGAAAATGAGCTGGAGTTCTTTTACACATTCTGCCATTGGTGGTCTCTCACTACTTTCAGTGCGGACACAGCGTGATGCTAGGTTTGCGAACATAACTATAGACTCAATTGTGTAGGAACCCCTGCTCATCTCTGGATCTATCACCTTACGCAACTTCTTCTTGTCATTCAATATATGCCTCACCTGAGACATTACAGAAGCACTTGTTAATATTTCATGATAATAATTAGTTCTCTTTCTAATGTTATTATTAGACAGCCAGAATTTTGTAGGATATTTGGAAATTATACGTACCTGGAGCACAAGGTTTTGATCATTGGGTCCTTGGTTCAGGTCAACAGCTCTCCTTCCCGTCAAGAGTTCAAGTAGAACAACGCCGAATGCATATACATCACTTTGTAGAGTGAGTTTCCCTGTCTGTTGGCCAAAAGTAGACATATCCAGCTAATGAGATGAAATGAGGTCCCTTTCTCACCTTCCTTAAGTAAAAATCACTTAATATTATTGAAAAAAAATATAGTGTCCCGTAATTAATACACCAAACTTTACTTGACAAAAAGAGAAAATTAAATATTAATGCAGTAGATCTACAGGGGCATGTGGCAAAGAAGTACCTGAAAATTACAGGAAGAAATTTGAAAATGCATGTTATAAAGATTGGATGGCTATCTTTATGCATAGATCCAAGTATCTGAGGTGACAGTCTTAGAGAGAGGAGTATTTTGTAGTCATAATGCATAATGTGACTGAAGTGTCTTAAATTGTTTGTAATGTTGTTATTTTGAGCATATGTAGAAATGATGTGTTAGAATATTCTATATTAGATATGAGATATTCTTTATATATATTACGCATATAGAATGTTCCATTACCTTTAAATTAACAAGTATGGAAAACAACTTGAGACGATGACACGACACAGATGCACCGACTTGGCCATTTTTAAAAATGCAAGACACAACACGGTTGGGACTCGGCAAGAATAAATATATTTATATATTTTTTATATCTTCCATATTAATATTTTATTTAAATACAATAGAAATAATGCAATACAACAATAACTAAAATTAATGACAATGTGTTTCATATCTTAAAAGTCAACAAACAATTTACATAATGATTATATTGCATAAAAAATGACAATAAAGTAAATACCATGCCTTAAAAGTTACAAAATATTATAATTTTTTTTTTAAAAAACAAGTCCGCAGTGTGTCCAAAGCAAGTCCGTAATGTGTCTAAAATGAGTTTGCGGTGTGTTCAAACAGTGTTTGAATATAAACAAATCGGATATAGCAAAAGGTGGCAAGTCTGTTCGTGCTTCCTAGCCTTTAAAAATCAGAATCTTTGTGATGGCATATGATTTGCAAATTTATTAAGTCCCTTTCAATATTTTATAATTGCAATTTTATTTAAGCAACCTCAGTCGTGGGAAGATCATCTTTGGCAAGACTCATGAGTCATGAAACGGCAAATTTTTATTAGCTAGACCAGAGGTAAAGTCAATTCGATCTTTCTAGCTTGCATAACTGCCTGCCATCTCCTATGCATGTCATGAATATGATTTCAAAGGTTACGCTGTTTGCTTCTTTGTTCGTTACATCATTTATTTCGTTGTGATTTTTGTGGTAGTTTTCAGTTGTGGCAGACCTACCAAAATAGGAAATAAAACTTGAGGGTAAAAATGCAGCGAGTTTGAATTATGAAGACAAGTAGCTAGTAAGATAGTTTCGGAGCAAATTTGAAGAAATAATGTTGAATAATATATACGGGCGAACAACCACAAGAAAGTTAACCGTGTAATGTGAAGATGCATACCGATGTATACTCAGGATCAAAATAGCCAAAAGTACCAAGCACTCTAGCAGTTACAGAGGTTTCCTGGCCCTCTGGCATTAATTTGGCAAGCCCAAAATCTGATATCTGTGCAAACAGATTGTAAAACCTCATAAAATAGGGTCTCAAGTTTTAAAATTCCTGTGTAGAATGCATAAACTATCATGGCAAGAGATTCAAGTTACTTACTTTGGCTTCAAAGTTGGCATTTAAAAGAATGTTGGTGGATTTAAAATCTCTATGAACGATTGGAATCCCAACGGCAGAACTTGAATGGAGATAAGCAAGTCCCCTTGCAGCTCCAAGTGCCACTTTGAGCCTTAAAGGCCAATCCATCTTCCTTTCCCGAATTCCTATAGTCCAGTTAATTATCTGTTATATGAAGGAATTTGACAAGAAACTAAAATTCTGAGTTAAAAAAAAACCAACCGTTTAAGTGATCTTGCAGGTTTCCATTGTGCATGTATTCATAAACTAGAAACCTGTGCTTCCCATCAGCACAATAGCCTATTAAGGAAACCAGATTCGGATGGTCCAATCTGCTCAAAATATCAACTTCCACACGAAATTCACGTTCTCCATCGGCTTCTTTAAATGGTGGTAGGTCCATTTTCTTGATAGCTACAACCTTTGGAGTTCAAAAAGATCTGGGATGTTAGGAGACCATGAACTTTTTGGTTGATCCCTTCATATGAAGAATAGAATAAAACTAAATGGATTAAGGATTGAATAGCTCCCAATTTGGGAAATTTGTTACTGGAGTTTTGCAGGTGTCAATCTTAATGAATGGTTGAAGGTGTAGGGTAATTTGCCTATAAAATTAACCATCGACGATGTCTCATTTTTTATTCATGTTATAGGACTTGGATGAAGATAGAAGTTGAAGCTTACCTCTCCAGAGCGTAAAGTGCCCTTGTAAACACGACCGAATCCTCCTTTCCCAACTAGATTCTCCTCATTAAAAGAGTTTGTTGCTTCCTCCATTTCCTTGAGCGTGAAAATTGATGATCCGTGGTGTCTTTTTGCTGCTGGTTTTTTCTCCTCTAGTTGCCAAAACTCCACCGGTTTATATGTCCCTATAAAGTAGGGTGACTTAAACATTGATATGTGAAAAACTTGCACAAAGATGATGCCAAGAATGTGCTTTGTTTCAGTGAACAAAAGAAAAAAATAATACGAGAAATAAAATTGTTATACATAATTAAGACAGAGAGAAGAGCAAGTAGAAACAGAACTCACAAGGGTCGATGTGATCCTCAGACTTGCTTCTCCTGCGTTTGTTCCATGCTGATACCAACCCAAAGGGCATGATGGCTCTTCTTGGAATGGCAGATTCTATGTTATCCTTAAACATACAAATGAATAGAGAGAGATTACTTCCACACTATCTTGATGAATCAGGGGGTGGAAAAACTTTATTACAACAAACTCTCTTGGTTAGAGATCAAGTGATTGTAGTACATTAAAATCTGATTCTGGTACTAAAAATCAGCAAAATATAGGAGGCAATATATGAAGTATAAACAGAAAATGAGAATGGATGGTATAAGAATCCCGTAAGAGTATGTATAAAGCAAATGAATTCAAGTTTGGAGAATACTCAAGGTGCTTAAAACAGAACCATCTTCACCAACCCGGGTTTCTTTTAGAGAGAGAGAGTGAGAGGGGTACTTGAAGAATAAGAAAAAGAAAAGATGGGACAAAAAGGAGGAACTGCTTGCTTGCCTTTGGATGAGAAGTGGTATGGGGTGGGGTGTGCTTGAAAAGGAAAGACAAGCTGCAGATGCTCCCTCCATTTCTTTTCCTTCAGCTTTAGTGAGTATAGAGAAAGGCAGCCGTTGAGTAGTCATTTTCTTTGATTTCTATAACTATTTCCTTCCCAACCATTTTCTGATCTATTGTTAGAATAATTATTCTATACAAACCAAATTTGTATTTTTATACAGCTACTATGGTACTGAAGCAATGTTTGTTTATAATTGTTGTTGGTATTACAGGTCTTTCAATACCATCCTGTATCTTTGTCCCCTTTTTGCATCACTAATTGAATTTAGGCAAAAACCTTGTTTTTTTTTTTTTTAGCTGTGAACTAAAAAATTAGTTTTATTTATTTATTTATTTATTTTATTTTTGGTGTTTGGGATGCAAAACAATAAAAATAAAAAATAAATAAAGCTAGCTTCTTGTAGCCAATTTTATTATTTTTTTTCAACTTTGTTCATCTATACCTATCTATTATTATTATCGTAAAACACTAGGCTTTGGTGAAGCCAAAATTTTAATGAAACCGTGAAGTTAGGACAAAATTTGTAAAATAAGATAATTTCAAATTTAAAAAAAGATTGTTACTATCAAACTATTCATATTAGTTTTTTTTTTTTTTCTTCGTTTCGTGAAGTCAGGGCTAAATTTGTAAAACAAGATAATTTCAAATTAAAAAAAAAAAAGTGTTACTATCAAACTAGGTAACCAATAGTTTTTTCTAGTAACTATTTACGATATTATCAAAATTTTATCCAAGTTTTCAAATTGTCTCAAAGGCTAAATTTCTTGATGATTAACACTCGTCAAAGATGATGAGAACGATTGTCATTTGGGTGGTTTTATCGTCGTAATTTCTGCAGATTTGCTATATATTGGGAGAGATTGCTTGCATATTTGCTATATAATGAGATAGATTATATATGTAATCTTTTCTAGTATATAGCAAATCTGCAAGAAATCTCCAAGACTATGCGTTTTTCAAATTCGAGGGCTACCTTAAGATGATAACTGCTATTACCATTTGGGTGGTTCATTGGAGGTTTACAGTCGGAGGTAATTTTCTTATATTGAGGTAGCTTACTACTGGGTTAGGAGAAATTATTCTATTTTTTTTTTTTAAATTTCACATATTTTGAAAAAGATGAAAATACTTGATAAAGATTAGATTGTAAAATTTGAAGAAATATAGATGATAGAAAAATGAAGTAGGAGAGAGTTAAGGGGAAAAAAAGAGATAAGGAAAAAAATTAAATTTTTTAAATAAATTATTTTTCACACACATTGTGTGTGCACGTGCGGCTAGTACCAAATCGAGCGAGTACCAAATTTGGTGAAACTTTTATTTTTATGAAACGGTAGTTTTGATGAAGTTACTATTTTTTAAATTAACATAAATACCTAAAACTAAATACGTATATATTAATTTTAAAAAGTAAGGATATAATAGTTATTTTACAACCTTTTTAAATTCAAAAATTTCAAATTCAAAAATTTTAAATTTAAAAATTTTGTTATCATGTTTAAATTTTAAAAATAATTAAGGTATATTTTTCATTTAATATATATATCTATAAAATATATATATCAAAATGTTAGAAAAAAAAAATTTCACGTGCATCGCATTTGTACCAGCATTTAGTAATTTAGTACTATTATGGAGCGAGTACTAATATTTAGTAAAGTTTAGTAGTTTTGATAAAGCTCTTATTTTTTGAATTGGCAAGAATACCTCAAAAACTAAATACACATTCATCTTTTATTTTTAAAAGGCAAAGATGTAATAGTTATTTTGTAATATTTTCAAATTTAAATTCAAATTTAAAAATTCAGTTATCTTGATCAAAATTTAAAAACAATTAAGGTATTTTATATTTATATTTATCCTTATCCTTTTTATATTGACAAAAATCACACTAAATACACACATAAAGTATTTTTTATTTAATTGTTATTTTTATCTTTATATATATATATATCTATCAAAATATATGTATTTATCAAAATATTAGAAAAAAATTTTCACAACCGGCTTCTAATGATAATTGCCCTCATTATTGCCCATATAGTGCCAAAAAAAGAGAGAAGCCCCCGGGTGTAAACCGGTAATTTTACACCAAAGTTATAGCGGCTTTGGGGCTTGCGTTGCCAAACGGTCGGGAGCTTTTGGGTTAAAAGCTAAAGCTGGCTACCATCCATCGTTTTCAAACAGATTTTTTGAATTTCATGCCTCTATGTCCAACCACTTTTTTTTTTTTTTGGTAATTCTACGTACAACCACTTAATCATTCTGAATCTAATTTTGTGATTGTGTGTACATACAAAACACAGAAAAATGCAGTAACAAATCAAACTTTTTTCTCTTTAATTAATCCGGCAGAGTTTTTTTCGTACTTAATTTTGTGTGAGTAAATGTTATTTGACTACCTCTAGAATGAGTCATGATAATTTAAATTAATTTTTGAATGATGAAATCATTTTCCATTATAATTATTTATTTTTATTTAATTTTTAAGAGATAAAATTAAGGAATAATAATAATAATAATTCCCTATGTATTCACCATCTCTTTTTAATTTCTTTCTAAAGATAAAAAAAAATATTAATCAATATTTGTGGGAATACTTGTGGGAAGTGTTGATAAGTAACTCAATTTATCTACTCATATCTTGTTGTCTTTAATTGCATCATTCTTCACACATTGCGGTGTGCAATTTGTCTATACTTGTAATTTGGTAGTCCGCAAAATATGTAGCATTATTTGATTAGATAATTTTGTATTTATTTAGACTTTATAAGGCACATGGCATTTTGTGAATGGCCAAAATATTCGTGTCCACAATGTGTATGGATGATTTGCAGTGCAAAAAATAATCTATGACAACCATTTAAGCTATATTTGGTATTTAGAAATGTAATAGAATTAGAGGTGAAAATCTATTCATTTATTTAGTTGTTAATATGAAAATCGAGGATAGAATATACATTCAAAATTTCATAATTTGATTACATATTTTAAATATAATAAATTGATTAATTTTCTAAAAATTATAAAATAAATTTTATTTTTTGTGTATTTAACAATTATAGAAAAACAAGATGAATATTTCTTGATTTTTTTTTTGAAAAGCTTACAATATGAATTTGGGCGAAAACTAAATATTACTCTCCAAATTCATCCCCCCTTCGTTTCCCTCCCCTCTAAAATTTTTTAAAAGAGTTTCAAATTACATCTCTTTATTAATTGCTATTATCGCATCCTAAATTTTTATAATTCAAGAATGCATAATCATATACAATCATATATAATCACAATCTATAACCCAACATTAAGCCAAAGAATTGTACCAGAGCAAAACTAAATATTATATATATATAAACAAATTTATAATCTTGATGTTATTGTTAATGACGCTCACTATAAAGACTAGATTCAACTCGGCCTAATAAACCCAATCATAACTCTAATAACAATATACAACACTCATCCTCACATAAAGACTAACCACAAAAATAAGAAAATAACTAAAATTCTCGTCTAACGGGCTTAACGAACTGCTTAGACTCTATAATACTCGGACTTGCAATAGTAGCTGTAAGGAAATAAGCATTAAATCATAAATGCTCATTATGCAATATAACATATAATATGTCCTATTATGCTATCTTATGAATATGATAATGTAACCAATTGCCCACAAACAACATAATAAATTCATTAGTCTATAATCTAAAATAATAAACAATAGCCAAACTCAATTGTAACTGTATACCAATCACATGTAATTTTAAAGTACTTTGAATGACTGACCCTTAATAGTGTGTGTAGCAAAAAACACATCCATTAAGCGTTTTGGTCTAAACATATGCCATCATAGGTATTTGCATTGCTTTGTAAATTACTAACCTACTAGAACCAAAACCCATCTTGCACAAAGGGGTGGTAATTCAGGTTCACGTGTCTAAAGATGTATGTCATACATGGGTCATGATATGAAATAAATTAACCTTAACTCGATCCAATTAGTTAAATGGTGTTATGATAATAACCTTAACATGAACATTTGTAACCCATTTAATAAATATATCAAATTATATGATACATGTAACCTAGTAATTAATGGCTCAAAATTACATGATATGATATGAATCAACATGATTAATTAGCAACTAAAAGTTTGTATTTTATACTTAATAAATAGATTTATCTATTATAATTAATATCTAGTAATGGAGTAGTTACTGACTGATTAGGATATCTCGACCAATCAATATAGGCCTCGATCAGGCCTGAACGATTGTTACCGTAAAGACAAAATAGCTTACATTACAGGTCCCATATATAACTATCTCCTGACATATTTGAGATATGAGCCTGTAAAGGTGCTGATTGCCTCTTGATGAATTTGCTTACTATTGGGAAATCAACCTTGTGATCTATAATACAGGTGACACTATTGATTGGACGAAGGGATATAATTGTATGTGACTCATGCACATCCATTCTACATAGGTTCCAATACGTCTATATATATACCATCATCTCACAATTTCCGGGTGCAATACTCTATTTTACTGAAACTCTACTAAATTATTTCTCAACTCTCTTGCTATTTAAGCATCGAAGACTCTTTAGCAAGCATCACACCAGTGTACTTAGTAGCATTGCAGGCTTCGTTAGGACTTTTGGAGATACGAAATTACTGATTTATCAATTGGCGTTATTTGTGGGAACCAACAAATTTTCCTCATAGCATTTTATGGTCCAAACTAGGTTTGGTATAAACATGCAACCAGAGTCACACTAAAAGGCAAATGAAGAACCAGAATAGTGAAAGAATTACTGCCATGAAGAGGTAGATGGTCGAAATGATGGCAGCTATGCAGACAGTGATGGCTTAGAATCAAGCACTACTCCACGAGTAACGCTATTCTCATAGACGCCCCATTATTGATAGATCTTCCTACAATGGCAAAAACAGAGGGGGAGATGTTGAGTGAACGAGGAGATAATGGCAATAGTCATGGGGCAAACGGGGGCAGTGTATTGGGGAAAATGAAGTCCCCGATAAACAACCAAAGAAATCTCGTCTAAGGAACAGAACTGTTAGTGCTGAAGGTGTAGGAGGCGACTGTCTTGAGATGTCATGTACAGAGACTGCTAGTGTGAAAGATGCCACAGTCAACCCTTGGGAACCAATAAGAACCATGCGAGAACAGATGCAAGGAGTTCTCGTGGCCGTCAAAGCGTTATATATGGTGGACGACATGATCGGTAAGACTAATTCTCCATTTTCTCATGCTGTGATAGCTTGTCCAATGCCATTGAAGTTTAAGTTGCCTATATTAGACTCCTTGATGGGTTGAAGGATCTTTTTTGATCATTTGGAGACGTACAAAATGTTGATGCACATTCAAGCCTATTCTGATGAGATCATGTGTCAAGTTTTTTCCAATAAAACTTAAGGGCCCAGCTAGGCTCTAGTTCAATAAGATAAAGCTTGGTACCATTACTAGCTTTGCCCAGCTCAGTAAGCTTTTGTGTGGACATTTTATTGGGGGGTAAGGGCAGAGGCAGAGGAGGCCAGCCACCATCTTTTGACGATCAGGCAGGGCAAAGATGAGGTGCTTAGAAACTATATGGGAAGATTCAACAGGGAATATTGGAGGTAGACGAGGCAGATGATAAGGTAATAATCACTTTGTTCATGAGCGGTTCGAGAACGCCTAAATTTATGGTTCATTATTGAAGAAACCACCTACTGACATGGCTGAGCTAATGATTCGAGCTCAGAAGTATATTATGTGGAGGATGGTTCGAGGGTAAAACGAGAAAGTAATTGAGCAGGCAGTTCCAAACAAGACAAGAAGAGGCCAAACAAATCTAGGAATGCTCGGGGACACGAGAAGCTCAAAAGCCATAGATCCGAATGGCGATTAGAGCATGGGGGAGGATGATATGTTGACATTGATCGTAACTTTACTCATCTCAATACGAGGTTAGAGAATGTTTTTTACGAAATCCAGAATGACCTAACCCTTAGATGGCCCAAAAAGTTGAAAATGCCAACGGATGAGAGGTCTTGAATGAAATATTACAGGTTTCATAGGGAACCACGGACATGATACTGATGACTATTTCGATCTGAAGAGACAAGTTGAAGAAGTAATCCGAAGGGAAGACTTGGTAGATTTGTTGCCAATTGAGAGCAAAATAGAAGAGCCGAACGGAGGAGTCTTGCTTAGGGGAGTCCTGAACGAAGAAAGCGCTAATCTGGTAAGAAAAAAATCAACAACCAATAGGGGAGATCCGAGTCATTATAGAAGGATTGGCGACCGGAGAAGAATCCTCCAGCGTGAGAAAAAAGTATGCTTAGGAGGCAAGTAAGGCTCAAGAAGTCTTGACGTAGATCGACCAAGCAAGAAAGCTAAAGCAGATCGGTAACCATCACTTTCTCTAAAGAAGAGGCTAAGGAGGTATGCCAGCCACACGATGACCCTTAGTTATCTCGTTAATAATTGTAAATTTTAAAATTTGGAGGATTTTGGTTGATAACGATAGTTCAGCGGATATTCTATACTAAGGGGCATTCGAGAAAATAAAATTAGAAAAGAGAAGTTGCAGCCGGTGTCATCTTCACTTGTGGGATTTACTGCAGATTGAGTAACTCCTCTTAGTACCATTGTTCTAACCAATAACTTTAGGGAAAGAGCTACATCGAGCAACGAAAATGATAAGCTTCTTAGTGGTAGATTGCCCCTTGGCGTACAATGCCATACTGGGAAGGATAGTCCTCAATCAATTCAAGGCCATCACGTTCACATAACATTTAAGGGTCAAGTTCCTGATTGAGAATTATGTGAGGTGCGCCAAGGGTGATCATAAAAGTCGCCAAGGAATGCTACATATCATTACTCAAAGCAGACTCTAGCATAAAGGCTCTTGTTGTTGAGGAGTTGGAAGTCAAAGACGATGAAAGCTAAAGAAGGGAGAGCCAGAGAATGAATTAGAAAATGTTATGATCAGTACTCCCGAGTAGAATAGATCTGTCTAAATAGGTTCGGAACTCCCGAGCAACTTAAGGATGAGCTAAGGAGTTTTTTGGTGAATAACGCAGATATTTTCACCTGGTCCCATGAAGACATGCCAAGAATTGATACTAAAGTGGTAGCTCATCAATTGAATATCTTCCCAGGGGCCAGATCGATCAAGCAGAAAAGGAGGGTTTTCACTCCCAAACGAAACAAGGTAATAGAATAGAAAGTCAACAAGCTTTTGAAAACAAGTTTATTCAAGAAATTCATTATCCCACCTGACTATTGAACGTGGTCATGGTAAAAAAGTCCAACAGGAAATGGTGAATGTGTGTAGTTTCACTGACCTCAACAAGGTTTGCCCAAATTACAGTTTTCCCTTGCCCACAATTGATTTGCTAGTAGATTCTACAGCAGGTCATGAACAGTTATAATTTATGGATGCATTTTCAGGCTATGATCAAATTAAAATGGTCGAACATGATCAGGAACACATGGCATTCATGACAGACCGAGAACTGTATTGCTATAATGTCATGCCATTCAACCTGAAAAATGTTGGAGCGACATACCAAGATTGATGAACAGAATGTTTAAGGCTCAATTGGAAGGAATGTGAAGGTATATGTAGATAACATGCGTATCAATAGCAAAAAAGGTGACTCTCACATTACAGATCTACGAGAGACCTTCGACACTTTGACAAGGTACAAATAAAAATTGAAACCTGCTAAGTGCGCGTTTGGGGTAGCATCTGGTAAATTTCTTAGTTTTATGGTATCCAACTAAGGAATAGAGACAAATTCAAAAAAAATAAGGGTAATAATGAAAATGTTGCCCTCGAGAATGACAACAGAGGTGCAAAAATTGGTAAACAGAGTTGCAACACTGAATAGATTTATTTTCTAATCAACAGATAAGTATCGTTCATTCATCAAAGTTTCGAGAAAAGTATTTGAATGTACGAAAGAATGTGACATCGCCTTTAGTTGAAGCGGTACTTGGGATCAGTCTCGTTATTGAGCCAAACGACCCCAAGTGAAGAACTGTATCTGCATCTGTCGGTTTCCTCTACAGTTGTTAGCTTGGTGCCTGTGCGAGAAGAAAAAGGAGTACGAAAGCCAGTTTACTGCACAAGTAAGACTTTCCAAGGAGCAGATGAGCGATATCCTAAGATGTAATTATTGGCTCTTGCTTTGATAACTGTTGCCCGGCGTCTCAGAGCATACTTCCGGCGTCTCAGAGCATACTTTCAAGCTCACACGATCGTGGTGCTTACTGATCAACCTTTGAAGATTATTCTACATAAGCTTGAGACTTCGGGGAGACTTGTGAAGTGGTATGTTGAGTTGAACCAATTTGATATTCAATACCAACCACGATTGCTAATTAAAGGGCAGGTTGTTGCAGATTTCATTGCTGAATTTACAACCCACCCAGATGACCCACCTGAGGATGAAGACATTGACCTGACCTAGGTGCTTAATGTTAATGGTTCTTCTACGCAGGGTTCGGTGGCACAGGTATGGTTCATGTCTCCTCTGATGGTCGTAAGATAGAATATGCTTTACATTTCAGGTTCCTTATCTAAAATAATAAAAGCTGAATATAAGGCATTAATTACTAGACTCTGGATTGCTTAGAGAATGGAGGCTAAACATATAATGGTTCAGAGTGACTCGCAACTAGTCGTAAAGCAAGTGCAAGGGGACTGTGAAGTTAGAGGAGAAAACATCATTGAGTACTGTTAGATGGCAAAAATTTTGACTAGAAAAATTTTCAAGTTTCAACTGTAAAGGATTCCAAGACTGCAAAATGAGGAGGCAAATTGATTGGACAGAATTGCATCCTCAGAGGAGGCAAACTCAGATGTTTTGATCGAAGCATCAGATTTCCCGAACATCCGGACCCCAAGAGTCAACCAGATCGAGGAAATTACAGAGTAGGTAAAGCCGATCAAGGAATACTTGCAGAATGGAGTCTTGTTGAATAACAAAAATAAGGTAAGACGAATACAATATTGAGTAAACAGATACCTTTTGATGAAAGGAATTCTTTACAAAAGATGGCACAGTTCTGTTACATAGTTAACTTCTTGTTCATTCACACACCTGAGCAGGGGAGAATTCCTTCAACTTAGGGGAAATTCATAAAGGCGTATGTGGAAACCACTTAGGGGGTAAGGCTTTAGCTAGGAAAATTTTGAGAGCTGGTTACAACTAGCCTACTATAGAGAAAGATGCTTCAAAATTTGTTAAGAAGTGCGACAAGTGTCAAAGATTTGCTAATATTTCGAGGCAACCTGCTTAGGAGCTGACACCGATCTAGAGCCCTTGACCATTTGCACAATGGAAAATTGATATAGTTAGGTTGTTTCTGTTGGGATGAGGACAGAGAAAATTTACAGTAGTAGCAATTGATTACTTCACCAAATATACAGAAGCAAAGGCATTACCGACCATTACCAAGCAGAGCATGAAGAAGTTCCAGTGGTAAAGTATAGCCTATCGATTTGGTGTTCCCAAAGTGGTAATCACAGAAAATGGCAAGCAGTTTGAAGGAAAGTAGTTCAATAGGTTGTGGGAAGAACTAAGTATCAATCATCATTACTCGTTGCCTAAATACCCTCAAGTTAACAGCTAAGTGGAAGTCACCAATTGGTCCATTCTCAAGATTATCAAAACGAAATTGGATAAGGTAAAGGGCTTCTGGGCAGATGAACTTTTTAATATCCTATGGGCCCACAGGATGATTGAAAAGGTTGCAACTAGCCAGACATCGTTTTCCTCTCACGTTCGAGATAGAAGCAGTGATCCTTGTTGAAATTGGACTTATCAGCCTGAGAACACAGAACTTTAATCTAGAGGAGAATGATGAGATGATAATAAGGAAATAGATCTACTCGAAGAAAAAAGATTGTAAGCTGCGATCAAAATGGCATTTTATCAACAGAAGATACGCTAGTACCACAATTCTCGAACTTGCCTGAGAGAGTTTAAATCTAGGGATTTAGTACTGAAAAAGGTGAATCAAAAAACAAGGGACC
Organism: Vitellaria paradoxa; assembly: GCA_019916065.1. Lineage (NCBI taxonomy): Eukaryota > Viridiplantae > Streptophyta > Magnoliopsida > Ericales > Sapotaceae > Vitellaria > Vitellaria paradoxa. The sequence goes on along the minus strand of CM034233.1, from coordinate 17,424,781 downwards.
CCGAGAAGGAAAGCTCGAACCAAATTGGGAAAGACCTTATAAAATGGTTGGCTGTATCCAAAAAGAGACTTATAGATTGAAGGCACTTAGTGGCAAAGAATTATTCCCCCCGTGGCATGCTGAGCACCTACGAAAGTACTATGTATGAAAGGAATTATGGTTGTAATTTTCATCAGATTAAGAATGAAATTCTCTATTTTGATAAGCTTTTGTGATGAATAATTTCTACTGCACAAGAATCCCTACTCGGTTCATGTGATTGAGTACAGCGCAGATCCTGCTTAGCTCATGTGGTTAAGCAAATTAAAGACAGCTCATGAGGCCAATGCCTAAAATGGCAAAGAATCCTTGCTCAGTTCATGTGACTGAACAAAGTAAAGATCCAACTTGGCTCACGTGGTTGAGCAAAGCAAAGATAGCTCACGCAGCCAATACCTAAAATGGTAAAGAACTCTTGCTCGATTCACCCGACCAAGCAAAATAAAGATCATGCTTAGCTCATGTGGCTAATATCGAGCGAAGCAAAGATGGCTTACGAGACCAATACCTAAACATGGCAAAGAATCCCTGCTTAGTTCATGTGACCAAGTAGAGTAAAGATCCTACTCAATTCATGTGTCCAAGCAGAGTAAAGACGACTTATGTGTCCAATGCCAAACAGAAAGAACTTGCTCGGTAACTAAGTAAAAGAAAGCAAAAAGAACTTATGTTCGCAAGCAAGAAAAAGTAAAACTTTTAGTGCCAGTACAAAAATAAAACATCAATTACACAAAATATTGGAATAACAAAGTTTAGCATTAATAATAATAAAAGTTTCATATAAACAAAAGTTCCACAGTTGTCTTTCAAAAATAAAAAATATAAAGAAGTCCGGAAAGCAAAGTTGTTAAGGAAAGAACTCAAGTAGCTGTCTTATTAACTTGTTCCTTATCAGCTGGTTCCTTGCCAGTTTGCTTTCCAATCTTGTTAGCAGGCTCAACCTCTTGAGTGGTATTCTCCCATTCGGATTGATTTGCATTTAGTTCACGATTGGGTTCAACCTCTTGCTCTTCGGGGTACATGGCTTTGTTTGGCTTAATCCTAGGAATGTCTAGGTCAGGAAATGGGGTAGAGAACTTCTTCTTAGCATGATCGAAGCCTTGTGTGAAGACGGGGAGAAGCAGAGCTTGATATTCATCAATATCTTTGATTCAGCCATTATTTTTTCTTTGGCATCCTACAGCTCCTTAGAGAGCTCAACAATCTTCTTTTCGGTAGCTTCTCTCAGCGTTTTTTTTTTTTTGCTACAAGCTCCTTCTAGAGGCCAACACAACCAGTCTTCAAAGACTTATTCTTTTCAATAATTTTACATTCGTGCTGAACGATTTATTTCTTTCTCAGCTTGAGCAATCGCGATGTTATCTTTGCTAGTCTCTAGCTCAGTTAGAGTCTCTTTCATTCTCATTTTTTTTCTCAAATAGCGCATTCTCACCGTTGGCTAATTGGGTATGTTCAACAAGGGATTTGACCATGGTCTGAGCAATAAGTAAGAATTAGGTTTAAAAAAAAATAAAAATGAAGGAACAAAGAAAAAATGCAAAAAAGAGATATAAGCATACACTAAAGATATCATGATTCATGTCATAAACCATGTTGGTGCTGAGACAACCTCTCAATGGATCCAAATCCGTGTCTGTGACTGTTGAGAGCATCTTCTGCCAGGCCACTTCACAGCTCGACAAAACAGATTGGTGAGAAGATGCCCCAATTTGAGAGGTTGACCCTAAAGCAACTCCTCTCGGAGGGGACGAAGAGATAGTGATGACATCTCTTTGATGTGCGGGGTCGAAAGTGTCCTTACATGGGCGAACAAGTGGAGTGGGGGACTTCGTATTCCTTGCGTTTTTTGGGGGCTCATTGCCCGGATGCCTTTTGGGAAAATGCTTTCTTACCCACTTTATCTAGATAGCTCATGTCGAACATTTCACGCAGCTCTATTCGTTCTACCTCTTCTTGTGATCGTTCGGGCTGATTTTCCTGAGATCACTCAGGTTGATATTCGGCTTGTTAGGTTTTTTCGAGAATTATATTATTTATAAAAATGAGAGAAGAAAAAGTTTTGATAAGAAAAAATGAAGTACAAGAATTCATAAAATGTAACTCATGAACTCACTCCGCTCACGTTCGACCGCTAAAACTTTTTTGGTTTGGTCAGGACTGAGCAGGTAGAGGGTCAAATTATCTATTGTTATCAAAAAATTGGCTTCTTGGACCCTATGTTTCTTCATGAGGCAAAGAAGACCTTTTTGCTCTTGGGTCAGGGCAAGTTGCTTCCAAACTGATCAAAGTTAAAGGAGAGATCAGAACCCTAAAACCTAAAGAAATTCGAAGGAACTCAAATGAAGAATCTAGATGTACCCCTTAATTATGGCTGGCCCCAGACCCGAGGGCTCCGGATCTTCTTATCCTTATTAGTCTCCTAGGATTAAAATTCTCAGCTACGTTCACGAATGAAAATACTTCTCTTTCTACCCTTTGTGAGAAGTAGGCATATGGGTAACAAAGTTGAACTTAGACTTTCTCACTAAAAAATACCACCAGCCTGAGCCCCTTTCGGTGACCATGTAAAAGTGTAAGAATTTGGTCGTTGATAGTTCGTGTCCTATGGCGACTCCCTATAACACCGTGCTTTCTATAAGAATTCGCCTACTATTTAGCGGGATTTGACTTGAGGATGGATTGAGGCGAGACAGCACCTCCTAAATAAATTTTGGTAGAGAAAATCGAAGGCCACTAATTAGAGTGGCCTCGTACACTACAATTTCACTTTCTCTCCGCGAGTAGGCAGAATCCTTGTTCCCTGGAACTTAGTAAGTGAGATATGGGGGAAACTAGAAGTCGAAAATCATATGTGAGATCCTTTTGGTGGCAATGGTTGATCTGATGCTGTTTGCCTCAATTTTGGCATCATCATCACTGGTAATGGCAATGTTGGAGCACTCGGTTCCAATGCTGGGTTCAATGGCATCAATGATATGCTCAGTATCATCTGGCCAAGGCCCACTAGTATTGGGGGCATTAAGATTTCTACATCTGGCAAAGACATAACCATCATTAGATCCTTCACCATCGACAGGATTAACTCTTTCAAGATCACCCATGGCAATAAACAAGAACAACTGGGACAAACAAAAGGTGTATGATAGAAAAATCAAGCCACCAATGACAAATTTGATATATCTAGGGTTTTCTACAAACCCTAGGGTTCCTTTTGTAAAAATAAGCACTACAAACCAAAAGCCAAAACATAAAAGAAAAAGAAGAATTGAAATTAAAAATATAAAAATAGACCTTACCGATTTAAGAACAAGGCTGGCTTTAGCAAGAAGGAATGAGTTTAATCTTAGTCGTGGCAAAGGAGATACAAAAGTCGATTTGCGTAAATAAAGGCCAACGGCCCTTTTCTAGCATTAATATCTTTTTTAATTATTATTTCAAAATGAACGGTCATAATTGAAGATGGGAAAAATTGATCAAATGGTTCAAAAGTGACGAACTAACAACTATGACGCCATGGCCAACATATATTTAATGCGTGGTAAGGAGGTGAAAGGGCTACATCTTTTCAAAGTACACATGCACGCCTACCATGCCATAAATGCGGGCATATTTCAAAGGCACACTAATTATCAGATTCCCTTCGACCGCTTGGATGCTAGGGGGCTCGGGTCATCTGATGGGGTGGTTACCGACCAATTCATTCCATGATCCAAATTGACTGATCGATATGGGCCTTGATCGGGCCCGAATAACCGTTACCGTAAAGATAAAATAGCTTAAAGTCATAGGTCACATGTATAACCATTTTTTGACATATTTCGAGATATATGCTTGTAAAAGCAATGATTGCCTCTAAACGGTTTTGCTAACCAATTGGGAAATCAACCTAGGTATCTATAATATAAGTGGCACCATTTGATTGGAAGAAGGGATATGATTGTGTGTGACTCATGCACATCCATTCTACATAAGGTTCCAATGTCTATATATATATATATACCATCATCTCACAATTATCTGGGTACAACACTCTTATTTTACTAAAATTCTTCTAAATTATTTGTCAGCTCTTTCGCTAACTTAAGTTTCGGTGACTTTTTGGTGGGTGCCACATCAGTGTACTTAGCAGCATTTGGGCTTGGATTGGACTTCTAGAGGATACACAATTATTGATTTGTCATCTAGTATACATAATTATTCATACTTGCTAAGATAACAAACAATCAAATCTAAAATTAGAGACCTAAATTTTATTTTATTTATAAAATATATACATAATCATACCAAAAAAAAAAAAAAAAACTACTACCACCTACCGTACCTTTAATAAATCTAGTTAAAGGGGTCAATACTAGTTGATCTGTTTCAGGTCATAAACGGGTCAAGCCTATTTATGTCAAACTCACACCTGTGTAATTTCGTGTCATGTTGTATCATTTCACGTTCACAAGTCGTGTCGTACATTGCTAGCCATCCTTGCACAAATTTTAAGATTTTCGACTATTGGGTGCACGTATACCACTATTTATTAGTATCTCTAAATCAAAACTAAATCTCAAACATCAATACTCAACTCAAATCCCAACAATATATCTTAATAAAGTAAGACAAATATTAATCAAAATTTTTATCAAAATTTGATATAAAACAATATCCCAAATGCCGTGACATCTCATAAGATAAATTAAATCCCAACCACATAAGGTTATCAACACAGCCCAAGCGAACGGAGATAAATATGTTCGATAGACCAATATGTTTGAACAAAAGTATGCACAGCCCATCGTGTGGACAACCATTCAAATAACAACCATCAATTTTAATGGTTTTAGTTTAAAAGATAATTTTCCTTCAACAAGTCCTTAATATGCTAATTAAGATAATTCCAGTACTTCAAAACCAGTTTATCGGGAGTCCCATATTTTTACTATCATCTTTTACTTTATAGGCAAAAATTATTATCTTTACTATTTTTTTTCTTATTATTATTACGCCCATCCAAGAAAAGGAAAAAAAAAATAGTCTAATACTAAGTGCCCATTCAAGAAAAAAAAATTTAACCCAATGTCAATTATGCTTACCCAAAGAAAAGAAAAGGGGGGAAGAAAAAAAAACGTCTAATATATACATGCAATTGTACAAAACTCATCTAGTATAAGTAAAAATTATCTCATTCTACTTTAACTTTTCTTCTTTCTCTCTCTCTTATTTATGTAATTTATTATTAATGCCTACCCACGTCAAAATTTCTAACTTGTTCCTATCTTTCTTTTATTAATAATCAATTGTGGCACCAATTGAAATTATTTCTAAACTATACAAATATTATAACTACATAAACAAATAGACACATAGTAATTTTTAGTTTATAAAGAAACAGCTTTTATTTATAAGAATGGCTGAATCGGTGCTTTGAAATGAATAATGTACACGATTTGCATAACTTACTGGTTCACGAACGACTTTTGGATATATATTTTTTTAACTATTTTTTCTTAAACTAAAATTTGTTTTCATACTCTGTGCTCTTCTTTTGACAAATTGAGAAAGGATGGGAATATTGACATTCTTTCAAAAACTTCTCTCACTCCTTATTATTTTTTTACTCTTACAAAATTATAAAACTAACCTTATAATAGATGTCAATTAATACAAAATACATTAAATATTATAATTACCATCTTTTTCTATTTATTATTTCAAAACCAATATTCTTTACTTTTCATTTTTCTATAACATCTTCCACTTTTTATTAGTTTGCATATTGAATTAAAAATCAACTGTCAATTGTGATTTATGAAGTTGTGTGAAAGAACTTTTTTAATAATTTTTTAAATTAGTTTTGTAGATATATATTTTAAGTTTATTTTATCAAAAATCAAAGAAGAAAATAAACAATTATTATTTTTTAATTACTACAAAATAAGACATCATAATCGTTGATCAATTTATATATTAATGAAGATAACTGAAATGAAGGTAAATCAAATTGAAATTGAAATTCTAACATCCATACCTAAAACCAGTCACCATTAAATTAAAAAAAGGCACTATTCAAAACAACTCAACAGTTTTAACAAAAACTTTCTATAAATTATCAATGAAAAAAACACTACAAATAGGAACTATAAAAAAAAGGAAGAAGAAAAAAAAAGTTTAATAAGAAAAAAAATCCTAATTATGTAATAGCATATGCACTAACCAAAAAAAAAAAAAAAGAGGCATATACAGGTGAGAATATACATGAGATTATGAGAGTTGTATAAAAGTGAAAAGTAGAGTATGTTAATTTTATAATAATAAATGAAAAGGAAAGGTTATTATGGTATTTAAGGTATTTTGTATTAATTGTCCTTCATTAATTTTAAGACTAATTTTGTAATTTTGTAAAGTAAAGAAATTATAAAGAGGGAGGAAGTTTTTGAAGGAGTGCCCACTATCCCCAACCATTGACAAGGTGAACTAATTTGAAAATTACGCGTTACCACAAATTTGAAAATCTCAGTGCTACCTTCCAGTAAATGCATGCAACTACTTGCCGTTGTCAGCTTCATAATTAACATTTAACAGCTTCCGTAGTCTCCATTTAAGGGGTGGGCCTTGAAGGTCACAATTCATAAAGATGGAGCTGCCCCTCCTACTTGTTTGGCACAGATTAAATGTGCCAGCGACTTTTTACGTTCCATCCTAATTGCTTTTATAAATTCAAACTTGCATAAATATGGGATGTACATTCATGAAATTGTCAAAGGGTTTTGGAGATCTCATTCTAGACATGTGATTCTAATTACGCCACTTTAACTCTACATTTGATCAAATTTCAATGCCACTTATTCTTCCAGTTTCGTTAAAAATCTATATATCTAATACTAAAACAACGTTTCCCCCCTCTTCTCTTTCATTTTAATCCGACTTGGCATACTTCAATACTCTCTATTCTCTAAATAATTTTTTATTCATTTATAAAAAAATTAACTTCTTTTTATCTCACATCGGTAGATGAATAAAACTTTATTTTTTCTTTTATGTATCAAGTTACTAGAATTGTGACAAATGACTTTAATTAATGTGAAAACTTATAAATTCATAAAATGGACCAATTTACTTATTGGTCTATCATAATTGGACTCATTTGCTTATTATTTTGTTATAGTTATAAAAAATTTGTATCTAAATATTAATTTAGGAAAGAGATTAGAAATTACCGAATATTACTTAAATTTAAAAAAATTAATATATTTTAAATTTAAAGGCACAAAAAATGCCAAAATGTTAATAGTAATAAAAATATCTAAATATTAATTAGGTTTAAAAGTAATGGTTTTTTATAAAAATTTAAATTTATCACAAGGTTCAATATTATATTTGATTCAAGTTAATAATTAAAAAAAATAGAAGTGTATATTAAAATTTGACAAACATTTTAAATGAAAAAAGATCAGCTGGATTAAGTAGGTATAAGATTTAATATATATTCTAGAGTTAAACTGAATTTTTAGAATTGAGTCAGATTGAGATTTGATAAAACATAAATTTTTAATACTCATATATAAAAACATGATTTTAATCAATTCTATCTACTTATTAAAATTGACATACATAAAAAAATATAAATATAAAAAAAATAATTCAATAACTATCATTTAAAATTATCCAATTTTATTAAAATAATTATAATATATTTAAAAGTTTATTTTTGTCAATAAAAAATTATTATATAATTTCATGTACGAGTCAACACCGGTTTTGTTTAAAATTTAGTTTGTCCATTAAGGGTCACGCGACAGAATTAGACAAGAGTGTTTAATAACCACGACGTTAGAACTTAATCAAATACATAAAGTAACAGAATTAAAAGTAGATGTCGGAGAATTGAAATTAGTGATAAAATACAAAATATATTTTACTAAGTTATACACAGTGAGATCGGTGGATACACTTTAAACACTTGGTCACAATGCATACTGTTGGCACAATTAAATCTCACACATTCCATGGTAATTGGTTGAATGGTAGAGGGTATGCAGTTGAACCGGCTCTTAATGAATTTACGGCACTCACCTCCAAGCCAAAGCGCTGCTACCACTATATATACAAGTCTTTGTTTGAGGTTCTGACCACATTTCTTTATTCTCAACACCACTCTGTTTTGGCTTCGATTGTTTGCTCTAAGTTCAATTCATTCTGAATATATATATATAAGCACACTAAAAATGGCTCACACTGGGAAGCTTGATGTAGAAGTGGAGGTTAAGGCTCCGGCAGACAAGTTTTGGCAGAGCATTAGGGAGTCCACCACCGTCTTCCCCAAGGCCTTGCCCCATGAGTATAAGAGCATTCAAGTGCTTGAAGGCGATGGCAAGTCTGTTGGCTCCGTTCGCCTGGTGGGTTATGCTGAAGGTATAACTAAATTTCGGGACATGCTTGCTATTCTACTCTATATATATATATATATATATGTTATTGAGCCATAAAATGAAATCTGGAAATGATTTTATGATAATTAAAGTATACTTTATGAATTTATTATTTTGAAATGATAGTAACATTAATATGTTAAAAATGTTAGTCTACCAAAAATTTTAACAAGAAAATTATGCCAAAATGATGTGGCAGCTGCATTCTTCCGATAAACTAAAAGATGATTTTAATAGATTTTTTTTTTATTTTTATTTAGAGTGGTTGGTCTATAATTACTTTGTGAGTTATTTTTGTTACAACTTTTGTATAGAATTAATTACTTTACTCATGCATACATAGTGGGTAATTTTTTTTTTTAAGTAAATACCTTTTTTATATTTTTATATAAATTATCAAACAAAATTAAAATAAAAAATATTGAAACACTTGTAAAATAGTAGATAGGGAGATTAAATGGCACTTAAGTAAACAATTTCTAATTAAATGGTATTTAAAAAAGACAAAAAAAAAAATGTCAATATAGTCGGTGGTTAAAAAGTATTTAAGGAAAACTAAAAAAAAATACAAAATTAAATTTACTTATGTTACTTAAAAAAGAATAAAATTTATTATTCATTTAATAAGGTTTGTTATTAATTTAATGATTATTAATTTTATTAATTTATTCATTTTTTGTTGTTGTAATTGATGTAGATTCATCCATTGTTAAGGTGACAAAGGAGAAGATTGAGGCAGTGGATGAAGAGAAAAAGACATTATCATACAGTGTGATCGATGGGGATCTCCTGAAATACTACAAGAACTTTAAGGCCACACTGGTGGTGACTCCAAAGGGAGACGGGAGCTTGGTGAAATGGGTGTGTGAGTTCGAAAAGGCCAGTGAAGAGGTTCCCAATCCAGATATTATTAGGGACTTTGCAGTCAAGAACTTTGTTGATCTTGATGCTTATCTCAAGGCATAAAAAGATCTAGAGACTGATAGTTCAATTGAGTTTAGCTCTATCTTAGTCTCTGTGGTCTACAAATTAAATAAAGTGGGGTCCTCCAACTATGCAGTTATATATATATATATATATATATATATATGTATGTATGTATGTTTTATCTTTGCTAATTTGTAGTGATATCTCTGGTCCAGAGAATTATGAGCTTTATATTAATTAAATTCACTACATGTTCTAAATTTGTCAAAAATTGTTCAACTGCATGTCTTATATATATTATATATATAGTATTACAGCTTCTGAGATAAATTCACCTTCTGAATATTTTGAGATAAAATCATCAAGTCTTTGCATGATCTCTTAACAACTTCTTGGTGAGGTGAAGGGTAGACAGAAGGTTACATCTTTTTCAGGCAAATATTTTAGTGATAGAAATGGATCAAATCCTGGAGACTAAAAGCTACAATGGTGAGATTCTGGTCCAAAGTTTCAAGTACCTGTTCAATTTTGACTGGTATGCACCAAGCCAATATACCCTCGTCAAATTTGATCCTCCTGATTAACAGGATAATCCCAATTTGACTTGTGTAACTGTGGATCACGCTCTAAGAAATTAGATTCTATCTTCTTTGTTTCAATTCTTTGAGATTATGTCGAAAGATTTGTAGAAGAATTACCATCATCCACTTTAGAATGACTTGCATTTTTTCTCTTGAAAACCTGTCTACTGCATGTGTATTTCAGTAATGATATTGAGATAACAATAGCCGTTGGGAAAAATCAAGAGAAAAACCATAACCAAGAACCAGCAAACATTGAGGAAGAAAGGGAAATGATTGTTGTAGTTAGAGAAGTGCTCGAGAAGAGAAATACAGAGGTGATTGATTCAAATCCAGACGAAAAGTTGAAGTAATTGGATTCCCTCAGATCAGCCGTAAATGAATTCACATGGCGCGGCCTAGATTTGACTTTGGCAACCTCTAAATCTCAGCCATTCGATTTCCTCAAGACTAACAGTCATGATAAAAGTAGGTGATAGTGATGGTAGGCGAGCAATCAATGCAATTGAAGTCATAACTGGATAAGGAAGCTTTCTGATGAAGTTGGAGTTGGATGGGTTGAATGAAGGGTATGGATAAAAAACAAATGGGTTAAGACTGAATCGGGTGAAGAATCATGGACTATAAGTGAGCCCATTAAGAAAAAGAGGCTAAGAGAGTGACTTGCATCAATTGGGTCATCGTATAGTTAATAGGGCTATTATCATTGGGCCATTTTAGTTCAACTATACCAGAATAGTAGTTCTGCTAGTTAGTTGTTAACCCTAGTAAAGATTAACCATGGTTGTATGGTTAATTCTTGTTAACAATTTTGTTACAGTGTAGCTATAAAAACTGATAGTGAATTTAATAAAGGATGAACGGTATTCTTGAGGAAAAACTCTCTCTTGGGAGGTCAAGAAACCCTCAAACCCTTCCCAATTTTATCACCATTTCATCCTTACTCCACCATAAGTAGAGGGAAGAATAAGCTCCTAGGGAGCTCAGTACAATTTCCCACTTGCATCTATATAATATCTACAAGTCAAAGAAGAAATTTTTTCTAGTATCATTAATAATTAACTAGAATCATTAAAACTCATAGAAAATGCTCACAAAATAAAATAAAGAAAAATCACATAGATGCTATGTTCCAATGAAGACATTTATTAAGGACATACATGATGAAGTAAAATGCATATAAACCATGAAATTAAAACCCAAAACGAAATAGACTAAGAAATCATGAGTTGTCCCAAATTTCGTGCTATAAAACCCTAAAAACAATCCTAACAAGAATCTATTCCAACAACCAAATCAATTACTATAATAACAACAGAACAAAGATTTACAATTAAGTCTGTTCAACTCCTTAAAAAAAAAAATTGTATTCAATAGGGACCTTCAAATTTTTCTAGAGAGAGAGAGAGATGCTTGGCACAGAGAGAGGGAGATACATTCAGATTCAAGTTGTTTAGAGCTCCGCCTTGGAGCTTCAAAGTTTCAGGCCTTCGTGTTGGAGACTTGGAGTTACAATGGAAAACTGTGGGATCACTAGGATTGGAAGTCGGCAACATTTTTCTGCATTTCGAATGTGGGATCACTGACCTAAACTATGAACATTAGAAAACAGCATAGAAATAACTATATATCTACTTACTTGGATACATGTATAACTGTGAATAAAGCAACAAAAGATTGTTGGTTGAGACGGATTTAAAGTTCATTATGTACTTCAATAATAACAATGAATGGAATAATAACAGTGAATGGAAGGAGGAGGAGGAGGAGGAAGGAGAGGGACTTTACAATTAACATATAAGAGCACTAAAATTGCGTGTCCTTGATATTCTGCAAGAGAGGGGTCCTTTCCCTGGTTGACTCCAAGCTGCTTTCTCCATTGTCATCTGTTGCCCTTTTTTCCTTGGCTTTACCCCATATAACAGAGTAGAATCCAATAATAATAACAATTGATCCCACCAAACTGCATAAACAATATTTAACAAAGATGATGTTTACTAATACACTCTTTTTGCATACATGGCTAAAGAATAGAGAGAGAGAGAGAGAGAGAGAGAGAGAGAACATAAGAAATTTGTAAATAATGTACTTAACCAAAACATGACAACATTAATTCTTAAAGGCTGTGTTTGGAATAAAAATTTCTGAAGGGAAACGAAAAGTGGAGGAAATGAGAAGAAGAGTATATTACATTTTTGGTGTAAAAATGAGAAGAAAATAAATATATATTTGTCAAAAAAATTTAATTTTTAACTTAATTAATAATAAAAAATAAGTACGTATATGTAACTCCATTTTCCTCTGCTTTTTTTTTTCTTTACAAATCCTTGCTCCAAAACATCCTGTGAAGGGAAAAAAGGAACAGGACATAAAGTATCAAATGCATATTATTATTTGAGCAAATTAGAAAACATATGAAAATAGAAGGCATTTTATCAATAAATTAGTTTTCTAATTTAATTATTCTTAGTTTCTTAAATCTCATGTGTTTTTCCTATCATCAACACAAACCAAACATGAGAAGTAATTTTGAATCCCCGTCCCTTTCTCTTTTTTTTTTTTTTTTTTTTTCCTTGACAAATCCTTGATTCCAACACACCTAAGAGAGAGAAGTAAACAAAATCTACCTACCTTCCCAAATAAAAGTTATCACCTAAGAAAATGATATCCACAGCAGCTGCAATGACAATTCCTAAGGGGTGAAACACAGCAACAAAAAGAGGCCCAGTCTTGTGCAGGCACCATGTGATAATGCTTACTTGCATTGCAGAGCCAATAAACCCCTACATTTGCTGAGAAAAGTCAACAATGTGCATATAGGGAAAGTGTATATCCAGTAAATTCTATCACGTTGATCAAGAGTTACACTGTAATCCGTACGGGAGGTGAAAGCTCTCCTACTTAATGCAATATACATAATTAAATTGATTTTGCATCTTACTGAATTTGTTGAATTTTATGGCATACAACCAGATCAAAATGGATGATATGACTGAGATGATAATTCTCCATCACAGAAATATAATCGACTTGAGTTTAAGAATCAAAAGGCTAATATCACATACTTAACTGAGTAAAGGATAGCAAGCAAGCTCGCTGTGGATTTCAAGCTCCAAGCTGCAAAGTCTCTTTCCACAACCAAAGAGAATATTGCAGACATAATGGCAACAAAGAAGCAGTAGAAAAACACTATAATCAGCTCTGCATTAAATTTCTTAAGAAGCAACGCCTGAAAACAAAGACAAAAACAGTCATGAAAGCATGAAGAAGAACAGATGTGCAGTTGTTGCTAATTTCTACTTGTTTCCACTGTCTTTGAGAGCTTTTCATGGATTCTACCTGGGCAATAGTATATGCTGAAGAAGCCACACAGTCAATTGTGAGGAGTAACCCTCCAATTACCAAGTTTGACTGTTGCATGAGCAGCTGATATGGGGTGTTTGAATGCGAGGGGGTCATCAGAATTGTGGGGCCTTTGTAGAGAGTCACAATGAGAGCCCCCGCAACTGACACTAGAGTTCCAACCAATTTAGCCAGGGTACCTGAGCTTCTATAATCTAATTCTTCCATCCTAAAGCATCCATTGAGCCAAATTAGAATGATGTTCTACAGTAAAGAGTTTTTTTCAATCAGCATTACAGTTTACAATTGATGAAGTGGCAGTGCATACCCATGGTGTGGTCACATTAAAATTTCAAGCTTCAAACTGGTAGAAACTTGTGGTGTTAGTAATTAGTGCTTTTCAGGTAGAAAAACAAAGAACGAACCCCATCGTGCAACCAGGGGCCAACTGATCATCGGCTAGACAAAATGGCAGGCCAAGTGTCTGGGATATGGATGCTTAAAAATTATAGCTTTAGCAACAAGGAGGAAATCAAGTTTTGCCATGACTGATTGTCTATCAGTATTCAGCACACATGGTAGGCACCACAGAGTCCTCCATTACAGGCCAATATTGCTGATATTTAACGTTGTGCAAAAGGATGATGAACCAAAAAGAAGACACTTGAATTTCTAAATACAATAATAACCAATGGTAATTAATTAAACTGTGAAGATCAGCAGCGGTCTGAACTTCTGAAATATTTAGCAATAGCATGACTTATCAATCTGAGTTCTCAAAGTTCAAAACATGACTTATCATAGGAACAAAATATTGCATGTAATTTATAACTTTTCATATCGACGAAACAAATGTGTTCCCCTGCTTGCTCTCAAATGCTAGGCCTGCAGTTTAGTCCAAAACTTTGAAATATGACTTACCAATCTGGCATTGCTTTTCTACTCTATAATTCCGAATCATATTTCAAATTACATGGTGGTTTAATTTCTCCAGAAATATGGCCACGTACGCATATTAACACAAATATGTTAAATCATGAAACCACCTCAAAGATCGCTCCAAAATGTAATTCAAGCTAATGAAATCAATTCACGTTGCAACCTTTTAAAGAACTTGTCCAGAAATTAAACTTATAATGAGAGAAGAATGAAACCTGAAAATGACTGCAAGCATGAATGTGAAGGCTGGGGTAAGGTTCAACATTGCTGAGGCAAATGATGTAGGAGTAATCTGTATTGCAGCATTCCCGGTTACCTGTGCTATGCCACTGTACGAATGATATAATAAATGATCAATAGAAGTGCACATGTATTATATCGTATAGAATACACAATATATTTTTGTGTATCATAGCTTAAAGAGAAGAACCCCAAAATTGTATTTGGCAGGTAAATTCATTATCTTCGAGCAATTGTATGAATCATCACTAAACTTAGATAGGAAAATTATACCAATAATCCTAATTCTCAGCATGCCTCAGGCCGCCGCATGCATTAGGCAAGTGGGACACTTGTCTAAGGCCCCCAGATGTGATGAAGGCCATAGATACATATTAATTATATAAAAGTTATTTTTTATTTGTATATTTTACTTTGAAAAGTCAAATATAGTAACTGTAAAAAAATCTACAGTTTCTTCATAATTCATTACACAGTTATATGCATTCTTCCGCACAATAATTGTGACTTTCTATCTCTTTTGATTCACATAATTGATTCATCTCTCTCTCTCTCTCTCATGTGCTAGCATAGTTGCGCATAAATCAAATCAATTATTCTTCAGCAGTATATTCTTTAGACTCAGAGGCAATAATTGGCTCTATTGTATTTCAATTACATTTATACCAACCTTCAATTTACAATTGAAAGGGGTATATTAATGAAACTCGATTTCAAACACTTACAAATAATTTTGCTTCTCAAAAAGAAAAGTTGTATTTACTAACCTTTTTCATCTGAAATCATCTGTCTGCCACTACTAACCCTCAAGCAGCCCACCACTTCTGATTGATAAGAAGTTTGGATTTACCAATTTGGCTCTTAGGTACAAAGCAGGTGACTATTTTATGTTGATTTCTCTACCGCACAATATCAATTACACCAATTGTGCGTGTTTTATTGAATTAAAAGAGTTATTTATCACAATTGGAAGTATACCAATTAAATTTAATTTGACTGTAAACTACAGAAACTATTAGTATGATTTAGCTTTTATAGATCCAGATAAAATTACTACTGTAATTTATTTCATATCGATAAAATCAAACTTCTCAAACCAATATAAAATCCTAGTGAATCTCTTCATTCTTACCCAATTAGTTTTGAGTTGAATGTTTTAACATGGTATCAGAGTAAGATGGAGATCTCCTCCCACCCCCGGGGGGCATTTTTGCTTCTTAATCTCTTGTATGTGCACTCCTTATATTCCCGAAGCCGCATGTAGAGGTAAGAATAAAGATTTATCCCAAGTCTATAAAATTAAGCCCCAAAACGCTGGTGGACCAAACTCCTAGTTAATTAGTTTTGAGTTGAATGCTTTAACAATTACTATGTGCATGCAGCTAATTATTTTTTTTTTTTGAGTTGAATGCTATAAAAAGCACTATGTGGATACGCAAAACGATGATACAAGCATATAAATTTTACATACCCAAATAATGCCAGCAAGAAAAAATTGCAGATGTGGGAGAAAGTGATTGGAGGACGATTTGATCTGGAGAAAAAATAAGCAATCAAAAACACTGGCTATTAATCCATGCATACATGAACAAACATACAAAAATCATATCAACATAAAATAAAAAGAGGGTACCTGTGAACTAAGAAGGATGTAGGGAGAAGAATGAGGGAGGCTAGAGCGTTGGAGTAGAAGACGAATATGAACTTGGTCATCCCACTTGAAGTAGCTTCTTTGATTGCTACCATCAGACCCACCTGTATAAACTGCACAATCAACATACCCATAAACGGCAATACATACTTGACTCCCATCTCTCTCTCTCTCTCAATCAACCAATCAATCAGTCAACCCAGAGTAATCTTCAATTTGATAGGCCACCTTTACTGCCTGCTAATATTATTCAAAATTTTCTAGTTTCTCCAATTCACTGCACCCGATGATTCTCTAAGAGAGCCAATTTATGGTGGCCTATGGTCTTGACTTTTAATGGGGATTCACGGAGGTTAACAGCAAGTTTGGGCTTGGCTTCATTTGATAGTTTTGCCTGTCGAATTAGGGAGGGGAAAGGCAGAAAGAAACAAAAATGAGGGGCTGCGGAAAATGAGGATACAAAGACTAACTTTTATTATCATAATTTATCCATCAGGGCGGGCTGGGATTGTAAACGGTCGTCGTACCCGGCGTTTATTCGGATCTCCAAAAAAAACAAAAACAAAAACAATTATGATAGTAATATTTGGATTTACAATCGGTCAGATATATAACTTTTACGTTCTGATTTAAATTCGTTGAATATTTAGGTGGTATTTGATTTTTTTTTTATTTTTTATTTTTTATTTTTATTTTATATGTTAAAAATTTTAAAATAAGAAAACAGAAAATATTTTATTTTTTTTATTTTAAGATTTTTCTTGTTTTTTGTTTTTCTTGAAAAGATTTTTTCTTGATTTTTTTTGTTAAAAACCCTTGACTTTTTACCACTTTTATTTTATGTGTAAACTCATTTTCTATTTTCAAAAACAAATTTTAAAAAACATAAGTAACCAAATGAGTTTTGATCTGTTTTTTTTTATTTTTAAAAATATAAAATAAAAAATGCACATAAAACAAAAAATAGAAAACAAAAATAAAAAATAAAAAAGACAAAAATAAACCAAATGACACATAAAAAAAAGTAATATTTAAATTTAAAAAACATTCTAAAGTAAAAAAATAATTAATAAGTATTTATCTCTCTACACAAACTCACAAAGTGTGTTCACTTTTAGTATATATATATAAGCGTAAATTACACTTAAATCTCTTGAATATTCGAGTAATTACACATAGACCCTTTGAATATTTAAAATTTATAAACACCTCATTTATTTTAGAATGTTACTAACTTCTAACTCCTTCTTTTAGTTTGAATCCTAACTCCATTAAAATTTTAGTGTGGAGACTAATTTATGTCCAACTTAATTAAACCAAAACCATAAACCAAACCCTAAACTCCAAAACTGACTCTAGTTCCGTTTGGAGTTAAACAAAATAAAATAAAATCTTAAAAATCTTTACAAAAACGAATTACGAGACAATAAATTTAAAATCTTCACTCACTGCATAAATTACAAGGCATTTACTTTTACAATTTTATTTTATTTTATACACTTTTATACAACTCCAAACACACCCTCTCTCTCTAGAAACTTTTCTGTCTGGGGCAACTTGCAACCGCCTCCCCTGTTTGAAATTTTCAGCGCTGGCTAACCGTTTTCTAGCAATTTTGCCAACCGCTATTGCTCGCTGTTGTGAGCTCTTTTATGTTAAGAATCATCGTTTCGGTGGTTCCCTTTTTTTGGCAAATTTTGGCTTCTCCAAATAAGGTGCAGCCTTCTATGGCTGTATTTAGCAACTTGTCGGACCCTCGCAACGTCAATTTTGCAATTTCCGGTGACAAACAGCCACGTTTGACCTTTCCATTCTAGCTACTGGAGTTTTAACGACCATGGCCGACCTCTCCAATCTCTCCAAGTCCGTTGCCAAGGTTTCAAGTGATAATTGGTTCCCTTAACGCCAATCCACGCCTTGTTCAAACCTTACATGCTGTCCACATTCAAGCTTCAGATCCTTCTTGTAATGGTTCAAAAAATACTTCCATGGTGAGTTTTGAATCTGTCCCGGCTTTATCCATGCCACCGTTTCCTTGATTCGCTGGCAGCACCTCCAACAAAATCCTTGAGATTCCTTCAACCGCCACCCCTCAAAACCCTAATCCTAACGTACAAAGAAGGGTAAAAATAAAATTATGGAGCTATTTTTTGAGCTGATATCATCATTTTAAATAGAAAATTATGTTTAAGTCATACTTTGTAATCTTTTAAATTTATTAGTCATTCAAAAAAAAAAGTATTACTTTTAAGTCATATTTGTGTAGAAAATTTTGTAATTAGGTCACACTTTTAAGTAGGTCCCACAAGTTTATTTTAAATATAGTTTCTAATATACCAATAATATTATTTATTTCTATAATTAAGTTACACAAGTTATTTCCGAGAATCACGTGAAAATATAGTTCACCGAGAATCATGCTTCTTCCGTTTTTTTTTTCCTTCCTTATTTTTAGTTTCATTGTTTACAGTTTTAGTCGTGAAGATACGAAGAAGATAGAACTTATTTGGTCTATCTTCTTCATGGATTAATTTTGCCAATTGGTGTTTTGAGTTATCTTCAAAACAGTACCGGTACTGTTTCAAAAAATATGATAATGTTGGCTCGTATGGTTGGTTTGTGTTATATATCGATTGATGTTTTTTATGATAGTATGAAAATAATACCGATATAAAACAGTACCATGAATTATAAGTAGATGACGAGTTTTAAGGGTAAGAGAAATCTATCAGGCCAATCGGCGTTTTGAGCTATCTTCAAAACAGTACCGGTACTGTTTCAAAAAATATGATGATATTGGCTCGTATGATTGTTTGTGTTATGTATCGATTGATGTTTTTTATGGTAGTATGAAAACAGTACCGATACAAAATAGTACTGTTTTCAAAAAACATGATGATGTTGGCTCGTATGGTTGGTTTGTATTATGTATCGATTGATGTTTTTTTATGGCAGTATGTACTATTTTCAAAACAGCACCATGAATTATAAGCAGATAACGAGTTTTAAAGGTAAGAGAAATCCATGGGGCCGATCGACGTTTTGAACTATCTTCAAAATAGTACCGGTACTGTTTCAAAAAATATGATCATGTTGGCTCATATGGTTTGTTTGTGTTATGTATCGATTGATATTTTTTATGGCAATATGAAAACGGTATCGGTACAAAACAGTACCATGAATTATAAGTAGATGACGAATTTTCATGGTAAAAGAAATCCATGGGGCCGATCGACGTTTTGAGCTATTTCAAAACAATACCGGTACTGTTTAAAAAAATATGATGATGTTGGCTCATATGATTGGTTTGTGTTATGTATCGATTGATGTTTTTTATGACAGTATGAAAACAATACCAGTACTATTTTCAAAACAGTATCATAAATTATAAGCAGATGATGAGTTTTCAGGACAAGAGAAATCCATGGGGTCAATCAGCATTTTAAGCTATCTTCAAAACAGTACCGGTACTGTTTCAAAATAAAAAAAATAAAGATACTTAGGAATGATGACCGATTTAGATTTTTTCCAAACAGTTTTGATTTTGTTCCAAAAATAAGTTTTGCTTCCATTATAAAGAAGATGGAAAGTCGCGGAAGTTATAAGTGAGGTGTGCACTATTTTTGAATAAAATTGGTAGTTTTGAAATGTAGTGAAAAATGCGTGATGTCATTTTTTGTCTTTAATTGCAAGTGTGACTTATTCACAGACAAATTTTTTTGGTATGACTAAAATTCTTATAAGTCTATAAATAATGACCGGCCTCCAAAAACCTCCAGTTTAAATACAATCCCAACTGAAGCCTAATGGAAGGGTTAGGAGTAAGGTTATTAAAATTGAGATTTTACTTTAAATCAGTTAAGGATCCGAAAATTAAATCATAAAATTGAATTGTAAAATTGTAAGATTTTATTAAATGCTTATAAAATGAAAATACAGTTTATCATGATATAATTTTTCATTTAGAGCTTCCATTTATTTTTTTGATAAGTTACTAATTTTATTAATAAGAGAAAAAAAAAAGACATGTATCGAAAAAATGTTATACACAAAAACTTATTCATATCAACTAAATGAATCCTCAACAAAATTTACAAAATATTCTATATCTGGTTCTATATTTCCTTTACCAACTACACAATTAAAACCGTTAAAGTGTTTGGTATAATCTATACAGTTGACATTAAAATACTAATTTCATTTTATCCTAATTTTTTGTTTGAATTGAAATGTATTTGTAATATTTTATCATAGATCACTTAATTTCGATCCTAGTTACTACATTTAATTTATTATAGTCAATTTGATACAACAATACACCCAATCCTCAACTAGTATAGTGTAGTATAGTAAATAATAGTGTTATAAAATAAAAAAAATCTGAAAAAAGTAACAAGTGAAATAACTATGACATATTACTTAAAAAAATAATAAAAATCTATTTTATTTGATAAAATTACACAAAAATTTCTTAATTTTTAAATCGATAAAATCACCTATAAAATTGAGATTTTATTAATTTTATCTCCCAAAATTAAAATTTTACCTATTTTCTCCCTATTAAGATTTTACATAAAATCGAACAAGTTTTCTCATTATAACACCATAAAATCGTAAGACCTTAAGATTTAAATCAGAATTTTAACAACATTGGTTAGGAGTTAATAACTTTTCAAAATAAGAGAAGCCTTTATAAATTTTAAATATTAAAGGATTTCATATATAATTACTCAAATGTTTAGAAACTTTATGTATAATTTACCCTGTTAATAGCCACACTTATTATATACATCTAAATATATGTATAATTTTTGGAAAGCCCAAAATATAGTTGGGCAAAAAGGAACTTAGGTAAAACCAAACTTTTTTATTCAAAACTCGTGTTGGCTCGAAATTTTCTTAGGTAATTTAAAAATTATGCCGATAAATGTTTGGAAAGTTTAAAATATAAATATTAGTTAAAAACAGCCTTAAGGGTAAAGAGATCATTTTTAACTTTTTATTCAATTCGAATCCGAATTTTCTTATGTGTTAAGAAATATGTTAAATAATATTTTTGTGAGATATTTGTTTTAGAGTAACATAGAGTAAATTTTACTAGGATAATTTTACCCTCCATTACATTAATTTGGATGACGGAGATAATAATTATTCTAGGGGGAGGTGAGTAACAGAGCGTAATGAAAAATCTTTACCCTTTTTTCATTACTTCATAAAATAATTCTTTATCCCCGTGTAAAATATTAAATAACATTCTCCAATAAATAATTATAATAAATATCATAAAATAATTATTTATTTAATCAAACTAAAAATTAATTAATTATTCAATTATTTTGTTCAAATAATATTTAATAAATAATAGTTTATTATTAAAATAATTTTTTTATTAAAATATTTTATTAAATGAAAATTATGTCTCATAAATAATAATTTACTCGATTATGTATTGCATTAATATAATTTATTAAAATCAATAATTATTTAAAGAAACTAAAATTATTTGTTTTATTAAATTATTTTATCAAAATAAAAATAATTTTTAACAAATAATAATTCACTATTAAAATTAATTGCTATTGAAATATTAATCTATGATAAAATTATTTTTTTATAATTAATATTTATATTTAAAAATATCTATATTAATAATATATATTTTTTAAAATTAATTATTATTAAAATAATAATGATTATGATGCTATATTTTATTATAATATTTTATTAAAATTAAAAATTAACTTTTATCATTGGTCAATTTATTCTCATTTTAAACACAATTAACTTTTTCTCCTTCAAAATTTTTAGCATTCCAAATATAATATAATTATTATCGAGTAATATTTACTTTCTCATTCTAAACGTAAGTATCATAAACTTTTTACTCCAATAACCATTATCAGGATAACAATTTCCCATAACCTTTTACCCTAAAAATTTTGCCCTATACCAAACATGTTCTTAAAGTTTTTGGAAGATCCAAAATTCAAATATAGGCTAAAAGCGGAGTCATGAGTAAAACATTTATTTTTTTATCTAATTTTTTAGGCCGATAAGAAATATGCTAAATAATTTTTTTTTTTTTTGCCCTCGTAGCCTCAGGGCACTGGTTGGTGAGTTTGCCCCTCACACAACTGATTACTAGTTTGAATATATTTTAGGTATGGTAAAAAAAATAGATATGCTAATCTAGGAATTTTGCCATACCTTTTTACTCCAAAAAATAAAAATATTATTTTTCAAATCAAATTTAATAAATTATTAATTAATTAAAATTACATTTATTTAGTTTATATGCGAAATAAAAAATTATAGCTTCTTAAATCTTGTCATTCAAGCATAATATCTAGGAATGAAATTAAATTGAGTTGAGTCAAATTTTAGTTTATTCAAGGTCGGATTGAATAAAAATAAAGTAGCTCAAGCTCGACTAATGAATAATTCAAGCCAAGCAAACTTGCAAAATTAAAATATCTTAATAATCACCTTTTAATTTATAAAATTAAGAGACAAGTCATTTTAAAATGATTTATTCTTAATTAATCACATTTATTTATTATATAAGGTCTACAATAGGAATTTTCGTGGCCAAACAACTTAACTTTCGTCCGTTAGTAACTTTTCTTTTTTTTTTTTTAATTTTTTATTTTGGTAAGTAACTTTTCTTTTATAATAGATAAAATTTGAAATTTTATATGTAATTGAGGTGATGTGAAACAAATGGAAAATGAGATTAAAAATGTTAAAATATTTTTTGAATTGAATAGTTTAAGTTTCGAACATAATTTGAAATCTAATAAAACCAAAATTAAATTCGAGTCTGACTTAAATGACATTCGAATCAAGTTTAAACTGAGTTATTATTAAGTCGAATTCAAATATCTACCTACCAAATAGCTTGACTTAATTTTATCTTAATTGTATCTATCCATTTTTACCAATTGTTGCTTTTATTTTCATTTGTCCAGCAACTTCTAATATTATGATTTTAATAAGATGTAAAAATCATGCTTAAAATTATCTTGTGATCATAGTATTACAATTTACTTAAAAAAATTTGTGGCAAGTTTGCATTAGTGACATTTGCTTTCAGCTTCAAACCCGTGGAGTCGTCAGAGTAGAGTTACCATTTATCAACATGCACTAATTTGAAATTAGACATCAATAATAGCTAAAAGTTTAATTATCAAAATGCGCTAATTTTGTAATTATTTTTTTATTAGTAAAATTAATCACGTGTTTTTTATATCTATTTTATAGTTATATTTATTTTATAATTTACATTAAGCAAAAAAAAAAAAAAAAGAAAAGTTAAAAGTAATAATTTAAAAGTATGGTGCGAGTCCGTTGAGACGCGTTTGGACCTGGTCTTGACGACCCGGCCCCAATGCGATCCGGTTGCTGTCTGGAATCTCTGGAGTCTGGATTGAACTTAAGATGGGTCACCCAATTTTCCATCCGATTTAGATTATTTTCTAATGGTTTAAATAATTAATAAGCTAGATATTTATACCATTAATATTTTTTTGCACTTATAATTTTTAGGTAAATTAATTTTCGCATATTTGTACTTCATTATCAATCCAATTCGAGGACATGTATTTTACATTCTTTTATTTTATGTCTTATATATTTAATTCAAATTTACTTTATTCTTTATCTATCTATCCGTTTATATGTTATAAGGCAAATACCAAGATTTGGTCAGGCCAATTTTTTTTTTTTTTTTTTATAAAACTTTTTTTTTTGAAGCTTTTTATTTTTATTTTTTATTTTTTTCCATTAATAACTTATAACCACCAATAACCACTCATAATTTGAAAGTGTTGTATAATTAATTTTTAAATTTTACAAGTTATTTAAATAATTTTACCTTTTTATTTTTTTATTTTCCTTAAATACTCCTTAACTACCAACTATTCTTATAATATTCTTTTATTTTATCTAAATACCCTTTAATTACTTACAATCTACTTAAATACCTTTAATTAACAAATACTCATTATTTATTTATTTATTTATTGAGAAAATTTTTAATAAAATAACAAATTAATTAATCAAACACACATGTTTTAAAATAAAATTTTAACAAAAATTCATCTGCATCACGTGTGCATAAATAAAATAAAATAAAAATTCATGCACATTGTTTTAATAGGTTAATTAAAAATTAATAGAAAAATTAAGTAAATATTAAAGTTTTGCAAAATTAAAATATTTTTATCGATTATTAAAAAAAAAAAATCACACGCATATGGCTTGTACACCCACATCTAGTGAATAAAGAACTGAGAAACACTCTCTTTGTATTATTATGTACAAATTAAAACAAACTCTTAACAATGATCCATCACACAGTAATTAACATGAGATATCAGAATACTTGTGCATTCTTCTATCTGGGAAGCAACTTAGCTTTCTCTTAAAGGCTTTTAACTGCAGTAGTTAAGGGTCTTTTTCAAACCTGCGAGTCTCCTTGCAGAAGAGGAGCCTTACCATCGTCTGAGGAATCCTTCAATCTTATTTGTCCCCACATCACCGTGTAATACCCCATTCCAACTATAGCTGCACCAAGGATGCTATAAATACATACATACATACATATATAATTTCTCATTATTAGTTTGCGTCCGAACAAGGAAGAAGAAAAATATAAATGTAAAACTTTTTCATGGGTGAACCTAGCTAGGGGCAGATTAGGAATTCTAGTTAGTGAGGTCAAGACTTACCTACGATTAACAATACACCAGAAATATTAGTGTTAAAGTTAATTTTTTTAAGGGTAATTAATTAGGGTAACGTAATAAAATTTATGAGCATAACTTTGAAAAAATTCAAAATCATTAATTTGGTCAGTACCCTGATTGGAAAGAGAGGAAATTAATCCTTTACCTGCCATAATGGAAACTATCCGGAAACAAGACGTAACCACAAAATGTTGCAATGGGAATCCCCAGTGGCTTGAACAATGGCACATAGAAAGGGCCTTTCGCCTTCATACACCATATTTGTACGCTGCTACGAATTACGCCGCCAAAAGTAGCCTGTTGTTGAAACAAGCATGCATGGATTCATTAATTAGTTCGTCTTTTATGTTTAAACTCGACAAACAATGCTATATAACTAGAAAAATGTATTTGAATTATCAACCAAAATGATGTAGAAAAAGGGCAACAAGGTTGTGGGTTTATCATGTAAAAATATTTTTAACCAAATAAAGGTTTTACAATCGAAAAATTGTCATTGCTACGTAATTCCAGTTAAAAATTCTAGTAGAATTTTGTGAAAAAAAAAAATCATTTTTTTTATTTTTCATCTGTATTATATATGTCCTTACTGTCAAAACAATGACTAGGAGTTCCATGCCAAGGTTCACTCTCCACACACTGATTTCTCTCCATGACCATCGCAACTACTGCTGTTTGGATTGTCCCAACTATGGTAGAAACTGGGGCTATCTTCATCACTACTGGGTACTGTTCGACAGTTCCAGCCTAACAGAAAACAAAAATGTGTTAACATTTAACACATACCTATACATACATATATATATATATATATATATATATACATATATTGAGATACAAACATGAAATTATAATTGAAAAAACAAGCTGAAATGTTATTAGGCGATTGAAAACTGAAAGTTGATTGATACCTGGATGATGTTCCACGCTGAGAAAGCTAGGGAAGCAGCTGCAAGGAAAATGGCGCCGAGAATCCAATGTTGTTCATGTGTTGAGGAGAAGACCAATTTAAGCAGAGGGAAAGATGAAGAATATTGTTTCCTAATCACTGGTCCCTTGTAGAGAGTGACTGATATTGCTCCAATAGTTGATATAAAAGCGCCTATTAATTTGGCTAGATCACTTGAGCTTCGCCAATCAAACTTTGTAGTCCTACAAATTAATTAATAGTATTTATTTGATATTTTGTATGAGATCAATGAAAAACTTATAAATAAGTAGATATATATATAATGAGAAAAATGAAACTTGGGGAGAACCTGAGAATAATAGGGAGCAAGAAGGAAAAAGTAGGGATCAAGTTTCCCATGGCGCATACTAGAATTGGGGAGCTATAGCTTAGATCAACAAACGCCAGGTTTTGAGCAATAGTGATTCTGCAAAATTAGAAAACATCAGCTGGCAAAGCTAGTTACAATTGGAGCGAGAACCTTCTAATTTAAGTAGATGGTTAACACTGGCTAACAGAGTATTCTTGTTTAGAAATCTAGTTGGAAGCATACACCTTGGCCCAAAAAAGGGGAAACTTGAGCCCAAGCCCATGTCCTGTGTTCCAAACCACATGTACCCCTAAACCCCTTACGTTAACCTGGGCCACTAAAGCCTTGTGAAAGTCCTTAAATGGGCACCAGACTGCATACTCAGCAATGAGCAAAGTTGTTGGGTCTGCGGGGCCCTATGGAGCTCAAGGTGCTCCATGTCTTGTCCATTGCTCTGTGGGAAAGGGAGATCTATAGAGAGAGAGATAGAAAGAGAGAGAGAGAGAGAGAGAGAGAGTACCCTGTGAGACCGAGGACGAAGAATCGAGTGAGAAGCGGTAAGGAGAAGATTTGCTGTTCCCCTCCGCAATGAAAATAGAACAAGAAGGTAACGTTAATTGTTGAGCAATTTTGTTATGCGTGCCTGCATGGTTTTCATTTACATAGATGCGTATACATGTGTGTGTGCGTGTGCGTGTGTGTGAGAGAGAGAGAGAGAGAAAGGGACCTGTCTTTGGGATATAAGAAGCAGTAAGGAAGGAGTAGGATAGATGACAGAGCATTTGTATAGAAAACGAAGACAAAAGGACTCATCCCTCTTGAGATGACTGTGCTTCCCATGATTGTCAATCCTATGGTGCAAGCCTCCATTGTTACCATCAACACGAATGGCATTGCTTCCCCAACCATTGCCCTCATCACTCCCATCTCTCTCTCTCTCTCTCTCTATGCCTCTCTCTCTCCCCATATATGGTGGCTCAACAAAAATTTAAGAGAGGGAGAGAGTAACCCTTCAGGGAAGGGTGAAGCTACTTGAGATGGGGAAACAGCTACTCGGGTGTCCCAACCACAGGGAGGGCAAGCTACACGTCACAATTGTTTTTACATTAATATTGTTTTTGTTTCACTGAAAAACAGAACCCAAGTAAGTTTCCCTCTGCATTTGTCCCTTGCTAATAAAATATGAATAAACCGTTAATACAGGGGTGGGTTTTTGTGGTCGACATCCAAGAAGGCCCTACCACGAAAGGTTAAACATAATTGCTTAATTTGAGTCCATTCATTAACTAAAACTAACAATTAAGTACTCGAATCAGTATTATGAGCTTCACTGGTGAGAGAATATTTAGGGACTGGTGTCAAAAAATACTAAAAAAATTTAATTTTTTTCAAGAATTTTTAACTTTCTGAGAATGACACTAAACATTTAATAATGTAAAATTTGACAAAAATTAGCACTTCCAACAGAGTTTTAATGAGGTAGTCCACCAGTTATTAACTTAAATTATATATTTATTAGTGTTTAAATTTTAAAAATTTGCAAACATTTGAATCAGTTATTTTTTATAATTATTTTTTTATATTTTATAGTTTAATTGGTACCATATGGATAAGCTGATTATGACACACTGAGTTATTCTCATTGAATATTTTCTCATTCATTTTTATTTTTAATTTCCAAATTTTGTGCTCCAAAATAGAAGGAACTTAACTAACTAATTAATTGTTATTTATAGATAAGCCAAAGGTCACTTAGGAACAATTCTCGGCAACCAAGCCAACTTACCAAGGCCTAGCCTCGTGTAAGGTTGGTGGAGTCGTCGTTAGCCAGTGCACTTTGGAATGCCACCACGGGAACTCTATGTGGATCCTTCATTCGCAAACTCCATGACAACATGACCAGTTCTTGTTCTTGTTCGTCTTAGCCTCGCTCACAAAATGGTGGGTGCAGGAATAATCATGATCAAAAGCTGGCTCCATTTGTCATTGCGTCCATTATTAAAAAAAAAAAAAAATGAAAGAGAGGGTTTTAGCGAGGAAAGTAAGTAAAATTTTATGTGCTTTTGAAGTACAAAAAGTTATTATAAATTAGTACATGTGATAATCTTATAATTCATACAGTGTATAAAAAGTTAAAATTTTATAAAAAATTATTATATTTTATAGAGCTCAGAGGTCAGTCCAAATTAATGTTTTTAGTGACATATATATATTAGATATTGCTATCACATGCATGACACAATAAGTTGGAACCAAAAGCACTTTATATTAAAAAAAATTATTTTATTTCTTCACCAGATTTACCATAATCAATCAGTTATAATTTAATCATTAAAAGATGCTTTTGTTGTGCTGTTATTTGGGACTCATTAAACATTGCTTATCATCTGTTGCTTATCATCTGTATATATTGTGTATTAAAGGTGTTTGGTTGGACAAAATTAATCAAAACTTATCATTTTTTGTATTTTCTTCCAATTAAATTTTATCACATATCACATTTACATTAAATATTTATACTTTTACTATATTTTTTAACCAAAATTTTGCCAACCAAACATCCCTTAAGTAGTTAATTTATTTAAATAGTTAAAAATAAAAAATTGTTTAAAATGATTTAATTATGTTTAATATAGACTTAATGTTGTAAGAATGAATCAATCTAAGTAAAAGGGGACAAAAAATAAATTTAAAATCATACGAATTGATAAATAAGCAACAAATTTAATTTTATATAATTTCACAAAAAATATAACATGTGAATAAGTTCGAAGGAATGATGAAAGAAGATTTATGCAGCTTTATACCAATTAATTTGAGATTAAAATTTTATTGAATTGAATAGTTCATCTACACATGGCGCAATCCAACCCCCCCTCTCTGCCTGCCTCCACCGTCTAAAAACCGGCAAAGCCCTCATGGCTGAAGCTCTCAAAAATTGGTGGCGGCCTTCGAAGATCAGCCCTCAAGGAACAATTCCTCGATTCGATATATGATTTCTCTCTCTCTCTTGTTTGTACAAACACTAGCCCGTATATTATATATCAGCCTCTTGTTTATGGGTTTGCTAGAGATGAAGTGGGTTTTGAAGGTATATATGCCTCCTCTGATTTGTTAATGTAGAACAATTATTTATTTATTTATTTATCTATTTTTATTTCCCTTTGATTTGGTGTGAATGTGGAATGGGATTCTTACCGTGTATACACACATGAATAAATGTACATGATTTTTTCTCACCTTAATTTCTTTTCGTTTTTATTTTTTATTTACTTTTTTTTTTGTGATGAAGCAACTTTATGATCATCGTTGAATCGATTCTATACCCGAAATCAACTTGAGCTGATCAGTTCGGTTTTAATATCAATTTGGTTCCGGTTCTAATTTTTGGAAACCGATTAGATCGGGTTCAGGTCGATTCTATTCCATGCTTGGAACGTATTTGACCCGAACCATGTACACTAGTCTTGGATTATGGTCCATCTTGTGATGCACCTCTTCTAATTAATAGATCAATTATAATATTAAATCCAACTTTTGAAGCATGTGTAAATTGACCAACTTTCCAGATGGTATATGAAAACTTAAAAAGATAAATTATACTTAGCACACTTACCCTTTATAATGAATTTTATTTTGATTTTTTTACTTTTAATTATAATAATTAATTAGCTACATTTATAATAAAGTTTTATTTTAATTCTACTCTTAAATTTATTGACGAAAAATGTCACATTTTTACATTTTTTAATGATTGGTAACAAAAAAGACTTAATTAAAATTTGGGAAAGACCAAATTAAAATTTGATCATAAATATAAGAGGTTAGCTTTTTATAATTAGAAATATAAAGACAAAGTAAAATTTCAATTTAAAGTTTAAGAATTCAAAATATATTTTACATAAACTTAAATTTGGAGCTAAACATGACTTTGGAGTTGAAAAAAAATAATGTAAGAAGCTTGAAAAGTAGAAAGAGAAAAATTAGACGATTTAAGTTTTGTTCGGTTTCAAGAGATAAAAGGTTGGTCAAGAACCAATCTTTTCTAGTTGGCAAGTGTGATTTTAGTCTATAACTTTTTGGGTTTGGAGGTGTCCGGAATTACAAAACAATCCTTGAGATAATAAATGCAAATAATAAATGAAAGGTTAGTTTTGATAATTTCACAAAAAAAAGCTAAGAACTAAAAACAATGCCCAAACACGTTCAACTTTTTTTTAAGCCAAAAAAAAAAAAAAAAAAAAAACTAAAAGCAACTTTCTTTAAGCTCGCTTTTGTGTAACCGGACGAAATCTTAAATTACATTTCCTCAAATGAGGGAGAAAAATATGTTGCGGGGAGAGTAGCAGGAGCATAGAGCTTACCAATTTGCCGTGGATGAATTATGCTTCCGTGCTTCTTTCTTGCAGAAGAGGAGCATTATTAGCAGAGGATGACTCCTCAATATTAATAGAGCTTTTACTTTCAACGCTCTTCATTTCTTTGGCTTTTCCCCACATCACAAAATAGAAACCAATGGCTATTGCTGTTGCTCCAATCATACTGCACAAAATTTACGCAGACCGCCGTCATCATAATAGTGATTTTGGTATAGGTTAAAAATTAAAGGGTAAATGCTACAAGACTACCCGTTTAACTTTTTCTTTTCATAATTTTTCATTAAGTCTATCCCACATCACTAACAATCATCACCCATCACCGACTACCGCTCACTGTCGCCTAATCACCACCTTCACCTGGTTGCTACCCACCTTCAATCGTTGCTGGCCGACAACCACCCACTATCGACTCCCACCCATAACTATCTGTAGTCACCCTCGATCCTAATATTATAACTACCAATCAAAATGTAATATTTGGCATTTAATTTTGGTCATTTATATGTTATTTTGGGTTAATAAAATATTTAAAATGAGATTAGGTTGACTTATTTTATTTTTATTGGGCCGGGTGTGACTCGAATTGATATTGGGTTGGACATCTGGGTCAAAGACCCAGCCTTTTTCTTCTTTTTCTTTTCTTTCTCTCTTTCCTTTCCTTTTTTTTTTATTTTTTTTTCTTGGCTCTTGTGACTTCTTGAGAACGGAAGAGAGAGAAAAGAGAGAGATGAGAGAGAAAGTAAGTTTTGGGAAGAAAGGTCAGTGGATTGAGATAGTATTCAACGCTATATATGTCATAATGGTGTCTATTTCGCGTGGTTTCACTCAAGGTGGAAGAAATCGACGTCGAAAGTTTAGAAACCAAAACTAAAACCTTCTCATTTCTTCTTTTCTCTTCAGATTTGAGGTAGGTGGAACTTATATTTGTGTTTTAGGCATTGTTAGGATCATTTTGATGTAATGTATACTTGATTTGGTTGAGTATTGTGGAATTTGTGATATGTATAAGCATATATAAATGTGTATATTATGTGGAGATTTTACAAATATTTGAGTTATTTTTCGATTAAATGTTGTAGAAACATATGGTTTAATTTTTCAAGTGCATATATATGATTTATTGTTGAGATTGAGTCTTGGATGGGTGATTTTGGGGGTTTCAGAGTTGGGCTTTCGTTGAAAACGAACCCAGAAACTGGGCTGGGTGCTGGTGTTGAGACGACAAATGAAAGAATGCTAGAAACTCAAATTTTTGATCTTTAAATGTTTGTTTTGTGCCCAAATCCATAAATTGTTGATTTTTAAAGATTAAATGAACTTCAAATCATCATCAAGCTAATGGGAATGCATTTATGTATTGAGATGATATTTATTTACATGATTGAGCATATCATGTGCAATGGGTTGGGGTTGTATCATATGATTTGACATTGTAATTATTGATTGGCCAAGAGTGCTATATTGATGTGTTACGTGCCGAGGCACATGTTATATACATTGATGAGATTTATGATTTTGATAAAATAATAAAATGAGACTTTAAAATTATTGAATGATCTCTAATTGATATATATGACTAGAGTTTAATTATTGGAATTGAGACGTTAATCTTGAGATGCTATTTATATTGATTTCTACTTGAACTAAACAGATGCCCAACTAGGAGTGCCCGGGGGTATAACACAGTTTCCCTCAGTCTTACACTAGTAAGGGTGTATCACAATTCTTCACATGTGATAATACTTTGCTAAAGGAAAACAGATGTCTGACTAAGGGTGTAACATGGTTTCCTAGCACAAGGGCTAGGGGTGTAACACGGTTCCACACTCAATATATTTATATATATATATTGAGATATACGTTTGTCGTAAGTGTAAACGGTGCAATTGGTGACTCCGCATGCTTTACTAAGCATCATCCGTCCTAGAATATAGTTAAAGGTAAATGGAGATTAGGATATGTATTGGCATTGCATTCTATCATTACCCATTACATGAAATTACATATATTATTATTGTGTGATGATATCCTAAAATTATTAATTATAAGGATATTTAATATGTGATTTATTGATAAAGAGTTGAGTTGTGAATATAAAATAATAAAGATAGAAACTATGGTAACCTAATTCCCAAAGTGGGATACGTAGGTAGTTTAAACTTGAGTAGTTTAGGTTTAGTCTTAACTATGGATAATAATAACTGTGTTTATTCTTCTAAATTGAGTTGAATTACCTATATTATAGATTGTGTAATCTAAGTGTGAGTTTACATCCTATTTTCATAATATCATTATTTTGAAAGATATAAGTATAACTATAGTATATGTTCTTACTGTGCAGATCTCAGATGCAATCATTGGAATGGTATTAAAGTTGATTATGTTATTGATTAATTGATGGGAATGTATTCAAATATTATTTTATATAGAAATGATTAATAATTTTCGATATATCGATGATTATAATTCATTGTGAATTGAATTTGAATTATTTTATTTAGTTTTCACATTCCTATGCCGTTCGTCTTGAATTTTGAAGTTTGGGCGTGACACGAAAGCTATTATATGTTACCAAATATGTTTTCAAATTTTTATTTTTTCCACTATGAAAATGAAAGCTAAGAGTTAAAAACTGAACACAAAATTAAAAATTAAAAACTAATAATTTTGTTAAATTAATCCTAACCTTTTTGTTTACAAACCAAGACTAAAAAAGTAATTTGTTAAAAAAAAAAAAAAAAAAGACAAACTGCACTTCACTTTCTCTATTTTTTCTTCTCATGGTTCTACATATGTTGGAAACAAAGGGAATGAAAGAACAAGGAGAAGCTACCTTCCGTGAAATTTCCGTGCCAGACAATATGCCCTTGGCTGCTTGCGGTACTTTTTCAAACATACATATATACCATTGTACAAAGGAAATATTAAGGTATTGATAAAGTATAAAAGCTAATAAAATTTAAATTTTCATGAAACTTTTTAGTTAACTAAAATACTAATTAATCTTTGACTAAATTTAAATTTTAAATCAAATAACTTCAAAGAGTTAACCTCAATTAAGTCATTCTACACATTTTAAAATTTTTAACCACTATATTTATTATTTTACTTTTATACTCCTAAATAAATTACACAAATAAAATAATCATCACACGCATTTGTGCGCATATTCTGAGTGTGTGCATCAATCAATTCCAAAATTGAAGGAAAAGCTATAGATGCATCTTTTGGAGTAATTGCAAGGAACCATACCTTCCAAGATAGAGAGAGTCTCCCAGAAAAACGACACCCATGATCACTGCAATGACCATCCCGAGAGGCTTAAACATGCTAACAAAGACCGGCCCCCTCAATCGCAAAGCCCATATATGAATCGCAGTCCTAAGTGCAACCCCATAGATTGCCTAAACGTAAAACACAATATTACAAATCTCTTAAATTGAAAATAAAAAATAAATAAATAAACAAACAGTTAGTTTGAATACAAAATTAGAATGTAAAAAGAAAAAAAAAATCTGAAGAATGTGTAACATTTTAGAGATCATTATCCTCTTTCAGGCCTAAACTTAGCACAGCCGAGATAATTCGATTGCCATAAATTTCTTAGAAAGTTGCAAACTCGCGTAGCAATATATTGAATTTTAAATCTGCACCCCTGGACTTGTTAACATTTAACAAACTAAATCAGTTTGCCTTATGAAATTTACTACACTTACTGGCCGTGGCCATTCTTAGGTAAATGAGATAGTTGCCCAATACCCACAGAAAGACCGGACCCTTATATTTAAAAGTTTTATTAATAATAGAAATATTAAATAATATTTTAAACTAATTAAAATTTAATATATTTATGAAACTTCTTTTTTTTTTTTTTTTCAATTCTCAAATTTAAAAACTTTTTACTTTAACTTTATCTGTGCATATTATAATTATCTTATATAATTATTTTTTTTATTTTTATTTAACCAATAAAAGACTTTTGAACTTTTTATTTTAACTCTATCTCTCATAATGATCTCATATTAATGTACACTAAGAAAAAGATAAGGATTTTCAGCTTCTTACTTTAATTCTATCTATATATGTCATAATTATCTTATGTTTAATGCGTTAATTATTATTTTTTAATTTTATTTAAGATTTAAACACCAACTTTTGAATTTACTTATTTAACTTTATCTATATATGTTATCTAATATTTAATGTATTAATTATTATTTTTTAGTTTTATTTAAAATCCTTTTTGACAAACTGTAAGAAAAAAATTTTGAACTTTTTACTTGAAATAATTACTTGTCATAATAATTATCTCATATTTAATGTATTAATTATTATTTTTAATTTTATTTAAAACTTTACAACATCAAATAAGATAGGTACTTCTAAAAATTTTGCTGAGGTCCCCAAATTTCTAGACATACCCTGATTGCACCCGTAAATTTCAATTCTAAATATTTTTGATTCTGACAAGCTAAACTAATCTAATTGATTTTTTTTCTTGACACGGATTTTACTTTTTAATCCATCAATTTACTAATTATAGTGAAACAAAATAAATTAATTAGAGAAAATATACTTGTTTAAAAGTTATTTTAGATTATTTGCTTAGTTTATAAAAAAATATAAAATAAAATAAAATAAAAAGAGGTAACCTCAGTCTGGATTGTGCTATAATATATTATAATATTATAGATTCTTACCGAGTATCCAATGGAGGCCAGCTCTATATCTGGTCTTAGTTGCCAAGCATTCGGGTCTCTTTCCACAATCAGAGACACTGTGGCAGCAAGAATGGTTGCAAAACCCATCGAAATGAGTGTTACCATCAGCTCTGCAGGGTAGTCCTTAATAATCCAGGTCTGAGAGAGGGAATTTCAATAATTCATTAGATAGCTTAATTAATCATTTATATATTAGTAAGCTAATGCATGTATATATATATATATAGATAAATTTCAATAAATATATAACAATTTTAAAATATTTTTTTTCTGCTTTCAAGGTATTTTCCGACATTCTGAAATATTTTTATATATATTGTGCCTATCGATCGAATTTGCAGGCTAGTTAGGGAGATGAAGATTTCTTGTTAGTATATACTAATTCATTAGATTTTTGGTATTTTTTTTATATATTTCAGAGATCCGAATGGAGTTATAATTAATGACAGCGAGAAGTAGAACATATCCAAAAAAGGAAGAGTGACCTGGCAAATGAACAGCACTGCTTTGAGGAAGCTAGCTGCTGCTAGAACAAAACCTCCGAGAACCCAGTTTTGTTGGGGTGAAAAAACTTCACGAAAGGAGTTGGGCGGCGATGACGATTTGAAGAAGACAATAGCTGGCCCTTTGTACAATGTCACGACGAAGGCTCCTGCAATTGATACCATGGTGCCAAAGGACTTGGCCTGGCTGCTTCTCACTTTCAAGTCTAGTCTTTCCATCCTAATTAAATTCACAACCCATATTTATTGCACAAGAATTAACACTTTTACACTTGCAAAATAAAAAAAGAGGTGAATCTCACTTTGCACTATTAAATTTTCAGTGAAATCTCATTTTAACAAGTAATTTTTTATTTATAATAATTAAATGTATGAACTTTTAATTAATTGAAATCTTTTTTTCCAGTTACTAATTTTTTTTTTTTTTTAGTAATTGGGAACTCATACATCTCTCAATCACTCACATAACCGATAAGTAAACCGGATAGATGTACGTTACCTCTCAAGCACATTCCGCTTAAGTCAAGAATTGAACTCATGTGATCACTGTAGAGTATATCCACGAGTCAATCGGGTTAACCCCAAGGAGCTCCAAGTTACTATTTTGCCCTTTTACTAATGGCATATTTAATTGTCTAACTTAAAATAGTCATTGAGGTGTGACATTATAATTAATTAAAATGCACAAGTCCTTAATCGTAAATAAATTAAAAAAAAAAACTCAAGCCTTAAAGTAGAATTTCTAATAAAGCTCATGAGAGTAGGTGTACATTGACCCCTAAAACAATGACCAAAATAACATGAAGCCCACTTGTGTCAATCAATGCAAAGTTGAAATTTCATTAAAATAAACTTTTATTTCCAATCTATCACTGTGACATTATTTTGGTGATTTTTCTTTTTTAATAAATGTGTTCTTGTAGAATATCATTTTTCCATAGGTGAAGTTCACTGTACAACTTGAGTTTTACCCGATTTCAATTTAAGGCCCTGAGTTTTCTTTTTTTTTTTTTTTTCCAAACAAATTAAGAGTTTGAATTTTTAATTAGTTAACTGTTTTCCCCAAAACTGGGCCATTATTAATAAAAATATAGAGATAAAATAGTCACTTATAAAAGAGATTATAAATAATTAAAACTAAAGATCTTAATAATAATAATAATAATAATAATAATAATAATAATAATCCAAGTCAATATTTCGAGTAAACAATTTTTTAATTTATTTTTGTTACATTGGTCATGTCTATCCTCTATGTGCGTAGCATAACGAAAAGCTTAAAATTTGTACAATTTGATGGACAAGTAGACAGAATAGATGGCCTAAATGAAGGCATAGATATATATAATATTATAAGGTGATTGTCAGTAACGCAACCATAGTGAATGCTAAACCTTGAAGTATTTATTTATTTATTTATTTATTATTACTATTATTTTTATCTTCTGGTACGTGGAAGTCCGCAGCCGCTATCCCGTACTGGGGTGCGCACAGGGCGAAGTACGCTCCAGGACCCTAGCCGGCAAAGGCCTCTGGAGAGTTAACCAGCCTAAGCAAGCCCTGGCTGACCGGCACGACCGAGAGGAGGCCATTAGGCACCTGCCATTACAGCGGTAACCCACCCCTCCTGTGGGGGAGTCGAACCCAGAATCTCGAAAGGCCCAAGCTCTAAGGCGAGCCCGACTTCCACTCAGTCACCCCCAAAAGGGCACTATTATTTTTATCTTTATCTTTAAAATCGTTGTTGATAGTTTATCTATTGCGTGGGTGGGTGGGTTGGGTAGGTGCCTGGAGTCAGCGTGAGGTTCCTTTCAATGGGCATATCACAAAAATCATTTAAGGTCTGGAATCTTCTTCTTTCCCTCAAAATTCACCGTTTGGAGCTTAAAAAAAAAAAAAAAAAAAAATTTAATAATCTTTATTTTGTTTCTCGTCATTACTAACTTACACATTTTCGCTTTTACTAATTTCGTTTAAAAAAATCAAAAATTCAGAAAGAGATTAATCGAATGCGTAAATTTTTTTTTACAATTATATTCTTCTAGTTAAAAACTGTCAAATGAGTACTATTGTTATTTTATGAATTTTTTTAATTCGTGTGAACGGATTTAAAAAATCGTTTCCACGATTTTGAAAAAATGAGTGTTATTTTTTGAATCCGTTAACAGATTTTTCCACCAAAATTAACCCAAACCACATTTTTCTTATTTTTTACCACTCCAAACGCCACCTAATTGTAACAATATAAAGAAACAACCACTTAACCAAGGTAGTCACAACCATTTTGATATTAGGGGCCGATTGGATACTACAAAATGTGACCTTTATAAATAATACACCCTTATAAGTTTTAATGTGATGTTTTTTGTTTAGTTTGGAAAGTAAAATTTCTCTCTCTAAAAATTATCCTCCCTTCTTAATCTTGAAAGAATGTGTATTATTTTTGGAGAGGGTTTGAGCTCTCCAAAAATTATCCCCTTTATATAGACTAAATTGGATCATTATGCCCCATCTCATCCCATTTTCACCTACAAAATGTATTTTATATTAAAAATAAATTCTTTTTTTAATGAAAAATGTATTAAAAAATTATATTAATAAAAATAAAAAATATAATTTTTTTCCAAATAGGGGGTCGTGTGATTAAAAAATATATTTTTTCCAAATAGGAGATGATGTGATTTTAAGATAATAATATTATTTTTTAACAAATATAATAATTTTATTTTTTAGCAAATTTATACAAAATTGCACATATATTGATATTTTTTAAATAAGGAGAAAAAAATAAGCGACTAAGGAAGTTTCGAATAAATTGGGATATTATTATCTACGAAACTAATTTATATATTTTATAAAGTTTAATTTATTAATAACATAATTTATTTATAATTAATTTGTCTAAAATTAATTTGTACTAGTTGGTTTTCACATTATATAATTAACATAAACATATAATTAAATTTGGGTAACCAAGTTTAATTTAATGGGTAATCAAGTTTGGGACACCACCAGGACAAAAGACTTATTTGACAATTTTTTCCATCATTCACCCCTTCTTATTTATAAAACATTCAAACCAAGTCAAAAGTTATCTCTCTCTATAAACATCAAATCAATGTGAGCTAACCCTCTAAGAATAATACTCCATCTTATCTTATACTCTCTCTAAAACTTATCACCTGAAATTTTAGTACCATCGAATCAGACCCTTAATAATTAGGGAATGAAGTACTATTATTAATTGAAAGAATCATTGAAGATATTTTTAGAGTAATCGTTTGGTTCATTAAAGCATTTGAAACAACTTCACCCAATTATCTCTCTCTCTCTCTCTCTCTCTCTCTCTGTGTGTTTCAACTAATTAATTTAAATGGACACCAACATTAATTTTCAGGCAACCTTAATAAACTAAACTGGAAATCAGTACATGAATCTCTTGATTGGGAGACCAAAAAAAAATAATAATAAATAAATAAATAAATGAATAAACAAGAACCTGAAGAAGAAGAAGAAGAAGAAGACTAGCACCTGAACATAATGGCAAGTATGAATGTATAAGCAGGGGTGAGATTGATCATTGCTGAGGCCAGAGTAGGAGACCCAAACCCAATCCCATTAAAGATAGATAGCTGCAAACAGGCACTGAAACTCCCACAGATCAGATCATCAATCAATTGGAAAAGAAAAGGATCTGAAAAAGCAAAAATTGAAAGATTCACGGTACCAGATGAGGCCCAGAAGGAGGATTTTGGAGATGATTAAGGACGTGAGCTTAGGAGGAGGAGATGTTAATCTGACAAATGAAAGAAGCGGGAACTATTAATTAATTTGTTTTGGTTGGGATATAAAGAAGAGAATAATTTTACTTAATAATTATTTAGAATTGGGTAGATGTAGGAAGGAAGGAGGAGATCCAAGAAGGAGACCTGTGAAAGGTGAATGTCGTACAAAGGAGGAAAATTGTGCCCAAGGCCAAAGAGTAGACAACAAACACATAGTTGCTCATCCCTCTCTTCATTGCCGCTTTACTCAATGTGTTTAAGCCCACCTCCAAGAACTCCACAGTCACCAACACTTCTGTGATCCCTGGACTCCACATCTCTCTCTCTCTCTCGCTCTCTCTCTCTCTCTATATCTCTCTATATATGTATATAGATAAACTATATATGACATGGCTCTGTGTCTTTATGGCATATCACCAAGGTTTATGCTCAGATGAAAGCCCCCCGTCTTGTTTGGTGGAGAGTTAAGAATTAGCAATAAATCTTAAAAGAGTAATTATTAATTCTTTGTTCTCACATGTTTTTATTTTTTAATTGTTAATTCTTTATTCTCACCATTTTTTTGTTTTTTAACTACTTTTTTTAAAAAATTAATATTTAATATAATAAGAGAAAAAAATTAACAAATTTAAATTTTTATAAAATGTACATAATTATATAATTAAATTTAAAAACAATTTACAAGAGCGACATTTACCCCTTTTTAATATCGTGCCAAATTCGCCGTAAGTACGCCTTAGTATATAAAAGACAGGACATAAATTATTAAACTTTAAAACTTAATTTAAGCATTACGTGGCCAGGTTTGAAGAAAAATTTTATAGGGAAGTGTTGTCAATACTGTTAGGATGGAGGCAAAAAAATCTATAATGAAGGTGGCCAATGTAGTAGTTTCTTTAACGTGTATTTGGAGACATAATTTTTAATATTTTTTAAAAAATTATTAGTTATAATTTTTAATATATTTAATAAAATAAGTAGTAATTTTTAATAATTTTTTAGTAACTTTTTATAATTTTTAAATGTTTGATGAAATTTTTAATAATTTTTATAATTATTAATTATTTTTAATAATTTTTGAGTTGATAAATTATTACAACAGAACAGACAAAATAACTCTGGCGAAATAGTTGGAGGAGGAAATTGCCTCGGAGAAATTCGAAGTAAAAAAAAAAAAAAAAAACGGCGCCTGCTTTTGTTGCCTTTCCAATAATGGCTTTGATAACTTTGTAGTTGACTAGTTATTATAAGATAACACAAAAGAACAGCTCTGAAGAAAAAGTTAGAGGAGGAAATTGCCTCGGAGAAATTGGAAGAAAAAGGAGCCACCTGCTTTTGTTGCCTTTCAATAATGGCGTGTCTTTCTTCGGCTACAAAAGGCGATAACTCTCGCCCTCAGGGGTCCCATCCCTCGGCCTCAAGGAAATGGTGGAGGAAGTAAATTACGGTACACAGCGATCTCATAGACAAGAGGACCAGTGTCTGGTGCCTACAAGAAGCCACCCCTACAGGGAGTGAAACTCTCACACTGCGACTGCTAAGACTCGATCCTGCATCCACGGCTGCAATCTATTGCTTGAGTACCAATCGTGCTACGCCTGTGAGGGTGCGTGTCTTTCTTCCCTGTAGGGAGAGTGAAACTTTGGGGCCACGTGTTGATATTTTTCATTGATACTCTTTGTCATGTGTCAGATTGTATGGAAGTTAATTGGTCTTGTTTTAAGCGAAATGGAAATTATTCCAAAAAAAAAAAAAAAAAGAAGAGATTAACTGCTCTTGTTTGATAAGAATAATCACCACAAACAAGAATTGTCAGATTGATTCATTATACTGTTAAAAAAAAAAAAGAGAAATAAGCGATAAGAACCAAATCAATTCGTCATCAAATAAATTTGAAATTTGCTTAGATAAGAATAAGGGTAGAGAAATGTTAAAGCACTTTTTGAAAAATTTAAAGTTTATAATCTGATTTCAACACACATCTTACATTTATTCCTAGTTTGGAGCAACCTTTGAAGAATAATGAAAGCCCAAAGATGCAAATAATAAACTTTAATGTACATAGTTTCAAAACAACAAAAAAAAAACAGCAAATTCTAGTG
The DNA here is from genome assembly GCA_019916065.1 of Vitellaria paradoxa. Taxonomy (NCBI): domain Eukaryota; kingdom Viridiplantae; phylum Streptophyta; class Magnoliopsida; order Ericales; family Sapotaceae; genus Vitellaria; species Vitellaria paradoxa. Next base: position 17,383,149 of record CM034233.1, on the reverse strand, counting down.
CATAAGCTAAATTAATGAGACAAAATAGTAATAAATGCATATTTACTCCATGTAAGAAAGGCAAAAGACTAAAATGGGTTTGTTTAAGTCTTAACAGCTCCCTTGGGCCTCAAAACTTGAATTTGCACCAACATGAGCTCAAATCTACCCCTTCAAGCCCGAACTCACCAAAAAGGCCCAAATCATGCCCCAAGCTCCATTGAAAACAATTAAACACTCTTAGCCCATTTCCATTCAGATTGCAAGTGTCAAAGTCTAAAAAGGCTTCAATCGTGCCTAATTCTACTTGTTAAGGCCCTTTGGAATTGTTTGGCCCTATCTCTTATCATTGGCCCATCTAAAACCTTTTGCATGCCAAAATTATTTTCATGAGTTGGATTATAACTCTCATGATGCACATCACTTTGCGATCCGATACATGTGCTTCTAGGTTAGTTTAGGAGTTAAAAAGGGGGGGGAAGGCTGACATTAGTTAAGATGTTAGTCCCGTAAAATCAAACTACGAGTTATTGGATTAAAGTTCACTTGAAATAGATTCACATTTTCTTTGAATTAAAAAAAGGTGAATGTGCTCAGACTGTTAAATTTTGATTTAACGACCAACAATTCAACTATTACCAAGCTAACATTCACCTAATATTAGCACCTGTATCCTTAGAAGTACTGACCATGAATCTTATGCGACACTATAAAAAAATATAAATTTAAAAATAAAATTATCATCTGAAATTTTATTATAAAATGACAAGTGTAGACATACAAATTTTGGTCAATCAAACATTGTCAAGTGTTAGATAAAATCTCAATTAAATTAACAAATTAAATTTTGCCATGTGTCTAATTGGACATGTGGACGAATCATAAGACACCATGTGTAAAAGTGATGTAGCTTGAAGATGACAAGATTTGATCAGTCAAATTGAGTCACTTATCAGTTGGGCCCATTGTTAAATATAATTATTATCTCTTAATTTTTATCTCTTAAAAATAAATAAATAAGGTATGGTATTATCTTAACTCCTTAATATTATCTCTTGTTAATAAATAAAATAATAATGAGATAATTATCTTGGAGAAGTTAAATGCTACTGTGACTCCCTCTCACACATTTATAAATAAAGGCCACTGCCAAAGAGAAATAGACATATTCTTTTTATATATAAGAAGACTCTATTGAATTAAGCTGCCAAAACCTCCAAAGATTCTCAAGTATCAAGAATACATAAGTGTTGGTTCGAAATCAAAGTTGAAGCTCTCGAATTGACGTCAAGAAGAGAAGAATCAGAAGATTAGTTCTTTGATTAAAATACATTATAGATTGTAGTCCACTTCTTTTACAAATCAATAAAAATTCAATTTATTCTTACAATTTTTTGTGTTTATTTTTCAAATACGAAATTTGTGTATATAACAAGTTGATAATGTAAATAAAACATGTCAGACGAATTAATCAAAAATTTCTTAATCTCTATTTTAATTCCTCTCTCTTTGTTTTTTTTTTCTCATAATATTTAGTTCATTTTAATGGAAAAAATTATTCTATATAAATTTTTAATAAAAAAAATAAGATAAAATAACGTAACAGTGATGTTATTGTAATAATAATGCATTACGTGGTGAATTATTTACCTTAAAATGATAAGTTTATTAATCATACAATATTATTTTAGAGTGTGTTTAGTAAACAAAGTTTGTGAAACTTTATGTAATTTTTATCAAAAGTTACAATTTTGAACTTTCTTTTTTAATTTATTTGGCAAAACATGAAATTTTATTGTAATAACCCAGTTTTTTTTTCTTATTTAATTTGGATATTTTTATTTGATAAATTTAGTTGCTATTTAAATTTAATGATTCGAAATTTTTGTTATTTTTAATTATAATTAAAAAGAATAATTTTTTTTGGTTATATTTGAAAAGATTTTTAATTTTACAGAAAAATGTGTAATTTTCCTAATCATATGGGGAGTAGGAAATTAATTAAATTTGTTAAAGATAAAAATTCTGCTACTTTATATATATAATGCTATAATTATTTTGATAAAAAAACCCTAGATAAAGAGAGAGAGAGAGAGAGAGAGAGGGGTAGAAAGGAAGAAGAAGCGGCGACGGATTTCTTTGTCTTCCATTCTGCCGGATTTTCTTCCGTTTGTCAAATCTTTCCCCTGTTGTTGAATTAGAAAGGTAAGGGGCTGGAATCCATTTATTTGATTTAATTATTATTATTATTATTATTATTATTATTATTATTACTTTTTTTTTCTTTGGATATGCACTGTAACGAGCTATTCAGTGGAAGGTCGTGTCTTTGTTTTACATAGAGTCTTTGTTTTACATACCTACATACATATATATATATAAAGTGTCCAACAATATATGTACTCATCACCTTGCATCACGTGGCATCATGTTTATAATCAAAAGTCACCTCAAGTTTATATTTAAGGGTGAATAAAGGATATTAGGCAAAGTGATCTGCAACCTCTCATTGATGAAATAAAAAAAAAAAAAAAAAAAAACGTGGAACTTTGTAGTCATGTAAATATATATACATAATATGCAATGATTACACATGTACACATGTAAAGGTTACTGATTACATTTATATATAATATTTAATTAATTATATATTTATACATATATGAATTATTAGGATGACTTTGGTGTGTACTTGAAGATGATCCGTGTAATCCCATTAATTGATTGGTTACTTTATGGAAATAGTTGGATTCGCTTATTTGTGTACAAATTTTCAAAAACTGACGATCTATAGATTTTAAGACTTAAATAAACAAAGGTATTGTAAGGTAGGGATTTAGATAGAATTTATTTATTTATTGTGTTTTGTTTAGGATTGAGGGGTATTGAAAATATCGGGTACACGTACCCAAAGGGTTGAAAGTCCCAAAACCCGCGCGGGGTTGGTTATCGATTCCAGTAAGCTAGTAACCTACAAACAAGCAGATGCCTAAGGGTGGCATATTATATTCCTAAGGTTTCGGCTTAAGAAGCAGACACCGAAGGATGGTGTATATTGGTTGGGTCCTGTTTCTACGGGACAACCAAGCAGACATCAAATAATGATGTATATTGGTTGGATCTTGTTTCTACGAGACAACCAAGCAGCAGTACCTGAAAATTTAATTGTTTTTCTTTGATGTGTTGTGTGGTGAAAAAAAAATTAAATTGTAACGAAGACAAATTGATAAATTAATTTAATTTCTTTCTTGAGTTTGCTACCTGTGCATAATTGTTTCACTTAGTAGTTTGCTAGGGCATACTGCATTTATATTATTATTATTAGTGTTCCGAGCACACGTGGTATTAGTGCTCATCCCTTTACAGCTTGTGATACAGGTAACGAATTTGAGTCACGCGCAGGACCTACTCACCATGGAAATTAGGAATTTATTTGTTTGTTTTTATTTAATTACATTAGAATTTTCTTTAGAGAATTTTTTTTAGTGAATTGTGATAAGCCTCTGTTTATGAGGTGATTTATAATTATTTTTATCTAGCTTTGGGAGGATGTTTGAGCTTAGCTTTTGGAGTTTTGTTGCCTAGTTGATTTTGACGAAGGCATTTATTTAACTTTAAAATATGAATTTTATTTATTTTTCTTTACATTACTCCATAGTGTGTGTGTATGGCTCTGATGTGGGACATGAAAAGTTATTGAACGGCGTAACATGTATATTTTGTTCGCGTACTCGGGTTGTGAAACCCGAGGCGTGACAACTTGGTATCAGAGCCTAGGTTTAGAATACCTAGGGACAGTGGGTCTTTTATTTTTCTAAGTATTATGTAATTACATGTTAGTTTATTTAGTTGTGATACATGAATTTGATGTTTTGTTGGACTTAAATTGTTAAAAAGGCGTTGACCTTAGTATATTTTTGTAAATTTTTAGAGAAATGCCGCCACGTGTAGCTCCATGTGCTAGAGGTAGAGGTAGAGGCAGAGGCCAAGGTCGTGGTCCTGGCAAAGGCCACGGCCGAGGGATTCAGGCTAGGCAGGATCATGAAGTTCCAGTGGATGATGTTCCCGTTGCTGCAGGAGTGTCACAAGAGCAGGGGTCATTTGCTGGGGTTGGAGCAGAAGTTCCATTAGGGGTGCCTCACGTGGTTGAGGTGCAATCCGAAGCACCAAGTGTGCCGCAGCCAGGAATGGTGGACCCACAGATTTGGATGTAACAAATGGTTGCAATGTTTGCTGGAGGAATGCAAGCGAGTCAGCCTACAGCTCCGTATGAGAAGTTTAGGAGAATGAAACCTCCTACTTACTCTGGCATAGCAGACACTGAAGAGGTTGAGAAGTTTTTGCAAGAGAATGAGAAAATATTTGAAGTGATGCAGTTAAATGAAGACAAGACTAGAGTTCTGCTTGCTGCTTTTCAGTTGGAAGGTGCTGCAGCGGATTGGTGGAGTACTGTGAAGGGGTCTCGTGGGGCGTCTGCACTTACTTGGGATGATTTTAAGGAGCGTTTCAGATACTACTTCTTCCCACAGTCTCTGAGAGATGCTAAGCTTGACGAGTTTTTGAATTTAACTCAAAGGCCAATGACTGTGCTGGAGTATGGGCGTAAATTTACCTCATTGGCCAAATATGCCAAGGAGTTGGTGTCCACTGAACGCACCAAGTATAGACAGTTTGAGAAGGGATTGAGGCCTGCTGTCAGAGATCGGATAGTGCCTTTAGGGCTTAATGAATATGAGACCTTGGTTGATCGAGCAATGGCAGTGGAGAAGAATTTGGCAGATACCAGGGCACAGAATGAAGCCAGGCAAGGAATGACTCAGCACTAGGAGAGCAGACCCACCAAAAGGCAGAGAGAGAATTTACATGGGGCACAGTCTCAGCAATTTCAGCAGGGGAGTATGGTTCCAAGTAAGTCAGCGGCAACTGGAGTTTCTGCACAAAGTCCTATTGTTTGTCATAATTGCAGACAGCCTGAGCATCGTCAGTTTAATTGTCCTTACAAAGGTGTGTCGGGTGGATCTGAAAATAGGGCCGAGGTAAAGACTTGTTACACGTGTGGCCTACCAGGTCATGTGTAGAGGCGTTGTCCACAGAGGCAAGGTAATGGAAGTATTATGAGACCTCCACAGCTAGCTCAATCAGTACAGAGTAGCAGGCCAGCAAGGTCACAATCAGTGCAGACTCGTTTTCAGAGGGGTACTTAAGGTGGGCCACCGCAGTATCAGATGGTGTTATGAGAAGTTTAGGAGAATGAAACCTCCTACTTACTCTGGCACAGCAGACACTGAAGAGGTTGAGAAGTTTTTGCAAGAGAATGAGAAAATATTTGAAGTGATGCAGTTAAATGAAGACAATACTAGAGTTCTGCTTGCTGCTTTTCAGTTGGAAGGTGCTACAGCGGATTGGTGGAGTACTGTGAAGGGGTCTCGTGGGGCGTCTGCACTTACTTGGGATGATTTTAAGGAGCGTTTCAGATACTACTTCTTCCCACAGTCTCTGAGAGATGCTAAGCTTGACGAGTTTTTGAATTTAACTCAAAAGCCAATGACTGTGCTGGAGTATGGGCGTAAATTTACCTCATTGGCCAAATATGCTAAGGAGTTGGTGTCCACTGAACGCACCAAGTATAGACGGTTTGAGAAGGGATTGAGGCCTGCTGGCAGAGATCGGATAGTGCCTTTAGGGCTTAATGAATATGAGACCTTGGTTGATCGAGCAATGGCAGTAGAGAAGAATTTGGCAGATACCAGGGCACAGAATGAAGCCAGGCAAGGAAGGACTCAACACCAGGAGAGCAGACCCACCAAAAGGCAGAGAGAGAATTTACATGGGGCACAGTCTCAGCAATTTCAACAGGGGAGTATGGTTCCAAGTAAGTCAGCGGCAACTGGAGTTTCTGCACAGAGTCCTATTGTTTGTCATAATTGCAGACAGCCTGAGCATCGTCAGTTTAATTGTCCTTACAAAGGTGTGTCGGGTGGATCTGAAAATAGGGCTGAGGTAAAGACTTGTTACACGTGTGGCCTACCAGGTCATGTGCAGAGGCGTTGTCCACAGAGGCAAGGTAATGGAAGTATTATGAGACCTCCATAGCTAGCTCAATCAGTACAGAGTAGCAGGCCAGCAAGGTCACAATCAGTGCAGACTCGTTTTCAGAGGGGTACTCAAGGTGGGCCACCGCAGTATCAGATTGGTGTTCCAAGTGGTGTTCAGCAGCATCAAGGAGTTCAGGGTGGATCCCAGCAGGGACAAAAGGGGGGTAGACCGCAAACGACACTAGTTCAGGGACGAGTTTTCACTGTGGCCCAGAATGATGGACGTGCAGAGCCTATAGTGACGAGAGGTACATTTCTCATTTATGCTACTAAATCCACAATCCTTGTAAACACAAGAGCATCTCATTCATTTATTGTTGCATCGTTTATGTCTACATTGAATTTATCTGTGGACGAGTTAATTCCACCATTGCACGTTGAAACACCGATAAGAGGTTATTCTGTGTTGAATCGAGTTTGTAAGAATTGTGAGATCACTATTAGGGATGAGACTTCGGGACGGGAGCACTTGTCAGTTTTTGACCTGATTGTGATAGACATGGGAAGCTTTGATGTGATTCTTGGCATGAACTAGCTGTCAGTCTTTTGGGCGATGATAGATTGTGCTAAGAGTCGAGTGACCTTATTTACTACAGAGGGAGATCAAATACGATTTTCTGGTGATCGTTGTAGTCCTCAACTCTTGCCTTCCCTCAATGGGCAGGGACGAGTAGACTTGTGCAGTTTGTTTGCTTGTATGGCTCTGGAGGACGAGGAGGGTGACAAAATTGAGTTACCACGAGTTGTCTGTGAATTTTCAGAAATGTTTTCAGAAGTATCTGGATTACCGCCTGAACGGGAGGTTAAATTTGGGATTGATCTGATTCCTGGCACAGAACCAATTTCTATAGCCCCGTATAGATTGGCACCTGCAGAGTTGGTGGAGTTAAGATCCCAGATAGAAGAGTTGAGCTCTAAGGGATTTATCCGTCCTAGCACTTCACCTTGGGGTGCACCAGCCCTATTTGCAGCTAAAAAGGATGGAACTCTCAGGATGTGTATAGATTACCGAAGGTTGAATTGGGTCACAATCAAGAATCGATATCCTCTACCGAGGATTGACGATCTGTTCGACCAACTGAAGGGTTCGGTCATTTTCTCAAAGATTGATTTGAGATTTGGTTACCACCAATTGAGGGTGAAACAGGAGGACATTTCTAAGATGGTATTCAGGACTCGATATGGGCACTACGAGTTCTTGGTGATGCCATTTGGGCTGACCAATGCTTCTGCCGTGTTCATGGACTTGATGAACCGAGTGTTCAACATATATTTAGACAAGTTTGTTATCGTGTTTATTGATGGCATTTTAGTTTATTCTCGGTCAGAAGGGGAACATGAGGAGCATTTAAGAGTTGTACTTCAGACCCTAAGAGATCACCAGCTCTATGCGAAATTGAGCAAGTGTGAGTTCTGGCTCAAAGAAGTGAAATTTCTGGGGCATGTTGTTTCTGAGGAGGCAGTTGCAGTTGATCCATCTAAGGTTGAGACAGTTATGGATTGGCAAAAACTGAAGACAATTTTTGAGATTCGGAGTTTTCTGGGTTTGGCAGGGTATTACCGAATATTTGTCCGTGATTTCTCGAGGTTAGCCGGGCCGATGACTAGGCTGACTCGAAAAGGGGTCAAGTTTATTTGGGATGAGAAGTGTGAACAGTCTTTTCAGGAGTTAAAGAAGAGGTTAACTACTGCACCAGTACTTGTGATTCCTGAGAGAGGATTGTGTCATTTAGTTTATTGTGATGCATCCAAGGAAGGTTTAGGCTGTGTGCTGATGCAGGGTGATAGAGTAGTAGCTTATGGGTCTAGGCAATTGAAGACTCACGAGAGTAACTACCCAGTACATGATTTGGAGTTGGCAGCAATTATCTTTGCTCTAAAAAGCTGGAGACACTATTTGAATGGTGAAAAGTTTGAGGTATTTTCTGACCACAAGAGTTTAAAGTATCTTTTCACTCAGAAGGATCTGAATTTGAGGCAGAGGAGATGGATGGAGTATATGGAGGACTATGATTTTGAGATTCAATATCACCCTGGTAAGGCAAATGTAGTTGCTGACGCACTTAGTCGAAAGACTCGGGGTACTTTAGCAGGTCTTTTCGTGCAAGAGTGGGAAATGATGAGAAGCCTTAGTGAGTTTGATCTGGAGTTGCAGGAGGATGAAGGTCATGCTATTTTGTGTGCCATGGCTACTCGGCCAATTCTATTGAGTCGTGTGATAGAAGCTCAGGGGACTGATGTTGAATGTGAAGCGATTCGAGCTAAGTTGTCGAGTCCTGATGAGATGCCAGAATGGGTGATTGGTGACGATAACGGTTTGAGGTATTTGGGGAGACTTTTCGTGCCCATCTCTGCTTGAGATATAGTTTTAAAGGAATACCATCACTCTAAATTTGCAGTACATCCTGGAGGTACTAAGATGTATCACGACCTGCGCCGTCAGTTCTTTTGGGCAGGTATGAAGAAGGATGTGGCAGAGTTTGTGAGTAGGTGCCTTACTTGTCAGCAAGTTAAGGCAGAGCATCAGAAACCAGCGGGTCTCTTGCAGCCTTTGCCAGTGTCAGAGTGGAAGTGGGAGAACATTATAATGGATTTTGTTTCTAGCTTACCGAGATCACTGAAGGGCCATGATACTATTTGGGTGATAGTGGATAGGTTGAAAAAGTTGGCTCACTTCTTGCCGATTCGACTGACCGACTGTATGGATGTCTTGGCTAAGTTATATGTCAAGAAAATTGTGAGGCTTCATGGAGCTCCTGTATCCATTGTCTCAGACAGGGATCCACGTTTTGCTTCTCGATTTTGGCAGAGTCTCCAGGTGGCCATGGGGACAAAATTGTTGTTTAGTACTGCCTTTCATCCTCAGACTGATGGACAGTCAGAACGTACAATTCAGATCTTGGAGGATATGCTCAGGGCATGTGTGCTTGATTTTCGTGGCAGCTGGGAGAACCATCTTCCTTTGATTGAATTTGCGTATAATAATAGCTACCAGTCGAGCATTGGGATGGCTCCTTTTGAAGTTTTATATGGTAGACCGTGTAGATCTCCTATCTGTTAGGCTGAGGTTGGAGAAACTGCCATTGTTGGGCCTGAGTTTGTGCAAGAGACGACTGAGAAGGTCAAACTAATTCGACAGAGACTGGAGACAACAAGGAGCCGTCAAAAGAGCTATGCTGATAAGAGGCGAAGACCATTGGAGTTTGAGGCAGGAGACCATGTGTTCTTAAAGGTTTCACCACGGAAGGGTCAGTTTCGTTTTGGGCGCAGAGGGAAGTTGTCCCCGAGATATATTAGGCCATTTGAAGTTTTGACTAGGGTTAGAGAGGTAGCTTATCGTCTTGCTTTGCCCCCGCAGCTTTCAGGAGTTCATGAGGTGTTTCACGTGTCTATGCTTAGAAAATATAACCCGGACCCTTCACATGTATTAGATTGGACTGAGCTTGATGTTGACTCAGATGTGACATATGAGGTGAAACCAATGGAAATTTTGGACTCTAGGGAGCAAGTGCTTCGAGGGAAGACTATTCCCTTAGTTAGAGTGTTATGGAAGCATCGTGGTATTGAGGAGTCGACTTGGGAGCGAGAGGCAGATATGCGGAGTAGGTATCCAGAGTTGTTTCTTTAATTCTCTTTTCTTTACCTCCTAAATTTCGAGGACGAAATTTTTGTAAGTGGGGTAGGATGTAATAACCCAGTTTTTTTTTCTTATTTAATTTGGATATTTTTATTTGATAAATTTAGTTGCTATTTAAATTTAATGATTTGAAATTTTTGTTATTTTTAATTATAATTAAAAAGAATAATTTTTTTTGGTTATATTTGAAAATATTTTTAATTTTAGAGAAAAATGTGTAATTTTCCTAATCATATGGGGAGTAGGAAATTAATTAAATTTGTTAAAGATAAAAATTCTGCTACTTTATATATATAATGCTATAATTATTTTGATAAAAAAAACCCTAGATAAAGAGAGAGAGAGGTAGAAAGGAAGAAGAAGCGGCGACGGATTTCTTTGTCTTCCATTCTGCCGGATTTTCTTCCGTTTGTCAAATCTTTCCCCTGTTGTTGAATTAAAAAGGTAACGGGCTGGAACCCATTTATTTGATTTATTTATTTATTTATTATTATTATTATTATTACTTTTTTTTTCTTTGGATATGCACTGTAACAAGCTATTCAGTGGAAGGTCGTGTCTTTGTTTTACATAGAGTCTTTGTTTTACATACCTACATATATATATATATGTATATATAAAGTGTCCAACAATATATGTACTCATCACCTTGCATCACGTGGCATCATGTTTATAATCAAAAGTCACCTCAAGTTTATATTTAAGGGTGAATAAAGGATATTAGGCAAAGTGATCTGCAACCTCTCATTGATGGAATAAACAAAAAAAAAAAAACGTGGAACTTTGTAGTCATGTAAATATATATATACATAATATGCAATGATTACACATGTACACATGTAAAGGTTACTGATTACATTTATATATAATATTTAATTAATTATATATTTATACATATATGAATTATTATGATGACTTTGGTGTGTACTTGAAGATGATCCGTGTAATCCCATTAATTGATTGGTTACTTTATGGAAATAGTTGGATTCGCTTATTTGTGTACAAATTTTCAAAAACTGACGATCTATAGATTTTAAGACTTAAATAAACAAAGGTATTGTAAGGTAGGGATTTAGATAGAATTTATTTATTTATTGTGTTTTGTTTAGGATTGAGGGGTATTGAAAATATCGGGTACACGTACCCAAAAGGTTGAAAGTCCCAAAACCCGCGCGGGGTTGGTTATCGATTCCAGTAGGCTAGTAACCTACAAACAAGCAGATGCCTAAGGGTGGCATATTATATTCCTAAGGTTTCGACTTAGGAAGCAGACACCGAAGGATGGTGTATATTGGTTGGGTCCTGTTTCTACGGGACAACCAAGCAGACATCAAATAATGATGTATATTGGTTGGATCTTGTTTCTACGAGACAACCAAGCAGCAGTACCTGAAAATTTAATTGTTTTTCTTTGATGTGTTGTGTGGTGAAAAAAAAAATTAAATTGTAACGAAGACAAATTGATAAATTAATTTAATTTCTTTCTTGAGTTTGCTACCTGTGCATAATTGTTTCACTTAGTAGTTTGATAGGGCATACTGCATTTATATTATTATTATTAGTGTTCCGAGCACACGTGGTATTAGTGCTTATCCCCTTACAGCTTGTGATTCGGATAACGAATTTGAGTCACGCACAGGACCTACTCACCATGGAAATTAGGAATTTATTTGTTTGTTTTTATTTAATTACATTAGAATTTTCTTTAGAGAATTTTTTTTTAGTGAATTGTGATAAGCCTCTGTTTATGAGGTGATTTATAATTATTTTTATCTAGCTTTGGGAGGATGTTTGAGCTTAGCTTTTGGAGCTTTGTTGCCTAGTTGGTTTTGACGAAGGCATTTATTTAACTTTAAAATATGAATTTTATTTATTTTTCTTTACATTACTCTATAGTGTGTGTGTATGGCTCTGATGTGGGACATGAAAAATTATTGAACGGCGTAACATGTATATTTTGTTCGCATACTTGGGTTGTGAAACCCGGGGCGTGACATTTATCATTTGAAATATTACCAAATTACTATTTACCGCTTCTCCCTTTTTAACCAACATAAAAGGATAAAAATATGATTGGTAAGGTTTATCAAGCATAAAAAGTTAAAAAAAAAAAAAAAGTTGTCAAACACATAAAAAAATAAAAATAAAAAAATAAATTATAATTACAAAAGTTAAAAAAATTAAATTATCAAATGCACTCTTAATGTAAATTTTTATTTTAAAAATAAAATTATGATTACACAACATGGCTTTATTTTAATTTACAAGCATTTACAGCCTAGTTAGATTACCAGATAAAAATATCTAGGAAGTAAGTTACTCTTTTCCTTCATATGTACAATTTTTTTTTTTATGCTAGTTATTCATAAAAAATAACCTAGTCAAAATGAACATATTTGTTTTTTTTTTTTTTTGGGTAGTAGGTTTACTTTGGATTTAGATGAAAAGGAGCTCACACATTGTTGTTACTTTAGGTGGTATTTGGTTTGTTTCTTTGTTTTTTATATTTTATATTTTAAAAATTTTAAAATAAGGAAAAAAGAAAATGTTATATCTTTTTTATTTTGAAATTTTTCTTTATTTTGAATTAAAAACGCTCAAAATAATTTTTTGCCATTTTTCATTTCATATATAAACTTATTTTCTGTTTTCTTAAATAAAATTTGAAAATATAAGTGATCAAATACATTTCGAGTTTTTTTTTTTCGAAAGTATAAAATAGAAAATGAACTTAAAATAGAAAACAAAAAACAAAAAATAAAAAAACCAACCAATTACCATTTTAGTAATTGAAGGGTGCGATTAGAAAAATATTAGGAAAAGGGGATATTATTAGTATTTTTGACAAAAATTTTGGAGGAAGTTTAAAAGTTTTGTTGAAATTATGGCTTAGTTGACTAGTTTAGAAGATAAGATGGGACTTCCAACAAGAATTTGAAGACTGCTCTTACCCATCTCTTTCAATATTGAAAATCTTGCTCCAGTGTTCTCAATAATAGAATTGCTGACGCTGCAAGGACTTCACTTGAATAGTGCTAAGAATTTACCCTGAACCAAAAAATGATACAAATTTTCGACTGAGAAAAGCCACGCAGGTTAATTTTTATTTTTTTTTTTTAACATTGAATCGTGTAATTTTTATTTATTTATTTATTTTTTTACGAGGTTTGACCGCAGCAATTATGCTTAAAACAATATAACTCCATTAACAATCGCATACATGAAAACAAGTTAAAAAAAAAAGTTAATTTTAGGATCTCAAAGATTTGTTGAGGTGTGCGTAAACTGATTCAGACACTCTCGGTTAAAAAAAAAAAAAAAAAACTAATCTTTTTAGATAAAAGTTTAGTGAATAGAAGTACTAAATTTTAGAATCCTAATTTTTCTATGATAAGCAAAATAGCTCATACGTTGCAAGTCATCTATAGTGGATGTCTCCTGTTGGAATTGGACTTGGTTTCCAAGCTAGGCTTTGGCTTTTAGGTTCACTGAACAATGCCAGAATCGGTAAGAATGTCCATATCAGTGGCTGGGGCAGGCCCAATCCGGCAAGGCTAAAACCCAACATGCGCAGGCCTTTAGGCCTAATCTAAGAATGTTGTGGGCCAAGCCTGATAAATTACTTCTCATAAAATCAACAAATGACGCCAAAATCATCCAAGCACTAAAGGTGGGACTGAGTTAGCTAAGTTGCCCGTTAATTTAATCTAGCAGTAGGCTCAAGTTCCGCTTCATAAAAAATAATTTGAATTTGAGATTTAGCTTATAAATAATTTAACTAATTAAAATAATATTATTTTAATCTAAAATATTATAATTCCAAATAAATAATTTGGTTAAATTAAAATGACATTTTGGTTAAAATGACATCATTTTATTGAACCAAAATAATGTTATTTTAATTGAAAATATTATGATAATATCTATTATATTTTTGAACTTATCACCTAGTGGTTCTAGCTTAGCTTAAATTTGACTCACTAAGACTACCGATCAAATTCGAGCTGAGCCTTACAAATTAAACTGAGTTCGAACCTCATAAGTTATTTGATTTGTGGCCACTTATACCTTGTATAATTTCACCTAAAAAAATAGAGGGTCAATAAAACTATTATGGGGGAAGGGTAGCAAATATTAAATACAACAGAGCACCATTGATATGAACATTAAATTATTTAAAAAAATTAAGAATGCAAGACAAATATAAAATACATTAACTTGACATTGATACAATTTAATTTAATTTTAAAATAAATTAATTATTTAAAATTTATATTAAACTTAAAATTATTTAGTATAAATATAAATAATCATAAATTGACATAAATAGAAATAAAGTATGAATCCAAACGTAATAAAATTGTTTGGTGGTAAGAGTTTCTGACCTAGTTGTCAAATTGTCGGTGTGACTCAACCTCCTCCTATGTTTTAAAATATGTAATTGAACATTTAGGAGAACTCAAAATTTGATTCTCATAATTTTTATGTTTGTAACCGAACAACAAAAATTAGATATGGGTAGTTTATTTTACTCGTTTCACTCCCACTATCATTGGATATTCCATTGAGCTTTGCCAAACTAGCACGCCCAAGTTCCAGCACTTGACGCGGAGGCAGAAGAGTTATTGATCTTGGCCAGGTTTGATGCTACTATTTTTTCTTAGGATACTATTTCAGTTTAAGATATCTAACAAAGTCACGAGAATATTTCAGAACTCAACACTTAAAAACACTTTGAGTATGGTTTATATAAGCATTTAGGAAATCACACTTTAAAAATCCCGTTAGAATCTATGAATTTTTTTTTGACTCCCAAGCACACCTGTAGGTTACATTTGATTGGGGAATTGAATTATAGGAATAAGTAATACCATAGATAATGTATGGGATTGAATATAATATAAAATTATTTTTTTTAGCAACGAGTTAGTGATATAAAAGATGTAATTTGACAGCAGATGTAATTAGAAATAATTTTAAACCTTTAAATTTTAATGTGTTGTTGTGCCTTGTATTTTTTATTTTTGGACCCGAAATTATAACCCGATTCAAAAGTCTTGCGGTGCGACCCGTTTGGATTTTCTTGGAGGTCTGTGGTGGTTGCGGAGGGCACTGGCCGATAGGCTCGGACCCGAAGCCCACCACTGACCTCGGAGGGGTACGGGGGGTGTAGCTATTAGGGTTTTGGGGTTTTCTTTTCAGAGTGATCAAGAGGAAAGCTACCCGACGTTGTAATTTCTTTCTTTTCATCATAATAAAATTTTTCCCGTGTCTTGCCCGTAGACGTAAACTTTACAGTCGAACCACGTAAATCTTACTGTCTATTATTTTTTTTTTTCTATACTTTATTTTGTGCGTTGTATGATCCGAGAGATTGTGTGCACAATTTTTAACATAGTACAAAACTAATCTAATCATGAAAATATATAATACCACATTTTACAGATCTATCCTTATTTTTTATCAAATATAGAATGAAGTTGGTAATCTAATCTCCCACCTCACATCGGACAAACGAACAATGCCTTGTGTAAGATTTCACAAGTGACACGAGTAAACACGAAAGACGTGGGAGTCACACGCGATGGAAGATGAATTGGAGGAACAACCATGTCCATCCACCACTCTTTGGCATTGTTTGAGAGTGGGCGAGAGAAAAGGACTAGTCAGCTAAACCCATTGGATCTAATACGCAAGTACCAACGACGCTCAGGCCACGTCTATTTCCGGATTAAAAATTAGGATGGATGTATATCCGCGAAACCCATTCTAATTTCACTCATTCTAATTTAATGTTTGATTGGAAAAAGTGAAAAGAGATTATTGGTACAATGCGACTATTTATACTTCAAAAATAGGGTGCAAGTAATATTATGGGAGTGTAGTATTACTTGTATCCTATTTTTGAATTTGTTTTCTACCAACATTTAAAAACGTAAAATTATTTCCTCTCACTTCACATGTCAAATGACATATTTTATCTTATTTTATATCTCATTAACCAAACACTAAAACAATAATTTTACATAAAAAAAGTTGAAGAAAAAAATAATAATTATTTTTTTGTTAGTTAAACAAAATTAAAAAATTGATAAATATGTAATCTTTTATTATTTTTCTGACTATATTAAAAAGTAAATTAAATTTAATATTTCCCATTTCATTTTAATTTTTAACTTTTTTTTTTTAATTTTCCATTTATAAATTTTTATTGCTTTCTGGTGTTTGTCCGCCTATCAGCTGGACAGTGGCATTACGTACACTTGGCTTTTCATGTCAAGACATGAACGCGACCGTCTCTCTCTCTCTCTTTCTGTTTTCCTTTTATTTATTTATTTTTTAACGCGTGGCTCATTAAAAAATAATAATGATAATAACTTTTATCAACAATTTTTTTAATTTTTTTCTCCAAATATTAAATTAATTTTATCAACTTTCTTTAATATTATCTATTTTTTTTTTAACTTTTATAATTTTTTACTTTTATAAATTTTTATCATACACCTAACTATTATTAAAGTGCCATGTATCAAATTTTGGTGTAAAATTGTACGCCCAAACGCCCCTAAACCTCAGCCGTTGCCTATTTCTAGAGGATTCAAACTATTGTCAGAGTGAAGTTTGAAAATTTTCCAACAAGCCAAATCCGGATCCCTTGAAATGGTTTGTAGAAGTTATAGGGTAGGGTTCATACGCATACTCGTTGGGATATCTAATCTAAGGTCATCTGCAGGGAATGCGTAAGCTACTTTGCAATAAAATATTGAGTTATCGCCAGGGACATACTTAAACAGTTGGGAGTCTCTTGTTTTCTGCCGCGTTTGGTCTCCTTCAATTTTTTTTTGGGGGGGGGGGGGGGGTTAAATCTTCAAATCCAAATATGATGATATATAAACTTTTAAACTTGGATTAAATCTTTACAATTTGTGTATAGACGTGTATATGTATTACTGTGCGTGTATATGTACATGGTTATGCTCTAATCTTAATTGATAGTATTTGTTAAATCTTAGATTTTGGGGTTGCTGTGATGGATCCATGCTTTCATTGATTTTGAAGTGATATATGATATATGAATTTTGAGTGTCTGTTACATTAAATTCTATAAAAATAGGGGTTAAAATTAGAAAATAGAACATGGAGGTTGAACTATCATGAACTGAGAATTTTCTATGAAAACCCTTGTCGTTTGCACGCACGTTATATATTGATTTCCTCATGCCACGCCAAAGCCTAGTCTTGACTTTTTTTTTTGTTTCTTTATTACAATTAACTTACGGGGATTACTTAACTATTTTGTTTTTAAACTACTGTCTTGTGTAAACTTATTATAACTCAAATTATTTAAATTATTCGAACTTAATTAATCGTATGCTATTGATATGGTTGTTATATTTGTCATCACCTCAGTAATAGAATTCGGTAATAAATTACATAAACTGCAACGTAGGGATTTTTAGGCAATGGACATAATCTATTTCTATTTTTTACATTGAAGGTATTGTAATGCCTGGGACGAGATTCTAAAATGACTAGATCAGACCTACAATGCACCGTATTGCAGTAGTTATTGGAAGACACTGATTTGAGTATGGTAAACTCACAACCAATATCAAATGGTGCTGGATCTCATAGGTATAGAGTAATGAGGATCAGGACATATCTAAAGTGTGCATAATTGCATTAATTTAATAATTATTGCTTAACTTAAAGTTGTGTTTAATTAATTATTTCACTACTTTGAACTATTAAATTTGCACGACGCGCCATTTACCATGATGACTATGACATGTTCAAAACATTGCTGAGTTTAGTAACTCACCTTTTCTTATAATAATTTTTTTCAAATAATGATATTAATAGTGTTAGCGGCCACGCTGAGACTTAGTAGATTTTTTTTTTCTTTACTTTTAGTTCTATTTTAATTATACCCAACGTAACGGTAATTTTAGATGATACTTGTTTTGTAATATATTTTATTACTTACCATTTGAATGATTGTATATTTCTGGATGATTGCAATAACTTATTGTGTATAACTTTATTTTCTATCATATTCCTTATTATTGGTTTCTACTATTATTTTAATTTTTACAGGTTGCAAAGACGTAATCTAATGGCTCTTAAAATTTTATTATTATTTTATTATATTTAGCTTGGCACACACTTCTGGTACGTGAAAGTCCGCAGCCGCTACCCCGTACTGGGGTGCACACAGGGCGAAGTACGCTCCAGGACCCTAGCCGGCAAAGGCCCCTGGAGAGTTAACCAGCCTAGGCAAGCCCTAGCTGACCGCACGACCGAGAGGAGGTCATTAGGCACCCGCCATTACAGCGGTAACCCACCCCCGTGGGGGAGTCGAACCCGAACCTCGAGAGGTCCAAGCTCTAAGACGAGCCCGACTTCCACTTAGCCACCCCCGAAGGGGTAGCTTGGCACACACTTGACTCAGTAGATTGTTGTTTTGGCATGGCTTAAATAATTAATTTTTCTTATTTAAATTTTTAATTAGTACATTACCTCACATTGTTCATCCATGAATTGAAGTCGTAGCGAGACAACTCATGTGCGCTCCAAATTCATTTTGGCCTAACTGGGCTCAACAAATAAATAGTAGTAAATTTAGTACTTTAACTGGGTAAATCCATAAAGTTTAAAAAAAAAAAAAGGGAGGAATTAAAGAATTTTGTTACATATTATGATTATCGCCATAATCTAAGTGGTGTTTGTCACCATAACTAGTTATTTATCTTCTAATTGCTCAACTTTTTTTTTTTTTTTAAATGACCAAACTTATCTTCTTACATTTTTAATTTCTCTTAAATTATGAAGAGTAAAAATGTTAAATTAATAAAAAATTAAAAAGTTAAGTATTAAAAAATTAATTTTTTGTTTCTAAAGACAAAAAAAATTAATTGTTTTATTAACTAGCTAATTACAAGAAAAAAAAAATTAACTTTTTTACCTTCAAACGCATCCTAAAGGTAGCAGTCATGTCCCATTGTCAGCCTTGTCGAACAAGTAGACCCAAATTATTGGGCGTGAATTTATTTTACTTTATTTTTTTTGATGGTTGATTAGAAAGAATCTAACCAGCAACCACTACAAAGGAATGTGTATTGATCAGGGTGAAGCACCAATCTGGACATCCATATCTTAGTTTCAAACCCCCCAATGAAAGACCAATTTGTTATTATTATTATTATTGAGGAAGAAGAAAGAACAAGAAGCATCTTACCTTCACCGTGGCCACCCCCCCACCATGTGCAATCCTTTCTGTAAAGAGAGAATTAAATAATCAAAGTACAAGCGACATTGTTTGACATGAAATGACAATATATATGTTTGGGTACTTCTTAAATTCTGAATATATATATATATATATATATATATATATTGTGAAATTTCCAGATCTATCGCGGTTGGTTGTTAGGGAGAATATGCCACAAGTTTTTGAATCATTTTTTTAGGATAGTTGCATTAGTCACGCTAAACTGAAATGACAAACCGAGCGAGTGCAATGACTTAAAAAAAAAAAAAAAATCATGCATTAGGTTTCATAACTAGAGAGATAAATGGGTTGGAAATCCGTCTAATTAGTCATTATTATTATTAAATTTATTTATTTTTCTCTATTCGTTATCGTTCCTGATTCATTCATTTTCATCCGTTAAATAACTGTTTAAAAAAACTCGCTAAAAATTCATTAAAAAATTAAATTATTTAAAGCAATTAATGTGTTCTTTGTAATGCTCAGCAAATATATTTCTAAACATATATGTAGATTTTTTTTTATCAAGATCCTTATTGTTTTCTAGTCCATGTCAAGCAAAAACTAAAAAGAAAAAAAAATCATCTCACTCAAATAAACAACAAAGAATACAGTAAATATAAGTTTAGTCACTACTTATATATTCAAATGACTTGGCAAAACTAATCATTTAATTAGTAATTCAAAAATGTGAATCACTTGATGATAATTTATAATTAAGTAGTCATAGACCTAAGAATTTGTCCACTTTTATTATAGGAATAAAACTGTGATTGTTTAAATGTATATAATACACTATAGGATGCATTTGGTTTATTAAAAATTGCTAAAAATCTCTATTCATTTTTATCTCACTGCACGAATTACAAATCTACATATTATCTCACTTTATATCAATTTATCTCACTTTTGTCACTCCAAACGCATTATATTAAATGAGTATTTAGCGAGTACTTTATAAATACAAACGAATATAGGTATCAGATACCTTACAAGTAAATTCTAAACATGTTCTAAATTCACACCAATATTAAACTTCAATCTCAAATCTGTCCTAATTCTATTAAAATATTTTTTAATAAATTTTCAATGAAACTTTAATCAGGTCAAAAATGCTTTTGCACCTGTCTTAGTAACAATCTTTACACGTAACTCTTCTCTAAAGTAGATAATTATTATAATATAACTCCAAATTTGAAGTATTAATGGTGTACAATTGAGTCAATTTTTAACTTGCCTATGTGTAATTTGTGTGTATAGAAAATATAAAAATATATTATAGAAATAATTAAAGAATATGATGTGGACTGCTTATGAATAGTTCTATAAAATAAAGAAATAATATTTTTTTAATTATATTTTAGAGAATTTGTTAAAAGAAACTTTAGTGAATGACCTTAGTCGTTTAAGTTCTCTCCAAATTATCTCTCTCTCTCTCTCTCTATGTATATATATATCTATCTCTCTCGTCTTCTAGTGACACGGAGAAGAAAAAGGGAAGGGGAAGGGGTAAGAGGTGAGACACTTTCTGGGTGATTGATCAGATGTCGTCCCCACTAATGAACCCTACATATCTCAGTCTATACGCTCCTCAATCACAGCTAAAGCTTGAGATGCCATTCCATCCCTCTATGATTGTGAGTCCCTTTCAAAGACCTGTGGGCTAAAGAAACTAGCATCATAAAAAGCCCGCCCAAAGTGTGCAATCATAGCTCGCTCTCTCTTTCTTTTCTGTCCTTCCTCTAGAAGTCGATGCAGACCTGCCTAATTAACTTCTATATACGATCGATTAATTTAATTTACTTAGCAATACTTAAGTCAACTTGGGTACACACCTCAACTCAATAATGTTAAAGAAATTACAGTAAAAACAGGAACGCGAAGGAGCCAATTTATCTGGGCCTTTCAGGCATGTTAGATGACACAATCCTTTGAAGTGTGATTAATATTGGCCCCGACTATATGTTCCAGGAAGATTAAAGCAATTCACCTTTATGATACAACAACATGCAAAGTTTTACAAAATATCAATTCATTTAACTTTGATTTTAAATAGATGAGAGACATATATATATATATATATATATACATATAATAAAAAAAGAAAAAAAAAAAAAAAAAAAACCAAACCATGGAATTGGATTGTGCCTCTTGAACCAATCCAATGGCCATGTCGGTCCAACGTAATCAATAGACATCAATGAGAGTGGATGTTTGAATTTGACTTCAAATAACAGTTAATTATGTTCTAAACAGTCGCAATTCAAATATCAGTTAATTTCCGTTAATTTAAAAAAATATAATTAATTAAATCCACATCTCGTATCACAAGCCAAGCCGCCCACTAGAGTGCCACATTGCGCGCATATTACAGTACGTTAGATCATTTCCGGACATTCTTTATTATAAGTATTTTGTATATATAATTAAGTTGCATTAAATAAAATAAGTGGAAACAAATTTAAAATAATTGTCAACCTAAAATGTCAAGGTTGTGACTCATATCCTTACACTCAAGTATTGGAAAAGGAGCACATGCCTAAGCGTAGACTCCAAAAAACGTACAAGATAAGAGGAAGTTTGCTAGGTGTTACTGGGTATTATAGAGAGCACAGCATCAGATTTATTATAAGTATTTTGTATATATACTTAAGTTGCATTAAATAAAATAAGTGGAAACAAATTTAAAATAATTGCCAACTCAAAATGTCAAGATTGTGACTCATACCTTTTCACTCAAATATTGGAAAAGAGCATATGCCTAAGCGTAGACTCCAAAAAACATACAAGTGTAGAGGAAGTTGCTAGGTGTTGCTGGGTACTATAGAGAGCACAGCATCGGATCAAGGTGCTCGTTGAGAAAGTTGGTGGCAAGGTGTTGATTCTAGTGAGAAAACACTATGGGCATTGTATTGCAGTAGGTTTTCTCGCTAGAAACCTCGCCCCAGCGTATCGTACAATTCAAATTTTTGAAACCGTTTTTGAGTTCAGCTTTAAATGATTTTCGTGTCCCTATATATTTGGAACACATTATACATTAATATCAAGCTCAGATTAAGTTTCTAATGTCACATTTGAGAGAAAGTGTAAGAAAAAAGTGAGAAATTTTTTAAATTTTTAAGGTTTTTTTATTTAGTCCTTATAATTCTTCTTACTCACTGTTAAAGCCTAAATCAGTTGGAGTCGTACTTGTAGATATGAGCAAATTATCGAACAACATAAATTTTGTATTCTTTCATACTATGAGTATTTTTCTTATATTCGTTCGTTTGACATTATTTGTTAGTGTATTGTATGAAAGTGATCTAACATTCTGCACAATATAAAATAAACTCTAATAATATAGGCCGCTACAATTTACTTCAACAAAGAATTGAAGCCATTTTGATTCAACTCAATCTCCAAAGCTTACACAAGCATTAACTAACTGGATAGATAGATTCTTTTATTGATGATGACCCCCTCCACCGGCCCAAATATCAGATTCAACCACGATAATCATGCATTAATAAAGTGATTGTGTTTAAGGAATGTCCCATTGATGACTCAATTATATACACATCATTTCATTGTCTACTAAACAAACCGCATTGACTTGGATTTAATTAAGTCCCTGACCTACCTATGACTAGCTCATATATGTTGCACGTGGACAATGTATGTAACAAATTAAAACACTTTAATTATGTGCTTACAGAAAAGATTATATGTGTGTATATGCGCGCGTGTGTGTGTGTTTGTGCTGCAACAGTAGAGATCAACATTGACTGACTAGTAATGTCGTCTTGGTTTGGTACATCTAATAATAAGAGTAGGTGGACCCTCACCTAGATAGTCCGTAGATTTATCACTACTCTTAGTGGGTGATCTTGAAAGTTCAATGATCAATCGCTTTCTTTTTGACCATAGTGAAAAGGGAAAAATTTTCTCCCTGGCTGTGGATGAATTTATATCTATCTCTATTTCCCAGCCAATTAATGCAGACTAATAATTTCGGCTGGCAAAATTGAATGGCCTGGATCTAATGATGGACAGCCCCTTTCATTTTTGATAGTGGGTTAGATGGAAATGCAGAATTTATGGTGCCAAACCACAGGGCTTGGGGGTGGGAGCTTTTATCACAGTACTTACATTTGAGAGGTTATAGGTTTGAAATCTTTAAATGCAATAAATAAACTTGATAGAATAGACTTTTTTTTTTTTTTTACTTGTCAAATCTGAACAATTCCCTGGACGTGGGTTTGAATTTCGGATGCTACACAAAATTGTGACTTTCCATTATATGTTTTGAGGAGCCGGTGTGCATGATAGTAATCAAGTAAAATTCACTACTAAAATTGATCTAATAAAAAACCCCTCTATATATAATTGATCACTCTTTTATTTATATAATGAGTCCATTGATGATATATACATATATATATATATATATATATTTATGTGCATAGAAAATGAATTCCAGATTTTACATTACATTTTTTGAGAGGTCAGTGTGCTTGATACTAATCAAATAAAATTCATTAGTAAGATTGATCTGATAAAAAATTCCTCTAATTAATCACTCTTTTATATATATAATGAGTCCATCGACGATATATGCGTATTGATGTGCATAAAAGCTGGTTGTGGGTGATATTAATCGAGTCAAGAATCGGTGAGCTTTTTATAAGGAGGCATTCTGTTTGGGTAATGAAAAGGTTGCATTTCAGAGGAAAGTGTATGCTTTCTTTTTCTTTCCTTTCTTCTTTTTATTTTCTTCTTTTTGAGTTTTGGATGGTTACAATAAGTCCTTTTCTAGCCAACACTGTGACAAGCCATTGTCCAAACTTCAGTCACCCAATCAATCCCCCACCAGGGCCACCCACCACACCCTTCATTGTTTAAGCTGTTCTCTTTTTGGACATCTTTTCCTCATCTCTCTCTCTCTCTCTCTCTCTCTCTCTAAATATTCAAGGTCAGTTTCCCAATCATGTGCTGTTGAGCATTTGGAGTTGTACTCTTAAGAGTCTCCATTTTCCCACAACATATATTGGATGATGATGGGCATGTCGTATAGCTAGTTCCATGATAGAACATGGTATCCAGCTCGATCCTCAGAAACTGGCTTTCTCCCAACTTCAAATCTTAGGCTCTCCTCAAAACTAATCATGAAATGGATGAATTATCCCCATGGCCACTAGCTATTGTAAACCTACAAACTATGCGTCCTTCCTCCTCTCCTAATATTTTTCCAGTCAAAATATATATATACACTCACATATAAACATATTTATTCATGATAATATTCTACTATACCCTGTCACAGCAAGCCAAATGAACATTAATAACCACCTTATTTTTTCTTTTATTGGCAAGAGAAATTTGTAGAAAATTTGACGTCATTCTCCCTCCCCCCCCCCTTTTTTTTTCTAATTTATGATTCTTATCTTAGAGAGAGAAAAACAAAATTTCATGCATCACATATATAGTTGTCAATGAGAAATTACTTCCACTCCATTTAACATTTCATATATATGTACTGAAGTTGAAGACAGATTTTAGTAGTACTATTTAATTACTAACTTCACCCTTATTTTGGTAGAAAAATATCACTATTATTTGGAAATAAAACGAAACATTTTTTAGATGAACCACGTCAGCAACGGAGAGGGGTCCATTAGTCGCGAGAGTCGACATTTTCGACCGCCCAAAAAAGGTGCACAAAAAGAAAAAAGAAATGCAATACAAATTAATCATAAATACGCGTATGCAATAAAATTATTAATTACTATTTCACTGTAAATGGAACAGTAACACCACCTAAAAGAAAGATCAGTATTACTATCGATATCAAGGATATTGTCGCACTTTGAGTATGTATCTTTTAACCCATCATAGAGTATTTATATAAAAAAAAAAAAATCCTACCAAAAATTTTAATTAGAATGCATTAACAGAATAATATGAAAATGGTGTCTGCATAATATAAAAATATACATCATTCTGATAAATATTTTTAATTTAAAATTATGATAATTTGAAACAAAATTAGTTTGTCTCTTACAACTCTTGATCCATTCTGACTTTTGGAATGCAATCTTTAGGTTATGTGGAATAGTGCCCCTCCTTGTAGGAGGAGATAACAAAATTAAAATAATAGCAAAAGATATTGGTGATCAATCTTATTAGTATATATACATGAAAGAAAGAATGCCCCCGTTCTTCCTTGCATTCGTGCTGTAAATATTCTTCAGTAGAAAAAAAAAAGATTTGACCTCGAGAGATTCACTCCTTAGGCCAAACTCCTAGAGAGTGAATCTTTTTTGGCTTATGCCACACATACCGGCCCCTCAACATGTATAGCGGTAAATCGCGAACTCACGTAGCGGTGGGGAGTCGGACCCACACCCAAGAACTGGATACGGTTCGTCCAGCCAAGGAGGCCCGTCTTACCAACCTTTACTACGCTTTACGCCCGGGAGGCTGGCCCCAAGTTTTTGCTAGAGATGAGACTTGAACTTGAGACCTTGGGGTGGTAAACTCCTAAGTCTCAGTCCAATACCATCCCATCTAACCCAAGGGTTAAATATTCTCCAGTAGATATAGATAAGAAACCTAGCTTTCTGATTTTGGAAGGTCCAAAGAATCACAGATCCGTATTGAAAATTGTGGAAGAATCACAGATCCGTATTGAAAATTGTGGACTCCATTTTATAGCTAGGTACAGATCATCTTAATTTGTTAATATATATATATATATATATATATGAGAAGATGTTCCATCACTTCAAGGAACACTGAAATTTAGAACTTTGGACACAACACCAACACCTAATTGCGCGTGCTAACCTTTTCAAGCAAAATCAATTAACTAGAGTTGTAGTCGACCTGTTCTTCTTTTTCCTAGGAACAA
Source organism: Vitellaria paradoxa (assembly GCA_019916065.1). Classification (NCBI taxonomy): domain Eukaryota; kingdom Viridiplantae; phylum Streptophyta; class Magnoliopsida; order Ericales; family Sapotaceae; genus Vitellaria; species Vitellaria paradoxa. The sequence continues at coordinate 17,357,275 of CM034233.1, read as the reverse complement.
ATTGAGAATCCACACTTGTTCAACGTGGAATATATAATACAAAATACCAAACATTCCAAATCTTTAATATGATAGAGAACCCATAAAACAATTGAGGAAGAAAAAAATAAAAATTAAAAAAAGATTATGTTGGAATTCAGGGTAGGAGTTTGAGATTTGCCTCCTATGTAGCACGCATTATTGGATATTATGTTTTATGTATTGTCTCATAATCCAACTTTATCATTCAACATGTAATATATATATATACACACACACACATACACATAAGGGGGGAGAGAGAGAGAGAGAGAGATACCTTGTGAGATGGAGGAATATTATTAAAATATGATCAGACAAAGGACACTGGGAAGGATGGGAAGGAGCAGAGATTCCACTTCCTCAATGGAGGAAAGGGATGGGGCATTGCAAACTTTCGTTATCTTGACCAAAGACTCTTCTGCCCTTTCTCTCCACACCATGCCAACTTAAATTCTATGGATTCCCAGCACAAGTGTGTCATTAATTAATAAGAACAAAATCCAATGCATATATATCTATGAACATAATAAGTCCTGCACTCCTACTGTAACCATCACTACCACCGTCGCTATCTTTCAATAAATCCAAGGCTCATTCAATAGGGAAACCCAACACACTCCATTTGCTTACATCACCGCATCAGACTTTGTCCCTTTTAACTCTAATATTTTACAGGCCTTTTGGGGTTGTACATTCATGCATGATACAATTTAATACTACAATAGCAGAACCTATCCCCATCTCTCTCTCTCTCCCTCCCTCTCTCTCTCTCAAATGGGGTTGAGTTGCCTTACTAGATAAGAAGTCAAGGAGAAAATAATTAATATAGCAATATCTGTCCCCATCTATCAGTTAATCACACAAATACGGGTTATATATTAAAGTTTTCACTTTGGCGCTGCTAATTGGGTTCATGAACAAGAGTGATCATTGAGAAATATTGTATTGGCCGGCCAAGGTGACTTGGGTGTCAAACAGAGGTAAGAATTTAAGCAGAGAGAGTTGTTCACTGAGAATATATATATATATTGACTTGTAATTCAACTTTAGTTCTTTTTAACTGAGAAAATTAACCACACCAGGCAAAACCCGTTAACCTATACTGGTGTCACATGCATTTAGGTGCACATCTTTATGTCACTGTCAATGCTACTATTTTAGAAGTATACAGAATGTGGTAAATTTTACCCTAACTGGGAAAAGTATAGTAGGATATAATTGCTTGACTACCTGTCATCAAGTCACATACGTCCGTATGTATATATCAATATATGTATTTTATTTGTGTGTGTAAAAAATTGGATCTTTGTATCTGCATATCAGTATCTGGTTGCATGTGAACCAAACTTCAAAAATAAAAATATAAATATAAATAATAAAAATAATGGAAATAAGTAGTAAGATAAAAGTGATACATATATATATATATATATATAGTGCATTTCAACATGATGTAACATGATTTTGCCCTCTCTCCACAGCAATTTTGTAACAAGTACCGCAAGCTTTTCTAGTTCCAAAATTGTTCTTGTCATTTCGCGAAAAACCATATTCTTGCCATATGCTTAGTTGATTCATTCGTCGTTAGTTAATTATTGAGTTTTGTAAAAACATATGGCATCCAATTCGAGTTTTCATCCCATAAAACTGTTTAATTAATCAATATGGTTCCTATTAATGTGGACCACAGGTCCACACAAGACTTGCACCTAGCAGCAAAAAGCATAACATATCCTCCTACCTTGTATGTGTGTTCTTCAATGGACCACAGTTCCACAGATTAAGTCTTGCACCAATAACAGCACTAAGCACATATAACATCGGTCCTACCTTCTGTACTGTGCATTGTACGGATGACTCCAACTATGATCTCCACCTTTAATGAACAGAATAAACCCACATATTCATGTTAATATAGATATTTTCATTTGATTTATTATTTTTTTTCTTTTCGGGTAAGTAGATGAAGGGTATATTAAATGGCATCAAGGCATGCCACCCAATTATAAAAAGTTGGTATATCCATAGATATGAAGGGCAAAAAATTATGTATCTTTGGATTTTTTTTCCTGAACAACCAACTATATAAAAGGGATAAAAATATAATTTTCACTCCAAAAAAAAAAGAAAAGAAATTTCTATCTTAAATAGAAGTAAAAAAATTATGTATCTTAAATACAAAAAATTATGTATCTTCTCACACTATCCAAATAGAAGTAAAAAGGGATTAGTTTCCAAACTTTTCTCCTCTTCTCGTAAATCCTTGCTCCCACCATGACCAAAAGAACTGCCTTGCCTCTAGATGAAACGCCCATTGCATCCCAAAGCACTGGAGCGTCAGCTCCCATAACTCCCAATGTTCATGTGAATTTTATGTTGTAGACCTTCAGTTGCTTAATTATCAAAATAATTAACATGCACGTACAAGGCTATTAGTTAATTACGCACTCTTATTAGGCATGCTAGTAGTATTACGAAAACAACACCATTTGGCGCACTAGGTCATGTCTCTCGACGAAAGATGCAAACAACTACGTCACTTCTTCTACTCTAATACCAAATTTTTGGTTACATTGTGACATGTAGGTCACAATTCAAACCCTAGAAACAGTCTCTCTACATGTGATGGTGAGTTGCGAGTACGTCTTATTCTTTTTAAACTCTGTAATGCTAGAATCAAGCGCACTGAGTTACCTTTTTGCCCAATTTTTAGATACCTGCATTTGGTTGTAAAAGGAGAAAGAAGAAAGAATCCAAATACTAGTGTGCCAATACCCTTTACCAAGAGCAGCATTTACAGATTGCAGTGAGATGATAATCAGAGAGAAACAAGTCAAAACGCATACCATTGAGAGAAGAATTTTGGTCTCGTGTATTTAGTAGCTCTGAGAGATCAGTTTTTTAACTGGAAATAATAAAGAATGTGGTCCGCTAGAACATCAATAGAGTTGCAGTTTGTATCCAAAAGTATTGATATTTCAATAAATGAATGACGGGAATGGGAAATTTTTCCTGGGACTGAAATGAGTGCTGTGTGTCAGAATGGCAAGAAAATTATATGCCCTTGGGCTTCGAGAGAGAGAGAGAGAGAGAGAGAGAGGCATGAATTAGGGCCTTCAGTAAAAATGGAGAGTTGTACAACCGAGACTCTGTAGAGGATCTAGTACTGATGATGATATGAATAGAATTATATATAATTCATTAGGCTTGGTCTGATGATCCATAATTGGTTGGGGGAGGAATTAATGAAAATTTAAAATTAACTAGCCTTAAATAATGCTTGGTAGTTTTGAATGGACCCGGAGCTTTGCTGTACAATAGTCTTGTACCATAGTAGGCTTATCGACAAGAGAAATAATAATAATAATAATAATACTAATAATAGGGGGTGTTTGATTGATAAAAAAATGAGACATAAAGTACAATAAAAATAAAAAATGTGATACAAATGTAAAATATAAAAAATTTTAATTAAAAAAATATAAAAAATAGTTAAAATTAATAAATTTTAGTAATTTTTAATTATACCAAACAGAGCCATAACAATTGCAGTATAATAATAACAAATGCTAACATACGAGATGTAACAGCGTGTAATGATATAGCAAGAAAAAGAAGTAATGAGATTGGAGGAGCTCTAACACCACAGTGACGTACGGCTGCTTCTTTAAACCATGAGAAAAAGGCAAGAAAGTTTAGCTAGGGTAGGGCCGGCCAGATGAAATCATTTCAGTATTAGAAATTCAAAGCATGATTAAATAAGGGGGAGGGGAGTGATATAAATGTGAGATTTCCTTGTTGGTGGCTTTATAAATGGGGAGGGTCCCTGAGGATGTTGGTGTTCCCCTCTTTTAGAGATATAGGAGTTTAGGTAGCAGTGAGAACGAATCACTGAGCTAGCTAGAGTTGGGACCGATGGAAGAACAACTCACGCCGCTAGCTGCTACTCATCTTCTTCAGCACACCTTGAGAAGCCTCTGCATTCATGAAAACTCTCAATGGGTTTATGCAGTGTTTTGGAGGATCTTGCCCAGGAATTACCCTCCACCTAAGTAAGAATTAACTAAGGGGTTTAAAGATATATATAGAATTAGAAAACCACAAACCTGATCTTTTCTATCCTATAGCTAGGCTAATGTATAGCTTTTTTATGCTTATTTATCTTGTTGTATTCATCAATATTGTCTCTCTAATAGGTGGGATATCCAAGGAGGTTCTTATGACAGGTCAAGAGGAAACAGGAGGAACTGGTATGTGTATATACGGGTGCCTTCTAAAATCTATGTTAGACTCTATAATTTGCCAATGCATTTTGCATTTTGATGACTCTCTCTCTCTATACACACACACACACACACGACAGGATAATGGTTTGGGAAGATGGGTTTTGCAATTTTGCTGCATCGGCAGTAGAGGCCGCCGCCGCCACCGGCGACTGTCCCGGTTCATCGGCTCATGGAAACTGTGAATATCAACCCTACCAAGGACTCCAACCAGAGCTCTTCTTCAAGATGTCCCATGAAATCTATAACTATGGGGAAGGGTGATTATTGATCTAATAGCTCATCATGAAATCAATCTCCCAAAATTTTCTCTTTCTCCTCCATTGCATATGTACATATTTACAATTGGGGTTAATTACAAGTGAGCCAAGCAATTGATTTTTTTTTTTTTTTTTTTTTTGGTGGAAGTGTGATTGGAAAAGTAGCAGCAGATCATAGTCACAAATGGATATACAAAGAACCAAATGATCAAGAGATCAACTTCTTATCTACCTGGCAAAACTCAGCTGACTCAGTAATTAAGCAAACTCTCCCTCTCAATCCATCATGCTTACAAATTTGTGATGATTTCATGTCTCTGTTGTAGTTGCTTCTCCCTAAAAATATCTGTTCTTAAACTATTTCTATGCAGTACCCTAGGACATGGGAGGCCCAGTTCCAGTCCGGTATCAAGGTAAAAGAAAATCTCACCCTCCCAAAAAATAAATAAATAAATAAATAAATATAAGAACTATAGTGAGATCAAGCTCACTTGTAAAACTCACAATCTTGCAGACTATAGCATTGATTGCAGTAAGAGAAGGTGTTGTTCAGTTGGGATCTATTCACAAGGTCTCTCTCTCTCTCTCTCCCCCCCCCCCCTCTCTCTCTCTCAACAAACGCACAACACACATTATTTTTGTTTATAATTAATTATCATAACTAACTTGTCATTTTATGGAATTAATTCATTGTAGGTGATTGAGGACCTGAGCTATGTTGTGTTACTAAGGAAGAAATTCAGCTACATTGAAAGCATTCCAGGAGTGCTCTTGCCACACCCATCATCATCAGCCTACCCCTTCAAGATTGATGGGTACAACAACACACCCGAAGCATGTTATAATTTCCAGTTGGGCAATTTTGCGGGCCCTCATCCTCCTCCTCCCGCAGAATACTACGAGCACTTCAATCAGCCGGCCATGAGAATAACTCCCTCCTTGAGCAGCCTCGAAGCCCTCCTCTCAAAACTCCCATCGGTGGTGCCGCCACCTTCATCATCGCCTCTGGTGTCCTCCTACTGTGAGGGTCAGCCTCAATATTCAAATGGACCACCAATGGAGCTGATGGTTGGAATGGAGAAGGTGGCAAAGGAAGAGATTGATCATCATGACCATAAGGATGTGGGGGAGGGTAGCAGCTCAATGTCTTCTTACCCTCATCATCATCAACATTTTAATAGTTATCAAGATCATGATCTGAATTTAACTAGGAATAGACCATTTTAAGGGTGATTTAATTAATAGCTAGCTAGCTAAGTTATATATATATATATATATAGGTTAAATTGATGTGAATCGTTGGGATTGATTTCTAACATTAATTAATGACGTTTTTGGTAGGTCTTATTAGTGAGTGGTTGTTTTGTTTTCTAAGCTTTATTTCTTTGGTCGATTATGGATTATGAAGCTTTTTGTACACATGCTTATGAAGAAGGAACATACGAAGAAGATATTCACCTTCTTATATATATATAGTTTCTCTTCATGTAAATTCTTTTGGTGTTTCAGTCAAAGTTAAAAAGTTAATGTTGGGAGAAAGAGAGAGTTCCCAAAAATTCTCCTGGTAGAGCAAAGGAAAATGACTTCTTCTTGTTGGAAGTCCCACATGAATGTGTGTTTGTGTGAACACACACACAGAGAGAGAGAGAGAGAGAGGAGAGGGGGATATCACTTGACTTAATTTAACAGCATTTCCTAAGTTAATTTAGCTCAAAATGATTATTAAAAAAATAAAATGCTATCTTACCTACTAACAGACTAATGTGGGATAGTAATATTGTAAATAAGTTTTATATAAATGAACTTTTTTAATTTAGAAAACAAGAAAAGAAAAAATCCCTTCCAATTTTAGAAGCTTCCAACGTTATGCAAGTAGTTATTAATTGTTTCGGCCCTTGGTTGAGTGGTATATTTTCTCAAGACATAATTCTCTTAGCAACAACAAATGAAACAGTAGGTAACCTCTACATATGCATATATATATAGTAACAAAGTGTGATATATTATATATAGAACTCTACACATAATCGCTTCAAGTTCTAATGATTGGATTTCAATGGTTACAGCGGCATGCAATTGACTAACGTGAAAGGTGGGCCTTTGTAAAGATTAAACTATGATTATTGCTGCGCAGAAAATCATTAGACATTGTTGCGTTTTTTGCGTACCCACTCATTGGATTTGTTACAAGAGAGGTCAATAGAGAGAAAAAAAAAAAGATAAAAATTAATATATTGACATCTAATAATAATAATAATAATAATAATAATAATAAAAGAAAAGGTATATTATTCCTGTCATGCTGAATTGGAGACTCGAGTAGTTCACAAGAATATTTCACACCACAACAAAATGATTTTTTTTTTTTAAATCATCATCTAGAACAGCCACAGCCCCCTCGTAATCAAAGTCACAGCTGACCAAAATATAACCTAATTCCATTCTAACAAAATATAATCCCACACTCCAAACGTCTAAAAGCCGTTGGACAAATGTAAAATACATAAAGAAGATGGTTAACAACTCTGCACTCCTCCTATTCTGACTGAAATCCAAATTAAAGCTCTCTCTTCCTTGCATTATTTGCTATAGATATAGAAATAGTGAAAATATTACTCGTAGGGAGACCATGTCTTCCAAATTCTTCTGCATGGGGAAGTCTATTCTCCCTTTCAGCCAAAAGACCATAAAGAACATACAACAAGCCAAACAATGTTATGAGGAAAATGCTAGCTACTGGGTGACGCAAATACAAGATCTCAGCCGTTCATGTGCCACAGTGGACCCCCACACACAAACACAGCTAGGATTGTACAGAAACCACACTCATATGCAACTGAGGTTGCAGAAAACAAACGCGACTGATGAGTACCAACCCTCAAGCTGTAATTGAATCTAGCTCCCAATAATCCTGCAATTCATTCTAGGCTACGAGGACCAAGCAATGAAATAGCCCAACATGACCCGTCTGTAACCATCTAAAGGGAACAGAAAATATCCCCTCAGAGAACTTTACCCACCATAATTATCCAAACATAAAAACTTCACACATCTCCTAATAATAGCCGAATACAAATGAGCATTCCAATGCAGCTACCCTTCCCAAACTTCTATCCCTTTAAAGATGGCACCCAACCTTCCCACCTACTCCCCAAGGCTCTATCTTTTTCTACTCAAAACTTCAATAGCCACTTTCATAAAAGCTAGATGAGGTATTCAATTTCCTTCCATATTATTAAATAATTCCAAAAGACCTGAATCCAGAAATATTTGAAAGAAAATCCATCTGTTAACAGTCAGCTGAAATTGCATTTGTCAGGCTTTTAAGTTTTTTTTTTCCACAGAAGATGTAGTGATATAATACCCAGAATATAAACCACAAAAAATACATATATATATATATATATATATATATTAAGCACCTGAATGATGCAATACAGGCAAGAATCAAGTGAGAAGTTTGCCTAGTTCAAAATTACAATCATGGGAACAATTTTACTAAATCAAAAAAAGGGGGAAAAAAGAATTATTAAAAACTTATCGCCATAGTGATATATAAATAAGGGAAAAGAAATGGAATACAGGCAATAGATTGCGACCAGACGTGAAAAATGCTGTCATCCAGGTTTAAGTTACTTGCACTATCCATCTTGTTCGTTTCCATTAGTTAAGTACACCCTTAACGAAAAGCTGCAACTTCTTCGCTGAAGAATTTGAGCAAGTTCTCAAGGCTCAGGACAGAAATATTTGCCTTGTCTCTCACTCGCATGCTTACCTGAAATATTTAAAAGCAACATGTTGGGGTCAGAAATTTAGAAGTGTATGAACGATCTGATCGCAAAATTCATTTTTGTTCTTATAATGCCATCATGACAGGAGTAACAAGTGAACCCAAGAAAATATAATCACACTATGGTAGATATTTGAACAAGTCAACAAATATTCCCCAGAGTAAATGTCACTAAAATTTCTAATTATAAACTGCTAATTCCATCAATTTGAAACTATAACTTTTGTTTTCCATGGTTCCATCAATATCTCCATGGTTCAGCAGTTCAATATGACAATTAAATATCAATATTTTTTTAACTTTCTCAATGTCCAACATCAGGACATGGGTATTACCTGCCCAGTTTTGGCTTCCTCCTCACCAACAACCAATATGTAGTTGTACTGGGCTAACTGAGCCCCTCGTACCTGCAGCAAGCCAAAACGATCAGAATACAAGTAATATCATCTGAGTAAAATATGAGCAAAATATGCATTCCAACAGCAAAATTTTTTTGAAACAACCAAGGCCAAACTTAAGAATTTTAGATACCAAAATTCTAAAGTCGGGAGAAAGCAAATTCCTTTCTTTCTTCTTCTTCTTCTTTTATTTTTATTTTATTATTATTATTTTTTTTTCCTTCTTCTTTTAAGAAGCAACTCTATTCAAAGACAAAAGGTCCAGCAGCAGCACCAAAAGAAGTTTGAAGCTATCTTTTGAAATGGGCTCAACGATTCTACTTCAGAAGAAATTAATGACCCCAAAGTATAGTTGAGTGAGGCAGATTTTTGCCGAATGGGCACACATCAATTATGAAACTGGTTTTGGAATTAACTAGAGAAGGGTAAGGATGATTTTCTCAGGTGGGCTAAGTAGGAGGGAGTAAAAGAGTAAGCCTTCTCAAGGATGGTGTGGGAATGAACCTGCAATTCAGCAATCGCATCAAACAACAAAGGTCTGTGAACTTAATATTACATGATCTGGGGGCATGGGAAATGTAATGGAATGCTCCCTAGGCAATGTTACAAGACTAGGACATTGACAATTTTTTCCAACCTTAGAAGGTATACAAAATACAAGCCAGGGTGTATTGGGAACAAATCATAAAAGGAAAAAATCCTAATTCAAACAACAGAAGGTCTAAAGAGAAATATCTTCCTAAACAATTAGGTCTGCTGCTCCCATGCCTTAATAAAGGTATTGCACTGCAATAAGTTCCCCATAAAGAATCCTTTGAAAACATTTGAACAACTATGAATCATTTTCTTCATATTCCAATGTCCGATAGTTATGGGTCTAGGTATAATACTTTCAAGTTGCTGCTTGGATGCCTTTTTGGTCAACACATATTGGCATTTCAAAGTCATAAGTGAAAATGGTGAAGTAAATTTTAACCATGGACAGCCTAAAGCTTAGAGGATATTTCATAGTCAACCGATGTATTCTATGCCTTAGACAGGAGGAATCTATTGCACATCTTCTATTGCACTGTCAATGGACAGCGGAGCTGTGGAGTTTGATTCTCGTATGCTTTGGAGTTCAATTATGCTTCCCATGGAGTCTTATGCAACTTTCTCTTGGCTTGGTGAGGTCAGCCCTTTGGAAAGTATAAGAAATCCATTTAGAATGTGGTACCATTTTGTGTGTTCTGGTTGATATGGAAAGAGAGAAATTGAAGAATATTCGAAGATGAAAACAGGACAATCTTGAGGATAAAAAGCTATTTTCTTACTTGTCTATATGGTTGGGTAAGGGATGGAAGGGAGGTAGATCTACCTTCTTTCTTAAACTTCCTGGAACAGATAGGTTGATCTCTGTTTTGTTTGGATTTGACATTTTGGTTTGTCTTGTCTGGCTGGTTTGTATCTGTATTAGATCTTCGTTTGTCTCGTGTCAGCATCACATTGATACTCTTGTAAATTCCTTTGCTCTAAATAAACATTTACTTATCTTTTTCAAAAAAAAAAATCAAAAGCTGCCACTTCATCTTGGGGGGATGTGGTAAAAGAGAGACATAAAAATATGTGAGAATCAAGAACTAATATCAAAACTCATGGATGAATCCATGACGTCACTATATATTTTGGACCTTCTCATCTTTTACTCCAGGAGGTCATTCCTCTTGGATTTTGAGGCTTGATAATTGACATCAATAAAAATGGTGTACAGCTTGTGCTACTGTATCTTTGCCCTTTCCTTAACAAAATTTATCTATTGATCACAAATGGAAGGAATTTGAATCAGGGAAGCCTGAGACTATGCATTTAAAGAAACTCTATCTGTAAGCAACACGTATCAACCTAAGATTTTGTTTCAGTGATGGGGAAAAAAATACAATGTTCAAATTTAACATATAGGAAAATATCAGACAGTGGGGAGGTTGGCTCATGGTTGCTTGCTTTGGCTAATTTAGGAAGAAATGAATGGAAGAACCTAACAAGAAATTGAGAAGTCTGCATATTGATTGAAGAACAAACTTTTTCAATTTTGCGCAATTGGTTAGCCAGAGGTGTTGGGCCTAATTTGGATCCTTTTTTTTTTTTTTTCAATATTTTGTTGATCATAAGCAAGTCTAACTAGTTTATAAGGTTCTTGGCAGTTGTATTTGCCCACATTTTTTGTACATGGGTTGCATCCGCATGATGCTTTCTTTATATCTTTTTCCTTAAAATATACGTTTACCTATTTAATAAATAAAATAAATGCATATAACGACCAGATTATTGATTTTAATGTAAATTTCACTAAGTGCTTCATTCCTAAGCATTTGATATCAGAGAGCATCAATAGGGGGATGGTTTCACCAGTATGGGCCAAAACATGCACTAAATAACAGTCCTGCGCAGATCATATGAAAAAAATCATAAATTTCACACGTGGTCTGGTTAGGGTGCATTTGGAGTGACACAAAAAGTGAGATAACATAAGATAAAGTGAGATAAGTTGTAGGTTCGTAATTCGTGTAGTAAGATAAGAAGTGAATAATTTTTGGAGTTTTTCAGTATTTTTCGCCATTTTTCAGAATTTTTTGTCGCCCCAAACGAAGCCTTAATATGGCGCATCTTATTTATGCAGTAATTTGCCTCAGTCAGCATACGGCACATAAATTGTTCAGGACCAAGTAAAAATCTTTGTAATGCAACAAAAGGACACAATGAAAATCCAAATAAATTGCAGAACCAAACATCATTTGTTAGTATCATAAGAAAAGTCCTTCCTAGAACAAATCTTGACAGGAAAAAAAAATGCAATGCAGTTTAGAGGACAATAAATTGAGGCTCAGCAAGGAAATTGTAAACATTACCTTTTTCTGGATTGTTCTGTCAGTTGTATCAACATCAACATAAAAACCAGCTTGATGAATCTGGTGCTTTACCTAAAAAAAATAAAATCCCAAAAAAACTTCAAAATCCCTTAGCTTCTGGATTTTGCAAACAACTGAAACAATAGACCAAGAACAGCTATTTATATAAAGACGGATTTCAAAATCCTTGACATAAAAGCAGTTTACACCAATCCCAAAATTGTCATTATCTTCTATTCAGAGGAAGAACAACCGAACAAAGGCCCAAGACCAACCAACATATCAGGTTTAATTTTCACAAAAGCTTAATTGAAATTCCAATCCTAAGAAACATCCTACAACTGCAATAAGTCAACAACTAATAAAACCTAACATCACATGCTTCTGTTTTAAAAGAATCTGCCAGATTCTGGTGAATACAGAAACACATGCAGCATTGACAAGTATAAATTATCCAGTAGAGGGAGGGGGAGTAAGACAAATTAAGTTGACTTGATCCATTGGACAATTTATGAATTCTTTCAAGTGATTAGTTTTCATCTTAGCAACAAATAATCAAATCATAAAACATCATTATATATAAAGGATAACCTTATATATATATATGTATAATAAAAAAAAAAAGAAAAAAAAAACACCTGCAGTGCATATGGTTCTGATTTCTCAGACACAGGACAAACAATTGCTTGGCGTGGACTAAGCCAGAAAGGCCATTTCCCCTTATAGTGCTCTAAAAGGATAGCCAGCATACGCTCAACAGACCCTAGGATGGCTCTATGTATCATAACCGGCCTCTCTTTCTTAGCTTCATCTTCTGCTGAGTACGATAAGTTGAATCGAGAAGGAAGTTGGAAATCCAGCTGTAATAACTAGTATCATCAATTAAATAACACTAACTACGTAGCAGGAGAGCTGAAAGAGAATAAAAGGCAACAATAAGTTAACCTGTAAAGTTGCACACTGGAATTTCCTATTTAGTGCATCAGAAACACTGATATCAATCTTCGGTCCATAAAATGCACCGTCAGCTTCATTTATCTACAAAATATGACTCAAAAAGTGAGCTTCAAGGCATGAAGGCACCTAAAAGAAAGACACATTGATACTGCTTTAAAAAGTAGGTCCCATGCAGATCACCAAGTAAGAATGTAAGATCCAGGCCCAGATCACTTACAGATCCACACCTAAACCAGTTCAACCCCTTAAAGCCCAACTAAACCACTTAGAGAGCAACTCACTCTACATCAACCACTTACAGAACAAACTACCCAGTAGATAGAAATTCATTGCCAAAATTCCCAAATGTTTGAACTCCTAAAAGCTATATTATAAACACTAAAACATTTAAGCATTCAGAAAACAACTCCATCACAAAGAAAGTTCATTCAATTGGAACCTGTTGGCCTTGTTTGGATCACTATGCATGTTTTGTCCTTCAAGATGTCTTTTAGCCTATTATATGCAGAACTTCCAGTTTCAAAATTATAATTTAATTAATATATTTCAACAACATAGAAAATGGAGAAAAAAAAAAAAAGAGACTATAAAAAGCTCAACATAATTATGTAATTACCTCCCATGGCTTTCCAAACTCATTTAATGCTTCAGCAAGAGCAGCTTCAGCTTTTTCCCAAGTAGCTAAGTCTCCAAGGTATTTCTCTGGCCTCTATCATACAATACGTGCATTAGACAGAATTCTGGCCTCTACCATATAATATGTGCATTAGACAGAATAAATACTATCCCTCAAAACAATCTAATGAATCACAACCAGATGCACAAAATAAATAGGTCTAAAACAATGAAATCATGTAATTCCAGAATCAAACAGCACTAGCAAAGGGAGAAAACAATGAAATAAGCTGATTCCAGAATAAATGATGATAATGACTAGTGTCCTCCTTTCATGTCACAAAACCAGAATAAATACGGTGAAACAATGAAAATTCCAGCACGTCCCCAAAAGTGAAGACTGTATGCTAAAACTATAACTCACAAAAATTACATTACAAGACCCAAATCTATTTTGGAACGGCCAAATAAGGAACACATCTAACCAAGGTTAGGGGTTCAACTTAACCTATAACTAAACATTTTGAACAATTACCCCACCACTGAAATAAATTTGTTTTATGTTTTTCTAGGTTTTAGGAGTCTAGCTCAGACATGGGCCTTGGGATGGGTCCATGGCTTATTGGGTAATTGTATGAATTGTTACAAGATCTGAAATGTCTTCACAAATTACATATAAGGGTTCCTTGATTTTTCTTTTTCTATTTTTTTCCCCCTTGTTGATAAGTAAACAAAAGTTCCTTGATTTGTAAGTTCAACTATTTCTATTCTTTCTTAATTTTTTATAGTCCTAATGTTAATTGAAGTAAGAGAAACTATCAATGTGTTGTTTGGTTTTTGCTTCCCTCCTTACCTAAAGAAAAAGAATTAGCAGAATCCACCAGCATATCAATTGATTCCATCTTATTCATTTAAAATATGCAACGCATCATTCTAAGCAGTTGGGACACATTCGAAATCAAAATCAACATACAAGTATACAAGTAACACTGCAAGTCAATTAGACTAATTACAGTAATGCGCAAATGAATACCATATTGTCATACCGTAGACAGCTTCAGGTCAAATGTGAACCCAAATATCTCATAGGTGTAACTGATGAATTCTAAAGCACTCCTGACTTCTTCTTTTATCTGAAATGATAATAAGAACAATCACACAAGCTTATTCAAAACCAAAGATCAACAGTTCTGAACTACATATGAGCACAATTCATCTAACCTGGGACTCTCGGCAGAAGATGTGAGCATCATCCTGTAAGAAGTTGTAGTGTTACAGATGGGACCTTTCAGATAAAATAAAAAATAAGAAGTGTTTGACAGGAAGGCTTCCACCAGACATGGACTACCATTGATGAGGCAGTAAAAGTGTTCCAAAAAACGAACTAGATTCAAATTACAGACTTGCTCGACTGTATTCTAGCAGGCAATTGAGGCCCAAGGAACCAACAATGTTGAGAAACCAACGACAGCAGACCAGAAATTAGTACTGAAATGATCAAATATCAAAAGCTATTGATATATATTTAATTTAGAGTTTTATTATGTTGGGATTGGTCCAATGATAACAATCACAAATAAACATTCTTCTCTTTCTCCTTGTGATAGGTCAATGAGCATATTCAAAAGGTACTTAAGAGGGTCCCGACCTGCACAAGAAGGGAACCTATAAAAGCTCGACACAGATTGAACTAGTGTAAAAAATCCCAGTAGGGGGGCGAGATTTGAGGGATATTCAAAATTTTTGTTAAAATGACACTAGGCCTCTAAAGATTTTCCAAAGGTTTTTTTTTTTTTGGGGGGGGGGGGGGGGGGGAGGGGTAAAATAGCTTCTTTTTTTTTAAGTGTTTAATTCAGGGTAAAATTCTAACCATTGATAATTTGCAAAGAAGGGGATTAGATATCAGGAAACATTGCTGCCTCTGCAAGGATGTGGAAGAATTCATTGATCACCGATTTGTGGAGTTTAAATGGGCAAGGGAGCTCTAGAATTTTGCTTTGTCTTGGTTTGAAGTAGCTTGGGCCACCCCACAAAGCGTGAGCTTTTTGCTCGACTCCTGGTGGGAAGTTAGAATACCTAAGTTTAGAAAGAGGGTGTGAAATCTTACACCTTTTTGTATTCCTTAGTTGATTTGGAATGAGAGAAATAAGACATCATTTACAGATTTGGAATTACCTTTGTATAGGTTGTTGAGCCAATTTTTGTCATTGTTATATAGTTGTTTTTTTTTCCTGCCCCAGGGGATTTTTTTTTGGGGGGGGGGGGGGGAATTAGCCAGAATTATTTTCTTTCTTTAATTTTGTAGACAATTTAGAGTTGTAACTCAACCAATGGGTCACCTTTTGCATATTCTTGATGCTTTTCTAATAATAACAACTGACATTTATCAAAATAAAATAAAAATCTGTAAGAGAAAAGGATGAATCACTGAATTTTTCTTCACACCAAGACTGAAAACCATGCACCATATATCCTTCACTCTGCACCCTATAAATTTGTTTATGAGCATCAAATATATATATATATATATATATATATATATATGTACCTGCTGAAATCTCCTGACACGAGTTAACCCACTAAGTGCACCACTGGCCTCATTCCGATGCAAGACTCCAAAATCAGCAATGCGAAGAGGAAGTTCTGCAGAATTATATCCAAAAAATCAAGACTCATAGTGTGCAAATGGCTTCACAGCCAATGTTGTTGGTATATGTCAAAATGTTGGAATAATTCTCATGAAGAATAACTTTTTTGTATAAATAATAGGGAGAAATACAAGGCATGAAAATGCAAACTAAAAAAATGTAAATATTAATATTAACTGACCTCTGTATGAACGAACTCTATGATCAAATATTAAACAGTGCCCCGGGCAATTCATTGGCTTAAGTCCAAACTCTTGCTTTTCAATCTGTACCATAAATCAGAAAATTAATCCGAAGTAATGAATACATGGACTTACCCACCAAATAAAGAGAACAGATATGGGAAATATCTATATATTAGTTGGCAAAAATATATAATTAATGATTTAATGGTCCACTAAATTAAAAGGGCAAAGTTACCAACCAACTATTTACAAAAGGCAATAACCGCACTGAAAATTATAATACACACACACAGATATGGAAGCAGAACAGGAATTATATATTCGAAAAATGGCACACAAAATTGCAGTCAAGCAATGAATACCAACAAATGAATCAAAGAACAAATTGTATACCATTAAGATCAGGACAAATCAAAAACGGTTTTTTTTTTTGGGGGGGGGGGGGGGGAGGACAATTATAAACAAAAAACAAATCACCTCCAATAGAAACATATTTTCCCTGTAGTTTGCAGCATGGCCAGATGTTTCCCAGAGTTGCATGTTATAGATATTTGGCGAGACAACCTGCAAAAATCAAGAACTATTAGTAAGTATATGAAGTGACCAATGCCTTCCAATAAGCTACGGTCATAAACTATTCACCTCTTGATAGCCTCTCTTCCAGTACTCATTTCGTATAAATTCCACCAACTTGTTGTAAATCCGAGCACCATGCGGGAGGAAAACACAGCTTCCTGGGCTGAAAAACATATAAGATCCAATAAATGGAATCAGGCATAATAGCAGTAATCCTGATTATCTAAAAGTCATATTGACAGGCAATTCTACCTGAGAGGATGAAAAAAGAAAAGCTCCTGATTCTTCCCCAACTCTCGGTGATCATATTTCTTTAACTCTTCAAGCCTGGCAATATATTCCTGCAACAAAGGTTACCTTATAATGAAAATATAGTCATCTCAAACTAAGAATAGCATCATAATGTATTCAAATAAATAAACCCCTCTTATAAACCAATTTAACCAGCAACACACACATTTACCCTGAATTGCCAGTGAAGTGTAAGGAAGTTAACCTCCAGATTTAAATATTTTGTTAGATATGAGCCTTAAAAACTCTTGTAAGATAATCTTAGACATACAACCTCATACTGAAATGCATTCAAAGTGTATGAAAGCAAATATGGTTTGATTTCATAAAGAAAACAAAAGAAGATTTTAGATCGCACAATAGCAACAAATGAAAATCATGCCCAACATGTCTTAATATCTTATGGCAATATTCAATCAAAACAATCCATTTGTAAGATTAAATCATGTACCAGAAATCAACACAAAATTTCTTCATCAACAACATGCAGTGTGCATGGTCTATTACAATAATTATCACTTGAAAAAATTGCAAGTATGGATGTCCATCCATCCCTTTTTTATATATATAAAATGGCCGTCCATCCATCCAACTAAAGAATATTAATGGATCTTTTCACAATCATCCTTAAGCAGTTTAGACCAACCAAACACCCCTAAGGAGAAGTGTCAAGGCAGAACTTATAAGGCTGAGGCAGGCCCAAAAGAGCAACATTTAGACACCCTGAGAAAGAGACATGAGTATCAAGGTTTGATAGAGCTTAAGAAGCCATATAAAGCAAAATGGAAAAGATACATTAAACAACTGGTTCAAAATTTGAGCTTCGTGATCTATGTTGAGCTCCCTAGAACGGTTTTGCCACTATTAGAAGCATTTAAATCAATTAAATTTCTATTATCAATGTATACTAGGAATCAGAGAAGATAAAAGATCAAGCGATGCTGCTAAACAAGACTACATTTGCTTTGTAATGGGAATGTTCACAATGAATTCCAGAACATGAATATTAAGCAGCTTAACAAAAGTAATTGATCTAAAAACTTAAGCTACACAAGACTATATTCACTTAGTAAGGGGAATGTCCACAAGGAATTCTAGAACATGAACGCTAAGCAGTTCAACAAAAGCAATTGATCTAAAAACTTAAGGAAAAACACAAATGAAACACATTTGGAAGAAAAACATAATATAAGAATACATATATAAATTACCTTCAAACGTTTTTGATCAGGATATGATATCCCATAAACTCTTTGTAAACTTTCACGGTCTTTATTTCCTCTCCAATATGCTGACGAAGCCTGAAGATTAAAACCCTAAGTAACACAGGCAAAATACTGCCAAATTACAAGCAAGTTAAACAAACTACAAACCTTCAAACAACCAAATGCTTTTACAAAAGATGTATTTGGTATGTGTGGTCCACGACACAAATCCACTAAAGGGCCACACCTGTACACAGTGATAGTTTTGTCTTCTGGTAATTCATTAATGATTTCAATCTGGTTGCGACAATAGAAAAACACACATTATAACATGAAAATGCAAATAATTCAAAGCAATTGATGGATCAAATTTTTCAAATGATATAAATTTACCTTGAATTTATTTTCAGAAAAGATCTCAAGGGCCTGATCCCTTGTAACTTCGATGCGCTCGAAAGGCTGCTTTTCCTGAAATAGAAAGGATCTAAGGTCATACATGCTCTTGGAAGTACACCCTTTGCAATAAATTTTTTTAGAAGATACTTGTTAAGTAGCCAATTATCCAAAAAGCTTAATCTATTAGGAAATAGGCCCAAGTATATCAAGCTATTTCAACACTCCCACTCATGTACGACGCCGACTCACAGGTGGAGTAAAGACAAACAAACTAAATCAAACACGGTGCACCAACACTAATTGACTAGAGTGCACAAGTGCAATTATTAAATAAGCATTGATAACAAGACTTGAGCTAGGACTTCCCAAAGCTAGAGCTCTAATACATGTGAAGTCACCAATTCCCAACAATGTGTATCAAGCTATTTCAAGAATACCCTTTGCAATACGTTAAAGCATGCATATATCATGAATTCAAATATAAAGATGAAAAAATTCTGAAAGAAATCCCACAATTCTATCAAGATCCCTTAAATCTAGTATCTAATCTTATTTTAAATGCAATACAAGATAATGAAAAACATTGTATTAGCACAGATTTGAAAAATAAAACAAGCCTGAGTATGTGCAGAAAACAGAGAACTCTAAATTCCTGAAAAAAGGTTGTCCAAATAAAAAAGATTGATTGATGTTATAGCTTTAGGCCTATCAAGTCTACAGTTCCCAACCTTAACACCAAGAAAAAAGGCACAAGGGACATAGTTCAGAAGAAATGCAAGCAAAAGTTCAAAACAAGTATCAAGCTATCCAGGCAACAGTTCAAAACAAGTATCAAGCTATGTTACATGGACTTTTCTGAATGTATAATGTGCCCGTGTTAGATACTTGACACTTGAATAAGAATACTTGGGTAAGGATATGGTATAAGTGCTCCAATATAATTGAATATTCATACAAACATATTTAGTAATACAATTTTTGCTCATAATTATGCATAAACCTTATATTTTATGCATGAAATACTCTAATGGTACCTTATTAATACCATATTATCCTATAAAATAAAATAATTGTATCAAATATTTAAATATTTTCTTGTGTCCCTGTATCCTTGAATAAGAAAATTAATAGATCTAACCCTTTGACACGTATCCGTACCCCACACCCATACCTGAGTCCATGTAACATAGCTATCAAGTGCTCTTCAAATTCTAACACATTGTAATAACTAAATAATATATCAAAGACAAGAAACCAAACCAAACCAAACCTAACCAAGCCTTTTCCCACTAGGTGGGGTCGGCTATATGGATTTGTCGACGCCAATTTGATCTGTTTAGGGGCATGTCCTCCGATAAATCTAGGTAGGTTAGGTCATATTTAATGGTTTCTTTCCAGCTTCTCTTGGGTCTTCCTCTACCTCTCATACTCCTGACAATCTCCATACTTTCACACCTTCTAACAGGTGCCTCTGCTGGACGCCTTCTAACATGACCAAACCATCTTAATCGATTTTCTCTCATTTTATCTTCAATCGGTGCTATTCCTACTTTGCCCCTAATCTCCTCGTTCCTAATCCTATCTTTCCTTGTAATCCCGCACATCCACCTTAACATCCTCATCTCCGCAACTGCCATCTTCTGACCATGATTATGCTTTACTGCCTAACACTCTGATCCATATAGCAGCGCTAGTCTAACCGCTACCTTATAATACTTTCCTTTCACCTTGAGGGGGATTTTTCGGTCGCACAAAACCCCCGAAGCACTCCTCCATTTGGTCCATCCAGCTTGAATCCTGTGACTTACATCAGTATCAATCCCTCCATCTTGTTGCACCATAGATCCAAGGTACTTAAATTTATCTTTCTCTACAATCTTTTGTGTGCCTAAACTTACTTCTATACTACTCATTATCCTACTTTGACTAAATTTACATTCCATATATTCCGTCTTGCATCGGCTTATCCTAAACCCTTTTGTCTCTAACGTATCCCGCCACAATTCTAGCTTAGCATTCACTCCTTCTCTCGTCTCATCTACTAAAACAATATCATCTGCAAATAGCATACACCACGGCACGTCATCCTGAATATGTCTTGTAATCTCATCCATAACTAAAGCAAACAAGTACAGGCTTAACGCTGAGCCTTGATGTAAACCAATCGTGATAGGGAACTCATTAGTCTCTCCACCAGTCGTCCGTATAGATGTCATGGCTCTATCATACATGTCCTTTATTGCCTTAATATATGCGACACACGCTCCTTTCTTTTCCAATACTCTCCATAGAATCTCCCTAGGAACCCGATCATATGCCTTCTCTAAATCGATGAACACCATATGTAAATCTTTTTGACCTTCTGTATACTGTTCCATTAACCTCCTCAAGAGAAAGATAGCCTCCATGGTTGATCTTCCAGGCATGAAACCAAATTGGTTCTCTGAAACATTTGTTGTCCTTCTTAGTCTTCTCTCAATAACTCTCTCCCATAATTTCATCATATGGCTCATCAATTTAATCCCGCGATAGTTCGCACAGTTCTGAATATCTCCTTTGTTCTTGTATATGGGTATAAGGATACTTTTCCTCCATGCATCAGGCATCTTCTTGCTCTTTAGCACTACATTAAAAAGTTTTGTCAACCTACTTATGCCATCCTCTCCTAAGCACCTCCAAACCTCAATAGGGATACCATCTAACCCAACCGCTTTCCCATTCTTCATCCTTTTTAATACTTCTTTTACTTCTTCCCTACTGATTCTCCTATAAAATATAAAATTTAATTCTTCCCTAAAAGTGGTAAACTGCCCCAAATGTATGTCACTACTACTGCTTTCGTTAAATAACTTGTAGAAGTAGCTCTTCCAACGCTCCTTTATCTCCTCTTCCTTTACTAATACCTTTTCATCCTCATCCTTAATGCATTTAACTTGGTTTAAATCCTTGGTCCGTCTATCTCTAGATTTAGCAAGCTTGAATATCTCTCTTTTGCCCTCCTTAGTGTCAAGTCGCCTATATAAATCCTCAAATATCTTTGCCTTAGCCTCACTAACTGCCTTTTTGGTTTCTCTTCTAGCTTCTCTATACCTCTCCAAGTTCGCTTCATTTCGGTCGTTTTGCCAAGATTTAAAACACTCTCTTTTAACTCTTATCTTGTCTTAGACGGCCTCGTTCCACCACCATGCCTCTTTCTGTGTCGGAGCACTCCCTTTGGATTCTCCTAAGACTTCTTTCCCTACGAATACTAATTGTTGTTACGAATACTAAATCCAAATGAATTGAAAATAAAAACTATAACATAAAATAATAGCATATAACAACTAGGAAGAAGCCGAGTCTAGCTTCATAATGGATAAAACTGCTAAAACAAGGCAGACAAACAATACCCCAACAGCTTTGGCTGCCCCTGTATCAATTCGTTTAAAGTGGTCCTCAGTTAGGCCCAGGTCCCCATAAAATGCATCATAATAGAAACCCTGCAAGAATAATTAACCATTTTATGAGAACCTAGAAAATTTTGCAATTGTAACAGAGAACAAGCATACACTATATAAACAGTAAAGCAAATGGGAAATAAAAAGTTGTGGACCCTTGAAACATATATATGAAAGTAATATTAACATCAAATTGCAATAAAACGGCATTGTTATAATGGTGTCAAAACTAAATGAACACATTTTGTTACATAAAGAGCAAAACAAGTAAAACTAAAAATGACACCACGCAGTTATCCCTACCAAGTCCCAAATGTTTCATGCGATGTCCCCAACATAGGTTATAAGTCTGCTACCAGATATAGCTAAAGCATAATAGCTTGTGAAAGCATACTTGTGAAATTAAAAGGCATAATTACACTTTACCCCTTGTAGTTTCATAAATATATATATATATATATAAATATATATATCATCCTTTTGTAATTAAAAGGTGAACACATAACTCACTCAACATTTGGATTAACATGTCAAATGGGGAGTAAATGTTAAATTTAGTAGCCATTTGGTATCTACATGCTAGACCCCTTTTTGGGTCAAATAGTGATCATTAAATGACTCAAAAGGGCATTTTAAAATTCTATTTTCATGACTCTATTACATTTATAAAGGGCATTTTAGTAATTTAATTATCATTCTCTTTGGCGAGAAAATATGTAAGAAACTATTATATGGCAAGTGAACATCAGATACCTGTTAAATTTAACAAATACCATCCAATTGGCACTTTAAGACAAAAGTTGAGAGGGTTACTTGTTCACTTTTTAACCACAGGGCATGTATTTTTTGATAAGTACGAAGATTTTATTAAAAAAAAAAAAACATCAAATAGATGCCACCACGGTACAAAAAGAGTCGAGTAACAAAACTCAAAGTAACTCTCCCCAAGAGATATACATACATGTGTTCACTTTTTAAGAGAAGGAAAATTGGGAACGTTGTCAAGTGTTAGCTTGGGCAGGCCCTCTAATTCACCTAAAGATAATAAATTTAGGTAGTCCACTATATAAAACCTTTTCTTAGATAAAAGATAGTCAACAACTTAATCTGGGGAGAACCTATATAAATGGAAGATTGTTAAATACTGCAATCTATAAGTACAAATAATCACAGAAATAATGTACCTCCCCTCTTGTAGTACAAGGCCCAATGCACAACTTGCACCCGTATTCCATCTCAAGAGACTGCACAAATCACAAGAACCAAACCACATCAACCCATATACAAATTTGTCGATAAACTACATTGAAATGCGTCAATTCTCAATTAGGATAAAGCTCATATGGTCATACCTGCCCCAGAATGTGGGCACTAGAATGCCAAAAGGTATCGCGACCTTCATCACTGTCAAAAGTGAATAATTTGAGCTCGCAATCACCTTCAAGCGGCCTCGACATATCCCAAAGCACTCCATTGACCTTAGAAATGAGCGAATTAGCCGCCAAGCTCTTCGAAATCTCTTTCGCGATATCTAGCGGAGTCGACATCCATTTCTTCCCTTCCTTCAAACTCCCATCCGGCAAAGTGATTCTTATTACAACAACACAAATTCAAATCAGTACCTATACGCGTACATAATACATTATACGTTCATGTGTATAATTGAAGGATTGGTGAAAAACAGACTACTACTTTATGGGATCGCCGGCAATGGATTGACGGTGAGCGAGTAGTTGGGCTTTGATTTTTTCGAAGAGGGCGATGCGCTTAGGAATGATGGTTTGGAGATAGGCTTCGTCCTTGGGATGGTCCAGGCCGGACTCCGGCTGAGCATTGGATTTTTTACCCATTTCCGGCAGTGGTGAGAGTGACGAGAGCAGGCGGAGTGACGTCTTACACGGCTGAGCACTGCGGCGAGGAACCGATGCGAATCGCCACCACACTTGGGAACATAACATTCGCTTCTGCTTACCTGCAAGAGGTTTAGGGTTTAATATTTTTGTAATTTTAAATTTCTGTTGACAAAAACGACGCAGTGTTGGCTAACGCGCTGGCCCCCTAAGCAATGGGCCCTATTTAATTCTCGATTCGTAGGCCTGCAGGTGGAGATTTTGGGCTTCATATATGGACCCTCTGAGGTTTTAGCAGGTTGTTCTATGGGCCTTCAGTACACTGGGAATTCATTCAAGTAATCATGGCCGTCGAATGGCTTATGAACACAATGGTCATGTAATTAGTTGTGGACAAGTGAGTTTAAAACAAAAAATACCCATCAAAGTTCTATTAATTTTTTTTTCTAAGATATAGGATGTAAATAATAGTGAACACAACTACACCATGCATTGTTAACTACCTGCCATTGCTGGGAGCTAGAAGGCATTTCGGCCCAAAATGGCATATATAACTAGGTTTAATTAACGGAAAATTGTATCTAAGTTATACTTGGTAATTTTTTAAAGTTATTAGTCACACTAAAAAAAAGTATTACTTTTAAGTCACATTAATGTGAAAAGTTTTGTATTTAAGTCATACTTTTGAGTGGGTCCCACGAGTTTGTTTTAAATATAATTTATAATATGACTTAAATGCCCTTTTTCTATAATTAACTGAGATGAAGTTGCCGAAAATTATGGAACCGAGAATCACGTTTTCCGTTTTTGTTTCATTCCTTATCAATCGCGTGAAGATATAGTGAGATAAAAATCTGTTAAAGGATTATATACGAAGGAATACACACGGATTACGCGAGTTTGTGCTGTGAGATTAACGTCGATCGAATTAATATATACAGATCTGGATTACGTATTTAAACACATGACTGCGGTACTGTTTTTTTTAGGATGCATGCTCGTTCAAAAACAGTACCGCGTTCAAAAATAGTACCGCACGACTCTATCATGCAAACATCACATGTAAACACAAAAAATAGTTCATATATCAAACGAATAACCGACAGTACCGCATGCGTGACAGTACCACATGTCTGCGGTACTGTTTTTTTTAGGATGCATGCTCGTTCAAAAACAGTACCGCATGACTCTATCATGCAAACATCACATGTAAACACAAAAATAGTTCACATATCAAACGATTGACAGACAGTACCGCATGTGTGACAGTACCACATGTCTGCGGTACTATTTTTTTTAGGATGCATGCTCGTTCAAAAACAGTACCGCATGACTCTATCATGCAAACATCACATGTAAACACAAAAATAGTTCACATATCAAATGATTGACCGACAGTACCGCATGTGTGACAGTACCACATGTCTGCGGTACTGTTTTTTTTAGGATGCAAGCTCGTTCAAAAATAGTACCGCATGACTCTATCATGCAAACATCACATGTAAACACAAAAATAGTTCACATATCAAACAAATGACAGACAGTACCGCATGTGTGACAGTACCACATGTCTGCGGTACTGTTTTTTTTAGGATGCATGCTCGTTCAAAAACAGTACCGCATGACTATATCATGCAAACATCACAGGTAAACACAAAAAATAGTTCACATATCAAACGAATGACCGACAGTACCGCATGTGTGACAGTACCACATGTCTGCGGTACTGTTTTTTTTAGGATGCATGCTCGTTCAAAAACAGTACAGCATGACTCTATCATGCAAACATCACATGTAAACACAAAAATAGTTCACATATCAAACGAATGACCGACAGTACCGCATGTGTGACAGTACCACATGTCTGCGGTACTGTTTTTTTTAGGATGTATGCTCATTCAAAAACAGTACCGCATGACTATATCATGCAAAGAATGGTGTTGTTTTAATGAGGTACTATTTTATTATGCGGTACTGTTTTATTATGCGGTACTTTTTTTATGCGGTACTGTTTTATTATGTGGTACTGTTTTATTATGTGATACTGTTTTTTATGCGATACTGTTTTTATGCGATAATATTTTATTATGTGGTACTGTTTTTTATGCGGTATTTTTTTATTATGTGGTACTGTTTTCCTAAATAGTTTTGATTTTGTTTCCAAAAATTAGTTTTGCTTGTTTTGTAAAGAAGATAGAAAGTCACGGAATTAGGTTTTTCTTAAATAGTTTTGATTTTGTTTCCAAAAATCAGTTTTACTTGCTTTATAAAGAAGATGGAAAGTCACGGAAGTTATGAGTAAAGTGTGCACTATTTTCAGATAAAACTGACAGTTTTGAAATGTAGTGAAAAACGCGTGATATCCTTTTTGGTCTTTTTGTTGCAAGTGTGACTTATTTACAAATAAGATTTTTGGGTATGACTTAAATCTTTATAAGTCCATAAATAGTGACCGGCCTCCAAAAACTCCTTTAATTAATCCTAACATATATTACTAGGTTTAATTTCACCTGCGAATCAAAGACTACTACCATGGGCCTATCCACTTACATGCTCTTATCGGCAACCACTCCAACCCATTTTGAAATTGCACTTAAATTCCTGGTTACTTTTTATTTATTTTTTATATTTTAGAGTGTCTGGGTTTATATGTGCAATTCAACTAATTTCTAAAACTCTAAAATTAATGACCATGTGAATTCTTAGTGGTTCTGAGAAAACTCGAAAAATTAATTATTGGAGAGAAATTTAAAATCTTACTTAGTTGAGGTAACCTTCAGAACCTTGTTACTTTTTTAGTAGTGCAAAAATATTCGCATCACTTTAATCTCACTATCTACCCTAGCTCTTTTCTCTGGTATGGAGTACATGTACAAAGAATTGCCAAAGTTAAAATAATTTTAAATTTTTTTTTAAATTATCTCTACAATTTTTATTATATTACTATAATTATTATCATTAAAAAAACTAATTTTATTATAAATCTCTCTCTCTCTCTCTCTCTCAATGGATTTTTGGTAATTTTCGCACTAAAAATCCTCGGTCCGCCGAAAGCACCGCTATATATCAGGCACCCAATTAGTATGCATCGGGGGGTTGCAGTACTCAAGGGCAAGAGCAAGTAGCTTTATCCATGAAATTAATAGTGCTATATATGTACACCGCTTGCAGCCGATGAGAGTGAAACCACAGGCATTTTAGAATGAATGGACACACTTAATTCGCAGCCGATTTGGGTAACGAGACACAGTTGCTATTCACAGTAGTAGCTTAAAGGACCGAGCACGCCAGTGAAGTTTAAAGGAGAAAACTAGCTGGGACCTGGCCATACAACTGGGGGGAAGTACGGCACTGGTTGGAGAACATGTTGGTTATCAAAGTGTTGTAGTGTAAAAGGGTGTGTGTGTGTGTGTGTGTGTGTAAGGCATGTGCATCCATGTGCCTTCTGTTCCCCGGCCACCATTGTTAGGTCCACAGCTAAGAAACAAAACCACCTTGTATGCTAATTAATTGCAGTCCACTGCTCAGAACTCACCGCCTTTCCTTTCCATGAAGAAAGCTCACTAATTACTGATCTCACCCACCAGGGCCACCATATCTTTTAACGTTAGCTATATATACATCCAGAAAAGCGTTTCGGAAACCAAAACGCAGGTCGTTTTAAAACAAAAATTCTACTAAAGCATGTTTTAATCACCAGAAACACGGGTACTTATATTGTGTTGCGTACTCATGTCCAAATTCATAATTCGTGTTTATTCTGGTTTATATTTAAATATTTTAAAATTGAATAAATATGTTAAATAATTAACTTAATTTAAAATCAAATCAGATGGTGTGAATTTTGAGTACTTAGGGAGTGTATTTGATCGATCAAAAAGTATAATAAAAATACAGAAATTTGATGTAAAAGTGACACGTAACAAAATTTAATTAGAAGAAAGTGTAAAAATTTAATAAAAGTTCATAGATTTTAGTTGATTTTAACCAACTAAACACTCTCTCTGTGTATAATTTGTTCTTCCATCTCCATGGTGGTTGGTTTAATTTGTGCTTTTCTTCTGATAGCCTGAAGCCATAAGCTAAGCTTCACACATCAACATTTCATTTGGTTATAAAAAATAATTAAAAGAACCAAACTGTATAAATGAATGATGATAAATCCCAGTTCAACAATCAAGAAGAGAGAAAACCCCAAGGGGTGCTTGCCTGTGACGTAAGTGTTTTATGATAAAGAAACATATATATATAATTTTGATACAAATCGATGTGTATCATTTGAGAAATAACATTATAATTTAAATATAAATATATATATATAGATATGTATATGACTAGCAATTCTTCTAAGAAAATCTGGAAGAGTCACGCTTGACACTGGTTTTGCACTTGAGAAAGCCATTAGAAGTCATGTATATATACAAATTCTCGCCCAGGTGGTACTGAAGCCGGATGAAAGACGAATGCATGTCGAGATCAATGAGTTGGCATGGCACATGCACAATATGGACTACAGGGGGCAATGTTCATTAATTTTATATATGTGCTCATGGACTACAGGGCCCGGCCCTTGCATAATGCTGCAACCAGATCTCTCTCAAAAAAAATAAATAAATAAAAATAAAAAGACGATCGATTGACTAGCAACTATCAAGTCACATATATTCTCTTTTCTCCTACCATAAAGTCTTGGTTCTTATAATATATATATATATATATATACTTCCCGGAGAATTATATGCGTGTGTGTATGTCACTACCACAAATGCGACCATACAGACAATTCAGCAGGCACTTATTAATCGTCCCATTGAACTAGACTCAACATAGAGAGCCAACATTGCATAGACCATAACCATGGGATTAGACCAGCCTCTGGCCGACATTCATATATCGTTGGATGCCCTCACCACTGTCCTCCCAGCTAGGGTTATTAAGAGTGTCAATTGGTTCCTTCGTCGATCACGCCAATGAAGTTTTGGTGAAACCTCTTAGATTACGCTTGGAACATGAATTTATGGGAAAAAAATGAAGAAAAATGATAAGAATACAAAATAAAATGAAATAATTAAATTTATTTTATTTTTTTATTGAGTTGGCAAAATAAGACTAAAATGAGTAGATATTTATTAATAAAATTTAATTTTTAATTTACTTAGTAGAATATATAAAAATTACACAAATTATAAATTTTATTTTTTTTATTTTTTTCTTTTTATAAATTCATGTTCCAAATATACCATTAGTTGAATGGCGATAAGATATTTATATAAAACTATGTTAATTTAAAAATATTAAAATATGTAAGACACTATAATAATATGTTAATATATGCACGCGTGCGCACACACACATAAAATAACAATTATCTATCCATTTTTGTATTAAAAATATATTTATTTTTATCTTATTATTTAATTTAAATTTTTTTCTTTAAAATTATAATATGTTTCATCATCTTTACCCTACTATTCCCATTTCCTAAAGAGTCCGTATATACTTCTTAATAAGCCTTCACATAAAATCTGAGTTTTCTACCAGTTCTTTGATGAAGAATCGCAAGAGACCTTATATCTGTAGAAATATATTCAACAATGACAAAAAAGAAATAAGTGGTGGCTATATGATATGATCAGCTTCAACATAAAATATCATTTACATTTCTTTGTACGTAACAGAAGTCTATAAAGTAGAGTAGCTAAGTGTTGATTATCAAAAGGATATTCCCATTAATAAATTTTGTTGGTGGCATGACATGTAGTGATCAACTTCAACCCCCACCCTGAATTAAGATGTTCCCGAGCCATCTAACGTGTGCTACTTGTATACATACATATATGCATATACTAAAATATATACACCAACCTGGAGGTGATAAACACATTCATGTACAGCACTCAAGCACGCATTGTGTGGGTGTGCATATATATATGAATGTGATTGACACATATCTGTCGACGTAGTCATCATCAACCTTCACATGGCATGGTGTTTTTGAGTACCCTCGTGAACCCTGGAAGTTTCCGAGGCTTAAAGCTGGGGACCAGTTCAACATGCTAACCACTTTTGCATGAATATGTATATGTATGCATGTTTGTATATGTGTATATGTGACATTCTCTGCTCAACCCCATCTATTTTTATGTAATGTACCCACTGGGGTAGTGTTGACGATTAAGGAGAATCCTTGAATTCGGCTTTTGATATATATGGGACTTCAAAGCTTAATTGGCTTCAATGCGGCTCACCTTGTGGAATTCTTTATGTTATGAGGATAGGGGGTGATTGGTTGGCTAAAACTAATTAAAATTACTAATTTTTACTAATTTTTTTATATTTTTTTAATTAAATTTTACCACATATCACTTTTACGTCAAATCTTTGTACTTAATTTTACTGGATCTTTTAACTAAATTTTTATCAACCAAACACCCCTATATATCAAATATAAAAAACTTGCAATTTTTATTTACTTATGTTAAATTCATACATGGTCCATCAATTTTTTCTTTACCCTTGCATCAACTGTGCTAAATTTTAGGTAGCATACGTACATGTATTCTTATAGTTGATGCATGGGATTCAATTGTGGTGGCATTTAAAAAACTATCAACTTTTGATTTCTGAGTATTTGATAAACCATCAACTTTTGTTACTTTTCTATTCTACTAAAATAACCTCTCGAGTCAAAAGTTACCAAAAATTATTAAAAATTACGAAAATTTACTAAAAATTACCAAAAATTATCAAAAATTTTACTAAACACCTAAAAGTTACAAAAAATTATTAAAAATTATTAAAAATTTCTATTTGTTTCATCAAATACACAAAAAATTATAGCTTACAATTTTTGGTAAAAAAAGGCCAAAAATTATTGAAAATTGTGCCTCCAAATACCCTATATATACCAATTTTGTGTTGCCATGTCTCCAATTTTATTACATACTTCACCGTATACTAATCGAAATTGTATCTCCCTCAATTCATTGAGTTAGGGTAATCACATACTGCATGTACACGTACATATTCAATTTTTATGCCTAATTTATGGTTAATATACTAAGGCTATGTTCGGGTACCAAAAAGTTTTTTTTTTTTTGTGTAATTTTTTTGTCTTATATGATTTTTTCACTAGAATTTTATTTATTTTACAAGTAATAATTTTTAAGTGCATTAATCACATTCGTAACAAAAATTTTAAAAATCATGTTTATTTGGATAAAAACTAAAAAATAAAAAAAGTACATACACTTGCTTGTACATCATTGGCAGCCAGCCATGAAAATTTTTTTACATGCATTTCTATTTTTTTGTTTTTTTTTTTTTTTTTTTGGTCTGTAAACTTTATACAATTAAGATTTGATCCAAAAACATGACTTCACCTTAATTTACATTAGGTTTCGTTTGTTTTAGTGTAAAATACTTTTTCAAAAATAAAACCCAATACAAAATTTATAAATAAATTTAGGGGGTTTTGGTTCTTACAAATTTTTATTAATTTTTTTTAATTTATTTCAATTAAATTTTATCGCATATTACTTTTACATTAATCTTTTTTACTTTTTTTACTATCCAAACACCACTATCTTTTATATAATTATATAGAATATTTCATGTAAGAAACAAATATAATTAATTAAATTTATTAGATTTTATCAATTTTAAATATTAATTTTATTTGACAAAACATCATGTTATCTTGTGTGTTAAGGTCCAACTTAAAAAAATAAACTGTAATTATTATTTTGCTTTTCTCCATCAACTTGCATGAGCATATAGCACAAATCCAGGGGTCGAAACTTTCCAGAATTATTTGAGGATGGGCTTTAGTGATGATTGGCCATCATCAGCCGTCCAATTATGTGGAGGGCAATGGGTGTGACGTAGGAGATACGATCGGACTACGTGTGAGCGGGTAACTGTCGAGATTCGGGGATTACGAGGACAGATACAGTTATCACAAAACTTCTGGTTGCTGCTAGTGACATGGGATAGAGTCGGAGTGTTTGGTTAAAAAAAAATTAAATAAAAAGTATAATAAAAGTATAAAAATTTAATATAAAAATAATATATGATAAAATTTAATTAGAAGAAAATATAAAAATTGATAAAAGCTGATAAATTTTAATAATTTTAATCAATTAACATCCTTTAGTTTCAAGTCATTCAAAAGATTCTAAAATGAAAATTAGGCATGTGGTCTTAAGGGGGGAGGGGAATTGATCAATCAAAATTAAATATCAATTGATCAATTTTAAAATTTTCAAACATTTTTGAGTTATACTAATTATTCACTCATACACACTACTTATGAAACTTATTGCGTTAGACAATATGTATAAATTATATATAATTGTATGAGCAAAAAATATCCTTTTCTATATTTTCCTACCAAAAAATGTACTTTCTCGATCAAATGATGTATTATCTAACAAATTTTACCACCTTGATCACACTTTGTATTCTAGTTGAATTGGGATCAAATAATTTGATTGGTACTTAATATATTTACTTAATTCAGCATATTCAAGTATATCAAGGGGATGGGATCAAAACAATATATCACAAAAAAGCTCACTTCTTCATGAATCATAATGCTTACATTAGCACCATCAACTAATACTCTATCTACCACCATTATACTCAAATTAAGAATCTAAGATAATACTTGTCAAACATTTTACAATTATAAATACTAGAAGTATATGCATAGTAAAGGTATCTATATAAATTTATCATTTTTTCTTAGTTATTCTTAATTTAAATTTCAGAGCATCTCTAGTTTGAGAATCACTAACTATTTTATTTCACCTCTTTTTTTTTGGGGGGGTGCAAATCCACGTTTAAAGAAATAACTAGTAGAGTGTAAACTTTTCCTGGCAATAATAAACATATAAAGTGAGATATAAATTTTAACCCGGCGGACATGCAGGGTAGTTGTTGTAACACGTTATTAGCACATTAAAGGATATGGTCGTTCCTTATTTTATGCAAAAAATTGCGTGATTGATTGGATGCATTGTTTAAGAAACAATTCTTGTTTTATTATTGGTAAATATTTTGAATGACTAGGAGGTGTTTTTTTGGTTAAAATTAATAAAAATTCATTAATTTTTTATATTTTTTTTAATTAAAATTTGTAAGGTATAACTTTTATATTAACTTTTTATTTTTTATTATTTTTTTTTTTTTTGACCAACCCGACGCTCAGAACATTAACGGACCGAAAGAAGTGGCTGGCGGGAGCGCGGGAGAGCTGTCAGACACGTGCGTGGGTCGTTGAAAGATAAAGCATTAATGGGCCCCTTAACAGAAAGACAAAACAATTGGAGCGTGTGATCAATCCATGCCCATCCCAACAGCTCAACTACAACATCCTCTCGGCTAGGCTCACATGGCCCGTTCCCCTCCATGTCCTTCCCTCCACTTCAAGGTATACATTGCCATATGTTTAAACAATATGGCTATGTTTGAACGAGTGATTAGATGATGGGATATAGATAATATTACGTGATAATATATAAAATTAGATATAATATAAGATTATTGTTTTAGTGTTTAGTTAGTGAGATATAAAGTGAAATAAAAGAAGTGATTTAATATATAATATGACAGAAAATAATTTTGAATTTTTAAATTTTTACAGAAAATAAATTCGAAAGTGGAGTATAAGTAATATTACACTCCATAATAGTACTTATATCTCATTTTTTTTGGTATAAGCAGTCCCATGGTATTAATAATTTTTTTAATCACTTTTTTCTAATCAAACATGAGATTAGGATAAATCTTATGAACATACACTCCAATTCGAAATTTTAATCTAAGAAACAAACGTTGCCTATTTAAATGCAATGTTATGTACACTTATAAAACAGGACTGAAAAATTTTATTAAAATAATTTGAATCAATATGCATGCATGTACTTATTGTTTTAAAATAAAATGTTTATAAAAACAAATTTATCTGCGAAATTATTATCGTCATATCACTCTGATAAATTTTTTTAATAAAGTAATATTTTTCTAATTAAACACATAATAAACATATTTTTTTATTATTTTTATATAACAATATTTAGGACAAAGGATATTCAATATTCAAAATTCAGAAAATAATCAATTGATTTAAAATTATTTACTTTAACATATATGACTAATAAAAACTAATGTATTTATTCTCAAAACGACCGTATTCTCTTATCATCTCTTTTCTTCTTTTTTTTTTTTTTTTCTGTTTTCTAAGATTTTGTTTGTGCCACTATTTCCATCCGTGATTCTTAGCCTCCCTCATTTATATTATCCCTCTCATCTGCTAACTTCACATTTCTCATCTCTCTCCTTCTCCTCTTCCCCATCTCTCTCTCTCTCTCTCTCCCTCCAACATACCCTTTTGGCATCTCCGTCAATATCTATCTATATATATATATATATACACGCGCGCACACATATATAGAGGCCAAATTAACTTGGGTTTTAGGGTTGATAACAATGGGTTGCAAGGGCAGTAAAGGAATGCCGAGGGTAAACATGAGAAGAAGAAGAAAAAGATCCGGAAGGGAATCATCGGTCCACATGAAGGTGAAGAAGCTGCAGAGGCTAATTCCCGGAGGCCTAGGTTTGAACCCCGATCACCTTTTTCTCAGGACAGCAGATTACATTCTGCATTTGAGGCTGCAACTTAATTTCTTGCAAGCTCTTAATTCTCAGATTTACAAGCCATGATGAGTACCCCTAGTCCGAGCCCTCGTATATATATATATATAATCTTCCCCTTCTATTTTCCAAGTATTAATTATTTGGTTTTTCTTATAATAATTTTTGAACCTTATCATTTTGCATATATATATATATATATATATGTGCACACTCTTTGATTTATAGTCCATATGGCTGTTGTATTGTATTGAAGATCAGCAAACACATGTCATGTGTGTGGCCTTTTTCTTTATCTATTAGGTTTAATTGTAAGAGCCATAATGGTTTCGTATATAGTATCTTCTAGCTATGGTCGATCGGGATGCTTTTTTGCTTCACCATTCCCTTGTTCAATGTTGAAGCAGTGTTTAATAAATATTTGTCTCTTTTTAATTAATATTGCTCAACTCTTAGTTCCATACAAAAATCCCAAGTCATTTTTGTTCTATTTCAACAAGTTAATTTTCTAATTGAAGATGGAAGAATATTGGCAAAAGAAATATATATATATATATATACACATATATATAGTATCATTTAGGAAACTTTTTTTTTGTTTTTTCATTGAAACGTTGATAGAAGAAACGTGATGGGAGTGCATTGCAGGAAGGAATACACATGGCTAGTGAAGAGGAATGAAAAAGGGCTTTTCAAGGCTTTGTTTTCCCTCAAATTGTTTATGGTTTCTTAATTTCTAACTAGAATTGACTACAGGCAATGTGTCGTGGTGGTGGAGCAATGATCATAAACACGTACACTTGTTCGTGACATCCATGAGCAATTTGGAAGAGTGTGTGTGTGTGCGTGTGTGTGTAACACTCAGCATGTAGAACAGCTAGCTAGATCTTCTATGAATGATTTGTACGGAAGAAAATTAGGTAGATTCAACAGACATCAATAACAGAAACAATTAAAAAAAGAGCATAAATAAATAAATAAGGGTTGCTTTTGGGATAATAAGTCTTAGCAAAATTATGTAAGCATGTGAGGATGGCGTGAGATAAATTGTGTAGACAGAGATAAATTAGTTGAGGCACAAAAGCCTAAAAAATTCTCTTTTGATTTTCATACTGTGATTCTGTCATCTACTGCTTGTTATGCTGCTGATGAGAATTTCTTTTTCTTGTTTGAAAATAAATGCACCTAATCAAATGGACAACCTATATTTTTATATTTTTGGTTTAACATCCATGAGTTGATGAATCTCTCTCTCTCTCTCTCTCTCACACACACACACACACCAATGGAGTTAATTTTGCTCTACTCGAACTGAAATGGTAACAACTTAATTCCCAAAAAAATAAATAAATAAATAAAGGTAGAGTTTATAACAACTTAGCATCCAAGCATACACAGTGGACGGGAGCAATTCAAACTTAACCAGCAATGCAGGAGAAGTACTTTACAATTTGCATATAATGCGTTTTCCGCGTTTTGAGGAATCAACTAATTAATAATTAAGAATTATTAATGGCAAACTAGCAAAGCCAGAAAGGAACTCGAGCCTGGTTTGCATCATTTCTTCTGCTCTCCAATGTTGCACCCAACTCGGTGGCTTTTTTTTTTTTCCCTATATATATATATATATTCGCAGCACTATATATATATTGCTTCTTGCAAGAACATTCTCAACTGGCAGGCTACTTAATTTCTAATCTACATTTTCATGCATGCTTTGTCATTTTCAAAAACCCATATCCATATTCATCATAAGAATCTCAATGAAACAACTTAGCAATAAACCTAGTTCATTCGTCAATTTTCTAATACAACTTTGTTTAATTAATAAGACCAAGAGAATCAAATAGATGGAACTACAGCCCTAGTTAAAACAACATTTGTGTATATATATATGCATGGCCATTGAGTTCTCTTTCATCCAATCAACACTTTATTACTCTTAGGATATGTTAACTATGGAGTGAAAATTTTGGAGATAAAAGAATTACTGTGGTAATTGTTATCTTAGTAGTGTTTACTGAAATAATGAGACAGCAGCGGAGCGTTGGTGAAATATCGCTCTCAAGTAAGACAAGCTATTCTTGAATATACAAGAATCAAATAAGAATACAAAGTTTTTAAATAAACATATTAAATAATTGAATTGAATTGTTTTCTAAAAATGTTTAGAGAAGGGCTCTATTTATAGAGAAAAATAATCCTAAACCTAATCTTAATTAGGATAAGTTTTTTAAAAGTATTCTTATCCAATCCAAATTTTATTTGGACTATAAATAGCATTTGGCTCAAAGACAATTAGTTAAATCTTGTAAAGTCTTGTGGAAAATCCAATCAAAATCTTAGTTAAATTAGGAATGCTATTAAAGTTTCATAAAGTGATGCAAATTGAAGATTTGAAAAATTCTGAACAATTAAGGAGACAAAATTAATCAAGTTGACCAAGATTTTGAAGAATTCTAATTGGTGTGAAGGATTACAAAACCTAATGGGACTCGGATGCAGCTTTCTGGAACGTGGACGAAATTCCAGTGTACCTCGCAGGCATGGCGCGAAGAGTGCGCGGGTGCGCTCCAAGCCGGCAGGTAGCCCGTAGGGAGCGCGCGGGTGCGCCAAGCTGATATGACATCTCCCAGAAATTTCAGTAAGGTCCGCAGGCAGGAGGATGGGAGAGCAAGGCTGTGCCAGTATTATTTTCCAAAACATAAAAATTTCAGTGCAAGTCGCAGGCTGGAGGATAGGAGCGCGAGAGATCGAGCTACGAATATTTTGTCTGGATTTAATTTTCTATTTTGCCAAAACTAGGGCAACATTGTATAACCCTATATATGTAAAACCAACTCTGTTAATAAAGGGGGGGAGAACATATTATAGGGACCTAGAGAAAGAGTCTTTGATGATTGAGAGCTTTCACGTTCTCTCTCTAGATTTTTCTTGTATTCTCCTTTCACTTTCTGTGTGAGGCAGAAAGCCTGCTTGTAGAGTTTATCGAGTGATTCGAGCAAGAGTGACGAAAGGATTCGTGCGAGTGATTCATAGAGAGTCTGAATAGAGTCTTGTAACTCGTTGATAGTGGGATTGTAAATAGAGATTTTTCTCCCTGTAATAGGGTTTCCTCGTTATTTTCTTGTGTGATTACTTTCGCTGTGTGTGTGATTGTGTGAGTTTGGAATTTTCAAATCTAAACTTAATTAAAATAGAAATAAAACAAATCTAAAAAAAAATTAGAAAAATTAATCCAAAAAAACTAAGAAATATCAAATTTATACTATATCAGTTCTCCTCCTCTTAAAAATAACTTACCCTCAAGTTATCTAATGGAAGATAATTAAAAAAAAAATTTGAAAAAAAAAATTTGAAGGACCACCATAAACAAGCACATTCAATGCAATTTCTGTTATTGATAAAAATATATATAATTTTAACCTGAGAATTATATTTATCTTCACATATGATAATGCTCTAATTTATTTTTCTACGAATAGTTCTTTAAGTAATTCTTCATGGTTAAAAAATTTAGTTATATTGACCTATACTTTCTCAACATACTATTTATCTACGCCAAAAAATTTGAACGCACTTTTATCGTTGACTTCCGATGTTTGAAGATAAACGAAACTAGTAACTTCTTCACCAACGAATAATAAACCCAAATTGTTGTACTCATCACCAAAAGAATTGATAACTTCTAATATTGTGGGGTCTTTAATCTTATCCTCTTGAAATATTGTGGTATTTTTAATCTCATGTTCTTGAAATATTGTGGGATTTTTAATCTCCTCCTCTTGAATACCAAGTTTGTGGTAGTTATATTTGGAATGAAAGAGTAAATATTACCCAAAAATAATAATATTATGTTTGGAATGCTAAAAATTTTGAAATGGTAAAAGTTAATTGTGTTTGGAATACGGAAAATTTGACCAAGGGTAAAAGTTAATATTTAATTTTAATAAAATATTATAATAAAATAAATCATCATAATCATTGTTATTTTAATAATAATTAATTTTAATAAAAAATATATTATTAAAATATATACTTTTAAATAAAAATATTAATTATAAAAAATATTTTTATCATAGATTAATATTTCAATAGCAATTAATTTTAATATTGAATTATCATTTGTTAAAGTTTATTTTTATTTTGATAAAATAATTTAATAAAGCAAATAATTTTAATTTATTTAAATAAATTATTGATTTTAATAAATTATATTAATACAATGTATAATCTAGTAAATTATTATTTATGAGACATAAATTTCATTTAATAAATATTCTAATAAAATAAATTATATTAATAAATCATTATTGTTTATTAAACATTAATTTTAATTTGAGAAAATAAATAATTTTAGTCATAAATTAATATTTTAAAAATTAATATTTTAATAGCATTATTTTGATAAAATAATTTAATAATTAATTAATTTTAGTTTGATTAAATAAATTATTATTTTGTAATATTTATTATAATTATTTATAAGAAAACATTACTTAAAATTTTATACAAAGGTGAAAAAATATTTTCATAGGAAAAATGAGAAAAGAATAAAATTTTTTCATTATCCACCATTATCCACCTCTCTCTTAGAATAAGTTTTTACTCCCATATAAGAGTAATTATTAACTTAAAATAACCGTTACTCACATCATCTAAATTGATATAATAAATAATAAAAATTATTCCAATAAAATTTATTTCCTATTACACTCAAAATAAACACCCCTTTAAATTGAACTAATAAATGTCAATTTGGAAGTCTCCCTCACACAAGCGCGGGTCCCACCTCTTATTTACCATGAATTGGGCAGAGATAAATGATGGTAATGAATATTTTCAAGGGCTAGTCAAAAAAATAAACTTTTATCTTCGCTTTCTCTGAAGAAGCCAATTTAACAGTTTCAGGGACTGTTGTGAAAAAATTAACTATAGAGACTTTAGTGGGTAAATTAATGATTAAGAGTAATGACATTAAAATAAAATGTATTTTTTTATATTTTATATTAATTATATTTTAATTAAATTTTATTTGATTTTTATTTTTATTTTAAATTTAATTTTATTATAATAAATTAAAACTATTAAATTTAATACTATTATAACTTAATTGTTAATTTACTTACTATAACTCTTACAGTAAATTTTTCCGGTACAGCCCTATAACCCCCAAATTAACAATGCAAGCAAGGTCAAATCTCGTTGTGTGACTCCCCCCCCCAAAAAAAATCTCATTGTGATAAACGCTCGTCAGTCGATGCTGACTGGCGCTCGAATCACTGACACATCACTTGCAACGTGTGTGGGTCCCACCATCAGGCATGTCTTTTCGCAAAATCACCCGTCCCGTCATTTGCATTACGACGCTCAGGAAATTTGCGTCAGCTTGCGAGTTAATGACATAAATTTTTCAACGAGTTTAAAAAAATTCAAACTAATTATGGTCTCGTTTGAAATAAAAAAAAAAAATAAGATAAATTAAGATAAAATGTAGTTTAGAGTTAATTTTAATGTCATTTTTTCTAAAAAATCGTAAATCGTGGGAACGATTTTTTAAATTCGTTCCCACGAATTCAAAAAAAAATTTAAAAAAATAGCGACAATGGTACTCATTTGAACACTTTCGACATGAATAATGTGATTGTATAAAAAATTTATACATTCGGTTAACCTATTTTTAGATTTTTTTATTTTTAACGAAATATTGAAATTTTTTAAAATTAGTGATTGCGGAAAAATTAGAGGTAGAGGAGTTGTTAGAAATTTATAAAATTTTTTGAAAAATTTTTTTACTCCAAACGAGCCCTATAAGTGATAATTGAAAAATAAATTTAAAATTTTACTAATTAAGAAGACGTTTGGAGATTCAACAAAAATCAAAAGTTCTCGAAAGTAAATTTTGGAATTATTATATAATGATTGTTGAATGTTTATGTGTGATTTTATATAAAATTATTAAAATTATATAAAAATAAACGTGTCAATATTTTAGTAGAGGATTTTAAAAATTTTTAGAGTTTTGTGTACTTTTTTGTACAAATGTTATATCACTTTTTTTTTAATTTTGGTAAAATCTATTGGAACGCACCATTTTAATCTGTTCCAACGATTTTTGAAATTTTTAGGCATCTAAAACCGTGTCAAATTTTAAAATTTTTAAAATTTTTTAAAAATTTTTGAAGCTTCAAACACATCCTAAGTTACCATTCAAAGTCGATGAAGATGTCATTCGAGCAAATAAGAACGATTATGAAAATTTTAAACAATTGTTTAATGAAATAGAAGGTAATAAGAGTGTGCCTGGAAGTGAATTTTTTTTTTTTTTTTTTATCCTTTTCCGTTTGACAACACCTTCAAAGTTACTAAAAATTTTTGAAAATTCCTTCAAATTTTTTGGAATTTTCCAAAATTTTTATCAAACAACAAAAAATTTCTAAAAATTCTTAAAATTTCTTTAATTTTTTTACCAAATAATCAAAGTTACTAAAAATTAATAAAAGTTATCAAGATTTTTATCAAATACTTAAAAGTTTCTATTTGTTTTACTAAACATATAAAAAGTTACACCTAATAACTTTTGAAAAAAAAAATAGCAAAAATTCTTTAAAATTTCACTTCCAAATGTACTTTATATAATTCTCACTTCGTGTGTGTTTGGAGTGAAAAAAAATGAGATACATTGAAAGTTCGTAATACGTGTAGTGAAAGAAAAAAGTTGATGTGATATAAAGTTAATAGAAGTTTATAGAGTTTTTTGTAGTTTTTTATCAAACCAAACAGGGCCTTCATCTCATTTATGTTTTAGCTATTTATATACATTTTTATATATTAATTAATATTTTTATG
Source organism: Vitellaria paradoxa (assembly GCA_019916065.1). NCBI lineage: Eukaryota > Viridiplantae > Streptophyta > Magnoliopsida > Ericales > Sapotaceae > Vitellaria > Vitellaria paradoxa. The sequence continues at coordinate 17,315,973 of CM034233.1, read as the reverse complement.
TATATTATATAATGAAATATAATACAGTACTCTTTGATTTTTTTACACTAACAAAACACTATCCTTACGAGAGAGGCGAAGTATGAAAAGGTAAAAGTAGAATTTAGTTAATATGTAAGATAATTTTTTAATATATTAACATTAATATAGGGTGCGTTTGGAGTCCCAAAAAAAATCAAAAAAAACTAATGGATGGGATTGATGTGATGTAAAAATGATAGGTGGCAAAATATGATTGGAGGAATTTGAAAACTTTTGAAATTTTTTAAAGTTTTTTGATTTTTTTTGGAGCCTCAAACGAGGCCATAATGTTGGCAGGAAACGATGGCTGGGATGAAGAGAAGATTTCATCACATAAGGTAGGGATCACGTTGTTGTTATATGTTAATTTTTTTGTTTTTTTTAAACACCACAATGCACTAATAGCATTAAGATTTTGTTACCAATTCACAACTGCAACCATTCGGCGACCGTTTTAGACGATCATCATATCAAGTATTGTTCTACATAATTACCAAAAAGTAAGTATTGTCCTACAAAATCAGAATATAGAATTTCTAAAATCAATGCCTCAAAATCAATTGTCAATCTCTAGTCATATATATCAATTTGATATTTTTAAAACTCACTTTATCATTTTAATGAAAAAAACTCTTTGTCTATAAATATATTGTTCCCAAATAAATCTAAAAGATCCTCTCAGCCAAATACAATTATTTGATAATATTGCCCAGTAATGCGTATAATAAGTTCAATCATTTTTGGGATTACGCTCCCTTGCGAGCACCCCCACTAACCTTGTCCTAAGCCAACATGAGAGAGGTAAATCGCGGGATATGCGACGCAGCAGCCAAGAATCGAACCCGCGCCGCGCCACTGAGAGTACCAGCGGAAGACGAGACCCGCCCTTTACCACTGCGCCATGTGCCTCGAGGGTATAAGTTCAATTATTCTTGAAAATATAGAATTTTGTCACGGTATATTCATATTTTAATAAAACATAATATTCATAAATCATCTAGCATATGTAAGCATGATGTAATCAAAACATTAATTAAATATCATTTTTAATGTCATGGATTATACCAAAACATGATAGATATTAATTAGACATGATCTAATGTCAAGTTGGAGTTGAAAAACACACGGACACATACCCAGAAAAAAGAAAGGGCAAACTATCAACCCTGCTCGAGTGATAGACCTACTGTGCAAGCTACTTGAAGGTGCTCATGGAGTACTCTGGCGAACCTAACCCAAATCTGAGTTGTTTTCAGCTCAAATCGAAACTCCTCGATCCAAATCCGGCCCTTTTGAGCCTTAAATTCAACAACTAACTGTCAAAGAACCTCAGTATAGTCAAAACTGAATATAATTTATGATTCATCCAAGATCTAACAAATATGTATATATATATATATACTGGGTGGATTTACGATTTTCACGCACCGAATATATTCAAGAAGAAAATAATAAGTTGCGTCGAGATTACGAGAAGAAACAATGTTATTTTTAAGAAATATATAAAATTATTATTAGATATTCAACAAGTAAATATACTTTTTACAGTTTAATAGTTCAACTAATCGTTTAATAGAACTTGTTGGTTCAACTAATCCTTTAATAGAACCTGAGATTTAATAAGAATGTCTATTCGTTACTAAAAAAAATATAATCATTGTTAAGTTTAATTATTTATAAAATTATTATGTTATATTTTTTAATGTTATACACAAGAGTATTCAATAGTTTAGTGGAAGAATATATTTTATTTCATAAAAATACTTGAGTTTAATTCTTGTATATTTCTTTTATATTAAGAAAGTTTAAGTTAGCGTTAATTTTTTAATAAAATTAAAATACTCTAATCTTGAATTACATTTATTTTTTAATAAAATTTAAATATTAAAAATATTTTAATAATTTCATGTCTAAAATCAAAGGGTCACCTATCTCCTTTGCCTTTTCATAGGTCCGCCTATATATATATATATATATATATATATATGCTCATAAATGTGTGTACGTAACCACCAAATCATGTAAATCCAAGCATGAACAAATTATAGTACTACAAGAACGAGTACGGAAACAACCAAATGAAGATTCACTTCCCTCGGATTAGAAAGGAATGCGAAGGAATCGAAATTTATCCAAAACTCCCAAAATCTTTTTTTTTTTTTTTTGCTCGAATTTTTTTTTTTTATTCCGATCTTCTCCGCGTCAAATCCTCGAGTCTATATCAATCTCATCGTCTCAATCCAGAAAAATAAAAAGAAGAAATGAATGGGCCCCATAAGCCCACCGCTCAACCTCGAGTAATAATAAAATAAAAAGGTATTTCATTATAAACCAAGGCCCAAAATTAAAATGACCAAAACGAAAATAATAATTAACCAACTAAATTACCGAATTTTCATATTTGTGTACAGGAACATCTGCCTCTTGGACCACCTGCGTGTTAAACACATCGTCCAAGAAATTCAGGCACAAGTGACATTTCATGGTAACCTGCGTAGCAATCTAGATAATTTATGTTTCCAGCCCAAGGACAAGGAAACCAACAAATACATACGCCAAACCCCTCCCTTCCACCCAAAAAAAAATAATAATAATAATAAATAAATAAAAATAAAAATATTATATTAGTTTATGTGTGTTGAAATGAAATAAAAAAATTAAAAAATAAAGAAATAATAGAATTAGAGAGAGAATATAAATTCTACAATTTCTCATATATATTTTATAAAAATTAAGAAGAGGCTTTTAAATAAGTTTATAATAAATAATATATATGATAATGATTTAAGTATCAAATAATTTACTTAAAATTAAAATATAAAATAATTTAATAGAGGTGATATATATAAATAATATATCAATAACCTAATATAAAAATTACTAACGATACGATAGGATGGATATGCATGCCCTTTGAACGCAAATGACAAAATAACCATGGTACTGATCACTCGCTAGGGCCTCCACTTTTGCTTTTTGGAAGCTACTAGGCTACTACCAGCAAGGCCTATGGTTATATAAAACCCATTCAGGCAGACGGGGAAGTACCCCTAGAGTTGCTCCTTCAAAAGCCAACACGTGAAAAATTTCGCGGTTCCATTTAAGTTGTTGCAGATTTTGAACAACCGAGCCAGGTTAGGTAAGGTGCTGCAACCCTTGACAAATCTCGAGTGTTTTGTACTCACCTGGTTTTCTACGCACTTGTGACTTGGGGTTTTATGTCGAAGCAAAGGAAGAATATTGTAATTTTGTTGCCGCAAAATCTCCTTTAGAAGCAATTGGTTTATCACAAATTTGGGTCATTTTGAGAGTTGATTCTTATTCATTTTTATTAGTTAAACTGGAATTGGGTTTTTTTTTTTTTTTTTTGGGCTTGTTCTTCTGTTAAAAATTCTGAGGTGGGTTTGATCTCTAAAGCAATCAAAAAGAAAATGGTCTCGTCGTTATGAGACTTTCTATTCATGACATTTGATCCCTGAAACCTGACCAAACTTATGGTTTTATAGCATGCTTCTTATTTGCTAAAATGCCTGGGATTCAACCTCAAATCAAAAGCTATGGTAATTTGACCCGCCCTTTTTTCTCTCTACATTCTCCTTCATTCTCCTTTCTTCAATCAACAGCCCCTTCTTCATCGTCGTCGTCGTCGTCGTCACCGTCATGGTCATCTTCTGGGACTGGGAGCAAAATAAACCCAACTATACTTTTCACCATAGTGATAGTTGCCCTTATAGTCTTCATTTCTGGTCTCCTCCACTTGCTTGTTAGATGTCTATTGAAGAGAACATCTTCCCCATTAATCTCTCAATCCAATAGACACCCTTCTTCTGATCAAACCTCTGGTTCTGGTTCTCTCTTTCAGAGACAGTTACAGCAACTCTTCCACCTTCATGACTCTGGCCTGGATCAGGCTTCGATCGATGCTCTTCCCCTCTTCCTCTACAAAGAAATAATGGGTCTGAAAGAGCCATTTGACTGTGCTGTCTGTCTCTGTGAATTCTCACAACAGGACAAGTTGAGATTGCTTCCCTTATGCAGCCATGCTTTTCACATAGCTTGTATAGACACATGGTTACTATCTAATTCCACTTGCCCACTTTGTAGAGGGACCATCTCCACACCAGACTTCCTCTACATGGAAAACCCAGTTTTTGATTTTGATTGCTCAAGGGAAGAAGAAGAAGACGAAGAAGAAGGGGGAGAGACTACTGCTCAAAAGACAGGTGACGATGAGATTGTGAGTGAGAAGAGAGTGTTCCCTGTGAGGCTTGGCAAATTCAAGAGCACAAATGGTGGAAGAGAGACAGAAGAGGGAGAGACTACCAGAAGTAGTAGTAGTAGTAGTAATTTGGATTTGGATGGAAGGAGATGTTACTCTTTGGGTTCATTTCAGTATGTCGTTGGTAACTCAAATCTTGAGGTTGCCTTGTGCTGCCCCAGTAGAACTAGTAATTCTAATGGTGGGCATGTGAAAGGGAGAGTTTCACAAAATGGGAACTCAACAGTTGATGCGGATATTGAAGGGAAGAAAATCAACATCAGATGCAAAGGTGAAAGCTTTTCTGTTTCCAAGATCTGGCTGTGGTCTAAGAAGAGCAGATTTCCAAGCTCTTCAGATACCCACATGGTTAGTCCTGCAATGTAATTTTGCCATGGATTGATAGAGCTCCATGTAGATGAAGGTTGTTATTATTAGTATTAGTATTATTATTATTATTATTATTATTATTATTATTACTTGCCTGTATTTTATTCATTAATTTACGAATTCATATGTGGAAGGCTCCTTTCAGCTTTTGCTTTCTCCTGAATTTTTTTTTTCTTTTCCTTCTGTCCGCTGCAATTTACTGGGGCTAGTGCTTCTTTTCTAATTCACGTTACGGAGGGCAGTTCACTTTATCCTTTTGTTTGAATTCCATGTAATTTTGGTTAATGGTCCTCTCTCTCTCTCTCTCTCTCTCTTTACTATTACTCCTTTGGTTGGTACTAATGATATTATATAAGAAAATTACATAAAAATAGAATTTTAGTAAAGATATTTCACTTTCATGATTCCAATTTATGAAACATCAAGGTTTCGGTTGCTAACGTTTTTATTTATTATTTTCTGTAAATTATGTTTATAAATTTTTAAAAATTAACAAAAATATGTTTGACAAATTTATTTTTTCCAAAAAATTAAAAATTTATTTAAAAATTTATGCCTGAAGTATAAATAAAAAAATTATGTTCTTACACACTTTTTCTTCCATAAACAATTTGTCAATTTTCATTGTATTCTATTAAAATGATATATTTTATTAAATTAAAATTATTTTTTATAAATAATAACTACATATTTAAATAATTTATTTTATTAAACTAAAATTAATTACTATGAAAATAATAATTTATGAATAAATTTATTTATTTATTTGATTAAATTTATTATTAATAAGTCATGATTTATTAGAATGATTCATTTTATTCAAATATTTTACTAAATTAATTTAAATAAAAAATTATTATTAATTGATGTTATTTATTAGTATACTTTATTAAAATGAATTGCTATTAATTATAAAACTAAATTAGTTGATTTAATAATTATTTCTTAAAATAAAATTAGTTATTATAAACAAATTTGCATTACCAAATGTATTTTTTGTTTTATTTCTAGGAAAAGAATGATAATTAAAAATAAAAAATAGAAAATAAAAATTATTTAACACAAGCGTTACTAAACGGTCATTCAAAAAGTGAACTTTAAAGTTTTGGACTGAAAATTTCATTTAAAATTTTAATTACATGAACTTTTGCTCTATACAATTAGGTGTAATTATTTTCTACACCAAAGGCAACTTAATCTGAATTAGTAAAATTAATTTTTGCACCAAGTAAAATTTATTTTACATTAGGTACAATTAAAGTGTAGTGAAAAAAAAAATAAAAGTTCATGTAATGGAATTTCAACTTTACAATTTATTAAAAATAAATGTGAAAAGTGAGATATTTATATGTGATTATGAGTTATTACGAATGAGTTTGTAATTCGTGCGATAAGATAAAAAGTAAATAACTTTTAAAATTTTTCAATATTTTTATTATTTTTCAGAGTTTTTCGCCATTCCAAACGGAGCTTACATATGAAAAACTCTACAAAGAATAATAAGATTGATAAGGTGAATATTTTGTCTCGTCAAATCCTAAGCAAGTCTTTAGATGTAAACTTAAACCTCACAACCGTGTAAACTTACAAATTTTACTGTTAAAAGTGTTGAGGACCTAATGTTTGTGCTACCAATTAAGAAAAATTCTTTACTAAACTTAATTTAATAAAAATCTCTCTAATTTATTTATTTATTAAGAGTAATTATAATAACAACAATTCCCCACAAAAATGCTTTTTTTTTTTTTTTCCCCCAAAGAGAAGTGGGGCCTTTGGGCCTCTCTAGAATTTATTTGATCCTTCTAAAGGAAATGGGGACCCTCATTTGGGAAGGATGGATATCATCACGGTAGAATATGTGAAAAGTGACCTTGGGGGTTCATCTGAATTTTTCCGGTCTTGGAGTCCTTCCAATGGGGTAGGTTATGAATTATTATGCCATGACAGCTGACTGATTGTCTTAGTCCGCCCTCCTATTGTGTGATATCATCGTGAAGTCATCGTGATTTTAGCATAAACACTACGGAAATTTTGTTAGAAAGAACAAAAATTTAATAAAAAAGTGATATGTAGAGAAATTTAATAAAAAAAAAAGTATAAAAAAATTTGATAAAAATTGATATATTTTAATTAATTTTAACCAACTAAACACTCTCTACATCTCCTGTCATAAATCACATATTTAGTACGGATATAATAGTCAAACTTGTTTATTCGATTACTTGCATTAACAAATTTCGATACAAAATGCATATATTCAACTCGTAAAGGACTTGGATTCGATAAATTCTATAATGCACAAATGTTATGCCAATATACGTATTAATACAAATAATTCATTTTTTTTTAATTTTGAAATCTGTTTTTACTAATTTCATAAACGAGAATGAAATATTTTAAAGCAAGAAATATAATGGTATGTGCCTCATTATTTGTTAGTATATATATCAATAAAAATTAAATAATAGAAAAGTAGATTTCAAATTCAATATATTACAAAATTACACTATTGATGACGGGATTAAGGATTAAATATATAAAAATATAATTTATCAATCTGTGATGGATAAAAAGAAATCATATGCTAATACCATTTATTGTCTGAATGAAAAGGTATTGACATGCTAAATCAAGAGAGAGTTAATGAATCCAAACTCTTATCTAAATCCATAAAACATCTTACACTAGATAAATTATTGAACCTTTATATACAACATATCTCCTTCATACCCAACTGATGTGGGATAAAAAGTACCGTTTTCCTATTTCACTACCCGATTCATCAATCACTCACAAACAGATCCCTCCAGTCCCTGTGGCCCCACACTCCCGGCTAAGTCAAACTCAAATCCATCGTAACGATCTAGAATCCACCTACCACAATATTTTAATTTTTTATTTGTATTTTTATATTTGAACAAGCTACACCACAAGTTGAAGAACCGCCATAAAACATTAATCAACAATACACATATAAAGCCCATGTAAGTTGATCCAAATTTCATGCTCCACAAGCCTTCATGCATTTTCTGCTATTGTCATCAACACTCCCAACAGTAAAAAGACCTAGACTTGAAAATTACCATTTTAAGCAGTATACATACAACACAATTTTTTCTTTTTCCATATAATTTTTGAATATAACAAAATCTTGAAAATAAAGCTAGGGTTCAAAGGAGGAAAAAAAAAAAAAAAACTTTTACCAACAAGAAGAGCGCCTCAAGTTCACAATATGACACCAGCTCAACTCTACAGCTGAAAAGGAAAATTTTAATTTCCATACACAATTATCTTCCCGTAATGTACATAAACCAATCTACAAACCCAAGGAAAGCAGTAAAATGAAGCACGTGTACCAACTCTAAAACCACTCAAAGCCCCGAGTGCTGCAAGCCCCATCGCCCCCCAAATAATAGAATCAAAAATCAAGAGATTGCACTAAAACTACAGACACGGAGACATACTTCTCCGGGAGAAAAGAAGAAGAAGAACCATCATCTTCCACCACTTTTGATTGTTCAATCTCACAATTCCCGTGGAAAATTGCTAACTTGCCCTTCCTCCAAAATATCTTTGTTATTCATCTTGTAACCTATCCGCATGCGCATTACAAGGGATTTCTGAAAATAAAAGTTACAGTATGCAGTATCTGGACAGGTAAATAAACAGCCAAGTATCTTGAGTAAAAATCAATACTTTCTAGACACAAATCTGTAGTGAGAGTAAACTTCTATGAAATGTCAACTTCTAGAGTAAGCAGAAACTCGATTCAATGAAGCAATTAGAATTGATGGGAATAAAAAGATTGATGGTGGCAAAATATAAAAAGAATTAAGCCACTCCTAACAGTCAAAATATGTAAAAAATAAAAAGTATCTTGTAACACTATTGCCTGTGATCTTGTTAAGACAAATTGCACAGAGATGAGTACATAACGTACCTTGCCATGTTGGCTGTTTGTAACTCGCATATTTTGTGTAATTGACCCACCACCACTCGCAGGTAGAGTACTACTGCTAGCTGGATCTAAGTGAAGCTGAAGAAACTGTAAATTCAAAACATAAGATGATATCACAACAGATGCTAAAGAAAACATAGTGAAGTTTATGCATTCTGTCATTCCAACTTGTCAATTAAGCAAACTCAAAAGTCATATGATGCTAATCGTATTTTGATATTCACAAAATTGTATTCAGGAGTATGCAAGGTTTACATAACCTCTAACAAATAACGCACTTTTTTACTTGCCTGTTTGTTATCATGTTTTATTTCTGTTTTCCTCTGTGTGATTCAAAATTTCTTAGACTGGAACAAAAATGTTTGATAGTGTTTTTATTGTCATTTTTTAGACAAATTGCTTTGTAAAAATTTTCAGAATTATGATCACCCAAAAATCACTCCCCCCCCCCCAACTTACCACAAGCAACACAGCTGGTCACCTACCACCACCATCTCCCATGAACATCCCCACCATTGCAGGTCCACCTACGACTATGCACCTACTACACCCATTGTTATTTCCCACCGCAAGCACACACCTATTGCCATTGGTACGCCTGCTGCCATCACACATCTACTACCACCATTGCCGTTCCCCACTGCCACTTCCCACCACCAACACTCCCACCACTTTATACTACTTCCATTATGTCTCTTGGTTTTTGTTTTTACAATACTTGCATATACTAAGAGCATTTTCCTGTTGTTGGTAAAAAAGAAAACAAAAATACGAAAGAAAGGGGGGGGGGAAGCGATGATAACATAAACCAAAAAAAAAAAAAAGCTAAAAACTAACAGCATTACCAGACTCTACTTAACAAGTGCAAGAATTTCTTCACTGTAATTTGCACAAAAATACCTTCGACATCTAAATTTCTAAACAAAGGGAATGTATGTGTGGAAAGGAAATAGAATATTAATCTAAAACGTATCTAAACTTTACCCTTTTTTTTTTTAATTTTGTTTCTTGACAGACCATGTGAACTAGGTTTCACAATATGTCATTGAATGTACTTGCATAGATTTGTCTGATATATTACAAAGATTATGAGCTGAAATTTGAAAGAGATACATTAGAAAGGATGTCTAGAAGATGGCTTCATCAGGGCTTACCTTTGGAACAGCTGCCTGGAAAATTAAATCTGTGTAGACATTAGGTGACTTATTTGTAAAAGTAGCTTCAATAAGTGTTGTTTGTGGGTTTCCAGGTGGCTTTGAGAAGTTGAACATTATCTTCAAGGAGCTGCTCTCAAATGCAACTATTGATGGAGAAGCAGAACCATTGTCTTCTGCACATTGAGAAATAAGTTAGCAATATTTTACAAATAAAATATACCTCCTAACAAAGTTCCTAGTATTACAAAGCAATACCATGTTTTGTGGGGTTAGGAGAAAAGCCATCCAACAAATCCATCATAGGAGAACCACCCACAGGAGAAGGCCCTTTTGCAGATGGTAAAGACAATACATCTAATGCACCAACTGAAGATTTGTTGTCTTGGCTATAGGATAAAATATCAGATATGGACGAATTGCTTTGAGCTTGGGGTGACCCAATTGACAAAAGATCCAACAAGACATCTGTTCCACTTTTTTGAGCCTGGCCAGTACCTAGAAATTGAAATAGAGTAAATATGCATGGCTGAAGATTGCATTTATGAAATTAGAATGTAATAATGTAACATCTAACTCAGAGAAACTTCCACAAGTACCACTAGAACATGTAACTGAAAAGGCCGTTGCACTGACAGACAGACAAATAGTAAGCATTCTCAGAAATTAAATCAATCATTTTCACGGATAAGCTGACAATGCTGTTGAAGTTGGTGGTTGAACAATATGCAGTCAAAGTTTACAGTCGCATGAAAGCATTGGCAAGTGTTTGCAAAAGTAACATTTTAAAGAGCACAAGAACAGCAGAACCAGTGGCCCCTGGCATGAAACTTTTGTTATTTCAATGCTCTAACATTCTCATTGAGTTCAAAGAGGAATAAATGATGACAACTGTTATAGAACAGTCCCTTTAGGAGTGCATTTATCCTAACTTAACACTATTACCAGGGCAAACTCCGACAGTATACAAAAGCACTTGGTGTTAATTGAGTACCGGGTTTTTTTAACAGATTGACTGGATAGATAACTACCTTTAAAGTAGCACAAATACAAGTATAATGAATCATAAATAAATTATAATGAAATATAAAGCTGAAAAGGTACAAATTCTAATAATGGAAAATAAGTAGGGGTAGCAATTTCTGGCATGACATGTGACCACGATTCGAACCAACACGTACTTAGGTGGTCAGAGAATAGAGTGTAGACAGGCTAGTGTCATAAACTGGTTAACCAATTTTTGACATGATCATATCTAAGTTCTTTCCGTGTTCTGTTGAGCTTGACTCTTTTGTTGCATAACGAAATTTTTTTGTTTTGTTATATTTTGTTAAAAATGTAGGTGTTTCTATGGACGATTTAATTTTTTATCTTTACTCGAGGATATTTGAATAATGGAAACAATTTGAACACTAAATTGTATTTTGTTTTTTACATTTTTTCTGATAAAACATGTAATTTATGTTTAACAAGCCCTGTTTTTTGCTAGTTAGTTGCATATGTTTCAAGTTGGCATGTTAAACGTGTTACTCGAGTCATCTTACACACATCAACCAACACGGCCTAAATATTAAATAAGTTATTTGTGTCGTGTCATCTTACCCGTGTAACAAATAAGTCATGTTAATATTGAATATCTACAACACAAGTAATTAATTGTGTCATACTCAAATAGATCGAAATAGTCGAATGCTCGAACCTCAACACGACACGGTTGCCACCCCTACAAATAAGTGAAATTAGGTCTTAGTAGATTTTCACTTTACCAGGACCCCAACCAGCCCAAGTAATTATCTGCTCTGATGAAAATAATTTAAAAATGATGATAATAAAAAGGAAGAAGAAGAAGAACGACAATGACGACAACTATATAAATATAATACATAGATGGATCGGTTCCTAATTTTAGATGTTTGGCAAATGAGTTTCTCCTAATAAAATGTCAAAATCTCAATACCAATGTTCAGTAAGGCTGTATTTCCAGAATGCAGTGGTAAAGGAGAAAAGAAATGATTACAGCTCATATATCTTGGAAAAGGAAGAAAATATAAGACAGAAAATTAATGTTCAGTATTATTGATAAAATAGCCATGTCTTAATGCACACTAAAAACTAACTTGATTGTGATGCAGCTGGTGATAAATCAACGCCAAGAAGATCCTGAAGAAAATCTCCACCAGAAGAGCTAGGTGCTGGTGCATCTTCTGAACTTAGATCTAATAAATCAACAAGAGGAGCAGCAGTGGGCTTTGCAACTCCATTTGGAAGATTAAGTGGAGCTCCATTCGAAGTTGAAACAGTTGCAGGCAAAGAACCAGCCCTCCTTCCACTGTAAGTTGCCTCATCCAGAACTGGCATCCTTTCAACAAGCACAGACCTGCATGTATTCAGCCAGATGCTTTGTTAAATTCAAAAATCCCAGAAAGGAAAAGTTAAGAAAAGGGAAATACTAAAAACTAGACATTTCAGAAGTGTCAATGAAAAAGCATACCTGATACTCTGATGTTTCTCGATGATAGAATTAAATTCAATTGATCTCTGCTGCAGTTCAAGCACAAAGCTTCCTTTACATTGAACGATAATATCTTTAATCCTCCTACAGAGAATATTTAACGTACAATCATATCTTGACTCATAGTGAAAGAACATAATGCTGCTAATGCAGGGAACCATGTCTAGGATCTAAGATTACAATCAGAAGATACAAAAGTGGGCAAAAATAATAAATACTAAGACATGGACGACACAACGCATTAAACATAGTGAAGGAACCCCCCCCCCCCAACACACCCAAACAATCCACGCAAACAACCTCACTTTGTTCTACGTGTCAACTTCGTGAGGCAGCACTTGGAACCCCGCCTCAGCAGAGTATGCTCGCAGCACACCGTGCCTGGCTCGCAGGTTATTCAAGCCACTTGCCCCCACCCTAGTCCCCAAGGGAAACCTCACCAAAAATCTCAGCTATTACCTCCTCAACAAGCCATTGGGCTTGCTCCACCCCTGGACAAGCAACATACGGGCAAGTCGATCTTCCTCCTCCCTTGAGCCTCCTATCCAAGAAATTACCCAAGTCTGGAAAGCACCTCCTCCAAACAAAGATCCTCACCTGGGACCTACAAGGTCAACGGACCGGAGACAAGAGCAAGGGTTTGCCAAGCTACCGGCTCTCCCCTGTGAAAGGTTGTCCCTTGACCATCTAAGAGAGAGACTCACCTCTATATTTCATGCACCCCACTATGCAGTTAATGCTCCCCTAACTACCAATTACTAAAGGGACAAGCGTCCCTCCCCTATTAGATTATAAGCCCCAGCTGCGTGTATCTCAGACTGGCAGAGCAAGTCGCCAACAACTATCATGACAAAGATTCCACAATGTTACACCTTTTGAGTCTCCGTGTACTGCCTCAGCAACCCCTCATCACTGACCAAAAGTTGACTTGGTTAAACAACCAAGGATTACACCTATAGAAACCCAAACTCCTTTCATTTACTTTAGGTATTCAATTGATTCACCAACCTTTGGATTTTCTCTGTCTAGAATACAATCTCTATCTCTTTTGATTACCTTGTTCTTCCTCTCGCCCCTTGGTGGGACACTTGGTCAGCAGAAAGCGATTATCACCGCTTCCCAGATGAGGGACTTGGTTGTGGTCCCTCCACAAGTCCGTCTTAGTCTTCCACACCCACAAATGCAAACTAAAAGAAGGAAAAGATAGCAGTTACAAAAACTTTTAAGCACATTATTTTCTTTTCTTTTCCCTTTTTTTTTTCTTTTTTGGGTTTTTTTTTGGGGGGGGGGGGGGAGGGGGGTTGGTTTACAGCTGATTAAACAGAAATTAGACAGCATAAAATCAAGACCACCTAACTGCTAGTATTTTTTTTTTTGTTGAATAGGAAAATGCAGATACAGGAATTGACATCTTATCGCACCAAACTCGACAGATAGCAAAATAGGAAATAGCATTTCCTCAACAGAATGTGGATCTTCTTGAACTTTTGCCAGTTAGAACAATGTAATGATGGTTAGGCAGCACAGCACTGAAACAAATAGAAGTGGAAATGTCCGGCTTAATGGATAAGCATTCACTTCCATAAAAGAATCATTTGATTTAGATTATGGACACCTTCAAATTTTCAGAAATGTCAAAGCCTTCAATCTTGAAGAGTTATGTTATGTTTCTAGTTATTAGCCGTCACAATGTTCAAGTGAAATTTCACTCTTAATAGGGAGCTAAATTATAGAAGTTTGTTAATGAAACACAAAAAGGAAGCAAGTGAAGGACAATCTGGGGAGCTATTTGTAAAATCAATTCAAACAAAAAAGTGTAGACAACTCATAAGAGCCAGAATAATATTGCAGCCAAAAATTCCTTTTCAAAACTTCTCTATTTCTAGATTGATAAAATAAACCAAAGAGCTCGCGATGCTATAAACTAACTTGACATTATATCAGACACATTCAGTAAGAACCCATGCCTTGACATTTTCTAGAACTTCACAAATTCTGCAAATTTTTGGAAGGCCATAAGTAATATAATGCTTATGGAACCTGCACAGGATAGCTGTGATTGACAATTAAGAAATAAGAGAACATAATACATACTGTGAACAAGCAGGAAAGCGACAAGACAGCTTTAACAAAGCGATCAAACACATTGCTCGAGTGGTGAGATCTGAGCTATGGCGCCTTATAGCCATCTCTATGACATCCACGGCATCAGACTCTGTAACCTGGATAGAACAACTAGTTTAATCATATCCTTACAAGGAAAGAATAATACTGATGCCATTGAGAAAATAGAACATAATTAGTTATACAAGCTAACAGGTCAAGCATCCATCTATTGTTATAAAACAATTCCATTATCGTGTTCATGCTACAAATTATAGTATCAATTTGACATTTAAAACGACGTAGTCTGAACTTGTGGGCTGTGATTTGGGCCCAAGGAACTGAGTTAATGAGGATTCAGATGCAGGTAACGAGAAAATATCTAGGGCTTCTGGCATAATTGGGCTTAATAAAGATAATGGGCCTCTGCCGGATGTGGAAACTTCTCAAAGTATTTTGAGTGGTGAAGGCCCAGGTAATTTGTATAACGAAGGATACGTTTCCAGAGACAGCATATAGTTTTTTTTCCAGTCACTCTAGACAGAGGAGAGGTTCTGTGACATATGCTAAACAAGGTAAGTTAGTCAAGGGGATTTATAAAATTGGTGTGGGAAGCATGGAGTCTCTTCTCCTCAACGGTCTCTTGTTTTTGTTTGCGAAGTGCTGAGCTATTTTCTGATTGTAATGGAAGCAAGTGGCTTGGGACGGATGGAAGGGAGAAGTTGTCAATGTGACTGTGGTGAGGAAAGGCTTTGATGTAATGCAATTTCTGGGTCTATGAGAGCTTTTTCTGATGTTATTGAGGATTTGGGGTTTTTAGATTTGCATTTGTCAGGAGGGAGATACACTTGATCTAATTCTAGGATCAAATCCAAAATTGACCAGTTTTTAGTTTCCACTAGTTGGGAGCAACATATTTCTGGTTGAATGCAAAAGCCAAGTAGGGTGGGTTGTTATCCAATTATTTTACACTAATGTTGGACTGTGGGAGTTTTAGACATGGTCCTGATCCATTCAGATTTGAAAATATGTGGCTGCAAGTTTACGAATTCAAAGAGAAGATGGCAGAATGGTGGGATGGTTATCAGTTCTATGGAAATGCTAGCTTTATTGCCACAAAGAAATCAAATGCATTAAGGCTAATATTTTCAAGTGGAACATGGAGGATTTTGAAAGAACTTAATTTTTGAAGACAAAGCTGCTGGGGGAATTAAAGGCACTTGATCACAATGAGGAAGATGGTTTACTGCCAGCAGATTGAGAAAACAAGAGCAAGAGGAGTTTAGCAAGCTAGCGAAGTTAGAAGAAATCAGTTGCAAGACATAAATCCAACGCTTTGTGGTTGAAGGAGACAACAATACTAAATTTTTTCAAAAGATAAAAATGCACATAGGCATTTTAATCACATAGCTAGGTTAAGTTGATGGTAGAATCATGGAAAGATCCTACTCGTGAAGAAATTGTTGCTTTTTTTTTTTCCCCTGTTTAATAAAAAGGAGAAATGGAGACCTCAGGTTGATGACATTGTATTCTTTGCAATCTCCGCTAATGAGTGTGAGAACCTTGGACATGCTTTTTTCTGAAGATGAGGTGCGTGAGGCAGTTAAGTCAATGAACGAAGATAAAGCACCTAGGCCTGACGAGTTGACAATGTAATTGCTTTATACAATATTGTCAAAGTTGATGTAATGAAGGTTATGGAAAAGGTTTATCAGAAAGTAGAATTAAAAAACTCCAAATAGATTTTTTTTTGTTGGGGGGGGGGGTGTGAAGGAGGTGTTTAAATATCATTTGGAATTTTGGTCGAATGTGGGAATTTTGGTTTGGGATTGTACTTTGCAGAGAAATCTTTTTCATTAGGAGATTGCAACTTTTGCAAGGATGATGCATGTGTTACATGACTTCAAAGTTAGGAGATAGAGAGGATGAAGGGTGTTGGACTTTGACTAAATCGGGGATTTTTGAAGTAAGATCTAATATTTTAATGGGATGCCTGTAGGAAGAATATCCTTGGAGACCTGGAGTAATATTTGGAGATGTGAAGCACCACCCAAGGTTGCTTTGTTTGTGCAGTTCATGATTCGTGGTAAGCTTCTTGCAATTTATAATCTTATTTTAAAGAAAACAATTATCGTTAGTTGCCATTTTTGTGCAAGAGGAATGAAGAATCTATTAATCATATTTTTGTCCATTGTA
Organism: Vitellaria paradoxa; assembly: GCA_019916065.1. NCBI lineage: Eukaryota > Viridiplantae > Streptophyta > Magnoliopsida > Ericales > Sapotaceae > Vitellaria > Vitellaria paradoxa. The sequence goes on along the minus strand of CM034233.1, from coordinate 17,299,381 downwards.
CATGGTCAAAGGAGTTTGGGGATTTGCTTTTATCTTGCTTTGTGTTATCTCAGGTTTTCCAAAAAGAGAGAGAAATATGTTTTAGCAATTACAGGGTAGGAAAATGCCTAAAAGCAAAAAGAAAGCACAGAGAATTGCGCCTTTTGCATAACTCAGCTGAAGAACTTTTCAAGGAATGATGTCTCAAAAAAAATAAAAGGTTTTTGATTACTAATGTTTATAGGTTGATATAAGGTCTAGTTCCGCGAATTGATTGTCTTTATCTTTTATAGAGAGTATGGAGCTTTTATAGTTGTTTGTAATTGGGTGGAAGCATGCGTTTTATTAAAAAATCATTATAATTTACTTATCCAGAAAAAAAAAAAAAACATTGTGTTAGTCAATCATCTTTTCCCTCACACAAGGAGATGAACTATGACATCATGATGGACTGATTCCAGAGATAGAAGATCCCCACTATTTTACTCTACCCCATGATTGAATATAAACCTCAAGTTTTGCAAATGTTCATTTCAGTATAAAGTTATATGCAGTTGCAGATTAGACATTTGAACTTCTTAGGCCATCAAAGGTTCTCTTTCTCATCTCCCTGGACAAATACTAACTCATGTATTCTTTCTCATCTCCCTGGACAAATACTAACTATGTATAAACTCTGCATAAGAATCACGCAAGAACTCCTATTTGAGTGCAGATGCAGTACCTAAGAACAATTGTGAGCAAAAGAACAGAATTGGCAGATGCAAAGATTGGTTAAGATAAAATGCAGCCTATTATTTAAGAGAATATATATGATTGGGAAAGAAAGAAAAAAAGGCATGTTGGATATAATCTCTTTCAGACCAAAAAAAATACAATAACTACCAATGGTTATGATTGATTCAGGTAGCGATCCCATGCAGAAGCCCCAAATGCAAAGAGGACTAAAGATATGATATTAAATAAAGCTTAAATTCAAAATAAGTGACAATCTATATAATCACTGTATATGCTCCTAAAGTAAGAGTGAATACATGAACTATAAACAGAAATTTAAGGGAAGATCTATGATTAATTAAAGGGATGCTGGAGGGAATGATTTTGAAGAAGGTAAACCACTATGAATTGGAAAATAACAAATGAAACAAATGCATATGTGGAAGTTTTGGACTAATATAAAAAAAGGTTAGCAAATGCAATCTCAAACAGCAGCACACAATCTTCCAATAGAAATGTATGCATTGATAGGAGGAATCAATCTTAATAATGAAGAATTTTTTATGACAAAAGACCGATAAGGCAACCTGGTATTGAAGTGAGAGGTTTAAGCAGCTATTAAAGCAAATGTAGCAGGTTATATAGCTTGTTATCTATGTTACATAGACTATTCTAAATATATAAATTGCCCCTTAGATAATAACTATACTTGGATAAGGGTCTATAATATGCAGCCAATATATGTAGCCAAGCATTCACACAATTACATTTTAGCAATTCAGTCTTATCACAAAACTATGCACAAAACCCTTATATTATGCCTCACACAAAACCCCTATATAATGCATGTAACAACATAACAGGACCCAGAAAGGAACACTATCTAATCTTTACGGGATGGGAAAGACCATAAATTAGGCCACACAAAACTAAGATAACAAACATGGTGAAGACAAGATTCGCCTTATCCTTATTCCAATCAGCAACCGGATCCCCAATAAGACTGCGGAAAATAAGGAAAATGGAGCTTGAAATTTTTCATTATAACAACAAAGTCTAACACTCCCGAGAGCATCTTTGCAGTAAATCTGAAATCAAATTTAATATAAATACCTCTCAGCTCTGTCAAACTCATAACCAAATTTTGGCTCATAGAATTTTAGATTAACAAAAGATTAACCAGCAACAATGAGTTGTATGTTTCAACAAGTTGGTAAATTTTTTATTCTAATTTTCATGTTTGCCGACATGTTTGTAAAGATTAACAGGCAGCAAATTTTTGTTTCCTTTCTCTGACACATCAGATGAAACAAATAAATGCTATCTTACATTTGAATGCAATATGCTAATCATTTATTGGAACCTCTAATTCTTCATGTTTTACCCAATTATCTGGTTATCAAAAAAAATAGCTTAATATTAGTCCCTTTACATTGAATTTATTAATCCCTTAGAAATTCAATCAAACTCTGAGTAGCGTATTGTGAAAAACATTTACTATTGAAAACTTAAATTTAACATCATGCATATTGCTGGCTTGTTATATCATATGTCACAACAAAATCCACACAGAAAAATTTGAAGCAAACTTACAGTTATTGGTTCTTCAGTATCAAGCATTCCAGTATTATTCACCAACATGTCACCATACTCTCCAATGCACCAAACTGCCACTCGAACAAGACTTTCCTGATAAAAATATCAAATAATTTTCCACTTAATTATTCAAGAGAAATGGTACAACTCCCATGCCAAATTCTTTGTGATCCCATGCCAAATTCTTTACCTCAATAAAGAGAAAAGCTGAGTACCTGTTCACCTGATGTTTGAAAAGCTCTGTACAGAGATCGTACTGTATATCCATGGAGGTTAGAAGCATTGCTTATCACAACGATTAGGCATGCCAAACTTCATCCTTTACAAAATTTCCTGCCTACTAAGCATAGCATAAGGATCAGAAAGTTTGCCAGAAATACCATTACCTACATCAAAGATATCAAAAGGGAAAACATCTATATTTGAAAAAGAAAAAGGTCACAAGGACACCTTCCAAGCAACATGAAATAATAGAACTTTCCAACAAGGAAGAAAACAATTAAGGAGCATCATGACTGCTGACATGTAACATCATATGCATAGACATAGGGTGTGTTTGGAGTTGTATAAAATTTTTAAAGTTAATGTCTCGTATTTTGTGCAGTGAGTGGAGAATTTAAATTTATTGTCTCGTAATTCGTGTTTGTAGAGATCTGTAGAGTTTTATTTTAACTCTAAACGGGCCCATAATCATGTTGCAAATCTGCAGGTTCGATGTGAAATCATACAAAAAATTAACACGGATCTAGAAGATGGCACAGAAACAATTTTAGTAAACAAGATCATCAACAGAATGTTATTTGTCAAAAAAAAAAATTGCATGTTCTCTCATATATTTGCAAGTCCTTATTTCTTTAATCACTTCAGGCAATGAACAAAATATTATTATCTCTATTCCTCAAAAATGTCAAAATGTTTCCGTTTTCCAAGAGACCAAAACAAAATAATAGTAGAATAATTATTCCACCATCAAAACACACCAAAATGCAACATAATATACCAAAAAAATAATTACCAAAAAAAAATATACCAAAATAACAAATTGTTTAATTAATTTATTATTATACTTTCATAATACAATTTGAACAAAATATTTTTATAGATTTTCATATTTTTTTGCCACTTACAAAATATTTCCAAAACGTTCATTTCGAAATATTTGCGTTTCTATACTAATCAAAAAAACCTATCAAAAAGAAATTTTGAACCCTATCCATAGAAATTAAACATCAAATAACCAAGCTGCATGGATGCTTCTATGATGGTGATGTACTGTGTGTCATGTCTATGTTGCATACCAAACCTCATTAGGATATTTGTCTAAATGTGTCATGTTACTTTTTTAATTATTTTAGAACTAGTTGCTTTTGGACACTTAGAGACACACATGTCTATCAAATAATCAAATCAAATCAAATATGAACTTATAATTTTTAAATTCCTCATCCCTTAAATTTTTTGATTTAGGAAATTTTAAAAACTAAAACTTCTAATTTATTTGTAAATAAAATTTTCTAAAATTGATATAACTAAAAGAGAAATATATTTTTAATATAAAAGATAGTATATTATAAATATAAAAATATATTATTCGTTAATGTGTCCCTACTGTGTCATTTCCATGTGTTTTTTAAATTAAGATATACATATATATATATGCATCCACATCACATCATACTATCTCACATGTTCATATCAGTGCTTCTTAGCAAATAACCATCTGAAAATAAAATAATGCCATCTAGACAAATACCATGTATGTAGGACCAGTGCTATTCAGGCTGTGTCCGATAAGACAATGAGACTCGATCACATGTCATTGGGGTGAGGTTAACATGAAAGGTAATACATTGTCACTCAAAATTTATCCAAAGAAGTACATTGCTTACCCAAACACTCAATATCTGGTCTTGAATATCAAAACCAGATTTATATTATTAGATATAACTGACTACATACGCTAGTTCCTCAAATCTAAGAAATTATGAGGCACTTCAAGTGACAACTCCGGCCTCTTCACCAAGGATGAACCCAACAGGCAAAGACAAGCTTTGATATAGAGGGATCCATAGAAAATGTGGTTAGAAATGAGTTCCATTCCATGCCTTGTACAATTTCAATAGAGAAAGATCTCCCCAGATGCTATTAGATTTCTGAAACATTGGTCCCTTGGACTGCACAACATTTTCCTCACCAACAGGGTAGCTCCTAAATTTCTCCTATTTAGCCAATCCTATATAGAAAAAGATTTCCCCAGATACTTCTAGATTCTTCTGAAAACCTTGGCCCCTTGGGCTGCACGGTATGTTGCTTACAGATCCGCTCCTAAAGGTCTCCTATAACTGCAGAGAGGTCACCACTCATGCATATTCTGGCATGTGCCTCAGGAGATCAATGATAAACCTCTGCTCTATATTCCATTACACAGCACTACACTACTCCAAAATAGGAAACCCTGACATACTATATTTCCTCCCTAAACTGCCACACCCATACACAGTCTCTTTCACAGGGGCAACTCTACCTCTTACCCACCCCTTAGGATTCCTGCACATTTGACGCATTTACCACTTTCCTAGAAACCTTGATAATTCATCAGCACTAAAAAAAATTATTAAAAAAAGCCTTTATAGTGCCAGCTACACCGTGTAGTATAATAGCTCAGGTCAATCTAAAACAAATTATAGATATGAGTTTTAAAGGAAAAGACTACAAAACTACAGAATCAGAATTAAAAGCATACATATAACTCAGCTATATTAATTGTAGACAAGATGGGAGACAGCGTTTTAAGTTATGTTACAGGAACAAGCTGGTGATGGAAAATGAAAACATGTGGGGCAAATTGGTTTTAATCACAGGCACTACATCAAGCAGAGAAAGTCATAAAGAGCTTGAGATTATGAGAAACTGAAAAAGATATCTAAACCCATGATTAATAGTAACTTAGCCCTAAAATAGAGCAGAATAGAAAATTTGAGTAAATTAACGTTTTTCACAATATAAATGTACTGGATTATGTATCACAAGCATTTAAGTGAGAAGACAAGCCTATAATTAAAATTAAAAAAAAAAAAAAAGTTGTGAAGGCAAGCCCCCCCCCCCCCCCAAAAAAAAAAAAAAACTAGTCAGAGAACAAGCATCATAGATTAAGCATGAGAGCAATAAATAGAATAACCAGTACTTAATGCATACCTCAGAGAGAACCTTGAGCATCTGATCAATGTACCAAATTTTTTCTGTGGAAAACCTAAAGAAGAAATAGAAATTAAATAGGCTAAGCTTTACAAAATCAGTTAGAAGAGAAAAAATGAGTTCATATATTCTAATGCTTATAATCATATTGCTCTAATGGCTTATCAGTTAGCATTATCAACTATCATATTGCATTGACAGGTTACAATTGTTGCTGTTCACAATAAAAACATGGTAAAAAAAAAAATATGTGATATCAAAAGGACTTCAAAATTTTGAATGAATATTAACTCTACTTACTTTTCGACAATGGAGCAAATTTTAGCAGTAAGATCTCCTTTGAACTCTTGATCACTTACTTCCAGATATTCAATCAGCTCTTTTGTTAAGGCTTTACATTGCTTTCATTCACAAGGGAGATACACAAGTTCAAGGGCTCTTTTACGAATAGAAGCATCTGAATCCTGAAAATGAATAAACACAGGCATGAGCTTCTTGATTCATCCATCAAAGAAATGGTTCCTAGTTAATATGCTTGCAAGAGAGACGTGGTTCTCCCCCCCCCCCCTCCTTCTGTTCTGATAACCAATGGAAAACATATTAAAAATAGGTGCCAAGAGAATGCAACCTAGACAAAAGGAGGGCCTAAACTACAGGGCAGGCAACAACAACAAAATCCACAATGCCAGTGAGTCAAGGGGAGGTACGAGTCCTCCAAGGACAAATAAATAATAAAAAAGAATAAGTAGAGAGACTATTTCCAAATAATGAACCCACAAACTCCAAGTCGCAATAAAGCAACCTTATTGTTGTGCCAAAGGAGAAAGAAATAAATTAAACAAAAGCAAAGCCATTCTACTAATACAAATTATTGATAGTGATCAAAGGATCTTTATTCCTCTCCCTTGAAACAAAACAACACAAGCTTTGGGGGCCAACATACTAATGCTACTTGCCAGACACCCGCCTACCAACAATCAACAAATTCCCATACAAACTCTTGAAACAACCACTTAACTCCATAAAGGATGAAAGTTAATACTCCATAAATCTATTGTCAGACAGCAATGCAAATGAAGATTCACAGCCATCTTGAAACAATGATTGTTAGGTTATATTCATAATAAATGCAAACTTTACTAAATAGCAGTAAAACAAAGTCATTTCAAGTGTTAATACACACTGTCCTAAATTTTCTCTGCAACAAGCTTGTCAACTGATTACATAATTTTAGAAGTGTCATTCAGTACACAACATCGTATGAGAATATTACAAGTCAAATAAGCCATCAACCCTCCCCTCCCCCCATGTTCCCAAGGTATCACTCCAACAACAAACGTAGAAACAGTAAATAAGAATACATAAAACCAGAGATCATCCACATTTAAATTAGCGGCAAACCAAGCCTGTATAATACCTTCACACAATCCAAGATTGTTGCCCGATGCCTCTGCACCGCTTGTGTATCTACTGTGATAGCTTTCATTAGCATGTTCAAAGCCACATATCTGGGGGAAATGTGATAACTACTGTGTCAAATTCAATACCAACCAAACAATATGGAATAGCAAAAAACAACCACAAGTGTACATCGAGATTACATAAAATAACCAAAATTATGGAGTGCAATTTAACCAAAATATATATATCATGTACACAGACACACACAAGGGTTAATGTATAAACAGCCACATTAGTACCATTTAGTTGCTAATTATCCCACACTCAACCTGACTCAATAATCCTTTGTAGCAATTACTGGGCCATGTCTGTTTTCTCCATAGAATTTAAGGTAAATGCTTTGACCCATGTTCTCATCCCCTTTGTTTATTTATTTTACCACCCTCAACATTGATCAAATCAGCCCTATTTAAAATGCATACGTTGGTCAACAATGCATATTCCCACACCACCACAAATGGTTTTCCCTCATTTTTGTCTTCAATTAGTTCCACTTTAAACTTCCTCATAGTGGACTCATTTACTAATCTATTTCAAGTTCTCATTTCAGTTGTATTGATTGTGACAATCCCAATGTGCTATTGGTGTTTGATTCTCGTGAATCCCATATTGGAAGTTTATATAAGTAGTATGAGGTCCCATGGTTGTTGTTTTCATTTTCTAAACATCTCTTTTATTAAACACCCAACATTTGGTACAAGGCATTATAGTAGTTCTTAAAATAAGTCCAATAAAATGTTCCCCTCAACATAACACGAACACCATGATAGCACAATGTTATTGGTTCCATACATTTCATCCGTCCTGTTCTAATTTCGTGAGCCCTTACACTTTAGTCCCTCTATAGTTTGAATAATTAACCAAAAATATTGGAAACAGTCACGCACAATGTCTCCCCTTCATAGATTACTCCATGTTGATAATTCCCACACACTGATCTAGTCAAAGCCAAACCTAATATTTACGTCAGTCACAGATGCATTAGCCAATATCCATAATGTTTTCTACCGATTCAATATGGTGGATAAGAATAACCTACAGATTTTGCTTTACACAGATAAGCTTCAAATTAAATCCACATTTTCACACTGGCAACTCAAGCTTCTAGTTGTGGATGACCGGTGTTGGTTGGACATTCTAATCTTTTGGAAAGAAGTGAGAATAAAGGCAACCTGGAGAGAGAATAGAGAGAGAGAGAGAGAGAACGCACTAAAGTAGAGATTCGACTATATTGATGGGGTTAAATGCCTTGTGAGGAAGACAAAAGGGATATTTATAGTGGAAGGATTAGGAAAGCAAGTTGGTCTCCACATACCTAGGATGGTAGTCTTCGGGACAAGTGATCAACTTTGCATGGCCTTAACTAATCGTTAGCAAAGGCACAAATTTGCTAGGTAGTGCAATACCTCTACATGGTCGGGTGGCATAAGGATCGTGATTGTTCTAGATGGTTTGTCTGGTAATGCCTCTCTTTCTAGGCTGGTTTGGTGCGCCTAAAAGAATCCTCTAACTCTAACCACTAAACCACGTATCCCTAATGGTATCACGAGTGTGTGCGACTATGAGACCCTTGAGGGCCCTCACAGGTGAAAGATACCCCTTGGCTTTACTCCTAACCTAAAGTGCTAGCATTCTCTTCATTAGAGTTAAGCATTGGAGTTTGGGAGGTATCCATGAGAAGTTTCCACGTGAAAATTCGGTGTGACTAGAGGGAGGCAAAGCTGTGGAGATCTCTCACAGCGAGGGCCTTAAATGCCTCTAGGATTCGGAATGCCCTCACAGAGACATCCTGCGTGAGGAGTGGTGTCCTAGGAAAGGGGATTTCAAACGCGGTCAGGGAACTCCAAGGTGCCATCATGGGCAGGTTTGGAGCTGAGGTACCGAAGTAGCGCTGACATGACAACAAACTAGTCAACTAAGCAACAAGCCTTAAAGAGACAATAGTGTGGATATAAAAATAAATTTTTAATAAATCTTTCAAAAGAGTCCATATTGCATTGATGCAAACAGTAATCTACACATCAGTATGCATTTTATGGTTCTCAAGGACATTATATCAACCATAACAGTCATGCCCTAAAATCAGATAGAACTAATGCAAATGAACAAAGAATGACCTGATATTGTTATCACGGTTTTGACAGGAATCTTCCCAAGATATTGATAGCAAGCACCCGCAAGCCACCATTATCTTCAATGCTCATGATAGTTTCAACACATTCGTAAAGAATCGCATTCCCCGCATTTTTGTTTGACTCAGTCTTAGTTGCAACCTGGCAACAGAATACAACATATCACTAGTGTGATTATACTTTGTCCTATGAATAGAGAGATTATATAAGACTTTGTCCCATGAATAGAGAGATTATATAAGAATTCATATTCAAGATTCAAGCACTAAAAGTTCAATATCTGAAGTATAATAAAGGTCAGTCAAAGCAACATACGCTTATTCAGCTCAACATTGACAAATGGAGTAATGAAAACATTAACAGATTATCAAAAGGGACATCATTAATCAACCACATGGACCATAAAAACATAAGCATGCAATACTAGCATTTCCAAAGATTGTCAACCAAGGTGATTTTTATTATTACGCAAGAGCAAATAGCGTCCATCAACTTTGTGTATATATATGTGTGTATGTATATGTAGATAAGCAAAAATAATAATATCCCATCAATTGGAAGGAGCATAAAAAACACACATCTGCAGAAACACAAAGCAGTTCAGAAGATTGCCAATTAAGGTAATTTTTCTCATTGAGTACATGTAACGCAGATCAAGGTACCAGGCAAAGGAGGAAACACACAGTTAATGAATTAATAATTACAAGTTACAAAATCAGAAAATATGAAAAAAAAAAAGAAAAGAAAATACTAAAAAGGTACCTAGATCATCTGCCAACATTACAAGCAAGTAATTATTCAATTCAGTTGGAAATGAATTGCGGGTTAAATCATCACAAAGATAATAAATGAAAGGACAGATTGCCAATAATTTAATTTACAATTTTTAAATAATATAATATGAATGACAGGAGGAGAAAAAATAAGAAAAAGCAACTAACCTGAGCAAGATATCATTCATAGCATCACTGGCATCTGCATCTCCTTGGCCCAATATCCGCAAAAATTTGAGCAACCTGATATGGAGAAAAGGATCTGTAATCCCAGAGATGTCATACTCAGGTGCATATGGACTATTCGCGACATCCTTTAAACCTTTCACCACACCCTCAGTGCATTTCTACAATCACATGGAAGTATAAATCTTGTCACATTGAAATCAGACTAGAGAATCAGAATGCACCCTTGTTTTCTGTCCTTTAAAATATAACAGAAACTCATGTAAGCTCAATAATCTACACATCTGCAAGCATATTGCCATTGTCAGGTTACCTTTCTAAAATATTCAAGAGCTTCCGCACTGGCTTTACATAAATCTATACACAGCTGGATTCCAGTTATTAAAACTCCATGGTGCTTTTCTTTAAGTAAGGCAGCGGCAGCGTTTATAAAATTTTCTGCCAAGTCCGGGACTTTCTTTATAATCCTTATAGAGCACAATGCTGCCTGCATTACACAGAAAATAAAGTAAACAGAGTTCCACAAAGTATAAAAGATATGCCAGATGACCAAAGAGCTGACAATGAAATAGAAAAACATCGAACAATCAAGCATTACAATAATCATATTGGCAACTCTATTATTTATGCAAAGAAACATCAAACAAATCTATAATTATCTTTTTAACTTCATTTTCACCATCAAACTGCAACATAAAAAATAAGCCGCCCAAAACATTATAACAATAACATGACGATAACAAGGTAAACAGGAGATAAGAGTCAATGCATATAACGGTTGTTACTGAGTCAAAAAGTTAGATCTAAAATAGAATCAGCCTTTTGAAAAAAGATGATTTGATCTAAAACAGAAAAATATTTGATGGATAAATTTACGTCCCTAGTAATTTTTTTTTCCCCCAAATTAGTTATGATTTCTACGTGGAAGGTCGAAAATGCCAAGGTAATGAAAATTTTTGGTTCCAAAAAAAGGAAGAAGCGGGTACAATGAAGTTGCTTTCCAGGAAGAAATCAGAAGGGAATTACAATATTTCCACTTGGTTAATTGTGTCAAAATGTAGCATCTTCTGATCCACTGTGTTTCCAGGCCAAGTTGATATGAAGAAAGCTATTATAACTGGAATTGATTCTAATCATCAGAAAAATTTCTAGTCCAATTACAAGCCTCCCAAACATTTGGATCTCCTTTATGCATTTCATTAATAAAATCATTGCCACATGGCTGCAAAAGGAACTTATCAAAAAAGACATACTTTCTTCCGAATATTTGGATCTCGAAATTGCAGCAATCTTTCAACTTCAGGAGCAAGATCACGGGCCATTTCCGCAGAACATATATTTCCCAAGGCACAAAGAGCTAGTCCCACAATGTACTGGTTGGAGTGATTGAGATCTCTGTGCACAAGTTAAGGCTTTTGAATAGCACGCCAATATACAAGTAAGGATCGTATATTGATGATAAATTTATTCAATTTTTAAAAGACAGATTAGAAGCCCAACAATTTAGACACAAAGTAAAAAAGAAGAAGCCTCATCGATTGGATACTGCTTCAATGAGTTTGTGACCAACATCAATACTTCCTGTCTTTCATCAAGGAGCAACATAAGGCCAAGATATCCTATCCTCTTCTCTGGAAATCCAGAAGATGCAATTAACTTCAGGCATTCCATTTGACCAAAATGTGTGGGGTAACCAAGCATATGAATGAACATGAGCTTTGCTATATTACGATGCCCATACTCATGATCATTTTCACCAATTGCTGCACGAATTGCAGCACATTCTTTTCTTACAACAGCCCGCTCCTCTGCTGCAGTTTTGCAAGCACGTATAGCCCGAATCATGTCCCTGCATTGGAACATTAAGTATATGCCATGTGATTAAATAAACGGCTTCAAATTAATTACCTCACAGGAGTAGGCATCACCACTGAAAGATGGTACACAAACAAAACTTACATTACCAATAACTTAATTTACATATTAGCAATCTGTTTTTAAGAAAATTGATGGAAAGGAAAGAACAAAATTCTATTGGCCTGAAGATATCTGCCTAAACATGCATACAAGAGAGGACCGACCTGAATTAAGAAGCAGGTCAGATTTTCAAAACATATAATAAGACATCCATCATGACACTGTAGAGAAGCGAAAGCCAAACCAAAAATTTATCCGCTCAATTTAGATGCCAAGTTTCTCCCCTATGCTTAGAAGGACTATTAACTGGGCCATGTAATCATAATAGACCTAACTAGTAAAGATGATAAATTATTGTGTTACATGGGGTGTGCAGAGATTTTGGACCAAGTCTCAAATTGTTGTTTAGGATACTTACACATCCAGTATTTTTAGAGGTTGCAAGAATAAACAAAGGATCCTTTCAAGTTATGAGTATGCTACTGCATTATAATGACTTCATCAGCAAAACAAATAAATGGAAATGTTAAATCTGTTTCTGAAATTTTTTCCACGAAAAATGCTATGGTCTTCTGAGAAATAGATTGAACAATTTTTTTTTTTCCCTGATAGCTCCATAGTATTTTTCCCGGCAAAAAATTGGACTAAAAGAGCATATTGAAGTTCATAACAGTAATTCGAAGACTGTTATAACCCAAATATATATATTTATTATTATTTATATTTTTTATGTGTTATAGTTTTATTAGAATTGGTTGGCTTTATCTAGTGTTATAATTTTATTAGAATTGTTTAGCTTTATTTAGTATTATAGTTTTATTAGAATTAGTTTACTTTATTTAGGAAATAATTAAATTTTAATTGTTTTTATTTAATGTTTGGGGTGATGGTGGACCATTGGATAAATTTAAGAGTTATCCTGATTGGATTAGGATTGAAGGTCCACCATAATTTAATGGACGTAATGGTATTCGATTAGGAAGTTAAGGTTATAAATAAGGATTGGTTTAACTAGGGTTTTATTATAATTATATTAAAAGAGAGAAGAAGGGAGAAAGCGGAAGAGAGAGAAGAAAATCAGCAGCTTGGCAGAAAGGTTAGTTCTCCCTCCTAATGATATTTTTAATTCTTTCATTCAATGCTGGGCATTAATAGGAGAGGAATAATATGGAGAATTAATTAAGGTGGCTTTCGGCTACATTGAATTGTAGTTTATATATATATATATATAGGAAATAGGGGAAGAAGGGTTTTTGTCGAAAAAAAAAAAATTAAAGCTGCTGCACAGGAGGATGCGAATTGATTGATTCGGCAAAAAAAAAAAAAAAAACTTTTTTTTTTCTTTTCGGCGAGAGGCTGCCGAATTGTTTGTTGAGGATTGGAATATGTTAATTATTAGCATTAATTAACAGATTAAAGGAGAGAGAGTTTTGCCCATAGATACGTAGATATGGGATTATTAATTGCCATTGTGAGAATGGCAGGTTATGATTGTTATTAATTAGAATTATTTAATTTAGTACTAAATTTTTAGGTGGGCAGAGAGTTAATAATTAAATTTTTTAGATAGATCTTAAATAATAGATAATTTTTTTTCCGTATTTTCGGGATCGTGAGAAATTATCTTGGGTGTAATTTTAACTTACAATTTTGGATACCAGGTGAGTAGTTTGTCTTGCTAGTATTATTTTATAAATTATTCCATGCATGAAGATTTGAAAGTTGAAAATTTTTGGATTATTCTTTGTGAAAAATTATATTGTTTTGATAAGGATATTATATGTTTTATGCTATTGAGCATAAGTAAAGTTATTTGGACACTTGTGTTTAATCCTGGAAATTATGAGATTGTGATGGAAAATTATTTTGTGGTTATTGGGAATAAAAATTAAAGTCCAGGGGACAGGCTTCTTAAGTGGTGTGACTCTGGCAATTAGGGAACAGGCTCGTGAAAACCGTGGTGACCCTAATTCTCAACGATTGTAGGAACAGACCCGTGAAAACCGTGGTGACCTCAATCGGATCGGCTTAGGGAAGAACCCAGGAGCCAGACTAGGTGACTTTAAGTACGATATTGGATCCAACAGGCACTGCCCATGAGATTAATGTTTGTCATCACAGTTTGTGATTGACGGAGTGAAATATGGATGTTATTGCACTCTGACGTGCAGGTTTTGAAATTATTATTGATTATGCATGGACATGGTTACTTGAGAATTTTTCTTGATTAAATTGTTTATTTGAAAATTTATTATTTTCAAATGGATATTATTATTTTTGGCTTGGCAATCCATTCACTGGGCTTTTAGCTCACCCCTCTTTTTAACATTTTTCAGGTGAGCATGGAAGAGATTAGACATAGACTCTGGCAGTGGGACCTTCAAGTCGTGGCCTCTTAGGAACAATTTTATGTTAATTGATGGATTTTATTTTGGTAGCTTGATTAGAGTTTGATGATTTGGAATATTTTAATTACTAGTTGTTTTGAGTTTGAAAGGTTAACAGAACATTTTATTTATTCTCGTAAATTTTTAAATGGCAAGGTTATTTTTTTGATTGAAGGTTCTTTAGTAAATTTTGGTTAAATAAGATTTAGGCTTGCGTGTTCCTTAAGCTAAGGCTTAGGGTACTCGGCCGGTTACATCCTTAAGTGGGGTGTGACAAAGACAGAGTGAAAAAAATATTCCATAAGACAGAAAGGCACTTCCAGGGAAAAATATCAGAAACCTACAAAAGAAGTTTTAAGTGACTCTTATAGACGTAAATCGAAAACAAAATGAGGCTAAAGATGGTCTTCGTAGCTGTTTTCAGAATGACAAAATTAAATGGAGGGTGAAAAAGCCCAAGTAGGGGAAAGGAAAGCTGGAGGCCAATGATGGTCTTATTAGCTGTTTTCAGAATCAAGAAACCAAATGGAGACAAAACCCAATCAGGGGAGATGAAAGCTGGATTCTTTTCATCAAATGCCAAATGGTATGTATCAAATTTATGCATCTAGCACTAACAAATTATGCACATAAAGAACAGAGGTAAAGGAAGAAACAACAGTGCAATCCTCTCACCAATTGTAGAGGGTGGCACATAATTTAATATCACCCAAAGGTGAAATTCAACTCAATATTACAAGAAAAGGAAGATGAAAAGGAAACAAAGCAAAGGAGCCATCACAACTTGGAAAGAGTTATAGACAATATCCCAGAGAACTATGCTATTACAACTCACATCAGAATTTCAAAACATCACAACTTGAACCTGTCATAACAATTGTGAGGGGTTTTTTGGCATGATACCCAAAGAAAAACAAGCTTTCAATGACTAAATTCAACTACCTGAAATACCCTTGTTTGTGATCTCAGACACGTGAGTAGCATTCAAAGAATGAATTGGAAAGTTAGTACAGGGAAAGCAAGTAATCATGCAAACAAGACCTTCTCACTCTGCCACTTGTGTATTCAATAGAAGATGGATTTGAGATAATTGTGGACCAGATTGGTTCCTAATCGTATTTTAACTAGAGCTTTGCCATTGGATCTTAATAACAACCATGTATCACCACCATATACAAAGAATGTGAAATTAAAAAAA
Source organism: Vitellaria paradoxa (assembly GCA_019916065.1). Lineage (NCBI taxonomy): Eukaryota > Viridiplantae > Streptophyta > Magnoliopsida > Ericales > Sapotaceae > Vitellaria > Vitellaria paradoxa. The sequence continues at coordinate 17,283,840 of CM034233.1, read as the reverse complement.
CTAAACCTAGGCAGTATGTATTACAATATATAACAATACATTAATACGTGAGAATGGGTGATGATTCATATGAATTTGACATGTGTTCACCCTTAGAGAGCCATGTGTCCAACTCTTTTTTATGGGTTGGGGGCAAGAGCATGTTGTGTGAGGTTTGACCAGTCAACCATCATCTAAAGTCCTCATGTAGCTGGTTTCACTTCTCTCCAACATAACATGGTCTCGTCTCTCATCTCTCTCCCTCTTTTTATCCATAACTATATAATATATAAGTATATGTATTAATGTGTATATACATTTTGCAAATTCATGCGACCAACACAGATTTTAATAAAATTATTTTTAATTTTAAATAAAATTAAATGAAAAATTATTAAATTAAACATAGATCAAGACTCAAATTTATCAATCACGACTAATTTTGCTAAAATTATTTTAAATTTTAAATAAATATGAACGAAAATTTATTAACTTTCAGCCAATAATAATTTTACTAGTGGACAGTTATCAATTCACTAGTAATCCCTCATGGAATGTCCTGATTTTTGTTGTAAGTTTTTTTAAATATTTAATTTTATGATATTATACAAAATACAAAACAACATTTAATGAAACAAACATGTAAGTTTTAAACATTAAGAAAAAAATCGGAAAAAAAAAATTAAGATACCTAATTTATAATATAATGATTCATATAGACTTATAAAAAAAAATGTGACACGTGTAGATACACCAACAAAAAATAAAAAAAATACGACACGTACCAACCACCAACAGTTCATCAAATATTACTAACAACAATAATGATATGTAGTTATGCATATTGTATATGCTCAATTTTCTAGTTACATTACAAATACCCGTAGCAAAGCGTTGAACTTTTGCTAGTAATCTTAAAAACAACTACCAAAGCACGTCATCATCTGGGTAAAAATTCTAGTTTCTCCACTGCCCAAGCATCGCCCCACCCCCCCCCCCCAAAAAAAAGAAAATCAAAGTCATATTGCAAGCAAACACAAAATAACAAAATATGAATTTGAAATTCAAATCTGGTGGTGCAGACCCACATTGTAGCACAAATGTCCACCTTTCCTAAATTATGACTTCTAAAATATGTAGCAAGTTAGCAACAATGGAGAAAGTAATTATGGAATTTGGCTTTATCTCGGTTTCAGGTGCCATGGGCATTTGCTCATGATGCGACTAAGGTCTTTCAAAACTTGGTGAGGCGCCAAGATTCACAAAAGGCATAAGAAAGTGTAGAGGATCATTCCTTTCCTTTTTTTATGTATTGGCTTTTACAGGGGACAAGAAATCGTAGAGTTATCCAAAATTTTGAATTCCCTATGTATGGGTTAAAGAGTATTTCAAATCTGCCTCGTATGGTTGGCTAGAGAACGGGAAAGCACATGATCCAATTGTTTTTTTTTTTTTTTTTTTTTTGGCATTCATTGGAAGGATGGATGTTCAGTCCTAGTATCATGGGTGGCATCCCCTTGATGCCTTTCTAATAAAATTTTTGAAAATTGATTATGAAAAAAATATATATATGTAGCAATGACAATATCTATGAACATCAAATAGGAGAACAACAATTGTAAAGGAGCATAGAAACGGCAGTAAATTGAACTTTGACAAGAGAGGTAGAGAGATGACCTTAGCTTATCAACTTGGAAATAAACTTACGCAATATAGTTCAGAAGCAAGAGAAAATGTTAAGCTTGTAGATAGGAAGAAACCACCATTGGGAAATTCAGAACCATTCTTACTGTATAAAATTATAAAATCAAGATTTTTAGTCTCTAACAGAGTTTCCATGGCACATTTATAACTTTAGCATGGACCACAAAGAGAGACATCATATGGTTGGATCTTTGTTTTTTAGGAAGTTCCTTTATGCTGCTTTAGCAGATAGCCCATTCCACACTGAAGAGACTTTCTTTGCATGTGAATCCTTAGCAATGGATCAATAACATGGAATCCATTGTCATATCATCCCAACATTTAATTCCCATTTCTAAATGAATAACCAGTTACCATTTTTCTCCTACTTCATTTGAGAAAAATCTTAAGAGCAGAATACTATGGCATTGGTACTAAGGAAGAACACAAAGCTTGAAGAGAAGAAGACTTGCTATAGTTGGTAACATTGAATAAAAATAGAAAAAGAAAATGCATCAAGCAGGGAGGAGGCTTATGGATTCTATATTTATTTTCTTGTTTTCTGCATTCAGCTCTTCTGTTTCACAAGTTGTATATTTCTTATGAGCTTATGGCGAGAAAGAATAAAATAAATCTGCAATTGCGAAGGCAAGCGACAATTTGTTACCCAAATTTTAATTATTTAACATGTTCACTGAGTTTTGATACATTTAAGCACAAGCACGAATAGACAAGATTGCGTTCCCAAACACTGACATGTCAACACAAATTGCCAACCCCGTTCAGCACTAAGCAACACAAACAAACCCTAGGCCAGTTGATAAATTCACCCCAAAAAAAAAAAAACTTTTCCAATGAGCTGATCACACCCAATGCATTCGAAGTTTCCTCCCCGCACAATTACACAAACAACGCGTGTTATATCCTCTTTCACACCTAATCCACTTCAACATCAACAATTGAACAGCAAAAATCATAACTTCCATTAGCTTTTCCACTTCCACTATTAGAATTCGCCCGCTTAGGACACCAAAACGACACTTCAACACAAGAATTTCGCACTTGATCTCACGCATATATACAAGTATACAAACAATGAGGAGAAGCGAGTTTAGAGATTTGTGTGCTCACCTTAGACGCGTACCGGACGAAAAAGGATTCATGATTGGGTCCGTCTTGAAGTTTCGGTCTAGCTCGATCAGATCCAGCTGTTAGAAGACGAACGAAGACTCGAATCACTCGCAAGTGCCCCCAGTTGTAAGTGGGAAAATGAGAATCGAGATCTGAAGAGGTTAATCGAACGATCCGATTCGGAATTGCAGAGCAATTTTAGATCTGAGAAAGACAAAAATTACCGAGCAGAGATTTATGAATACATGTATATATTTATATATCACGATGACCTCCGGTGGAAAGCACCGTGAAACTAACGAAACGAAAGGGAGCGCAAAGGCACGGGCAATTCTTATTGGGGTAGTGATTGCGTGACCTCAATGTGACCCTTTGAAAATTAATTGTTAATGGTAAATTTCATTTTGCCCTTCAAATTTTTATTGAAATTTTATTTTATGGTTTGACTTTTTTTATTAATAATTAAGAATTTGAGATTTTAATTAATGATAATTTTCTTTAGTTATTATTTTGTCTTATACTCCTATTTAATTTTTCGGACAAAATGGGCATTGTAATTAATTAAAAACTTAATACTTAATTATTTAAAAAAATATTTAAAATAGCGAAAACTTAATTTTATCCTCTTAATTGAACATATATTCAATTTTATCCTCTTAATTTTGAAGATACTTCTCATTTGCTTCATTTTTGCTCATTTTGTAAAATCCTTAAAAACTACGTTTCAAAATTGTCAATTTTTTTCATTTTGCCCGTTTTATGTTAAAAGTGCATTTATAGTGACAAAAAATAAGATAAATATTCTATTTGAAGTGGTAAAAATAATCTGAAAAATGGTAAAAAAATTAAAAAACTCTAAAAGTTATTCACTTTTTATCTTACTGTACGAATTATAAACTTATAATTTATTTCATTTTATCTCATTTTTCACTCTAAACGCACCCAAAGTGAGATAATTGAGATAATTTCTAAGTTCGTAATTTGTACAGTAAAATAAAAAACAAATAACTTTTAGAAATTTTTAAAAATTTTTAACGTTCTACGTCGCGCCAAACGGACCCTAAATCAATCTTATAAACCATTTTAAGAACTTTCTATTGTTGTTGTTCTCTTTTTTATTTTTTAATGAAAATAACAATTATAAAAATAATATAATTACTTGTTTGATGTTCTCTAAAATATTTACATGATTATTTTTAAGTATCCTTAATAAACTACTATTAAGCATCATTCATTTTTTCTTTTATTTACTTTTCTACCAATTATAATTACACAATATAATTTTTATAAAGAAGCAATGTTTTTTCCTTTTAATTTATTTTTCTTGCTTTGCAAAAAAATAATGGTAATAAATGAAATTCAAAATAAATAGATATTTATTATTCATCCGTGTAATTTTATATATTTAAATTAAAAATAATATAAATTTAAATTTTAAAATAGTGTGTTCGATAATTAATTCATTTTATTTTTAATAGTTGGCAGGTAAATTTTAATATATTAGCATTAATGACATATTACTTTCCAAATTATCATTACACACAAGATACCAATGACTTAAGTTTCAATAGAATTTATTGTGAATATTATAATTTAATATTGATTTTAAAGAAAGTATACAAAATTAAATAAAATAGACGGTAATAATTTGATATTATAATATCATAATTTCTCATTGATAAAAAAATATAATAATATATTTATAGTAATATTTATTGAGCTAATTAACCAAAAGAATTAATAAATTAAATTACTTGTCTAATTAATTTTTAAAAATACAAAATAATTTATGTTTATACAAAATAATATATATAATTTATAACTTAAAGTTAAAAAGTAAAAGAAATTTAAAAAATAAAAAATCCTTATTTTTGTGCTAATTTGTTAAAAAAATTAACTATTTTTATTTTAAATATAAACTGTAATAACCTGTTAGGTAATCCAGCGGTGTTTGGGACCAACTGTAATATCGAAAATCTTGAGTTCAATTTTTGCTGACTCCTACCCTGTCTTGCCCGATGCTTAGGTCTTGCATATTGATTTAAGTACCGCCCGTTTATCCATCGATTACGCAATTTGTTAAGAACTGTAAACTGTAATAAATCAGTATAGGTTCCGAATTTATCAAAAAATATAAATTGTAATTGTTTAAATATATATAATATATTATATTATATTAAATAGGTATCTAATGGATAGAATATACATGGATATCGAATATCATGTACTCATCTTAAAATCTGTCCCATTGACATTCCAAAATGCAAAGAGGAGGAGGAATGTGTCGCTCTATCAAGTTGACGCTGTTTGGTTGCCCCTGCAGCTACCAAAATCACACCACCTTTGTGTCTAGTGCTCTGCTGAAAATGGATTCCTAATTCAGCTCTAAAATATAATTACCATCTCTTTACGTTACCTATAATCTCTTTTTAGTCCATTTATTTTAAATCATTTAAATTTATATTTATATTTTTAAATCATCTCATTTTATCTCTTATTAAATTTAGTAATAAGAAACACTACGTGTGCATTTGTATGGGATAGACACGTAATGATTTTTATTAAATTAATTTAACAATAACTTGAAAGTATCAAAAATAAAATGTTCAAAAGATTCCAAGAGGTCACGTGCTAGCCTTAATTGATTAGTAAAATGTATGTCCAAACTGCACTTTATTAACTAGTCCAGAATGATAACTCCATCCGGTCAAAACCAGATCACGAGTAAGCATTAGGCATCAACATTCAGCATATTTAATTACTTTAGACAAAACCACATGCAGTTCTAGGCCACTGACACTTTATCTGTACGATAATTGTGACCACCTTACCTCTTTTGTGACATAATATTAGTGCTACAATCATCGATAAACATTATGCTATAAAATTTATAAAAATTACGATTTATAAAAAAAGTAAAAAAATTTTTGTATACTAAAATTTTATCTCAATTTAATTAAAAATTGAGATAAAAAATTACTTTTAATACTTTCTATCTCTGTTTTATTAAAGCCGTGATTGAAAAAAATAATATAAAATATCAGTGCAAACCATCTCTAAAAAAAATCGAGATAAAAAAGTGAGAAAAATTATATCTTAAAAAAATGAGATAAAAAATGAGAAACAATATTGTTATTTTTTTTCTATATCTCATTCAACAATTTTATTTATCACTTTATATGATTTAAATTAGAGTTCATAAATTTTGTTGTAACATTTATTTATTAATTTTAATTAATTTAATATGCTATAAAAAATACAATCATAGATCAATAAATAAAAATATTTTAGATTAATGCTAAAATTAAATTTACTAAATCAAATTTAAATAGCACCATGCATAATCATTTTTCTCAAGTGAATATATGGAAATAGTTTTCATAGTTTGTATGATTTATAACTAGGTGAATATTAAATATTTAATATCTAATAAATGTTAAGTGTATATTTAATATTAATTACATTAAAGTTGACGTTATTTTATATTTTGTTGCAACTGATAAAAATTTGGAAATAAAAATAAAAATAATATTCATTTTTTTTGTCTTTTTAGAACTAATATTCAAATATAATAATTGAAAACTTTTTTTTGCATTACACATCAATTCTTAAATAGTTTTTAAAAATTTTATTTTGAAAAATAATTTTTTAAAACTAAAACTAAACGCGACCTAATTACTTTTAAAAATATAACACAAAACTGAAAAATATATATATATTATAAACAATGATTCATAGTTAAATATGTGCTATACAAAAAGATTAAAGGAAAATAAGAAAAAGATTTAAGATCATTTTTAATTAAATATGATAGATAGTTATAAATTATTTATTAAATATCTGTATAGTTTTATATATTGATTATGATGTCAAATTATTACAAAAAGTTAAAATAGTTAAATAAAAGTAAATTTTTTCTGAAAAAGGTAGGGGAAAGGAAAATAAAATTTCTTCAGGGTTTAACCAAGCATCAAAGGGAACAGCAAGTTACAGCATCCCATCAATTTTAAATGCACTTTCATACCATAGCAAATTTTCTTGACATACAATGCTCTGGCTGCTAAGTAAAAGTTGCACAGCCTCAAAGCTCTCCCCATAAACACTCCACTCTCCAATGTGAAATTTTCCTACTGCCACCCCCTAAAATTTCTGGACACCTTTGAAGTTGGAATAATTGTGAAACGGCAAAAGCTTACGTATATGATTAATAGCCATGAGTACGACCCATAGAACTGATACGAGAGCGAACATTACCATGAATGGGATTCCCATGATCCAAAGGCTTTATTTCCATAGCTTCCCGCCGCCCATCCTGCTCCTGAACTGCACCGAACACAATCTCATTGGTTGTCTCACAGCTTTGCTCATAGTAAGTTTGTGGCGCAGACGAATGATACTGATGATGATGTTGCTGTCTCTGTGCAGGTTGCTGCTGCTGCTGCTGCTGGCGGGAGTCTCCATCCCATCCACTATAAAAAGCACGGCTTTGCCGGAGCTGTTGCATTCTCTCAGCATCCTTAGACATAAAGGGGTAAGTTTTGCGCGGAGTGGGAGTCCGAGTTTCAACAGAAGGGGGCTCATCTTCATCTGGTATTACAAAGCTCTCTTGCACTGGCCACGCATTTGAATACTTTGGCTCTTGGTGCTGATATTGATAGCTCAGTGACTTCTTTCTATACCCCGGAAATATTCCTCCAAAGATTTCTGCTACTGATGCCCCAGCGTTGACAAGAAGCCTGCCAAGTGACCCAAAGAAGCTTTCTTCTTGCTTTTCCTGTTCATCTTCAGTAGGGATTAAAGGTGGCCTCACTGAAGATTTCATAGACTTCGGATATGGATTTGGGGGAATGCCTAGCTTCGTTGTCATCTCATCCTTCAAAAGAAAAAGAACGAAGCAAAATAATGTCTTATAATGCTGCAAAAAGATACCAGAAATTTGTTTTATCTTTTTATGGCCTAGTAGGGAAAGTGAGGCTGTGCTTGGGAAAGCTACTTCTCACTGGAAACAAATGATTTCATTGCCCTCATTTCAGAAAAGAATTTCTTTCACTACCCTCATTTCAGAAAAGCTTTTCTTTCACTACGAGCACAAGGAAAGGTTGAACAATTCTCTTCACATCATTTATAAATTCTAGCCATAGCAAGTTCAGGAAGCAATTTTCAGTGTCTTTATCGAACTAGAAACATAAGAATGAGACCAGGACTCATTGACTCACATTTGGGGGAGACAACATGGTCCGAACCCTTTGTTGCAGCAACGCAAGCATATAACCAAAGAAGCCAGCTGCTACAAGCACTGCAATTCCTGCAGCGAGGTTTAACATCGTGTAAAATTGTAATGGAAATAATTAAAAAAAATGGAATAGAAATATAAAATCAATCAGAGAATTTACCTAGAGGGAAACCACTTCCATATTGGTAAGCACAGTCATCAAAATGCAGTTGAATCTCCCGGATTGCCTGGTTTCCTCTGTCTATGACAAGGAGGGAGCAACTGCTACCAATGTAAACCACATCAAAATCATTTGAAAACTTTGCATCTTCACTCGGTCCATCTACATGCCCCCCTCCACGGCCCCATTTGCCTCCTGCTATTGTCGTAACCCCTGCACATAATAATAATAATAATAATAATAATAATAATAATAAAAGAACCACATTTGTATTTAAAGTCTACCCCATGATGTTCCACATGATAGACCAAATTCCCAATGCTTAAAATACCTGTAAGGTCTATCATGCTTCAGAGACAATATAAGGTAAGGTGGTCACAAAGTTCTTGCTATTATTGCCATTACTACAAAAATGAAAGCCAAATAGTACCAGAACCATTGAAAAAGTGAAGATCAGAGTATTAAAATGCCATGATTATCTCCACATTGTGTTGATGATTTACCTGCATCACCTATTTTCCTGATTGCCATATTCATAGTGTCAGCAATATAAAAGTTCCCTTTGTCATCCACTGTAAGCCCCTTTGGGTGGTTCATCCTTGCCTCTCGAGGTCTCCCGTCTATATGTCCAGTGTATCCTTCTGCAGATCCAGCAATCAGTTTTGGCCGGCTATCTGCAGATTTTTATCAAAAAATAGAGGGAACTTCAGAAAGAAATTCACACAGACGATAGTAATGACATGGGAATAGAATTTGATGGTAAATTAAGAATTTCTAAGGTAAATGGGAACAGTCAAGCAAGCTTTATCTGTAGAAAAGACAAAGAAACAGTGCAATTCGGGAATTGGTATATTCAACTTCCTGGATGCCAATTTCAGTAAACGCTGAAAGAAATGCAGCAAATTGCTACATAGGCATAGCACCATGAGATGCAAAACTGAACTTTGTGCATAAAATTTTCATAAATTGAAAAGGGGGAAAAAAAAGAGCAAAAAGATGAAGTAGGATTCCCCAGAAAATAAATCAGAAGGTACAAGGTACTAAACAAACTGGAAAATTCTAGTACCAACAGAAGCAAATCTGATATGCCCAAACTGCACTAATTTATAATGATGAACTGAACTTTCACTTACACGCCAGTTGGAAACATTTACTCTTATAATTGATTTGATTTGATTTAATAAATAAAAATTTGTGTTTGGAACACATATTTGAATTTAAGAACTGAATTGAAATTCTCAAGTTTGAAACTTAGCCAGAATTGAATTGATTTGAGAAAAATAACAATTTTGAAGCTGCTGAGCGGAAAAAAGAAAATAAGATAGTCTGATATATAAGGGTAAATTCGTCTACTTATTTCAATGGCTGAAGAAGAGAATCAATTCTTCCCAAATTTTATTGTTCTAGGCTGAATTTCAAATGGTACTGAAATCCCAAATTTTGGGTCATGAAATAAAATCAAATATAACCCATAAAGGCTTCATTTTTATTCCAAATATAAGAATTAGTGGAAATCAAATTCCACATATCCAACTTTCCAAACACAGTGTTAAGAAGACATGCCAAAGACAGGTCATAGCAATATGAATCCTCAATATGAAAGCCCAAATGAATTTGAACAAAAACAGATCAGAACCCACTAAATTTCTGACAGCTGCCCATTAATTAAAACAAGAAAAGAAAATACAATGAATGGATATAGCAAGCTGACAAAATTTCAGGCCACTGCCAAAAACCCACTTACATTGAGACAAAGGGAAAGACATCTTGTATAGATTACTGTTAGCAGAGTCGAGAACCAGAAGGTCTCCACTAGGCAGCACCTCCACAGAGTAGGGCTCAATCCCAAGCTTGCTTCCATCAAACACTGTCTCGACACTATATCCACTCTCAAACTTCATCATCGGACGGCCAGTAATTGCTGAACACCAAAATTACATAATCCTCATCATTCCAGATTAAAAAAAAAAAAAACAAAACAAAACAAAAAAATCACCAAATCAACAAAATTATCCAAGTAAATAAACACAAACCAATGTTGGTTGTACCAGAGTCTCATCAGAGATCTATACCTGTCTTGGTGGTAGCTTTGAGTGACCAGAACCATTTCATCAGAACAGAGACAGCATTTGAGAGAAACCCATTAACAATCTCTGCAAATGAAAAGAGCATTATATGCATTGTACACGCATATATTCAAACAGATCAAATTGTAATTGAAGGACGCATCTTAAACACAGACAAAGAATGGAGGGTCTGAACTCACTCGTTGGAGAAGTAGCTTGAGCTGATGAGAAGCCGGCAAACAAGACCACAAGGCTGAGAGCCAACACCAGCAGTGTCTTTCCCAACGCTGTCATTTTCCCGAGAAAGTCTGGGAAAAGCTCAGGAGGAAGGACTCATTCGAGCTATACACATTACAGGAAACCCTGAAAGGAAGACGACTTAGACGAGGCGGGGAAAGGAGTGAGCGTAGTTTTTTTTTTTAATGGGTTTTTGGTTTTCATCGAAAAAGAGAAAAAAAAATAATGGCTTTTGAGAGAGAGAGGGAATGGGAAAAAGACGATGAGAAAAAAACAAAGGAAAGAGGAAAGGAGGTGCAAAAGCAAAACAAAAAGGGCCAGTCAGTGGTAAGGTAACAGTAGAGATGGAGAGAGAATCATATTCTCCGTCATTAAAATTACCTTAGAAGCTTTGTTCAATACCGTCGCCACCATTAATCCTCATAAATCCACACTGATTTTTCATATCTGCACATAAATAGGTGTTGTTTTCACCAAGAAAGTCTAATTTTTAATAATTTTTAGTATTCTTTGAAAAGTTGATAAGTAAAATTTTTATATTTGATAAAATAAGTAATAATCGTTAACTTATTTTAGTAATTTTTGTGTCTTTGATAAAATTTTTTTGGTAATATTTAACAAGTTTTAGTAACTTTGATAACATTTTGTGTATTTAGTAAAAATTTTAATAACTTTTAAATTGAGTAATTTACTTTTGTTGAACAAAAAAAAAGGTAAGATTTAGTATTTTACCAAATATTTAAATTTCAAAAGTTAGAACATTTATGTCCAAAATTGCTTTTGCAAATAATATTTTAGAGGGTGTTTGGTTGGGTAAAATTAATCAAAATTTATCAATTTTTATATTTTTGTACTTTTTTCAATTAAATTTTATCATATATCACTTTTTAATCAAATTTTTATATTTTTACTATACCTTTTTACAAAACTTTTGAGAACCAAACACCACCTTAGTTCAGTATATATTTAGTTTTGTCCTATTAATTTTGGAGACACATCAAAGTATCCAATTTTTCTCATTTTTGACTCTTCCTTATAAATCTTATAAATAATATTTCAAAATTGTCATTTTTCTTTAATTTTTGTCCTTTCTCTAAAAACTTTATAAATACATTTTTAAAATTTTATAATATTTTTATTTTCTATTTTTTTCACAAAAAAAGTAAGAAAAAATAATTGCTTATTCAACTATATTAAACAACATTTATATAATTATTTTATGTATCTTAATAAATTATAACCAAGGATACTTTTATTATTTTTATTTAATTATTAATTTTTTACCTTTTATGATTACACAATATAAGTTTTACATAGTAGTAATACTTTTTTCCTTTTATTTTTCTTCTTTTTGTTTTGAAAAAAAAAAAGATAAAGTTAATGAATAAATTCGAAGTAAATGTGGATTCAATACTCACTTGATATAATTTTATAAATTTAGATTAAAAATAATATTAATTTTTTGATAATTAATTCAGTTTATTTTATTTTTAATAGTTGAAAGCCAGATTTTAAATATTGACATTAATGATATAATACTTGTCAAATTATCATCGCATAAGAAATCAATTGCTTAAAGTACAATAGAATTTTATTATGTCTATTATAATTTAATGTTTATTTTAGAGAAAGCATATAAAATTAAATAAAATTTATTTTAAAAATAAATTGGACACTAATATTTTGATGTTATAATGTCTTAATTTATGATTGCAGATAGTAAAATAATTAATGTAGTTATAGTCATTTTTGTTAAGCTAATTAACCAAGATAAGTAACTATTAATTAAATTACTTGCCTAATTAATTTAAAAAAAAATAATTGATAATACTAAAATATATATAATATTTGAGTCAAAGTTAAAAAGTCAAAAACTAAAATAATTCTTACTTTTATGTTTATTTGTTGAAAATTAAAATAATTATTTAATAATTTAAACATTCATTCAATTGTTATTAAATAATTGGTCTTTATGTTTGATAATGATTTGACATGTAATAAGGCATTTATATATTAATGTTTAGAGTTTACAAACTATTAAAAATAAAAAATAAAGTAATTATTGAACAAACCATTTTTAAAGTTTAACTTAAATTTATAAAAAAATAAATAAATTAAATGAGTGTTGAGCCTATATCTATTTTGAATTCATTAAGTACTTTTGATGATTTTTTCCAAAACAAGAAGAAATTAAAAAATATACAATGTTACCATGTAAAAAATTATAATGGATAATCATAATGGACAAAAAATTAAAAATTAAATAAAATAATTAAAGAATATTTAACTATAATTTATATATGGTGTTTAGATGGTTTAAAAAAAAAAAAAAGAGTAGCCGGTGCAAAAGTAACACTGACAAAATTTGATTATAGTAAGTTAAAAAATGTTAGTAAAAATTAAAATTTTTTGATAAATCAAACATTCTCTAAGCATACTTTAAGTAATAATGTAAATATTTTTAAATATATTAAACGATTAATTATATTGTTGTTATAATTGCTTTTTATTTTATTGCAAAGAAAAATAAATTAAAACAAGAATAGAGTAAATTCCTAGGTTGAATTTACGAGGATTCCAAAGAAAGAACGAACATGATAGCAAGTTGGCAGGTTTACTGATTTATTAAAGCATTGAATGATGAAAAATGCAAAAAGGACACGTTACTTATTTTGACCGTGGTAGCAGCATTTAAGAGTGTTTCGGGCACTAAAATTCTTTGAAAATCTCCGAAAAATCTTTAAAAGTTATTCACTTTTTATCTTATTATATGAATTAAGAATTCATAACTTTTATCAAATTACCTCATTTATCTCACTTTTTATCACTTTAAATGTCTCGAGCCTACTGGGAATGCTTCCATCTTATGCATTAAATTTTTTTTCCAAAAACTCAGGATTTTCAATTTAACTTGTACGCACCTCGATTAATTTTTAGAAGTTCTCAAGTTAACGATTAGATAAAACTCTAGTAACATTTAAAAGACTCGAATTAGTGACCAACATTTGTGTTAACTAGGTTAGAGATTCATTTGTGTGTTTGGATACATTTAAAAAAAAAAACAACACAACGAATAACTTTATAAGCTCTATTTGAAATTTTATAATTTTTTTATAAAACTTTTATATACTACACGAATTGTGAAACTAACATTGTACCAATTTATTTTTTATACTCTTGTACTCTAAACGCACAATATCAAAATTTGACGCGTGATGCTTTTTATGCATCCAAACATGATAGTTGATTTTGTGCTTGGTGAAAAAAGTTAAAAAAAATTAGTAAAAATAAATTTTTAAGTTTTTAATTTTTTCTTTTTTTGCTATTGAGGCAAATGCCACCTAAATGTTAAAAACATAAAAGATAAAAAAAAAATTTATTTTCACGCTGCTTTTTTTTTATAGGATTTTTTCATAATTTCCTTCTATTTGGTATCTTTTAAGCATTTCAAGGCAATGTCTGATAGACAAAATTTCATAAAAAGTTATAACAAATTATAAACTTTCACAACCATTCACATATTTGAATCTCTATGCGTACTTTTTAACTTTTATCAATATTTTTCTCAAAATTTTGACACATTACACAAAAATTATTAGAACGAATCATTCAACCTCATTCTAACGAGTCCTATTACTTCAAAAATTTAACACAATATGAAAATCGTTAGAACAGGCTATTCAATCTTATTTCAATGAAATTTGACAACAAATTTTGGTTTGCCTTTAAAATGCCAAAAGTGATAGATGCTCGCCACCTTTCTAACTTTTTGGGTTTCAAACAATCTTTAAATCAAATGTTAAGAAATTTCCCAAAAAAAAAAAAAAAAAAAAACTCTTAAAATATGAGAACCCATAAATAATATCTCCTCTATATAAATTAAAATAATTATCAAAATCTCTCAATTCTTGGCTCCGTTTGGCATAAAAAAATACTAAAAATCTCTATAAATCTCTGTTAACTTTATATCACATCAACTTTTTTATTTCACTGTACGCGTTACGAACTCTCAATTTATCTCACTTTTTCTTACTTCAAACACACTTATCGAACAATGATCACTCACCTTTTTATTGCTTCCGCCACAAATTCTAAACCATTATTGATAGATTAGTGAGACCCAATCCAGAAAATAAGCCTTAACCCAAAATTCCTTAATAACATTAGAAATTAGAAAAATTAAAATTCTTCTTTCATCATTTTTTTATCACAAAACATTATTAAAATAATGTGTTAATGATACCAGTGCAATAAAAGATTTATTTAGTGATTATTATTTCCAAAGTGATAAATATTTAAAGTTATCACGTTATTCTGATAATTTTGTGATAAAAATGTAGTTCAAAGTAAACTAAGGTTTAATTTAAGAAGAAAAATAACTAATTTTTTTTAAACTAATTATTAAAAAGTTAGTTTTTTTTTTAAGAAAAAAAATCTAACTTTTTATTAATTTAATATATTTATCGTTCATAATTTAAAAGTAATTAAAAATATAAAAAGATAATTTTAATATTTTAAAAAAATTAAAAAAAAAACTAGTAGCATCGACATCTAACTATTCATACCAATCATATCATATGAAGCCCAAGAAAGAAATTTATTTATTTATTTTATTTATGTATATTTTTCCTTCAGTGGGGTTGGAAAGAAGAGAAAAATTTGCCGATATACGCGAGCCATGTGAAATATTGGGAAGCATGTTTCCGAAGATGATCTAAGCAACCAGAGCCAGCAACTCTTATCCTTGGCAAATGCAATCACAATGTGGGTGCCGCACCCAGCTCTTACAAACTGTTCCCACTCGTCATGTAACTTAGGGGCGATTGGATGCAACAAATAAGGTTTCTATAAATAATACACTCTTATAAGTTTTGATGTGATATTTTTTACTTGATTTGGGAAGTAAAATTTCTCCCCTCTAAAAATTATCCCCCCTTCTTAATCGTAGAAGAAGGTATATTATTTTTGGAGAGGGTTTGAGCTCTCCAAAAATTATCCCCCTCTCCAAAAATTATCCCCCCTTATATGGACTAAATTGGACCATTATACCCCTTCTCATCCACCTTTCTCACCTACAAAATGTATTTTACATTAGAAATAAATTTTTTTAATGGAAAAAAGTATTAAAAAATTATATTAATAAAAATAAAAAAATATAATTTTTTTCCAAATAAGGGGTCGTGTGATTAAAAAAATATATTTTTTTCCAAATTGGAGGTGATGTGATTTTAAGATAATAATATTATTTTTTAGCAAATATAATAATATTATTTTTTAGCAAATTTACACAAAATTACACGTATATTGATATTTTTTAAATAAGGAGAAAAAAATAAGCAACTAAAGAAGTTTCAGATAAATTGGGATGTTATTGTCTACGAAACTAATTTATATATTTTATAAAATTTAATTTATTAATAACATAATTTATTTATAATTAATTTATCTAAAATTAATTTGTACTAGTTGGTTTTCACATTATATAATTAATATAAACATATAATTATTGGTTTTCACATTATATAATTAATATAAACATATAATTAAGTTTGAGTAACCAAGTTTAATTTAATAGGTAATCAAGTTTTGGGACACCACAAGGGTAAAAGAGTTATTTGACTATTTTTTCCATCATTTACCTCTCTTATTTATAAAACATTAAAACCAAGTCAAAAGTTATCATCCTCCATAAACATCACATTAATGTAGGCCAATCTTCTAAAAATAATACCCCCTCTTATCTTATACCCCCTCTAAAACTTATCCCTCTTAAATTCTAGCACCATACACGGGCCGTAATATGCATGAATTGGGCCGCAGTATGTATGAAATTAATTCTAAAAAAATTCAGAAACAACCTGATATGAGTACATTAATAAAAAAAAAAAAATACACAATTTGATATGAATTTCACTTGAGTATAAAATAATTTAATTAATTAATATATTTATTAAATTATAAAATACTTAAATATATATATATATATATATACGTACTGCAGACCCGAAGAAGATACCAGTTGTCACCCTATAACTTAAATGTTCTAAAATCAGCAAGCCACTGATGTAACGATATCTTCCTTCCCTTTCTTCTGTTTGTTTTCTGGTGCTTGAAAGGGGAACATCTTACACATGGGTAACCATATCAAGTCTCTTTTTTCTGGGATCTTATGTGCCCCACTGTCCATCTCCACAAGTCCCCATCAATCAAAATTACGAACCAAAACCAAAATCCAAATTACCATCAATCAAAATTATCCATCTTGTCGTAATTATTTTATTAAGAAGTATTTGATTGGTCAAAATTAATTAAAATATTAATTTTTATCAACCTTTTATACATATCATTTTTATATAAAATTTTTATACTTTTATTATACTTTTTGACTAAACTTTTACCAATCAAACACTCCTTTATCTCCTTACTATCCATCTTCATAAGTCCCCATCAATCAAAATTACATCATAAACTGGTTACCATTTCTTATTTAACGGCTTGTGAAGTTGCATGCTTAACAAACAAATTATTTTTGCTACTCTCTCTCTCTCTCAAATCAATAAATCAGAGTAGCGACTGCGGACTTCCACGTACCAGAAGAAGAGAAAGAGAAGTAAACCAACTGATTCACATTTGGCACCTACCCATAAGCTTGGACAGCTTCTATCACATTGCCAACTACCCATCTTCAAGTATCGTACAACAATCATGAACTTGAAAACCATAATACCACACTCATCATGGAATCTTCGCTCAAGTTACTAATGAAAATAGTGGAAAGGAACTTAAGGATATGGCTGAAGAGCATATAATGCCGCACATTCATTTCAAAAACTCAAATTACTAGTTAAATTGATAATGCTCCCGTTTGAAGTAAAAAAAAAAATAATAATATAAATTAAGATAAAATGTGATTTAGGATTAATTTTGACGCATTTTTTTCTGAAAAGTAACAAATCATAATAATAATTTTCTAAATCTGTTTCCAATGATTCAAAAAAATTCACAAAAAATAGTAACAATGGTACTCGTTTGAAAGCTTTCGACACAAAGAATATGATAGTATAAAGAATTTACACATTCGATTAATTTACTTCCAGATTTTTTATTTTTTTAGTAAAATATTAAAATTTTTTGAAATTAGTGATGGCGAAAAAATTAGAGGTATAGGAATTATTGGAGATTTATAATAATTTTTAGAACTTTTTAGGGATGCCAAACCGACCCAATATGAAATTAGAGATATTACAATCCTATGGACACGTATAGTATCAATTACGTGTCCTCCACCTACAACATCAAATCCTAGTATAATATATATATATATATATATATATATATATATATATATATATATTTAGATTCCTTTTCCTTAACAACGAAATTTTAAGTGTAAGTTATAGTGTAAGTTATATTAAGATACGTAATAGTCCAAACCCTACTTGTGCGGATGTGAAGCAATAGACATATATATAAATACATAATATAGGCTACGTGACACTAGCATTAAAATGTTCCGATTCCATGAGCATATAAAATATAAATTGTATATCAGTAATACGACATACTAGTTGCATATGATACTAGTATAGTATGTACTACCTTAGGTATATATAATATGGGCCACACATCGACGGAGTATTCCTATTTAATATGCATATATACTGGTATAGTGTACCTATACTTTGGGCATATTTACATTTGGGATATTGCATGCATATACTTTCAGTAATATGAGATAATGGTGCAGCATGTATATACTTTCAACAATATACAAGTAGTATTTGGAGTTCCAAAAAAGTTCCCAAAAAAAACCTAAAAGTCAATATAATTGACTTGAGAAAATTGAAAATTTTTGAAAATTTTTAGAGTTTTTTTAAACTTTTTAAAACTCCCAATGGGTAGATAGTATGAGTTGCACAACGATTCAATGTTACAATCTCATGGCCATACATTGTGGGCTACACATTGATGATAAAAAATACTAGTGTAATATATCTATCTTAAATTCTCTCTCTTTAACAGCTATCTTTTTAGAGGTGAGTTCCTGTAAAATAAACCTTAATCAAAAGGTAAGTAATTAAACACAAATGACTCAACGTCACTATTTACAAGGATTTTTACGAATATAATCACTGTATTAACATATTTTTTAGATGATTAGAGTTCAAAATGGACCAATAAGGTTTTTGAATCAAACTGACATTGATGTATGAGAAAAGAAAATCATTGTACCTATACAAATGAATGCTGCCCTTCTAATCTGAAAGGGCAGCTATTTTAACCATCCGCTAAACTATACTCAAAAGGGGGACGACTTTACCAAAGCAGCTTCCTACGATGGCAATTTTGGTGTTCTCTATTGAGCCAAAACCCTAACCTTCCTCTGTCAAGTCAGCCAATAAAGAAGCTGGCGAAACCCCAAAAACTTCATGGCTGAGGATTAACCATGCATCTAGTTCAGATATAAAAGCCAAGACATTCATGACCCAAAGGACAGTACCTCCCAAAGCAATACAAAGTGAAGTGCCATCACTCCTCCATTTGTCTCAAAACATGCTATCAAAAGAAACCTGGAATTGGGCAATCTGTGCAGGTTTTGGGCTCGAAGCATTTGCAAGGCCTCGAAGCAATCGCACCACATCAGCAGCATCATCAAGATAATACTTGGCCTTGCTTGGCTTTTGCCCAACAGTACAAGCAAATATCTCAGGAGCTACCGGCAAGGATGGATGGGAGACCGTGGTCAATATGCTCTCAAACATGTCTTCGTCTGATCTATCATCCCCAATGCACATCACAAAATCTGGCGGGTCCCCACCGTTAACCATTGTTGAGAGAACCTTCTCTGCAACCAACCCTTTGCTTACTCCCTGAAAATTGCAAGAAATTAGTATAAACATTGCTCAAGGTACAAAATGTCTGCGCATGTGCAAGAATGTGCCTGCTAGAACATGCGTGAATGCGTGTATATGTTTGTCTCTGCGTGTGTGTGCGCGCGTGTGTGTGTGTGAGAGAGAGAGAGAGAGAGGTGTCTGTATGCATGCATGTTTGTGTGCGTGCCCATGTGCATGTAAGAAAGAAGGGGGAACTGGTCATACTTGTGGCTTGACTTCAACAATATGTTGGCCCCTATTGACAACAGCTGGTTCATTTGCAAGTACATTTTCCAAATGATCCAACAATTCCTTGGCTTGGCATGATCCGAAGTCCGGGTCTGCATCTTGATGGTGCCACACCAAAGCGCTCTCTTTAATTTCCATGTTAGAGCCATCAGTTGCCTCAGTGTATGATTTCATAATAGGTTCCACAATTTCCTTCCACTCAAGATCTGCAGTCAAGGGACTAGATTCCCAGTCAGAATCTTTACTCCACCTGCAGTAAGAAAAGGTAAAATATAAACTCACTACAAAGGCCGTCTGAAAATGTCAGCTGAACAAACAAAAGCCCTTGCTGACATACCTAATGAAGTACCCATGTTCTGCAGCTATTCCCAGCTTCTCACAAGGAGCAAGCCATTCACTCAGCGAACTTCTTCCCCTTCCGCTAACAATAAAGACTGTGTTCTTAGGATCATTGCATAGAGTATCAAGAACATTAGTAACATCAGGGCTGGGGCTTGTAACAATAGAGCTTTGAGGAACAACAGTACCATCGTAGTCCAGAAATATTGCCCTTCTATTTGTCCTTCTATATGCTGATACAATGTGGTTAATAGACAACTTCCTAAAATTTGGAGAAAGTGAAACAACTCTAAAGCCCAGACCCAAACCTATTCCCCAGCAGCGCTTGCTGTAGTGATCTATGCATGCTCTCTCCAAATCCTGCACAAAGCTGCGAGCCCAATAGGCCACATCATGAGAACTGACGTATCGATAATGTTTCTCATGCCGCAAATGCTTTTCAGAATCAGGGATGGTAATTGCCAAATTCATAGCCTCAGCCACAGAATCAATATCCCATGGGTTAACCCTAATTGCTCCACTTAAGGAAGGTGAACAACCTACAAACTCAGACACAACAAGCATGCTTGTGCGAGGGGAATCTGTCTTGATGCCCATGGCTTTATCCATTTCTGGAGAACCCTGCCTGCAAACTATATACTTGTAGGGAACTAAGTTCATACCATCCCGCACTGCATTCACAATACAACATTCTGCCACTGCATAATAGGCAGTCTTTTCATAACGAGGAACAGGGCGATCAATCAGAATAACAGGCTCATAATCAGGACATCCATAATCCTCATTGATCCTTCTGGCAGTCAAATATGTCTCTCTTTTTACTTCCTGCACATCTTTTCCTGAGCTTCTAGCAGGATTCATTATTTGAACCAAGACTAATTGGCCCTGCAACTCCTGATGCAGTTTCAAGAGCTGTTCAAATGCTAGTAGTTTTAGACTGATGCCTTTGAATATGTCCATGTCATCGATTCCAAGAATCACCTTTTTCCCCTTGAACTGTTCTTGAATCTCTCTGACTTTGATAGATGTTGAAGAAAGATTCAATACCGATTCAAGTCGGCCCATATGAATACCCACAGGCAGAATCTTAATGTATACTGTACGACCAAAGTAATCAAGCCCAATGTGTCCCCGCTTAGATTCATAGTCCAGACCTAGCATTCTACTGCAGCATGACAGGAAGTGACGGGCATAATCAAATGTATGAAAACCAATTAGATCACAATTCAGTAATCCTTTCAGAATGTCATCTCTGACTGGCAGAGTTCTATATATTTCAGATGAAGGGAATGGACTGTGCAGAAAGAATCCTAGTTTGACTCGATTGTACCGCTTCCTCAAGAATGTTGGGAGAACCAAGAGGTGATAATCATGAACCCAAATATAATCATCCTCAGGATTAATTACTTCCATAACTTTATCTGCAAATATTTTATTTGCAGACACATAGGCCTGCCAAAGTAGGCGGTCAAAGCGGTCACCATGGTCAGGGCACATAGGTAGCATATAATGAAAAAGAGGCCACAGTTGCTGTTTGCAGAAACCATAGTAGAACTTTTTCTGAAGGTCGTGGGGTAGGAAGGTTGGTACACAATTATAATTATCAAGAAGTTTCTCAGCAACTTCTTCTTGTTCACTGGCATCTACTTCAACCTTCAGAGAACCCACATATATAACCTCTGTCTCAGGCGAGAACCCATCCTTCAATTGTAATAAAAGTGAATCCTCATCCCAGCTGAAGGACCATTTGGCAGTTTCAGCATCCCTCAGAGCATGCAAAGGCAGCATATTTGCTACTATAATTTTGCGCTCACGACAAACTGATGAGCTCCCATCTGAATCCCCATCCAAGTCAGAGATAATTCCAGGTACAGTCATCACCCTTGGAAGAGCTCTAGGAGTTTGAGGGATATCTAGTAGTAAGTCCCCAGAAGTTAAATCCAAAAAGTTTGCACACGATCTTGATGCCATGACTCAAGAAAAAGTTCTACAGCATACAGGTACCAATCAATTTGTGAGAAACAAGCTTCCTGAAAAAAATCTGGCCCAGCTATCCCCGTGCAAGATATTCAAACCCTACAGAACAAAAACTGCATATCAGTATCTCATTGAGAACTGCATGCCCCTACATTTAAAACAGGATATATCCAATTATAAATGAAGTCCAAACAAGTCATATAAACATAAAGTTTAATGACAAGTTTCAATCTCAATTGCTGGACTACATTAATAAAGTAACATTTTTCAGTAGATATTACCAATCAAAAAATTGTTCAACTGACAGTACAGTTTGGTCTTCCATTCTACTTGCATAAGAAAACAAACTCCATAGGTTGTAATTTTATGTCATTCTTGATAAAGTTATTCCACTTTCTCTGGCACCAGAAGATGACGCATAATCTATCATAATAACAAGCCTCACACTAAAGACAAAAAATATTAATTGCAAAATTAAAATTCCTCAGCATATGTTTAACAAGTTGGCGCTGAAAATCAGAAGAGGAGACCAAGAAAATTGTCAGCCTACTTAATAAAATCTAGGAAGCTAAAATCCAGCATGCAAACATGTGAACCCAATAAAGTGATGTGGACTATGCCACAAGAGAGCTCTAGCCTCCTGTTGACGGTGACAAGTCCATCTTCCTAATTCTGCATTTCCTACATTGCTACATAAAGATACCAAAGCTTTAGGAGAGTCTAATTAATATTCTTAATCACGCAATTAATTTTTAACACTAACAAATGAAAAGACGGTCAATTTTAACCGACTTCCATCAATTTCTACCACGCAGAGAGAATCAGAACACTATCTGCATAATTTTTTCCTCCAATGTGGGCCGAATGTGCTCAATTATTCTAATTTCTAACAATATCTCATATTCACATGCAGTACAAGAAGGGATGGAATAACTAATTATTTGACCAATTACTAAAGTAATGATGATTAGATGGCCAGGATAGATGATTTGACGGCTGCATATTTATAAGGTATTAACATGCTGCATGCATCACATCAGATTCCTTGCCCTCAATATTCTAAGAATAAATAATTGATTTGCAAATTTCTTAGAGATACAACAAATAACTCTAGGATGAGAGCACATATTACCCCTCCCCAACAACACCCACAGACACGTACCAATTTTCCATTCGTAATTCTTCTGAACCATTACATACATTGCAGACTTGCCTTCCAATTATACCTTACCCCACATATGGGACTGCATTCTAATTATACTCCATCCTTGTCGGCCCATAATAGGGTTGCATTCTAACAGGATTTGAAAGAGAACTAGACTTCCACATTCGCGAGATGGAAGAATGAGAATATGGAAGTTTATCGATGCTAGTGTTTTGACCTATATATAGCACCATAAAGAATGAGCATTCCTACTCAAGGACGGTAGATGTGAATTATGATCTTTCTTTTTCCTCAAAAGTCTTTGCATAAACATTCCCCACAAATAAATTAGCTGTAAAAATAAATTACCTTATGATAATAGTGCAACAAAAAAATCACTAAAATTCTAGGCGCTCCATTCTCTTATCCAGTGCACGTTAAAACTCTTATCACTATGAAGCATGGGCACTTAAGACTAGGTGTTGTATCCGTACTCGACACATATGGGACACCCATACTACTCGGACATACTAAAATACATGTGGGACACGCCATTTGGTATAGCCAATTATTAGATAGTTTTTATTCACTCAAGCCAAGATACATAAATGCCAACATCTTTAAAGCTTGACCATATGGTGCATTATAAAATTCATGAGCTAAGTGATAAGGCATAAGCATGAAATGATGTATAAGAAATATATTTACAACCTAACAAAATTTAAAATATGTAAAACAAATAGAAAAGGGGGGAACATTTTATCATATCAACTAAAAGGCTTGGCTAAATAGATTTAACAATACGTTAACTAAATTAAATACCATTGCAAATAAACAATAATAAAAAGTGCTAGTAATAAATTTAGACATATGTTATAAAATCGAAAACACTAATAGTCAAGCACTAGAGTTTAAAGATATCTAAACCATATGCCCATAAATTTGGAATACAAAATACTAGCAATTATTGGACAAAATTATCTATTGATAAGACCAGAACCATGATAATAACATACCACTCAGTGATCATTGAAAAATAACAAGATAAAGATTGAAATAAAAAAAATGGTTGAATAAATAAAAGAAGAAGGCATTCATTGAGCTTGGAGCCTACTAAAAAGAATGCACTTGTAGACTTCTTGGGGTCTATCTGAAAAGAATCTTGCTTTGATATAAAATGTGGCACTTTATCCTACCCTTAATACGCTTGGGGCATTGTGGGAGGCCAAGGCTAAAAACATTATTATAAAGACATTCACACTTCCATGATTTTGACAAGGAATAGACAACACACGGAATTAAACCAAGCCATGCATTACACATGAAGTATAACTCGGTTCCCAAAAGTAGTTGGTTAAAATATGTTTTGCATCGTGCCCACTAAGTATCAAAAGATTAGAAAAGCACCTAACATTCAATTCTAGGGGATGTAGAAAGACTAGAGAAGCAACTGACATAAAAATCTTGATGGGATTCGAGAAGATGTGAAATATATTACAGTTTAAGTGAAAGATGCACTATGTGCGTGAAATGGTTCTGAAATTGATTCATTGAAGAAGGTAAGAAGAATAATTGAAAAAATGTATAAAATAATGTCAACACGAGAAAAAGCAAAAATTTAAAAGAGACATATGTATACAAATACAAGTGAAATTTATCTCCCCCCCCCCCCCCCCCCCAAAAAAAAAAAGTATACAAAGAAAATGTAATGATAAAGGAAACAGAAACTCGTGCTAGTTATTTCTAGACTAGATTCTCACATCTTAACGGCAAACAATTTTTCAAATATATATATCTTAAGGCCATACAGGAAAACTTCCTCAGGATTCCAGTCTGGCCATGCGAAAAACATGATATTGTGGAATTATTAATAAACCTATTCCATAGTAAGAAGCGGAATTTAAAAAGCTCCTCGGAAAACAGTATACCATAACATTTAGCCAGACAAGGCAGGCAAGTTCCTAGGCATTGACTCAGCTCCATCTCAGCAATAATTCACTGGACATTCGTTACAGCGACCAAGCAAGGCAGAGTTGATTATCACGAACAAAGGTAATAGATGGATTCGGTGCATTTGCATTAACTTTATTTCTCAGACCTCTCGACTTATCCATTCCCTTAATGTGGAAAGCATCTTTATCAAATGTTTTTGTTAAAATATATATATATATATATCATTTTTTGAACTTTTTTTTTTCCTGAAGTATCTTCAATTTTTCCTTTAGTTCTAATAATTAAAATTTAATCTACTTCCGACTACCCACCAAATACTTCAAATTCCTATTTCTCCAAACTTACTGTTTGTGGAATACTTATAGATTAAAATAAGAAAAACAAGAATACTGAAAGAAACAAAATTTGCAGAGAGGCATTTCAAAACTACCAACCAACCTCTATGATTCATTTTTTTTAAATAATAATAATAAATTAAACAGTGACTTTATTTAAAAAAAAAAATCGATTTCAGAATACATCCAAGGCTCAGATCTCAATAGCTCTGCCAAAAAAGATAAGGGAAAAAACACACACACACACACATCCTGAAAGTGAAATGATATTGACAATCCACGGGAAAACTTCTTCCCAGCAAGATCAAGGCTTCCCCAGAAAAAAAAAAAATTATATATATATATATATATATATATATATATATATAACATGTTATATAATCTAATACGTAATTTCAAAGAACTAACACAACAAACCCCAAAGAAAACATCAATTCGACTCCCAAAACCAAGACAACAGCTTTCGTGTTCCCTATGGCCACTAAAATATGAGGAAATAAGAGAACGAGAGAAAAAGTTTCCAATTGCTCTTCTTTGTCTCCGTTTTCTCAGCAACCAAACGGAAAATGGGAGAATATAAGAAAGCCTAAAAAAAAATAAGAGCAAATCAGACAAAACAACTTCGTTGTGTACTTACCGGAAAGAGTCCCGGCAGCCGGAAAAGGAATTTTTGATCAAAAACGAACGGCGTTGAAAGTGCTCGGCGAAGCACGAAGAAGCTTTGGTTCAATGTTCAACGGGAACGAAGAACAGAAAAGGAGAGATCGGAACGTGTATCTATGGCTTTTAGGGAGAGAGAGAGAGAGAGCGGAACAAGCTTACCGTAGTTAATTTGTAACCCAGGACTCGGATTTCGTTTCGAGTTTCTGTTAAACTATCCTACTACCAAACACCCTTTTTGTTTTAGCATATTTACACTCATGCCCTTACGTAACTTTTAGTTTTAAAATAATACAATATTTTCTCCCGTCGGGTTTTGGATCAATCACTACTTTTTGTCCTCGGTATCTTGTAACTTTTGGGTTCGTTTGGTTTGAAAAAAAATAATAATAAATTTTATAAATTTTTATTAATTTTATATCATATTAATTTTTTTCTTTCACTACATACATTATGGATTCTCAATTTTTCTTATTTTAAACACACCCTTTATGTAGTTGGTTTATGACATCAGATTTATGAGTTAATTGAGTTAAATTACGTAAAAATAAATTTAAAAATTTTAAATTATTCGATTTTAATTTAATGACTCATAAAATCGATATCATAAAACTAATATCACAAATAATATTTATTTACTTCCATCTTTCTTCTCAATTCTACTTTTGCTATCATTATTCTATAAGAATATTGGGCTTTTATTTTTGCTATTCATTTTCTATTCCTAGTGTGTTTAAATTTTTTAACTCAGTAGTTCTTATAATTAAAAATCAAAATAAATTATAAATAATTCTATTACAATGAGATGTAGATATTGGTTGTTGCAGGTTTTCAAAAAGTGAAAAAATAAGTTAAGTTGTAAAAAAATAAATTAAGTTTTAACTTTTTGATATTTAATTGGCACAATCAAAAATTTTGATCATAATTGTTCAAACGTAATTTTATTTATTTGTTCAAATGATTTTAGTCAAAAGAGTAGTCAGAAAGTTCAAATTTTGAGCATTTGATGGGTAAAATTTAGTAAAATTTTGTAAAAACTAGCAATAATTTGTAAAAAAATGACAGAAGTTCATAAAATTTAGATTTTTAAAATAAACGCACGAAAAATAAAAATAGACAAAAATTGTTATAAATTGTTAAAAGTTTGTAACTTTCAAACAACCAAATGCTGCCTAAATCTTTTTTCTAAACCTTAATTACTAATGGTAGATTTTATGGCAATTAAAGTTAATGATTAAAAATATTATAGTAACAACAATAATAACTTGGATGAAAATATGTATATATATAAGCATTATCGAGATTTTCAATTTACTCTTTCAATCAATAATTTCTCTCTCACTAACTAACTGAAGAAAAAAAAAAGAAAAGAAAAGAAAAGAAAAGAAAAAGTGTGATCAATGATTTGAAATTTTGCATTGGTCACGATAAATTAATTTATCCTTTTACTAACAATGCCGTATTGTGCAAAGAATATGTATTTAGTTTGAATTGGTGTAATTAATAATTTAATAAAAATAGTTACACTTTACCATCTTGTGATTTTACTCAAGAACACAACCATTTATTAGTCTAAAAATGAACGAATAACTTCTTTATAGTTTGGTCTAAAGTATTTTTATTAAATTTTCATCCACATGAACGACTATGGTCCATAGTTTAAAATTTTATCTCATTATTATTTAATTTAAAAATACATAATCCATTATAATTAACACTTAAACAAATCACCTATCTTTGATTTAGACTAAAATGGTACCGTGAATTTTTCTATCCAAATAAACAATTATACTCTAAAACCAAACTAAATTCAACACTACACTTAACTCATTCTGTTTATATATTTTGACTAAATTGTATAGATTTTCCTAATCAATAATTCATAAACAAAATGTTTCATTTATTCTACATTGTAATACATTCGATTTAGTTTCAGAGAGAAAGGAATGCAATAGGGAAATTAAATTTTGTATATAATAAAATTCGAGTATCAGAATAAAATTTTCAAGTTATGAAAAATATTAATTTGAATGAAAAAACTAACTTTAGAACTTTGATTCAAACTTTAGGTGAGCAGTTTGTTTGTTTACTTTTAAATTATGAAGAGATTATGCATTTTTGGGGTGAGAAATGTTAACTGCCCTCTCTATTTTTAAATTCTTACACTCTATTTCCTCTCACAATGAATACTATTTTTGTAAAGTGTGAAAAATTAAAAATGAAATACGTTTAACATTATTCTTTTGGGATAAATCACATGAATAATGCATAAATAAACTCTCGAATTTAAACCAAATATTCAAATATATTCTATAGTATAATTTGTAATAATTACATCCCTAAATGAAAGAATAGTGCATAAATAAACCTCCAAACTTATACCCCAATATACAAATACATCCTTATAATTCAGTTTGTAACAATTTTATCTCTGAACCAAGAATAATAAATAAATAAGTTTCGAACTGATACCTAATGACAATTACATCGCTAGGTTTTGGGTTGTGAAAATGACAATGTGGGGCTCATTTTAAAAAAAAGAGAAAAAAATCACTCAACCAAATAATGACTCTCTCCCCTATTTTTTGGCAACCCTGCAACTCTTTGCAATCAAAAGCCTAACATTAATCTAAAAAAAATTCAACCTAACAAAATTATTAAGTATACATTAATAGTAGTTCAACTACAAGAAAGTTAAAGGTATAAAACATTTAAGGAATAATTTATGTCTGTTTTAAGCATTTAGGAAAAATTTTTCCTACTGCCTATGTGTCAAACTAACACAAAAAAAATTTAGTGTATATTAAGATGTTACAAATTCAAGTATAATGGTGTATTTGTATATTGTGTAAAAGTTTAAAAACTTATATATATATATATATATATATACATATTATTTCTTAGTTCAAGAATGAAATTATTAATAACTGAATTATAAAGGTATATTTAAATTTTTAATACAAGTCTGAGGAGTTATTTATGCATTATTTTTTGATTTGAGGATGAAATTGTTATAATTTGAATTATAAGGATGTATTTTTATATCATATATGAGTTCAACAACTTATATGTAAATTATTCTTCAATCATAAGTGGGTAGGCCTTAAAAGTAAATAAATAAATTACAAAACGTAGCTATTAATTTGAATGGCAAACTTTATCAAATCCCTGTTGCATAGATGGAAGTTATTTATTCATTTTTATACAAGATATTATTTACTTTTCAGCCAAATTACGATAGGTCAAATATACGTTTACCCGAGTTAATAGTATGATATATCAAAAAATAGGAGTGGCTAGGAGGCAGGGGAGGTTATATTGTAGTTTACCTAAACGAGGAAAGAGGTAAAATAGTAATAGGACTAGGGGTATTTTTGTTCACCAACATTATGAATTTATTTTGCCAGCAAAAGATAGGAATTATGCTAAGTGGGTGAGAGCCGTCGCAAGTCCGAATAAACTATATTATCCTCTAAAACATTTTATTTTAATAATTTATTGTTTTATTGAAGGAGGACCAAACCCCTTTCTTTGTTTGTTTTTTTTCCTTTGTTTAATAAACAAACTTAGGTCAAATGTAGATAAGCACGAGAGACCAGACCCGCTGCGCTGTCACTTGATTGACCACAGCCCAAATATACTTGCCTACCACCACTGAACGTTGGAGATTAATTAAATAAATAATCCAAGTTGCCCGTCATTGCCATTAGCCGACTAAGGCAAGATGATACTTCTTCAGATTCGTTTCAGCCTCTCCATGAGACCATTTAGAGTCACTTTTGACCTGAACAAAAGTGCAATTATATACTATTTTAATAAGAAAATAAGGTAATTTGGTGAAATTAGACGGAGTCAATGATTAAAGATTAATCCCAATTTTTGTTAGAATTATAGCACTCCTATAAGCCAACCAATAAGATTTCCGTATTTATTTTTTTTAATGTCTTTGGTTCCCACTTTCTTCCGCTATTATCTTTTGATTTTTCAAAGAAAAAAGAAAAAAGACACTTTCTTAAATTCTACAGTGAGAGTCTACATTTTGAAAACTAATTTTTTTTTCCTCTGATTTTCCAAAGTTTTTACATAAAAATCCCTATGTTCTTTGGTTCATTTGACTTCTATTGAGAAAGATCGGCTTTCTTTAACTTCTTTGGTTATTAACTGGACATGAAAATTCATTTGATATATTTATTTTCATTTTTTAGTTTTCAAAAATATGAAAATTATTTTTAAAAGTTTTACAAATTATGTAAATATAAAAAATGTGTTTTATCACGTTTTAATTTTCTTCCACAACCACTACCACCGGTTACAACCATCACCCACCACCGCTCAGTCATTGTCGATTGTCACCGGCCATCACCACCTCTGTTCGCCATTGTCGTTGCTCACCTCCAATTACTACCAACTGGTTATTACTGTCATCGCTGACCTTCACTAATCACTTACCACCACTACGGGCTCTCACCCACCTCCAAACACTGCTATTTCTAATTACTGCTTGCCTTTGACCGTTATGGTCAACTACCATCTTCATCATCGGTCGTCACCCATTTTTAGCCATTGCAGCCCACCACCAACGTCTAGTCACTGCAGCTTGCCACTCATATCAATACTATAATTATCAACTAAAAATTATTGTTATCAAATGTTTTTTCAAATTTTAATTTTTTATACTATGAAAATGAAAATTAAAAATAAAAAACTAAATACAAAAATAACTATTTCATTATTAATTTATGTATAAATTTTTAAATGAACTTATTTACTTAAATATTACTTTTATATTATATATGCACATATCGGGGCACATGCACGATGTGTGAAGTAAAATATTGTTAACAAAATACATTAGGAAGCAAACCCTTTCTAAGAATCAAATGACACCTTATACACTTCCTCACGCGAAGGTCAATTATTTACTGTGATCAATAATTACTTTCATGCAATCGATTTTAACCAAACTATGCATCCTTACAATGTGAGGCATTTTTAATGTATTGATGGTTATTACTAAAATTGTGGCTTGTGTAAGCTTTGTCCAAATTCTAGTAAAATGACAAATATTTGACTGAAATGAGTAAGGCAAAGCTGTTTAGCTCACTAGCAAGTTGTTGGGAGTCGCTGGGATTTACAGAAATGATATAATAAAGTCTAAAACTCACTGGATCAATAGCTAACAAGATCATTAAATGTTGCTGGGCGTTACAAACTCAGAAATGTTTGCTGGAAGGGTGGTTCCAGAGACTGGTATTTCTAGAATTATTAAAATTATTTCAGAGTTCATTCTGGGCATAGTTTCTTATTTTGTATACATAGAGACATGATGTACAGATTATTTAAGTTCAAATTAGGATATTCTAAAGGTGATCAGAAAGACAAACGAAAAGTAAGAGTCTATTTGATATAACTATTTTAGACTGTATTTTTTATTTTGTATTTTTAAAAATAAAGAAAATAATACAAAATGTATTTGATTAATCTTATTTTCAAAAACTATTGTAAAGAGTAGAAAATGAGTTTACATATAAAATAGGAAACGACTTTTGGTCGTTTTGGGCGCTTTCTTCCAAAACGCAGAAAACACCTAAAACACGTCTACTTTCCACCACTGACCAAGCTTGCTGTTGTCTACCGCAGCCCATTGCTGATCGCCAGGCTCAATTCCTCTCTTCAATGTCAAATTCCACCATGTTTGGATTTTGATTTTCCAATAATCTTATTACTCCTCCGCTCGCTAATCTCTTTATCCAATTGATATGATTTCTGGTGTTGATTCATGTTGGATCTTTTCGTTTTTTGTTCACTAGTTTGATTTGAGAGTAGAAACGTATGTGTAAAGCAAGCCAGGATCAAGTATTTCAAGCTTGTGTAAGCAAAGCAGATGACAGATACCCATTTTGCCCTAAATCTGGACCCTGATTGTTATTTCTATCTAAGATTATCTTAGCTGGATTAGTTGCTTTCATATTGTGAAATTCTCGGGGAAGCAAAATCAAAAGAGCAACATTTATCTTTGATCATATTTATCTGAAGTATTCGATTTAAAAAATATTGTTTTCATACCTTAGCATATAATCTTGGCCATTTTTTTTTGCTTAACTCGTTTAATTTATATATCTTCAATGAATTCACATATTTTCAATTATTATTTCAATAGATTCACGGATATCTTCTATAGGGTTCTAAGGGGTGCAATGCAAAGACTTCCCGGGGAGGCGAAATGGAAGGGCTGCAGCTGTTAAAATTTCATTAAGATGAGTTTGATTAAATTAATAAATACCGTAATAAATATTGTTGGTAAAATTAATAAATTTTGATTACATCCTAACTCCTCGTTTTTACAATGCAACGGGCAGCCCCTATAACCCATAGACCCATAGAAGATATTTGTCAATTTATTGAAAATAATATATTGGAAATATGTGAATTCATTGAAGATATGTGGATTTAGAATTTTGACCTCTTGCAATCATTGTGGATTGAAATAGACAGCATTTTCATTGTTTCTTGTTGTAGCTTGGCCTTCCATTCCTCTCATAACCTTCCATTCCTTTCGTAAT
Source organism: Vitellaria paradoxa (assembly GCA_019916065.1). Lineage (NCBI taxonomy): Eukaryota > Viridiplantae > Streptophyta > Magnoliopsida > Ericales > Sapotaceae > Vitellaria > Vitellaria paradoxa. The sequence goes on along the minus strand of CM034233.1, from coordinate 17,251,258 downwards.
CTTTGGATTGCAGCATTTTAATTATTTTTTGTATTCCTGTATCAAATGGATTCACATATATCTTAAATATATTGTAATTCACATATCTTTAATATATTATCTTTTTTAATTGGTTTGTGGATATACCTTCATGGATTATCTTTTTTTTAGTGGATTATCTTTTATTGGTTATTTTTAATGGATTCAGAGGACTTTAATGGGTTCATTGATATTCTTCATGAATTATCTTCCATGTTTGTCTTCAATAGATTATTTTCAGCATGTATTTTAACTTTTCTATTTTATTCTTTCTCTTTCATCATTTAAAATTTTCTTTTTTCTCCTTTTTTTTTCACTATGTAATGTATTCTTTATGGACTAATTCACTATATTATTAAATTTATTTACAGGTTATATAAAATTTAGATTAATTAAACAGTTGAAATTTAATATCAAGTACCCCTCAATTTTGATTGTTTATCAATTTAATGTAATGAAATTACATTTATACCATTATTATTAATAAAAATACTTCAACAAAATGATAATTTTATACTATTTGATTTTAATTTGATAATACTTTTATTTATTTTATTTTGCCAAAGCTTATGGTAGAAAGTAATAAACAAATAAAAGTATTATTACTAAATTTTATCATTTTTTGTAATAATTTTTGGCAAGATGGAAGAAAGATAATTTTATTTAATACTAGGGGTAATTCCAGCTCTTATTAATTGCTAAGTTCATTTGCAGCTTATTTGAAATTTTGATCTGAAACATGCCTTTTAATGCACCTCTCGTGGACCCCTCGGGATTTTAATAATCTAAGGTGGGTGTGGCCGTCCATATTGGCTGGCATTCGGATAAGATTCAAAAGAATACAATGAATAGTTCATTCATTTATATTTGTTTCCCCGGGTTCAACGGGCTGCAGTAAAGATATTCACTGTAAGGATTGCAGTAAAAAATAAAGGGTAGAAATTTATTTGTATTTAATCTAATGATTCCTATTTATTTTAATTAAAATTATTTTCAAAATAAAAATAAAAATTTTAAAAATCTGATTGAAGTATAATTAATGTGAAATGTCAAAAGTCACGTGTTATTAAAATATAACTAAATTTTCATCCTTTATTTTTTCACTACAACTCCTATAGTAGATATCTTCATTGCAACCCCCTTAAACCCCATTTCCCCCTTCGACATCATTAGTCGTAGCTTCTCCCATATTTACGTTATTACCCTTGCCAGCAGCAAGAGCGTGTCTCACTTGACAACTCTATCTAAATTTTATACGACCTATTAATGGCCGGAAATCGAAAAAGGGAGGCTGCCATCCCAAAACACGATGTTAGTTTTATATCATTAGATTTTAAAATTATTAGATTAAAATTCAACTATTTAAATTTATTTAATTATTTTAAAATTAAAAATATATAAATAAATTTAAATAATTAAATTTTAATTCAATGTTTCAAACGTAATGTTTGAATGATAGGGAAAAAGATGTCAATTTTTTAAAATTTGAAAATCCTGTCTCTATAAATAAATTAGAGGTGCGTAAAGTGTAAGTGAAATATTTGAAACAGATAATATGAGAAAATAATAATTAATTTTAATTAGATTAAAATTTAATTTAAAATTAAGTTATGTTAACTACAAATGTAATTTTCTACGATGAGATGTAATATAATGAATAATGTTGTTTGCGTGTTATTTCAATAATATTCATTTTTCTTAGAAATAAACTGTTTAACATAGATATTAATAAGAAGTATGAAAAATTAAGAAATATTTTTTTTTCTTCCCATACTAGTTAGGAAAAAAATGAGAATTTTAAAATATAACAGATATAATAGAAAAAATTAATGATTATCTTAGATTAAAAATTTCTAATTATTTTATCTTAAATTCACATATAATTAGTAAATCCAGTATTATTCTCTAATTTTAACTATGACGACTTCTTTGTTTTATTTTTTCTTGTATCTTTATTTTGATACAATGAATTTCACTTTAGTTTTTTTTAATTTTTTCACTTTTAATATCACTTTAATTTATGTTTTTTTATGAGTAGTTTATTGTAATTTTGAGGAGTAGTGTAATGTATGATCCTCACTTATTCATCATCTCCATATATTCTTCCATATTATCATTCACTACCATATTCATTGCAATATTTTTATAGAATGATTGGCAAATTTAAATTTTTTGCGACAGTAAGATAATAACAACTTGTATCGGTTGGTCATTTTTATCATGTGAATTGTGCGACTCTAAAATATTCGTATAAATTTATTCTGAAACTATGAAAAAACGTGCATTATTTTGGTGACAAAACATATCACATTTGAGATTTATATTGACACATTCTTCATTCTAGGTAATATGTTACTTTTATAAGCAAATGTATAGTCACGTTTTAGTCAATATTTCGACAAATTTTAGTTTGTATCAACACATTTTGGCCGAATGCTTGCAAATGGAATGTTGTTTCACAAAAGCTTAACGAAAGGTGCATTAACTAAAGCAAACTCATCTATTACTCAAAAAGAAAGTTTCAGCTTCCAATGATAATTATGGATAAACATATTATAAATATTTTGTGAATTCTTTAATTGATATAGAAAGACACTCGACAAAACTTTATTAAAAAATGTTAAAAAAATTAGTAAAAATTAATATTTTACTTTTGTGTTTTTTGATTAGCCAAACACCTCCTCCCCATCTAATTCAAAACGGCAATTGAGCAAACCTTATTTTGGCACGTGCAGTGGCATAAGTGTAATTCAAACGGACAAAGAAGGGCATAGAATTAAATTCGGCGTCATTCAATGTGGATAATCATCATGGCGACAAGGATATCGACACCCTCCCTCCCATCCCCCTCCCCAACCGTTTTCCTCGTCCACCCAACTCCGCGTACGGACAACAATCCCCCTATACCCGGGCCCACTTTTTCCGTCTCCCATCCATTCACATCTATCCACGTCACGGCATGAGCTTATCGGCTCACCTGCCAGCACGTGACGCACCCCTTTCTAATTGGGCGGTTGTGGGGCCGACTTTATCCACTGGCCGCGTTATCCGGCGTCTTCTTCCCAACGGGGGTCGTGGGGGTGGGGATTGGCGTGCGGAGTGATTAAGGCAGCTGGAAATTAGAATTTTATTACAATTTTCTTTTTTATTAATTAAATTAGGAAAAAATTTTGGGGGTTATTAGGGGATGATGAGAAGGGGGGCTGTTGCCTCGTCGTTCTTATCCATACCAGCTGGAGTGGGCCCCACACTGGAATGTTCCTAACGTATCTCTAAAGCAGTATTTTTTTTTTTTTAATTATATCAACTTTCCTTCATTTGTTTCTCGTGTTTAATGAGAATGAAAGCATGCACATGGTGGCTGAATCGGTCCCCCAAATATAAAAAAAAATAATAATAATTATTTTGGTAATACATGAGTTTTATTATTTTTATTTTTTAAATTAAAAATATAATAAGTGTCGAATTATTATACTCACGTTTTTATCATATACAGAACGAATTCAAATTAGTAACTAATTACAACGTGAGCAAAATAACCAACTAGTGTCCATGTCACTTGTTATATTTATTAAAATATTTATTTCACCAAACATTCACCTTTTTTTTAGATAAAATTGTAATTTTGATATATTTTTAACATGGCAATTATAAAAATATTTTTCGTTTGACCTAATACTTTTGAAACCAATTTTTACGTCATCTAAATCTTTATTAATAATAAAATTATAGTCAAATTTTATTAATTTTGAATGAAAAAAGACCCATTGAATTTATGTTAAAAAAAAAAAATTTATGTAAAGTTCTTTTGTTTAAAAATTTTAACTTGTGCTTGACAATAATTGAACAATCACGTATTTTAAAATTTCACGACTTTACGTTTCTTTAAAATTGTATTAACTACTTGTAATTTATCAACCCACTTTTAATTAATAATAATGATAATTTACAATGTACTATAACAAAATTATGTGTTTGACCTTCTAATTTAATATATATTCAATTTTGCCATCTTTACTTTGAAGTTATTTCAAAATTAACTATTTATTTATTTATATCCTTTCTTTAAAAATTTTATAAATAGTACTTCACCGGACAGTATCGTCGGCTTAATAATTTTATCAATATTGTATAGATATCTAAATTTTATTTTCTTTTAATACCATTGCAAGAATTGCTTAGTTCCCAAATATTCTTTCCTTTTGGTGAAGAAAGTCTTTTATCAGTTTGATGGATAAACAAGAAAAGGTAGGAATCCACTACCACAAGTAAATAAATTAAGGAACATAATCTAGCATCAGACCTGTAAAGGTTGTCCTCGAATTAGGGATATGTCAAGAAAAAAAGAAAATAGATAGATTATGATATAAAATGAAATGAAAAACACGTGAAACATGAGAAAATAAAAATAATTAAATTTAAAAATCAGTAGATTGATGATAATGTTTTTATTATATTTTTTAAATCCAATATATATTTTTTTCTTTCTTTTTTTTCCCCCAAATTCTCACTCCAAATACACTTAAGGGTGTGTTTGGAATGATAAAAAAAATGAGATAATGTGAGATAAATTGAGATAAATTGTGAGTTCGTAATTTATGTAATGGAATAAAAAGTTTGGAGTGATAAAAAATGAGATAATGTGAGATAAAATGAGATAAGTTATGAGTTCTTAATTTATATGGTGAGATAAAAAGTGAATAATTTTTAAAGATTTTCAAAATTTATAGCAAATCGAATGGAGCTTAAAAGAGAGTACAATAGAAAATCTCACTAATGCAAACACACACTATATATATATATATATATGTAGCATATTATAAATTTGGAGTTGTAAAAAATTAATATTAATTTATAAAAGTTACAATCTCGATAAATAATTTGTGATAACCCCAAATTTTATTTTTCAATATATTTATTATTTTTAATAAATAATAATAACAATAATAATTAATTAGTTGAATGGTTATGATTTTCTTAGGCCAAACGTGGCCTAATAGGAGATTTGGCTAAGAAGAAGATACTTAGAAGATGAAGTTGCTGGCACATGGCCGAAAGAAAAAAAAAAAAAAGATAATCTTGCACATGTAAGGGACACTTGGCAGCAAAGGCTTGTAGGCTTATTTGCTTGGTGACCAAGGATTTTCATTTGACCAAAGTCACCTGTAAGCCCCACCCGTGTGCCTTGTCTTGACTGCCAAATATATATTTGTGTGTGTGTGTGTGGAGCTTCAGGATTGGTGAAAAAAAAAAAAAAAAAAGAGGGGGTGAACGTGTCACCCAAATCGGGGTGTGGTGGCACCCTATATCCCATATGCATGAATCACCCCTCCTAAGTTTAGCCCCCAATGATTGCATATATGTATATATGTGTGTGTATGGTATATGGGCTGGAAGGGCAAACAAGAGTAGAGGAGGAAAAATAAATGAAAAAAAAAAAAAAAGGGAGAGAGAGAAGAGAAGAGAAGAGAAGAAAAAGGAAAAAAAAGAGGAGCGAAAAAGATTAGTGTCCAAACTCAAATTAAATTTTAAGTTTTCTAATTAAACTCGTTCTTCATGTGCTTGCACTATCCGATTATGAAAAGAAGATCTGGTTTGTGCGTATGACGAATTTCAATTTCCAACAAAGTATGAGTTAGAGAAATTAATGTATTATTTATACTTTTGTAATACTTATTTTGATACACATATATTTGTGAATTTAAGTTTATATTATTATTAAATTAATATGAGTTTGATAATTAGATTTTTAATGGTACTGAACTTGTAATTAGATTGATGGGATTTTCTATTCAATGATAAGACATGTTTGATATGTTAGAAATATTATGATATGTGATTATTGTGAATTAGATGATAAGACGGAAACATGAAAAGGTGGAAACTGATACATACTCATGGATACTGTTGCTAAACTTTAACAACGTAAAGGGAAAATCTAAGAAAATGTTGATTTTGTGGGGAAAGTAAGGATGCTATATAAAAATAAGGAGGGTCAAGAGATACTCTTGAGTTGAAAGACCCTAAATTTGTGCATGACCGGGTAAACGTGCCCATGGACTAGTAATCCAAAACGACGTCAGATGTGATAAAGCCTCACCTCACCATGGTCCTTGAATTCGGATCTATAAACGACGACGCATGGATGATTTGCAACTCGTATATTTACACGAACTAGCGATGGATTTGGGCTACCACTAGATTTGTGGGACAGTCTTGTAGAGTACCCTTCCCCACCTTGGGAAAAAAAATAATGAATGAAGAAAAATGGACAAGAAAAGTAAAAGTTATGAATGATGGGTTCTATTCTGCTACGTGTTGATGTATTTGATGATTTTTTGTTATATTCCTTATTTTTATGTGATTCCTAAAAAGCATTATAAAAGTGTATTTCTATACATCGTGAGCACAAATGGTTGGGTGCTCACGTCCCTACAAATTGTGTTGTAGAGGCGCAAACCCGATACCTAGGAGGGTCGGTACAACCGTTTGAAGCCCTACGGTGCGGTTAAGCAGCCTTTGCAATTTAAATGTGACAGCTTTACAAGCGCATATATATGAAAATACCATTTTAGAAATAAAAGCAATTTATTTTATCTGATTTTAATTTAAATTTGAGTGCGTGATTTATTATAAAATAATAATTGTTATTATCTACATTATTTAGAGAATGATCAATAGTTCTGAAAAATAAATAGTGAGACTGTAATGGATCGGATGTATTAAAATTTTCAATTTAAACTCACTTCTCGAAATATCTGGATTTGAGGGTGTGACACAATTTGACTCTTATAAAAATTTGTACACATTTGTGGAGTTTTGTTTAGATCCAAATGACCTCACTATATTATATATATATATTTAAAGGCTACCCAAAAGTTATCTGATTTCACCCACTTTAAAATTTTTAAAAATTAAAATGCTTAATTTTTCTGTTTTATCCTTCTCAAAAATAAAATTTATTAATTATAAAAAAAAATTAATAAAGATTTTATCAAATTAAAATGTTGCCTTTACATGCTGGGTGAGAGGGCGAAAGTATCAAATTTTACTATCGTTATAGTGATTGACTTCAATTTTTCATTAAAATAAATATACGGTCTTTTCAACAAAGCTCTTATACATATAGTCAACTAATTATATATTGATTTCCAATTTAATTTCATATCTACATATACATAAATCTGAGGGGGTATGGCATGGGAGACAAACACGATTTTTTATTTTTCTTTTTGGTGAAATGTCAAACAAGTACTTGGATGCCTCACGCATGTTCGGATCCAATTCAACCACAGCCGAAGAAAGACGGAGACGTGCCAAAACCCACATGATAAATATGCTAAGATTCAAATGAGAAAAAGGCCTTAAAAGTCCGCCTCTCGTCGGTATTTTCATTCCCTCTCTCTCTCTCTCTCTCTCTCTCTCTCTCTCTCTCATTATGATTCCATTAATTTCAAACTTCTGTCGAAATATTTCATCAATGACTTTCTAAAAACCCATAGCGTGTCTCAAATTTGGCCAAGTTTTAGCCGACAATTTATGTGAGGTATAAAAATAGTTTGCCCGACCACAAGAGTGGTTTGCCGATCATAAATTACACTCCTAAATAGGGAGGTATATTATGGTTAAATTGAGACTAAATAGTTTGCTAGTTACGTTGTATAATTTCTTTGTGTACTACACTTTCACACGGCTCCCGAAGCTTACATCATCTGGCATTTAATATTAGCCACCCACCTCTACTTTAAGTCACATCAAGATAAAGTGATAGTCAAATCAATAAAAAGTAAGACAAACACTCCATCTATAAAGACCAAAAATCAAGACTGTGGAGGGCCCTCTCTTTTCGGCTCATTTTTCTCGGATCTTCTTCTCTCTCTCTCTTTATTTACATGAGCTTATATCTATACAAGAGACTGACTTAAGCATCGGAGTGTCTTTGGTCGGAGACCAACTCCGACCGCTTTATTTTACTATATCCTTGCTTGCAGGCCGCCGGGAGGAGATTTCAATGAACAAGGGAGAGAAGGGGTCTACGGAGAAGAAGGTAAAATTATTGCCGAACAATTTATTTTGAATGAAGTAATAGATATTTGGTGGAGATGTTTAACTCTTGCTAACTACCAAACATGACCTTACTTCTTGATCAACCAATGAACGTCGGGGAAGGCCAGCCCTGATACTGACAACTTCGGCCACGGGAACTTGTATAAAAGTTCTAATTGATTATATATTAAATATTAATTACAATATTATACTTTTGTATAATGTATGTCAAAACTATTCTGACAAATATATTATAGAGGCCCCATTTGAGAGATATAATTTTCAATTTTTTTATGTAAACTTTTTTCACTAAATTTTGATTTTTCTTTTGTTTGGTTAGTTTTAGGCAAAAAAAAAAAAAAAAAAAAAATCCAAAAATTAAAAAAAAAATCTTGTGGGTGAAATTTTTGACTTATTAAATAACATGCTTAAAAACAATATAAGATTAAATTTTATTAAAAACTATATAAGACAACAAATAATCCAAAATAAGATAACTCATTCTGCATTGACAAACAAAGTCTAAATATATTACTTTAAAAGTAATCTTCATGACTCTTTCTCTCGTTTATCAGTTTTAGGAATTCTAGAAGGTCAGTTATTGAATTTTAAGTAGTAACCTACAACAGAGACAAGACAATGTTGAGGTCTAATGTCATGCCCTAATCTCGTTGGTTTGGAATGGATGGTAAGAGAATACGAGAATTAATTAAAAATAATTAAAAATTTAAATCAAGTTAAGCCAAATTGACAGTCCGCCAAGGGATCTAGACTTGATCCTGATTTTCATATTAAAAATAATATTAAAGCACAATACTATTAAATGTACATTTTGGTAACTATATTCAAAAATCTGCATGACTACGACATAAACATGAAAATTATATAAATCTTATAACATGGTAATCAAGATAACACTTAACAAAGCATGTAGGATCTCCAACCACACAATTTTAAGTTTAAAGCAAACGTATACCTTAATATATCACTAGTAAGGAACTGTATTATATCTCTATTAGTATAATATTTAGGAGAATCATATTACACCTTTGTACCTTCTGCTACTAGAAAATTGTGCTACACCCCTAGTTGGATCTGATATGCACAAACAAAAATCTGGCTGCAATCAAAATAAATCATATTTTAATGTATCTCAAGATTAATGCACCAATTCCAATGACTAATCTTCAATTATATATATTGACTGAGAATTATTCGATATCTTAAAAAATCTAATTTATCATTTTCTCAAAACAATGGATCATGTCTGTAAATGATCGTGCCTCAGCACGTCAATTAAATCATATGGCACTCTCGATAAATTCAATGTATATAATTTAATCGGACAATACAATACGAGCGCATGCACATAGTATGCTCAATTATATAATTATTAACAAATAATAATTCTCAATATAAACAAAGGCATGTTATATTTAAGTAGCCATCATGTATATACATTTTTTCAACTCTTCACGGGATATAATAATTTTGGGTGAAACCTATCTTATGATAATCAATTAACATAGGGGCTTGACAAAAAAGTTTATAAATTAATTTAAAATAAATTTTCAAAAATTGCCTAGCTCAGACGTATGGACATCCTCCATACAGACCCTCCAAACGCAAATGTTTAAACGGTGGTTCGAACGCACTATCCAGTACCAATCGTTTGACAATCAATGTAGAACGGTTAGCGTCAACCAGAATTATTCATAATTTTGCATTTTTAATTTATTAATTTCCAAGAGAAGAATGTTTGACCTTTATCATCTCTTTCACGTGGAAAAACAAATGAGAAATGCTCCTGTCTTCGAAAAATATGTAGAAAAAAATTGTCAGTTAAATATAAAGTTTTTAAAATTATTGCTTTAAATAAAATATTAATTAAGACACAGTTTAATCATAAAAATACAACCACACAAACACAAATAAACAAAGATTAGTGTGTTCCCAACAATGTGTTGAGCTTTTGACCCGCGCTTTGAACAAGAAAGCCCCGCAAGCTCATTCCATGCACCAGCTGGACTTCGAATGGTTCGAAGCTAAAGCAGACTTTGTTGACTTTATTGGCTAAGCATGTCTTTCGGAGAAGGTGCGGTGCATCCTTCCTTGGAATATAGTTCCTCCACCCCCCCCCCCTCCCTCTTTATCTATAGACACAACTTCCCATCCCTAACACTAGAATGTAGGGGTCCACAATGGGTGGGAGTGGGTCGAGCCGGGTAAATAACATTATTTTGTTATTAGTCTATATTTAATTAATTATGTCTATTCATGTAAATTTATTTAATACTTAAAAACATATTTAAATTATTTTTTAAATAAAAAATAAATATAATTTTTAAAATTTTTGATATAAAATAATGTATAAATACATAAAATATAAAGAATATTTTTTTTAATATTTTAGGTCGATTATATTTGGACCTACCAGATCAATTCGAAACCCAAAAAATTGGAAGGGGCTAAGGCAAGTTTAGGGAGCATTTGGTGCGATAAAAAATAATGAAAAACAATGAAAATGTGATTTGGATAATTTTTTTAGCGTTTGACGTGCAATCACTAAATTACGTTTTTCAGAGATGAATAATAAATTTTTTTGATCTTTGCATCGACTTTTTGAAGAGAAAAACCATCTGATCAATTTTTTTAGTCTGTCGGAACAGTTTTATATCCGAATTTATTAAAAGATGTAAAAAAATTTTGAGACTTGTAGAAAAATTATTAGGATTTGTGAAATGTTATTGGGGTTTATAAAAAAATTATTGAGGTTTGTAAAAAAATTATTAGAATATGTAGATATATATTTATAAATTTATAGTTATTTTACAAAATACGAAAAGTACAAAATGTATTAGAGGTTTTTAAAAAAATTTCACAATTTTTCAACGATTTTCGTCGCTCCAAACATCCCCTTAGTGGGTTAGGTGTGAAATCCATTCCTATTGAAAAGTAAGGGTGAACACTGACCGAACTCAGCTACATTTATTAATATCAGAAATGAATACACACATTTTGTGTTTGAGAGGTAGATATATATTTTTTTATGTTTTTTCTTTGGATTGGAAAAAAAATCATACACCCTCTTGTGTAAAAACCTTTTCCCTCATTTCTTTCATAAGAACTATAAAAAGATATTATAGAATAGACAATGTTAGAGGTTCAACCAGTGGCGACCGACTAAAAACCTTTCAATACCTAAGTTAGTAGTGTTTTTCAAAATATAAGAAGAAGAGGAGAATGAAAGCCACTTTAAGTTTCGAATATACTTACTGTAAAAGGTGAAGTGGGAATAGTAGAAATAGTGGGAAGGTTGAGGTTTTTTCTTCCTCAAAATTTAATAGACCAAGAGGTGAGGAAGTGTCACGTGTCATTATAGTCCCTAAGCATATTTCTCACCCTCCACTCTAAATTAGCAAAAAAGAAATTAAAGATTAAGATTAAAATTAAAATATTTATCTCAAATAATAAATAGTAACATTTAAATAGATAGTGAGTAATTAATTAGTTTTTTAAGAAGATAAATAAAAGTAGTGAGAAATTCAGAGGTATAGAAAATACTGATAAAATACAAAGATAAATTACTTAAATAACTTACAAAATTTCAAAAATTACTTGTACACATCTTTTAAACTATGGATGTATATTAGTAGTTAAATAATATTAATGCAAGAAACTAAAAATTTTCATCAAATAATTGATATTGGCTTTGTTTGGAGTAAGAAAAAACAAGATAAATTGAGATAAAATGTGATTTAGGATTAATTTTGGTGCCATTTTTTTCTGAAAAATCATAAACCGTGGGAATGGTTTTCCAAATCCGTTCCCACGGATTCAAAAAAATTCACAAAAAATAGTAACAATGATACTCGTTTGAAAACTTTCACCAAAAATAGTAACAATGGTACTCGTTTGAAAACTTTCGATACGAAGAATATGATTGCACAAAAAATTTACACATTCGGTTAATCTACTTTCAGATTTTTTTTATTTTTTTAGCAAAATATTAAAATTTTTTTAAATTAGTGACGGTGGGAAAATTAGAAATAGAGGGGTTGTTAGAGATTTATAAAATTTTTTAAAGTTAATTTTTACGCCAAATAGGGCCATTATCAATTTTTAGTTTCACTAAAATATATAATGTTTGATTATACTGTAGTATAGATCTTATTAATTATCGGTTTAGGTCGGGCATAAAAAAAAAAGATTTAGGATTTTAAATTCCAATTCTGTCTACTTGAAATTATCTATTTTTAAATTTTTACATAAAAAAAAAATTTTAAAACTACATAAAATATTAAAAAAAGTCTATTTTTAATTATTTTAGGCTCCCCTAACTTAAGAATTGGGCTCAATTTTTTTCCTAAACCCGAACAAAATAGAATGGGCCTAGCCTTACCCAAACGACCCTTCAAAAAAGTACAAGGCACCCCCCCACATGTTAATTGATCGGGCCCTTCATCAACTTTGGATCTAGACGTGTCCGGTTCAGATGCAGACCGTCTGCAAGTAGCCCATCAGTACTAGTCATCCAATCCTATTTTAAATAAAATATATTTGATATTACTTTTTTATCCATAAAATAATTTTTAAAAACACCATTACTTAGATATATGTCCCAAAAATATTTAGTTTCTCTTTGATTAAAGATGAATAAAAATAAAAATAAAAAGTGGCCATAGTTACATGCTATGAAAGTAGAACATGTACCTTGTTTGAAAAATGATGAATTACTTCCAAGAGTAGTATGCAGTCCATCCAATATTGGTTGTATGAAAGCCAAAACTTCTAAACTCCTTCCTTAATACTAAAGAACCAATATAACATTGTTTTTCTGCTCTCACAATCAACATTATAATAACTTACATTATTTTTGAATCCAGTTTTTATTTTTTTTCTATTTTTTGTTTTTATTTTTTTATTTTTTAAATATGATTAATTAATATTGTCATGTTATAAAATATTAAGGGGTAATCGCACTTTACTTCCTCAGGGTTTGGCCGAACACAATAGCCCTCTATCTAATTTTAAAAATAAATGCATAACTTACTCATTTTGGATTAAAGAGCAAAATTAATAAATGGTGTGTTTGAAGTTATATAAAAGTGTATAAAATAAAATAAAATTGTAAAAGTAAATATTTCGTAATTCGTGCAATAAGTGAAGAATTTACCTTTGGTGTCTCGTAATTTATGTTTGTAGAGATTTATAGGATCTTATTTTATTTGGTAGAGCTCCAAACGGAGCCAAAATCTATTAAATTCAATAGAATTTGTGCCTTACAAATCAAAATTAGTTAGGGAAAAAAAAAAAAAAGACTCCACAAAAATGGATAAATAAAAGTATACTTTTACTCCTCATTTTTATGTTAAAAAATATTTTTTTATTTTTAAAAAAGATTTAATACACGGTTCACAGAGAAACTTACTTTTTTTATTTTTCTCAACAATCTTTCTTTTGGGGGGAAAAATTACATATGAGATTTTATAACACATGAAACAAAAATCTAATGAAATTTAAAATGTTTTAACAAATTTTCACTTTATTCAAATCACAAGAGATCATGTGTTGGTTATTTTGCCTTTTAATTCGTAAACCAATTATTGGTACAAATAATATAAAAAAAATGTAACCAACATAGTTGAAAAAAATCAACTCCAAAGATTTGAGGTCAAAAGAGTTTGCGTTAATTATTAAAATAAGTTTCTTAGACTTGAATTGGGTAAAAAGGAACCAATATATTTGCACCATTACCATCTTCAAATAAAGTATCTTTTTATAATAGCACCATGAATAGCGCATATAAAGTCAGGCCCAATACACTTGACAATTCTTATAGTATAAAATGGGTTTAACGTTTAATTATAAAACTTTAAAAAAAAGGATGAATAAGTGATTGAATTTAATAATTTCTTATTTAAAATTATTGACTCTAGAGATATAGTAATAAGGGAGAAAAAATTTTGTTTCAAGCACTAAAACTTGCTTTGGACGGGGAATTTACTAATTTTGGTCAATCATTAGCGAGTAAACTTAATGTGAATTGATTTGATTAAATTATAAATTTTGTTATTACTCTTGCTCCCATCAGAATAAGTATGATACATTCTCCTATTTTCGCTTACGTATAGATTAAAGTGCAAAATAACCAACCCATAATCCCTTGTAATTTGGATCATAAAGTGTAATTTTGACTAAATTTGTTAAATTTAATTAAACTTATAACTCTTATGTAATGGAAGCTTGTGCATGATCGTACAAAACATATTGTTGAGAAAAATAAAATTTGTCTATAATTTATATATTGAGCCCTTTTTAAAATAAACAATAATTATATTTTAACATAAAAATGAGTGAACATAATTTTATTTATCAATTATTGCAATAATCTTTTTTCTTCAACTAATTTTAACTTATAACTTATAAGGAACATATTCTAATAAAGTTAACCGATTTTATCAATTTTACTCTTTAATCCGAATTATAAAAAAGTTGCGTTAGTTTTTAAACTAAAAGAGGATTTGGACCAAATTCCAATGGGATAAAATGTTATTACCCAAATATTAATCATAAAGAGGATTACCCAAATATTAATCATAAAGAGGATCCACTGCTTTCATTTTCCATGCATGCTTTCTCCAATGACCACAAGGGATTGAGATGCGTACGCAGTTACAGAACGGTTGGATTGCCGGGAATCACTCAATTCATTCACCATTGCAACAGTGAATCCACTTTCATCTATTGGTATAAACATTTACAAAATACAAAATACACTCTTGTTTAACTATTAGTAGTCTCCCTGAACATAACCAAAAATTCAAACATGGTAGGCCATTCCAACCTCCAGTGTAGATGCATGAGGCACACTCAGTGCATAGGCAGGTGACCTAGAGTTCCTCCTTAACAAATCATACCCATAATTTATAGCAAGCTTCCTTAGCAGGCTAGAACCTTGCTTTGCTCTCACATACGAGTGCCCCAAAATATAAGCCACCCCTGCTTCCCTAGCTTCCTCCAGGTCCCTCAACTCCTCTCTTGCACCCGTGTCAATTTCCGGGCTCTCCGGAATAACAAATCTGACCCTTTTTCTCGGCTGTATCACCGGAGACCGGATTTCCCTGAGCTCGGACGTGCCGGCCAACTCTGAATTTTCTACCTCATCTTCGCGCATTTGAACACCTTCTCTATGTGTTGAAGGAGTTCCAACGACTGCCATTTTCTCATCCTCCTTCCCCGAATCTTCATTCACGCCACTCGACCCTGCTTTTCCTGTCCGTATAAACTCAGCTATGCTGCATACAAGGTCATTCTCAAACGCTAGATCATCCTTCTGAACATCGCGATAGCCATACCGCACAATGCATCGGTAGAGACGATATTCTCTCGGCCCAATATGTCCCACGAGGAACCGTTCTTCGTGTTTAACATGTGGGACTGGGACGGACTTGATGCAGAGAAAAACTAGCACTTGGTGGAATGCTGGAAGATTGGTGACGAAGTGGGAGAAAATTGCTGGGATTCCAGACACGAGCTCGGCGTGTATGAGACCAATGCCACGGACTCTTACGATGCCTAGGCTCGGACCCAAACTTAGCAGCCAATCAACAGAGACCTTATTTTGGACGTCATACTCGTATTTCTTCAATGTCCCGTAGTGCCAGACATACATGACTATCATGAACGTCAATGCAAGCACAATGGGAACCCATGCACCTTCGAGAAACTTGATGAGAGACGCGGAGAAGTAGAGAGCTTCAATTGTTCCGAAAAAGAAGACGAAGCAAATTGCGAGGAAGACACTCTGGTGCCAGCATATAACAATGACTAGCGACATTAGGCAGGTGGTGACCAGCATGACAGTAATTACTGCTAAACCTGCAATCGAAAAGGAAGAACAAGTATTTGGTTAGTAATGGTCATAGATAATACAGTTATTACAAGAGCTTGAGGTGGTTTAATAGAATTAACTCTTTATTTTGTTTGTGCTGAAATCTGAGAGGGAAGACACGACAAGCAAGTGCTCCCATCTCAGTACATCTCTCTGAAATGCTGAAATTTCAGACTCCCTTATGTCAGTAATATTCGATATCAAAATCTATGTCACACTGCCAAGCATCAGCAGTTTTCAGAAGTTAGACTAGAACTGTCCGCCAAACAAGTGCTCAAGTTGGTTTTGCAGAATAGAATTGAGAAGAAGATGCATAGATTGAATGTGTTCTTCATAAGCAGAGATCAAATTTATACGTGCTCCAAGGTTACGCAACCCAATAAAGACAAGGGAATGTGTTAGCAGGGAACACTTTTTCAAGTTCTTAAGTTGGTTTAATAGTGCATTTAAAGCTTGTTTTGGACCATTAAAGGTGAGATTTTTATTTTTCCAAATTTTCAATGCCCTTGCTTCCCCAAGAAAAATAAAATAAAATAAAATAAAATACTCACTAATTTCAACTTATAATTAATGTTTATTTTAGCGGGAAGAATCGGGGGTAAGCAATTTACAAATGGAATTAGTATTACTATAGTTATTTGTATGCTATGGATATTGCCATACCTGATGCATTGCCCATGCGTTTTGTGTCTCTGAAACCAATAGTAACAGCCAAGCACAAGACCATTAAGATCCAGTTGATCTCTGGAATGTAAATCTGTCCATGTACTTTTGATGAGGTATGAACTATTTTTACTTTTGGGAAGCAACCCAAAGCAGAGCATTGTTTGATGATAGAGAAAGTTCCAGTGATGATGGCTTGGCTTCCAACTACCGCAGCAAGTATGGCAATTGCGAAAACTGGCCATCTTAATTTCTCTGATACATTAGAGTGAGATATCTTTGTTAATTCAAATTCATCATAATTCATATGCTTCATCATTCAACAGTCAGTGAAACAAGGTACCCACCAGGCACAGAAACATAAAATCCAACTTGAAAGTCATTTCCAATTCCATGGTGCTGAGATAGATAAGCAGCTTGGCCCATATATGCAAGAACCAAGGACGGATAAACCACAGATGTGAAAGCAATCTGTAGTAACATGAGAGCCTATTAGAGAAAGATGCAAACTTCTCAATGGTACAAAGAGAAACAAATAGTAATTTGCAGTACTTGACAATTATGCTGTGCTTGATACCCAGATTTGTTGAGGGACAGAAAAGCGAAAACAAAAGCTAGGAAAGCAAATGAAATTAAAAACATTAGAGTAATCCGTATAAAAGCAAAAATAATCAAGGATGGATAAACCATAGATGCGAAATCTGTAGAAACATGAAAGCCTATGAGAGAAAGCTGCACACTTCTTGATGGTACTAAGTGAAACATAAAGTAGTTTGGAACCAGAAACTATATCCTCAGAATGCTAAAATCACCACAAAAGAAACAAAATAATGAACATATGGAGGAGAGGCAACAGCCCAGTTGTAAAGGGTTCCCCCACCTCGGCCATAGTTCTTGAATTTGACTCACTCCCCATCACTAGGCTTTGGTGCCTTATGCAATAAACTACTAGTTTTCACGTAATAAATAACCAGTCTCTGAAGGTAAAAACCTCCTGTTTGTATTGGAAAATATTACTTATCAATTACTAGAACCATTCGATATTCATTAACAAATGGGTGATTCTAAAACTCTGTGATGGAGTAATAAAGGGTGTCCTAATTTAGGCAGATTTTTGTATTATAACCAGCAAGAAAAGAATAATAAGCATAAAACATGCATTCTTGACAGTTTATTTATAGAGTCAGAGGGACAGCCCTTTCCCCTCCTAATTAAAAATGGCATACTTGACATGGAAGACCTACAAATAATGGAAAGAAGGGCATGCAATTAGTCACACATATATTTGGCTGTATCTCTAATCTTCCTATAAATGTCAGGGATATTGTTCAGCAGGAGTTGGAACTTGGAAGATGCCCAAGAGTACTTTCTCTCATAATTAAATTTCTAAAAGTAGTCAGATTTTGAATTCCCTGCTTAGGCCTCGTGAAGTAAAGAGTGTGGGAGGAAACAAACTCAGCACCATAGAATTAGAGAGTACAGTTAAAGTCTTCTAAAATCAAGACAAGCAATGATTTGATGTACATTATATAATATTTGGAGAAGTCATTTCATGCAGAGATATCCTCTGCCACCATTTTATCAGTCACCAAACAATATCCTAAAGTAAATTGGACATAGATACTGGAATAACTTGGAGAAGGTGAACTTTAACTCCAGCATGTCTGTATCCTTGCCCTCACCTCTTTATGCCTGGGATGTTATCAACTCCAAGAATAAAATATATGGAACCAAATAGAATCTATAAGTTGCATCACACAAAAAGAATGTAACAAAAAATTAAAAGTTTAAAGAATGAAAGAACGCAAAACCATCTCACTGAAGTTAGATGAATATTCCATTATTAACAAAAACAAGGTCTTTAAAGTGGGGTCCTAATCAAGGTCAAACCTACTTGGCCACAATCAAAACTGGCCAGCCAACTCTTGTCAGGTAAAGTCACAGCCATCAGTACTCAACCTGAGGTGAGTGAAAGCAACTGTCCACAGGAGCAGCACCAATTCTTCGTAAAGATCATGAAACCGTCAATCTAAGGGATAAATTATTTACCATTTGTCAAAGATTTATTGTTGAAGCCTATACACTTGAAAACAACAAGCCCCCCCACACAAAAAAGATGTTGGAGAAAATGTTTGATCATAAAATGAAGAATAAGCCATGGCAAGGAAGTATAGATTTTAAAAACTTCAGATCATATAGACTAAGATATTGAAAAAAATATATATACCTTGATTGACAACTGTGAAAAGTGTCCTAGGTCTGCAAACATAGCTTCTGAACCTGCAATAATACAGTATACACTGTGGAATAAAAAAGGGATCAAAAACAAATATCCTTGCTAGTAAAATGAGTTGAAAATCAGAATTTATCACCACTGCTGACCTGTTATACATAATAGGATCCCGCCCAAGGACATCCAACCACCTCTCTGGGTTTTCCTAAAAAATTTATACATGTAGTATGGAGAAAGTGCTTGATACACATGAAGGTTCCAGCGAAAGATGTTATATACACCAATAGTACTTATGCACAGCAGCCATGTAATGACCACGGGTGCGAACAAGAATCCAACCCTGTGGGTGCCATAGTGTTGAAGGGCAAACAAGCCAATCAGTATGACACATGCAACTGGAACTTCTACATCTGCAGAATAATCAATATTTTTTTAGGTCGTACCAAACCATAAATGTGATTTAGAATTTTAAAACGTATGAAATGAGTAGTAAGTGGTAGCCACTTGATCCAAATGCAATTAAGACATTGGGGTCAAGCTCTTTGGAAAAAAAAAAAAGAATCAGATTCCTGCACCACACACAGGAGAAGGATGGACAAGACTAAGTGCAAGTGTGATTGCGTTTGTTGAATCGATCTAATTCTCAATAAACATGCAAGGAACACAGCTAAATATTCATATTTTCTTAAGATGATTCTATTTACTTGGGTAAAAATAATGCTTTTATATTACATATAGCACCAAGAATGAGTACTACATTAAATTTGAAGAAATTATTGAGGAGTGTTAATGGAAATTTTATGAACAAGTATACAGTAAGCTTACATTGTGAGACATGTTTGCTTAATGCCCATCAAACTAAATATGCGTATTCCAACCCCTACCCCTACCATCAATCAGTGTCTTGTGCATGAGATAAAAACTGAGAATCCATGCAAGATTTTGTATGCATGTCCTAATAGCAGCATTCTGATGAGTTTATTAGTAAATTTACCACTGGTATTTTTCTTTTTCCAAGCTACATGTAAAATTTTTTATTTTGTTTTGGAGACAGTTTAATCAAATTAACTCAAAGTTTTGACATTATAAAATATAAACAACAATGGCACTCTTAAATATGTCAAACAACAATAGTCACAACAGTAACAAGTAGCAGAAATTCATACAAAGGATTTGAATGTTGATATTGTTGCTGTGAGAATATTTGCAAGTTACAAAACAAATGAGCATAATTCCAATCTTTTGCCGACGCATATAAAAGGCATATGAACTACTTTTTCACTTGTCATCACATCTTTGCACAATACTTGTGTGATGTTGGGAAGAACAAATATAAAAAATTACCATTAGGACATAGTCCCTCAAACATATCAGGGCCAAGAGACATTTCAATTGCAAAAAGTGCCAAGAGTAGGCAGATCAGAATTGATTTGCACTGATAACAAATGGAATTGGTACCCATGGATTGTTTTAGAAGGCATCGATAAACTATAAGGTTTCCAATATTGCCATCATCAGCCTCCTCATTTGCTCTCATCCCTTGTTACCCTATTATAAAAAAAGTGCAACCCAGTGCACGAGTTTTCCGCATTACAAGGTCTATGAGGGTCGGATGTACACGGCTTCATTCCTCATTACCCTATCATGATAGCCCTAAAATCCTTTTTTCACAGAGTGGTTGAAAGTTTCCATTTCTTAAAAGACTGAATCGTAACACTAGTGGAATAATTATTTTAACATTTTCATCGAAATACAGTAAATGATAAAAAGGCATAATATAGCAAAATAATAAGTTACACAATTATTTTATTATTAAGTTATTGCATGTTTAGATGAATTTCAATAAATACTTCTAAACATTTCTAGATATTTTAATATTTCTGTGCTTCTTTTGAAACATTTATGAAATGTTTTTGTTTCCATGATAACCAAAACACTCTATTGAATCAAAATTTTAATCCTTATAATATCCACAATAACCTTACCAGGTGAAAAGGGTATAGATAGCCCAATAAGAGGAAAGAAATTAAAAAAAAAATTAAAAAAAGATAAGTGAAGAGAGGATCTGACCAAAGAAGTTGCAATGGAAGCCAAAAAACTTGAGTGATTATATGCTTCACGCTATCACTAGCACTCACTGCAATGCTTTGGAAGACATTAACTATTCGTCACCAGCTTGTTTAGTTTCCAAATTTGTTGATAACTTCATGGTCACAATTATTGTCACAGCATGTAGGCTAGAAAGCATTGAATCCAATAAACTATTAGGGAAGCAAATGTGCTAAGCCGCAATTTGGCTTCCAAGAGTAAAATATAAAAATCTTCCACCAAATGCAGAGTGTTGTATGATTACAAAATTACAGACATCAATCATCTTGGCTTGCTAGGTGGTGGTTGATTTATGATAGGAAAAGCATTGCATAATTAATTTTCTAGATCTTCCAACTATCCATTCCCAACCTCGTGCCCCCAGCTTTGCTTCATCACATATTAGACGGGTTCTTCTCTACAATGACCAAATAAACATCATGTTCTGTGAAGTTATCAGACACTAGTTTTATTCCTTAGAGGCAGCACCTGAAACAAAGCACTTATGGTTGAAATTGCCATCTGTCTGATCATGTAGACATGAAATAGTACTACTAATTTATGACATTCTTGTATTGTCTGGATGTCTCTGTCTCTGATATCAGTCCACAGGGAAAACCTAGATCCCAAATCAGAATGCTTGACTTTGGAGTATAAAGCCTTCTGAAAATTCTAAATCTCTATCAGGTCCCATTGATATCATATCAATCACTGCAGGTCTCATATCCTAGCAGCAAAGGGGACAAAGCCTAATTCCTTACTTTTCCTAGCATAAATTCCTTCCACTCATATGCATACTGATGAAAAAAGTCTGATTAATCACATGCATACTCTGTTTTCAATTTTTGTTTTAATCCTCTCTCTCCTATTTTGATATCCTGGGAGTGTTACTGAGAACTGGAAGATCCCATTTCCCCAAGCAACTTCTTTCACATTAAACAAGCAAAACATTTTCAGATATTTCTCTGCATTTTTTAAATACTCCAGCCACATGAAACCATCAAAAAACTTAACATCAAAGGCAACAGACAAAAGCTTGTGCCCGCAGCTGCAGTCCACCATTAAAATTTTCCCTGCTGATTTAATGACATGACAGACTCCAGATATCAAACCCCACATTCACGACACACTGATTTTAGATGCATTAATTATTATAGTCAACTGAAAATTGACCTACTAATCTAAGAGAAATAAGGAATTGTAAGCATTTCTTACAAGCTGGTCAACAATCCTTAAATAATGGACCAGTGGATCTGAAAAATGGAGCGCTGTGATCAATACAGACAACTTTTTTATCTTTCTACTAGAATATATCTTTCTGCATCCAAATACGCAACTGAATCATGGGAAAATTTCTGTGGCTGCTAACTTTGCAATCAGGTACATAAGCCCAGATAATTTACGTATTCTCACACAGACAAGCAATAGTTATTCTATTGGAATTGACGGTTGTTTCAATTGCATATGAATTCTCCATGGTTTCAAGATTACCTACTTAACTCAACTCTAATTCAGCATGTGTGGCCAAATCAGATTGAAGCTGAGCTCAAAGAGGTTTCATTTGATATCCTTTCAACAGTGATAAAAGAAAAAGTGATGGGACTCTGGATGAGATTAATTGAATTTCTTTCAGGAAAAAAAAAATGCATATTAGTTGAAAAAAAAAAATGCATATTAGTTTAAAAAAAAAAAAAACACTGAAAGAGATGACAATTCAAACAAAAAGCCGGCATATTGGGCATGACAATTCAAACAAAAAGCCGGCATATTGGGCATGACAATTCAAACAAAAAGTCGGCATATTGGACTAGATATATTATGCCCCAGTTTGGCCAAATCAATAACCTCTATAAACCTCTATAAATTTTCAACAACCCCTCTATTTCTAATTTTCCCGCCATTACGAATTTTAAAAAATTTTAATATTTCGTTAAAAAAATAAAAAATCTAGAAGTAGGTTAATTGAATGTGTAAATTTTTTATATAATCATATTCTTCGTGTCGAAAACTTTCAAACGAGTATCATTGTCGCTATTTTTTGTGAATTTTTTTGAATCCGTGGGAATGGATTTGGAAACCGTTCCCACGATTTCAAACTTTTCATAAAAAAAAAAGTGCCAAAATCAATCCAAAACCACATTTTATCTCAATTTATCTTATTTTTTCTTATTTCAAACGGAGCCAATATGGCTTGAAATTGACAAAAACAAGAACAACAATCAAGCCAAAAACAGAATCGGAACACAAAGATTTGCAAATTATTATCTTATGGTCGGCCTATTTTATCTAAGGCATTGACATATGCTGCAAGCCAACAGAAAATCTTCATCAGTCAAAGGGAACAATGTTTGAGAATCTTACATTTGTGATGCTCTTTTGACATAGCAAGCTCCACTCCAGACACTGCAGAAAAAACTGCACAAGAATTTGGCCCCAACAGTGAATCAGTCAATTCATTAAACCAAAAAAAAAAACACAAACCCCATCAAAATGCAAAATTACATAATCAACAATATACCGGATATAGCCGGGGTGAGAACTCCATCTCCAATCACCATACAAGTCCCAACCAAAGCCAATACAAGCAAAGACTTCTGCAAAACTCTATGCCTCTCTAATGTAGACTTCAATCTTGACCCGAAAGTGGTTGGATTAGGAGCAGCGATATGATCCTTCTTATAAGCTGACAATTCTTCATCAGCTAACTGGCAATTAGGCAATGAGTTGACTCGGGCGTGTCTACACAGGAGAGAATACAAAGCAAATGTGCCCCCTTCACCATTATCATCAGCTTTGAGCACAATGAACACATATTTCAGAAGAGGAAGTAGAGTGAGTGTCCAAAAGACAAAAGATAGAACCCCATAAATCTCTTCATTGGTCTCACTGTGCTCAATATCTTCAGCAAAAGTGCTCTTGTACACATACAGTGGGGATGTACTCAAATCGCCATATACAACACCCAGACTCTGATAAGCCAAGGTCAACACTGTCATCCAAGATTCTTTCTGCGCACATTTAAAAAAAAAAAAAAAATCCGATCAGAAAACACAAATGGATTTGTTCCAAAAACACCGAATAGAGAAATTAAACAAAACCCATCTGACCTTGACGTGATTCTGATAAACCCCAGTTTCCAGATCCATGATAGGTCTCTCCTCAATAGTACCCCAAAGAAACCATCTTTAACCCAAAATGGAAGGGATTCAAAGATGACCAATTACTGAAACCACCCTCCCCAGTTAAGAGCTTCAAATATAAATAATATAGCAGACCCCAAATAGATGATATAAACAACTCTTTAAAAACTTTAAAAGAAAAAAATAAAAAAAAATTGATAGTTTAATTTAGATTGAGTAGTAGACAGCAGGTCAACAACCAGCAATGAAGAACAAACACGA
The DNA here is from genome assembly GCA_019916065.1 of Vitellaria paradoxa. Taxonomy (NCBI): domain Eukaryota; kingdom Viridiplantae; phylum Streptophyta; class Magnoliopsida; order Ericales; family Sapotaceae; genus Vitellaria; species Vitellaria paradoxa. The sequence goes on along the minus strand of CM034233.1, from coordinate 17,226,915 downwards.
AAAGTCACAAATGAGTGCTGTGATAGATAATTGAAAGAAGTTTCCCCCCGGGGGGGGTTGAACTTGGGAATCAAAGCACAAGATTAGAATATATTTTGGGTATGAAAAAAGGAGAGAGAGAGAGAGAGGGAGTTTTTTTTAGAGCGAGAGAGTTCGTTTTCCAACAGGTGGCTTTTCAAGTATTTAAGTTTTCTGATTTCATCAATTGTGATTTTGGTCGGTTGCATTGGTTTTATTCTTTGATGTGATCTAATCATGACTCCACTTGGCAGTGGTTACTGATAGAGAAAGAAGAGTCGTGGCAACCATGGCTCGGGAATTTTTGCTTACAGTTCGGGTTGAGGTTCATTTATCTTCTGATTCAAACCGAGTAGACTCGGAGTCAGTGATAACTGCTGTTGATACGTTATTATACAAAGCTGCAATTATTGACATTTCCAATTAATATGTGTCTATTTAAAACTTGCCTCATTGATCACACTCCAATGTATTATCAGTTATCTTTTAAAATTTATTAAATTTATGGTTCTTTTAGGTTTAATTTGATAAAGTCGGCTTCTTTTTTTTTTTCTGGTGTATATGATTTTTTTGTCAATTTTTTATTTTTAATAGTTTTTAAGTATATTATTTAATTTTAAAAAATATATTTAAAAAATAAGAAAATCTACTTGCAAATAAAAGAATTCATTTTTTAAATAATCCCCCTTTTTTCTACTTCTACTATTCTCCTACTTTGACATTTTTTTTACACTAATTTTTTTTTTAAACGTGGATAGCATTCCTAAAAATTATTAAAAATTAAAAAATACTAATAATAAAAATCGTATAAAATAAAATTTTAGTAAAAAATAAATCGGTTTCTTTTTGATTTACCGAACAAAGCCTAGTAACCTTGCCAACTTGTGTTTGAAAAGCATAAGTTCATTAAATTAGATATTAGCATTCATTAAATCCATTATGATGAAGTTTAAGTTCTGCCCCCATTATCAGACGGACTCGTACCATTTCGCGCTCTCTATACAAACCTGTAACTATGTTTGTTTGTATTTATAAATTCACATGAGATAAGTAATATCAATTATATATGATAGGACTACATATATATATATATATATATATATAATGGCGTTTGAGGCATCAAATTTGGTCAACCATCTCCAACTTTCTTCAAAAGTTTTAAATTATTTTTAACTTTTTTCACATCAAAAATCTTCCACTTTTTTTAATTTTTTTCAACTTTTATCAACTTTCTTATATTTTTCGAATAACGGACCAAATATCGAAAAATTTAAAATTTATATTTCTTTATTTTTTTAACTAAAATTGGGCACTCTAAATTGGCACATGTTTTAAAATATGATTGTGTGTAGTATATTTAACTAAAATGGATAAGAGAAGGGCCAAGAGGGTAATTAAGCAAAACTTTTTACCATTGAAAAGGGTTAGGAGAACCTTATATATATATATATATATATTTATATCATCTTACTCCTCCCAAGGAGATGGTGTGTATATATCATCGAAAGTGAAGATAAGTAAATCCAAATAGATGTCTCCTAATTTTGTTAGTATAATATTATACAATCATAATTTTTAATAGAAATTTAACTAAAAGGTTGTAATTTCTTTCCGAGCCAATCATTGTTAAACAACTCATTAAGTTAGTGTTTTGCTATGATTATAGATTGTTATATTATTTTGGTACAAATTTTTGATAAAATAACATTTTTCATTTTGTTAGGTCAAACATTGGAGTAACAAGTCCTATCAAATAACATATCCATTCTTCCAACTGTAATCCCAAAAAATAAATAAATAACATATATAGCCTATAAAATACAATATTAAAAGAATTTTGTTTTCCAACTAATTAAAAAAAATATATCATTGATTTGTGATATTTTCAATTAATGCTCGTGAAGCCATTAGTAATATACAATGAACAGTGGCTTTTTTGGATGGCTGATTTCAAAACCCATGCTTTTCTCGTTTGTTTGCCAATAGGGGGTTCAAATCATTTTGCAAAAATTGACCTAACAAATCAATTTTCTGTGGCCCCCCTTTTATTTTAAAACCCATTTTGTATTTTTCCCACGAGGGGCTGAATTCCAGAATCCAAAGGCTGGCAAGGGATTTGAATTCATAAGAGGGAAATCAATTTCCATGCTAGGAAATGAATCTGCATTGATATTTCTCACCCCATCTCAATAAGTTTGACTTTCCATAAGTAGCATTTTTATTGATCACTTTTTTTTTTTTTTTTGGTAATTTTTATTGATCACTTAGTGAAGGAAGCCAATTAGGGTTTTTTTTTTTTTTTAATTTCACGTGTCTGTTAAATGTCTTGGGCTTTATCAAAATGTTGAATCACCTAAAAATTTCTCATCTTAGTTTTGAATTTAACTAATAAAAATTGAATCCTAATTAATGAAGCTTCACTTCCTCCAAGTGCAATGCAGATATCTACTATATATATACGGCCACCTTTGCATTGAAAAGTCAAAAAAAAAAAAAAAAGAATGAAATACATGACGAGTCCTGTTTGTAGACTGAAATTACTATGCAGTTTGTTCATTGTTGATTATTAAATAAATGGGGAATATTAATTTTATTATTTATTTTAATTTTTCACAATGAAGTGCGCTGTGGGTAGTGGATACAATGTAAGGTAAAAACCTGGTTTTAAGAAATATTAGTTATGTTTGATTAGGGAGATTGGACGATTGGATATAAATGATATTGTTGAATAATATATGAGATTGAATATAATGTAAAATTAATTTTTATGTGATTTTTTTTTTTTTTTTTTTTTGTGTTTAGTTGGTAGGATATAAAGTGGAATAAAAAATATGATTTGACATAAGATATGATAAAAAATAATTTTGAACATTTAAATTTTGACAACAAGCAAAACCGAAATAGTGGACATGTCAACCTATCCCATGTTATTACTTAGTCCCCATTTGGGATATATAAAGTTCAATATGAAATTTCAATGTTACAAACTAAATACAAGACTAAAATTAACTTAATAAAAAATGATATATTACATCTACAATCCCCAAACATATTTGGTAAACAAACACGGCTATAAGTTTCTAAACTTATATACTTGCTTTTTATTTTATATCTCTTCATTGATTTTGTGTTTGATAACTCATTTATTTTAATTAATTGAATTGTGTCATTAATTATTTGAATTAATCGAATTGTGTCATTAATCTTTTTTTTCTTTTTTTTAAAGAAAATTTGATTTTTAAAATGTTGTTAACATTATTTTGGTTTAAATGAGACAACACTTTTCATACTAAATTATAAATAGTGCGCAGGAGTTTTCGCGGTCACGGGGAGCGATTGTTCGACCAGCAGCCCTCTTTCTTACCCAGCACAATTGAAGGTATTGTGTATTTGTCACCTTTCAGGGAACCCCTAAGGGTGCGCCTCCCCTAACTGGAACCTCTATTCTTTGGTTTATTAAACTGTGGAAGATAATTTGTAAAAAGTGTTTTCAAAATGGGATAAAAACACTCCTTGAAATTTTGAAAAAAGCTCAAAGAATCAAAAGAATTTTAATATAAAAATTAAATGGAATGAGGAATATTTAAGGAGATTAAAAGAAATCAAAACCTTGCTTAAATCTAATTTAAAGGTTTATTTTTTTACAGAATTTGGTCTTTTAATCCTAAAGATAGATGCTTCAAAAATGTCTTGGGAGTAGTATTAAAAATAGTAAAAATAATCTGAACAAGAAGATACTCTCAAAATTCTTAGAGAACAAAAATGTCATAAAGAATTAATATGTGGAGATAATTCTAGTAAGTTCAAACCAAATGAACTTAATTATATTATATTTGAAAAAGAATTCTTACCCATAAAAAATGGTATAAAGAGATTTCAAATTTATTTAGCTTCTGTTAAGTTTTTGATAAGAACAGATAATCAAACAGTTAAAAATTTTCTTAAGAAAGAGAGAGTTGAAAGCAACCTTAGAAGAATTAGGTGGTCCAATTACATTTCTCAGTATTCATTTGAAATTGAACATATTGGACCTACTAAAAATATTATTACAAATTATCTTAATAGGCATCTAGATAGATATTAAAATTAACAAAAGTCTTTAATATTAAAGAAATTTTCAAAAGAGCCAAACAAGGTTGAGTGTTTAGGGCAAGCAGTTCTAAGGGTAAGGAAGTACCAGCTAAATAAGCTAAAAGTATTTTTTCTAGAAAAACATTCCAGAAAAGTATGTCTCATGGAAGTTACGCTCAAGTAATGCTAAAAAAACTACTTGTTTTAGCAAAAGAAGCTATACTAAACTTGTTCAATGTTGGTTTGGAGAACAAATTTCATGATTCCTTGAACAAAATATGAAAAAGTCATATTTCAAGAAAAAACTATGAATTCTAAAAAATAACGACGGAATGGCATATGAGTTAAAAAAGTTCCAAGACAATGTTAATCATTTGAAAGAATTGTCAAAAAATATGATTCTTACTTACCAAAAAAACATGATTTCAAAATTTAACTTTGAAACTTCTTTATTTGATTACCGAAGAATGTTTGAAATTCAACAAATTATGAAAATTTTAGAAAGTTCTACTGATAATGCTCATTTTGAAAAAGTCAAAAGAATTAAGTTTTATGAAGAAGTTAAACAAGTCCTTCCTAGAGCAGTATTTTTAATCATTAATAAATATATTAATGATCAAAAGATTAAACTAATCATTTAAGAATTTTCTGATAAACTAGATATGATCCTGTTTTTCATATTAGAAAAATTCAGTTCGACCTTCAGGTAGACAATTGGAGATTCGAAGCAATTGATTGCGGTTTGATCAAGAATATCATCTTCAATTTACTGGAGGCAACAGTCTACCAAGATTTTCCTACACTAATCAAAACCATGATCAGCAAAATTTCTTATGGCTTTAAAAAGAAAGTCATGGTGTTCCAAATTTACAACTCAGTAGGATGGTGATACAATGAAAAATTCTTTGAGCCGTACCAAATCTGGAAATAGAGGGAATACTCTTTTTTTGATACGTATATTTCCTCTAAACTAATGGAAGAAGAGGTCAATTAAGAATAATAAATTCTATTATGGTCTTGGGTATAATTGGTTTATCATATCAAAATTTTACAAAACATGCCAGAAAAACATATGGTTACTGATGACAGAATATTATTTGTATCTTTTATTTCATTAATGTTTCGATCTATTGATAATCAAAGAAAAGAAACATTCGACTTTTTAAACAAAATTAGTTGGTTGAAAATTGATACATCATCTAAGATAATAATTTATTTCGATGATCATTATGAAAAATAGAGATATATTTGAAATCTGGGACTTGAAGTTCGGAGCTATAGTTTATATAAAGGAGTTTTGTTGTAAAATAGAGGCACCGGGAAAAAAAATCAGAGTGCTCTCTCCCCCCTTTCTCTAGTTCTCTGTCTGTAATGTTTCTTATGTAATATCGTGTTTAGTAATAAAAGTTTGTATGTTTAAATATTTATGAGTAATGTCTAAGTGTGTTTTTATAATAATTAGTGAGAGTTGTTAATTTTCTAGAGCATTTTATCAAGTAATATCATGTCTAGATAGTTCTAAGGGTGTAATTGTAAGCATACTCTTCCATGAAGATATGTTCTTTAAATACTTAGAGCGGTCCTCAAAAGTTATTGTGTGATTTTTGAAAGTTGTGGAGTTACTGGGTGTAAGTATTATAATTTGAAATGTTTAAGGTGTGTTAGCGTAAGTTATCCTTAACGTTAAAGAAAAATAAAGAGTTCACACATCAATTTTACAAACTTTGGTGGGCAAAGTCAAACAAAACACATGGACAGTATACCTGGCAAACGTGGCACGATTACAACCGGCCACGTCTACCTACAATTTTCAATTCGCAGCTCAAACGCAGAATTATGAGACCACGCCCTTGCATGGAGAAAAAAAAGGCCAAAAAAGCAATAAAAAAAGCCGTGACGTCTAACTTTTTGGCTCCCAAATCCTTCACGCGCTGAACTTCAGAGTGACACGCACGCAATGGTGACAATTGATCCATAGTCAAACCCAACGATCGTACGAACAAAGTGCTACGTGAATTGTGACGAACAGTAACCGCAACGCTTCTTCGTGAACTTGAAGAATCTAATAAAGAAAAGAGTTCGAAAGAACTCTGCTTTTATAGATGCGCTACCGCACCTATCGAGAAGTGACACGGCGTTTCACTTTTGAAGATTGCCCTTTCCTCCACCGCTTATCACTTTTTTTTTTTCTTTTTTTCCTTTTCAATTTTACACTAATAATTAACCTTTTGTGCCTTTTTAAAAATATTTTCTTATCCGTCCGATATATATAATATATATATTTTTAAAAATACCGTTTTCTTTGTAACGTTAAAATCTCATGTAAATTTTTTTTATTATTATCAACTTTTAAAATTCAAAATTTTTTAGAATTTTAAAAAGACAATTTATATGTTGCTTTTTTTTTTGGGAGATGTATTAAATATTTAATTGTCATTCAAAAAATAATTATACGTTTTTAATCATAATTCAAGTTATTTTCTTAATTAGTGTCACATATTATAATTTATTTAAGTTAAAGTAAAGAATTTTATTCGTTTTCACATCAAGCATGGCTATCAGGAGCTCTAAAAAAAATAAATAAATTTCTATAAATCTCTATAAAATTTAAATTTTTTAAATGCAGTATGAATTACGAAATTATAAATTTCACTAACTTATACTAATTTTTCGCTCCAAACACCCCATTATGAAATTAATACAAAATAAAATGTTAAATAAAATATTTTATTTTTGACTTTTCACAATTTATCTGCATCTCACAACAAATAATATATATATATATATATATTGAGTATAAAACAAAAAGTGAAATGAATTTACCATTTTGTATTTTCTTGTTCTCCTGAGTTAAAGGAAAATAATAATAATAATAATTTATTGGTGTAAAATAGAGTATTGTAATCTAAATTATAACTACTAAACGCCGGTGTGCATGTGATGCATGTGAATTTTTTCATTTTAATAAACAATAAAAATATTTTAGTTTTACAAATTATGAATATTTATTCAATTTTTTGTTAATTTTTATTTTTATATATGTTGTAGATGCTGGTGTATCACGATACACGTAAGTTTTTATTTCGAAACTATGTGCGTATCATTAATTAATTTTTTAGTTTTAAATAAATTAACAAAAGTGATTCAAGTAGTAAACAATAAGTAATTAAGATTATTTAAGTAAATAACACATAATTAAGGAGCATTTAAAAAAATTACAAATAGTAGGCAGTTAAAAGACATTTAAGAAAAATAAATAAATAAATAGTTAGGTGAAATTACTTAATTATGTGGAAATTATAAAGAAAATACTTTTTTATTTTATTGATATGTAGGTAATTATGGGAAGTTAAAAGATATTATGAAGAAAAAAAAAAGTTTCCACTAAAAATAAGGACTACCAAAAAAGAAATTTCACCAAACTCATAAGTTTGTCATGCTGAAACGAACGTATATATAAGTTTGCCCTACGATAGTGTGGTTATAAATGATATATACAATACGGTATGCGAATAGGAAAACGGGGTCCCAATCAAGGGGAGCTTAATCCAGTGGTTCATTCAATGAGACGATCGACTAGCCTTGACAACGAAATTAATTTGATCAAACCATTATAACTATATTAGCCTTTCCTGTTTCTTTTGTTGCGGTCTGCTGACTCTTCTCTCTACAAATCTCCCAAGAAACATATGAATTCAATGCCATGACTAGTTGTAGTGTTGTTATTTTCTTGCATGAAGTTGAGTTAGGTGATGGCTAGTTCTTGAATTTTCTTTCAAGTACCATATGGGTCTCTATGACCTCTTCTGCATTCAATTTTCCTTCAAGAAAATTTTATGTATACATATTTGCATATTGCATACGTCTCTTTCAAATTTTTTTGGCCACACAATCGATCTCTTTTACAGTTGAAACCCCCCCCTCTCTCTCTCTCTCTCTCTCTCTCTCTCTCTCTCTCTCTCTCTCGTGGGAGTGACCTCAAATAGAATTTTCTAGAATTTCTTTTAAATTATTTTGGTACAATATTTTAGGTTTTTACCACCAACCAACCTCGAATTAACTTTTTTTTTTCTTATTTTTTTAACGTTTCCCATCATCACCCCAAAAAAAAAAAAAAACTAATAAATAAATAAAATTATAATAGTAATGATGAAAAAAAATATTATAACTCATGAATTTTTTTTTTCACAGCTTTAAGTTATCGACTAATATTATACTACAAAAATAATATATTTTAACTAGACTCCTATTCCCTATACGATAAATTGTTTTAATTGGACTCTTATTTCCTTTAAGATAGGTTTAAAAAAATATTATATAATATTATGTAACGTGTTGTTATCCATTTTAAATTTATTGTTTAAATACTTAAAAAATATTAAAAATAAAAATAGAATATGGTATAATAAATAAAAAATATTAAAAAATATAAAGAGACACATTATGATTAGAAAAGAAAAAAACAAAGACACATAAAGATATATATCTAAGTGTTAGATACATATATGGCCAAAGCATTTATATTTTTTAAAATAAAAATGGTAGATATGCATAGATTATTAAGGGTACGTTTAGCGCACCAAATTTTGCTGAAAATTTTTAAAAATTATTCACTTTTTATTTTGCTGCATGAATTATAAACCAATAACTTATTTTATTTTATCTCACTTTTATCACTCCAAACACACCTTAAATGTAATATAAATTTATTATATAAGAAAAAAAATTTAGGTATCTAAAGCATTGAGATTGGATACGCAAAGGACAATTTTTTTTTTTTTTTTTTAGAAGTATCACGATTCTTCCCCTTTTCTAGGATTATCAAGATTCTTATATTTTTTCAAAATTTTGTTTTTATGTATTTTTGTTTGTTTAAAATTCTATCTGTAATTTCTATAATTATTAGAGTAAATTTTCTCTTTAATGTTTTATGTATTTTCGTTTATTTTAAATTATTATTGTAGTTTTCATTAAAAAAAAAAAGAAAGAAAAAAAAGGAGGTTGGCGTGGTTGCCGAAAGACCTTAATTTACTCTAAGTTGGTCGCTTTCTGCTTACGTATTTTAATTTATTGTTAAATTATAAGATAAAAAATAAAAATCAACTAGTCGTAGTGGGAGAAGTTGAAAAATAGCTAGCATGCCGGCTAGGCATAAACAAAAGGCATATAACGTTGGAATCTAGAAAAAAAAAAAAAAAAAAAAGAAAGGCTAATATCAAAACACATCTTCAATTTGGCATCTATAAAATTAGAAAAGGACATTCTTTCAATACACCTCACTTTTAATTACTTGCTCATTTGGCAATTATAGATTAAAAAAGAACAAGTAAGGTTCAGTGTCTCTGTCTTTGTTCACAAATGGATCAACAAAATGAATCAAAGATTGTGATGTGTTCAAATTAATTAAAAATTTTATGACCACTCTAGAAAAATTAAGAGAGAGTAAAGGTTAAGGGGAAGAAAATAAAAACAAAATACAAAATATTGTTATCGCTACCAAACTCTTATGTTTATATACATCTTTATTAATTAGTTAAGATAACTTATGTCGGAATTTGTAATTAAATTTTTTTTTTTTTTTGAAAAGTTGCAGTTTCGATTGTTCTAAACACAATAAGCATAGTAAAGTTGATAGGACACAATTTTTTAACTTATCAAATTGTGTTCTTTAGCGAGGATTGAAAGGTCTGTCACGACTTTTTTACTGTATATATTTAAGGTATATTTTTTTTTCTATACATATTTAAGGGTTAATACGTATAATTTTCAATTAGAATTGATGTGACAGAAAATATTAATAATTTGTTAGCCTTATATTAATTTTATTATCCTATATATGTTAAACATTACGGTTGCCATTAGTATTGTAGAAGATTATTAAAAAAACTACCTACTTAGCCGCCAGAGTAGGTTGCACAAGCAAGACCACAATTAAAAAAAAAAAATTACCCCGGTCCGACAAGGACCCTATATTGTTAGGTAAAGAAATTGAGTCATGCAATTTTAAATAATTTGAAAAATCAGTAAAGAGATAAAATGGGACCAAGAGGCAGATAGACAGTGGTCCATTAATAAGCATTTAGCAAGCAACCCAACCCTAGTCACAAGTTTTCATAGTTTATCTTTCAATCTAAAGTTGGTAATACCCATGCTTTATCTAATTAATTAATCTCGATTTTCTTGGACCACACGCATGATCAACTTCTTAACTTTTAGGTGAACATATTTTTAATATCCAGATCCGCAAGATTCCACAAGAGACTACAATTAAGAGGAAAATAAGTTTCCCTTTGTTTGACAACTTAAACTTTTACCAGTTTTGCATGGTCTTTTGATACATGCGACTGTTGAATGTTTATTAAAATTTAATTTTTTATATTATTATTATTATTATTATTATTATTATTATTATTATTATTACTACGTGGAAGAAGGTCAACCAAACAAGAGTAAATGAAGGTCCGTTTTGTGAAATGAAAGACGTTGAAAATTTTGAAAATTTAAAAAAATCTTTGAAAGTTATTTTTTACTTTACTGCACGAATTACAAATTTACAAATTGTCTCACTTTATCTTATTTTTTATCACTCTAAATGTTCCTTAAATACCAATCTTAGTAAAAAAAAAAGTATATGGGATGAAGCACTTAAGAATCTCTCTCTCTCTCTCTAAGAATTTATTAGATTGAGCATATCAAGCACCGATCATTCCTCTCCAGCTGCTCACAACACCGGTCGTTCTGATCCGCTCTCTTGTTCTTTGATTGGCTTTTGTTTTACAGGTTTCCAGAGAGAAGATGGAAAATGGTGGGGAGATTGATTGACACTGAAATGTTTTTCCCCACTGCAGTCCCTATACAAAATTTATCCCACTTTGGAACCCCAAACTGATTGACACTGAAACGTTTGGTTGCTTTTGGTGCAGTCAAGCTAAGCTCCAAATTGATTAGACTGTATAATAAAGGATAGTGGAAGGGCCATGATGATCGGAAAAGTTGGCCAAATTTTTTGATTGGGTTGGAGAGGGGGGAGGTCCTACTGAGATATTGTAGGTTCATAAGGATGATCTTGGTGATTTATAAATGATAAACAATTATTGAAAAAAAGAAAAGAAAAAAAAAAAAAAACTAGTTATAAGTACTATGATTAATGACCCATATAACATGGTGTGCACCTAAATTTTGAGTGTGATAGATTAGGAGAGGAGTAGATACATAGAAGGGGAGTGTGTGTGTGTGTGTCTGAAATTATGAGTGCTGGGGTCCTTCATATCCTTTACCTAAAATTTTGAGTGCCGACTTGAGTCTTTTTCTCCCATGGAGTCATTATCTTCCTGAAATGAAATTTTGCACCACTCGCTAGATGGTTGTGTACACGTACACATACGTGTACATATATTTATGGATGATCTTTTTACGTAAAAGTTATGTATGATAGAATTGTGGAGTAATTACTCTTGAAAATTGACACAAAAGAAAGTCACTTATATATATATATATATATGAGGTGGTTTGAGACTATTAAAAAAAAAAAAAAAAGTGTAACTTTGCACTAAAATGCGACACATGTCATGTTAGTTTTTTTGTACAGGTGTTGATTAAAATTTGTAAGATTTAAAAAAAAAGATTAGTAAAAATTGAAGAAATTTTGTAAAAGTTGAAAAAAAAATTGATAAGAATTGAAAAAGTGTTTAATGGAGAAAGTTAGAAAAATTGGTAAAAATTGATTTTTTTTCGTAAAAATTGATGAACAAAACACCCAAATATATTACAGTGTGCCATCTTATTTGAATTATCCGTACAAATTTTCTTAACAAGTATTATATATATATATATATGTATATTTAGTTTACTTTAAGATATGAAAAGCCACCTTTTTAAATATATATATATACTCCACAAATTTTTGCAATAATAAAGGTTAGCTTCTATAGTGAAATTTAGTTTAAATCAAAAAAAAAGAAAAAGAAAAAGCTTGAGAAAACAAGAAGTTGAATATTTAACCTTAAATGAACATTCCAGTAGATCATTTTGTTATACATTTAAAGCCAAATTTTAACAAAATTTCGCGTTCATTCTTTGGGCTATAAATTGTAATTTACTCATCATTTACATCGTTTGCACGGTACATACATCAGACTTTACTAGTCCATTTCATGATGCAGACCATTCATTTCTTTTGCTAGGTCCTTCATGAAGAAATGTCAATTTGTGGGCAATAGCTCCAACTCCCTCCCCCTACATTAATTAAATTGATTGGACTTTTCTTTCAAGTCCACCTTTATTTGTTTGAATAAGACGAACTCTTGGATCCTTCCCAATTAACTTTAGCCCAGTTTCAACATCGAGCTAACAATGTTGGTTTTTTTAAGAATCTCAATTTGACACGCCCTTCCGACCTAACAATCCCAAAACCGTCCGTTGTCATTATTCATGTTACTCTTGTTTCTCAGGAAAAGTTATTCATATTACCATCTCATTGTTACATAGGGTTTTAAATTGAAGATATTTTGATTATACTACGTACGACTATATATTTTATTCTATTAATAATTGAAAATCCGTCCTCTTGTAAATCCATAAATGAGAAGGTTAGTTTTAATTCTATCCCAATACGAGTAAGAATTATAATTTAATCTAAAATCTGTTCATCCGCTTCACCTTGACCATAATAGGAAAGTTCATAATTTAGTCACATTTATTAAAAAAAAAATTGAAAAATAAAAAAAATCGTGTATAAATAAAAATAGTCAACTCTTTTTAGCTGTTTTCACCCGTAATCAATTTTTATAATTTTTTGAATGTGATTAACATACCTAAAAACCCAAAAAAAAAAAAAAATCAAATTTTGATAAAAAAAGACTAAATAAAATTTAAAAAAAAAACCCAAAAAAAACATTTTTTTTTCCTTCCCAGACGGTAACCAAGCTTATCGCTTATGCAAGACAAAAGGGATTAGATTTTGTAGCGTACGTACATGGGGAATAGAATAGACTCCACACTTCAAAATTAGTGGTTTCCCTTAAAGCAAACTTAGAAGATTAGAGGACCAAACGCTATCTCATAACGTTTTCAAGAACATCGTTTTGAGATAGTGTTTTTCCTCATAATTTTTTTCAAGATTTGTTATTTTAAATAACATTTTTATGACCAACATTTCTACAAATCTAAACAGAGAATAATCTTTTTTTTTTTGTAACATCGAGGTGTTTGAAGTTTAAAAAAAAAAATCAAAAATTAGTGTTAAAATAATATAAAAATGACACATAACAAAATTTAATTAGATAAAATTAAAAATTTTTAGAAATTTTTAAAATTTTTTAAAAATATTTTAGAGTACCAAATGAAGCCAATATTCAATATACCAGCAAAGGAGATGGTAAAAACTACAAAGTTGTTCGACGAGTCCGAGAATGCTGTAATGACAACAAAAGGATTTTTTTTTTTTTTTGGCAAGTGACAACAACAGTTATGGATAAAGAATCTCGAGATGCAAGAATTTTACACAGCATCAATAGATTCAATACCTTTGGAACCCAATAGCAGGGCGGGCTCAGAATAACTTCCGTTCAGAAGCAAAACATGATAAAATAACGTGATAGTATATGTTAAATTTTATTATACTTTGGGAAGAATCAACGAATGAGGGATCAGTTTTTCATTTGTTATAGATGCTCTAATTAATTTAACATTATTTTTTTAAATTCAAACAATATAATTTTGAGAAAAAAAAATAAAAAATAAAAACACTCTTATGGCAAACAACATATTTTTTTTTTTGTCATTGCTGTCGTTTCAATTAACATCCAGAGTTGATAAAAGTATACATAAAAAATAATAATAAATATGTATGAAATTTACCAAAAATCATTAAAAATTTAAAGAAAATTAATTTTTTCTGCAATAAGTTGGACCAATTATGGGGGCAGGACTTTGGAAAGGCGGCTAACATGTTATCTATATATATATATGCATGCATGCATGCATGCATGCATGCAAACACACAATTAACTAAAAAATATAAGGCAATTAATAAAACTTTTTAAAAGGGTGAGGGCCACGGTACTCAAAGTCAGAGAGGGGCCCAGTTCCTAGTAATTGGCAGCAATGGGTATCCAAAGACAATTGCACCAGACTACATTGCAGTCAAAACAATAAGAAGTCCAAGTCTTCCTCACAAGTCTTTCCCACCATTATTAATTATCGACGAGAAGGCAGTAACCATTAAAAAAAGACTCTTTCTAGCGAACCCACCATTCATGAGAACAGAGCTTGGAAACAGAAGCCAACCCAGAGATGGAGAATAATAACGATGGTAGGCAGCAACAGAATCTGGAAGTCTCTGTCTCTGACACTCTCAAGAAGGCCGTAAAAATCTGCTATGGGAACATCAATTTCACCACCTTCATCCTTTTCACCACCCTTCCTCTTTTCATCGCCATGGTTCTCTACGAAGTAATCTTCCAGAGAACACTGGTTCAGGCCTCAAAGATACTAGAGCCACCATACGGTTACTTCTACCACACTTGGCCGGTCCCAACCTACTTACAAGGCCGATTCTCGAATGATTTTTGTCTAAAGTTGGTTCTATTGGGTTTCCTCCATCTACTGCCCCTTCATCTCTTAGAGCTCTTCAACATGGTTGTGACAGTTGATTTAGCATCAAAGCTCTATACAGAGAAGACACCAATGTCCACACTCAGAGATATGATACAGAAATCCATCAAGGAAGCAAAATTCAAAGCTCCTCTCATCACATCAATCTATGTTCTCTACTTGTCTACCTGTACGCTGCTGGGATTGACATGGTTAGTATCGCAATACTATTTCGTTTCAAGAAATATTTACCACGGTTATTTCTTTGTTGTGGTCTACGCAGCAGCTTTCGTAGCTCTACTAACAAAATACTTGGAGTGGAGTGCAATATGGAACTTAGGTATTGTACTTTCTATTCTGGAAGGGGTTTCTGGGACTCTGGCCATTGCAGTCGCAGACCATTTTAGCAAAGAGAACAAGCGCGGTCATGGAGGACTCCTTTTGATGCTTGTTTTCTTCCTATGGGGTTGCGGGCTGCGGTTGCTATGCCTCTGCTTCGGCTTCTACAGGGGAGTGGGAGGGATTATTGTGTCAGTTCTCTTGCTTTGTGTGGGGAATGTAATGAAGTGGATGTGTTGCCTGGTTTACTTCAAGGATTGCAAAGAGCAGTGCCTAAAGATTGTTGAAGCAGAAAAAGTAAAAGAAAAGGTTGAAATTGTAGTTGATTCAGCAGAGGAAGCACAAGGAAAAGTTGAAATTGTTAGGGAGAATGATTATACAGAAGAAACTAATAGTAGTACCTAGAGTAGACTTTGTTGTGTCATCTTTATTGAAAGAGAAGCTTAAAAAGGAGGAGAATTACGCAGCATTTTTTTTTTTTTTTGGCGATTTGATAAGAACTGTCAGAAGTGCACTCACTCACACACAACTTCCTTTCCTCAACTGTGCCTGTTTAGGTCATGGTCTTAACAGCCTTGCGTTCTCTGTCAATGTTTGAATGCCAAATTCTAAGCCCCTTTTATGGTGCCTTCGATGGAAAGGAAAACAATCATTGCTTTCTCAAAGAAGGGAAGTAGAGGAAGCCAAAGAAGGGAGATCCTCCATTCCCATCCACTAAAAGGTCAAAGAATGACTACGAGCACTTTCTTTTGGTTACTTCCCCTTTGCATACCCACTTTTAGTTTGGTGCATTCCACATAACAAATAGTTTACTCCACTAAAAGCACCACCTAGAAAAGAAACTTGCCCTTACTATCTCAGCACAAATACTCTTTAGGCTGATGCATTGAACATGAAAATGATTGATTTCATCATAAAGGAATACGTATTAGTAATTCCTGCAATTGACAAATGCACCATTTGCTAAAACTGCTATTTGTAATAAAGAGATGCCGACTAGAAAACTCTTTTTAACTACTAATCATAAGAAAGAAATCATCTCTATGATGATCACTAATTAAATATCATACAACTCTATCCAATAAGATGTGCCTACTCAGAGCATGAAATTCAAACCTCACAACTTATTCCAGGGCCTTCGTTATTATGACCATTTCAGTGAGGATGAAAGCCGGAACTCTAAAACCGCTAAATCCAGCCCCTCAAATGCACCCCAAAATTTCATCATTTAGCTTTGGATTCAATCACCTTCTTTGCAAAAGATGGCAGACAGAGAGCTGCAGAATGAATCTGCAAGGAAAAGAAAATTGATCAGAAAATGGGGGAAAACAAAATGAACAAATAAAAGGGAACCGTGTAAAAGCGTTAAGAGATTCGCAGGAAAAGGACAATACCTCTGAGTTGTAGAATTTCAAAGGCCCTTTTAATTTGCAATGGCTATGGTCAGCATCTATTGGGTTGACTGGATGCTTGAAATCCACAGGTGGCCCCTCAGTAGAACATAGCATGAAACCAATTACCCCACTGACATAAATCATCGATAACATTCCAATATGCAGTTAAATTATCAATACTCGTGTCCAATACATAAACAAATAAGAGCAGAGTTAAGACTCCTAGGCAAATGACAAATCTATCTCTAGTTTAAACAATGCAGATGCCCCGTTTGCTGGTGAGAAAGTTAAAAAATAAAAATAAAAATAAAAGCAGAACTGAAAGATTCAGAAAACTGCAGTCCTCCTGCAGCTCCATCTAATGTGGAAGGAAAGAAGTTTTTTTATTTTTTTATTTTTATGTTATTTTATTATTGTTTTTTTTTTTTTTTTTTTTTTGAGAATTGGGGGCAATACCTTGGATAAGTAGGAACTGTTGTCCATGCATAGTTGACAGTGCCTTTGAATATCTGGCGGCAGTTTGCAACAATATCTTCAATAATGTGCATATGAAGCCATATGCTTTCAGCTTGAGTACACACAACCCCTCCAGGACGAAGAGCCTTTGCTAGTGACTCAAAGAATGGCTTTTCAAAAAGTTCTTGTGCAGGACCTTAAGAACATATCATACAACTTGAGAACTTAAAAAGGTATAGGTTATGGACATAAGAAAGCACAATTGGTTGCAAAGAGAGACAGGTTTCTAATAAATAAAAGATAATCAATTGCTTGCAAAGATTATATTACCAATTGGATCAGATGAGTCCACTATTATGGCATCATAAGTTCCTTCAGGAACAGCTTTCAAAAAGGCAACTCCTGCATGGTTGAGATAAAATCCATAAGCACATGGATTTATAAAAGAAAAGATGAACAGATTGAGCAGAGAAGAATAACAGTCACAGTACCATCACCAATATGGAGTTTCACGCGGGGATCCTCGTATCCAACAGCAACATCAGGAAAAAATTGTTTAGAAACCTAGAAAAGAATCAACACGGGTTATTACATTGCAATCATATCCAAACTTGACAAATCCAATAATAATAATAATAAATCAACTTTAACAAATCTCATTTGAAGGCAAAATCTTTTTAGTGTTTAAAACAGAAAAACTTTAAAAGATAAATGCCAACAGCTATTAAAGCAAGTATATACCACTAACTGAAGCCAAAAGGAAAGTTAACCAAATCACTTTCACTCACATCAATGACCATTTTATCAATTTCACAAATATCTATCTGCTCAACAGAAGAATGGCGAGACACTTCACGCAAGACACCACCATCTCCTCCTCCAATAACCAAAACCTGCCATGTGAAATAAGGGTAAGCACCAAGAATAATGAACAAAAAGGAAAGAATTAAATTCAGCAGATCTGCAATATTTAAGTGTTGAAGCTATTCAGCAAACAGCAAGACACATTTGCACATATGCCTTTAAATTACAGCTCATCATTAATCACAAGAGGCTGAAAGGACCTTCTTTGGGTTGGGAATTGAACAGAGTGGCAGATGAGTAATCATTTCCTGATACGCACATTCGTCCCTCTCTGTCAGTTGAATCACACCATCCAAGACAAGAACCCTTCCATACGTTGAAGACTGCAACGGTGCAATAAGAATAATCATGTTAAACATGTTAAGCTTCAAAAAATTGAAAATAAAGATCAAGATATTGAACTTCAATTATTCATAGAATCATATCAATTTGTAAAACGCTTGACAAAATAAAGGAGATGAGTGTATGAATTACTCACACTTACGTTAATGTCACAGAATAAACCAGCCATAATTATTCCACAAGTGAAAGCAAAATGTATTTTCCAATTCTACAACATCAAATACCTGAAAGACAATAACGTTCTGGTATTCAGATTTTCCCTGAAATAAAATCTTTTCCACCTTCAATGAATGTGCTTCTCCTGTATTCATTGAGAAATGAATTTTATACAAAATCATGTTTTTAAGAAATGGATTACAAAAAGTAAGTGTATAAAAGAAAAACAAGAAAAATTAAAGACCAGAATAATCCTAACAAACACTTTTCTGGTAAGGACAGATTAGGTTATAATGCTTAGCATGGCTTCAAGGCATAAATTGCGGTCCAACATTGCGTATTAGTCAAAGCAACAAGTCACATAACATTGGGCTAAAGTAATTATATAAAATTAACTCAAATTTTACTACTTCCAATATGACTTGGCAGACAATATCCGTAGTAAAAATATATTTTTGCCTATTGGAATTGGCAACACAATCCCACTGCACATTGTTCATCCTGTTAGAATAATTCCCAAACAGACATGGAAAATTCTACTATGTTATCCTCTCCCCTTATCCAGCCCAAAAGAAATGCGTTAACAAAAGCTCCACTTCTTTTAGACAAAAGTACAACAATTACAAGTAGTGGTTATTGTATATCTGTATATTCCATGCAACAAATATAAGAAATACAAATCCCTCTGCTATGTTCTTCACTGTATATTTTTATATTCTGCATCTAATAACATGTTTTCTTTCTTTCTTTCTCCCTTTTTATTTTATTTTTTGGGTGCAAAATGGCATCTAATAACCTCTCTTTTACCACAAAAAACAATAATAAACAATAAGCTTCTAAAAGGAATATCAATCACAACATACTCAATTTTCCTGCAAACAGATCTGTCAAAATGAGTTGTTCACTTCTAGCGAAGGTGAACTTATAGTCAAGGTGAATTCATGAACATTAAAAAATCCAGATAAATTTTCTTTGCTCCAGTGGATTTGGGATTTTTTCTTTCCTTTCACCTCTTAATTCTTCAAAGCGTTGATTACTTTACATTTTCCCTAGATGATGCGCAAGAGAAAGCACCATTTTTAACTCTAAAAAAAACATTAACAAACTGAAAATCTAATCTAATGTTTAGTATTCTTAGGGAAAGGAAAACAAAAGGGCAATGAATTTATGCATATTCATTTTTATGAATAACCAAAAAAAAAAATTTTTTTTTTTTTAGAAAAACCTAATGGTCTCTTCCCAATTTCAACACAACACAGAGGCACTGTTTGAATTGCCAAGAAACAAAATAAAACAAAATAAATCTTCAACAACCTCTATAAATTACTAAAATTCTCTATTACACATTTACACATTCCCACCTTTACTGATTTCAAAAGTTTCAATATTTCACTTAAAAAAAAAACAAAAAATCTGGAAGGAGTATAACCGAGTGCGTAAATTTTTTTTTTGACAATCACATTCTTTGAGTCGAAAACTTTCAAACGAATACCATTGTTGCTATTTTATACGAATTTTTTTTAATCCGTTAGAACAGATATGGAAAAACCGTTTTAACGGTTTTGCCGCTGTGCATCTCCAAAGAAACTTTTTGAATCTGTTAGAACAAATTTGAAAAACCGTTTTAATGATTTACCACTGTCGAGAAAGAGAGTAGAACTATTGTGCGGAATATTGAGTATTAACTTTTGAATCAACTGGGAAACCGTTCTAACGGTTTGCTACTGTTCATCTTAAAAAAAAACGCGGTTTAGAAAGAAAACAGCAAACACCAAAATTAACCCAAAATCATGTTTTATCTCAATTTATCTTTTTTTTTCTTATTTTTTACCACTCCAAATGCTACCAAAATAAGTTTTTGTTCCCGAGTTTTAACCAAATCTCAGTTTAGTAATTTTAACAATTAGGCATCTAATATTTCAATTTGTTGCAATATTAACATTTCATTAGCAAATCCCGGTAACATGTTCAAGTTAATAGACGGTCATGTGATCTATTTAAAAGGAGATTTGCTGAAGGAGGTTTAACATCACAATAAATTAAAATCTTCACTAAGTATTACTATTAAAAGGTACCACCAATAAGGTTGGATTTGGTCAAAAGAACAAGGGTGCAAATAGTAATTCACCCACTAAATAAATTTAGCTTCTTTTCATTCTATCATCCTGTATTTCCCCTTAACAAATTCAATATCAAAACATATCTTAAAACAAATCAATTAAACACAAAGAAACAAAAATCACATAAGCCAACTCAAACAAACCCATAGTAGAAGATACAAACGATATTCAGAACAATCAAATTAACAGAGTCTGATCATAGCTAAAGGCAAATATAGAGACCCAGAAGGCAGAATCTACAGCATACTCGGTTGAGCATAGAGAAAAAACCATAGTAACACTAAACCATAATCCCAAATAAAATCGCTAAAGTAGAGAACTTGAAAAACAATCTCAATCTACAGTCACGTATGGATGCAGAAACCCACCAGGCCACATTGGGCTAATCTCAGAGAACCACCCGGGTATAACCGATGATATACACTCCGGCTCTTTGTTACTGTCCACCGTCTTGACGGAAACAGACACGCCGTTCTGGTTGCTCTCTTCCTCCTCTCTCGGCCTCTTCGCCGGCAAATCAGCAGAAACCGGAGCAACGCCACTCTCCTCCGCCATCGCCCCTCCAAAAAAACCCTAAAGCGAGAGAAGGATGTGCCTACTTTGTAGGTTTAAGCCTAACCCAATGCCTAGAGCGCCACAAGATCCGCACTCCTCTTCCGTATATAACAAACGCAGCCGCAAAGAGAAAGTGACGTATAAATATATAGACAGAGGAGGGGCTTTTTTACCATGATAAAGACTAAAAAGGGCCGGAATGGAAATTACCAAAATAAACAAGACAGGTTATTTTCCCAGCAATAATAGACTACCAACCTTCATCCGTGCAATGCACGGAATTATAAAATAATTTTTTATTAATAAAATAAATTTTTAAATATATTATAATTATTTTAATAAATTTGTATAATTTTAAATGATAGTTATTAAATTATTTTTTCTTTATATCAATTTTAATAAGTAGATATAATTGATTAAAATTACTTTTTATTTGAATAGTAGAAATATGTTTTATCAAATTTCAATCTGACTCAATTTTTAAAATCTAATTTGATACTAAAATATATATTAAATCTTAAATTTACTTAATCGAGCTGATTTTTTTATTTTAAAATATTTATCAAAATTTTAACATACACTTCTATTTTTTTAATTATTCACTTGAATTAAAAATATTATTCAAATAATTTTTCAATCTGATTGTCAATATAACAAATTTAAATTTTTATAAAAACTATTACTCTTACACCAATTATTAATATTTAAATATTTTTATTAGTATTAACATTTAGACATTTTTTAAATTAAGTAACATTCAATAATTTCAAATATCTTTCCTAAATTAATATTTAGATTCAAATTTTATAACTGTAACAAACTAATAAATAATTGGGTCCAACTATAATCGACCAATAAGTAAATAGGCCCATTTCATTAATTCATTAATTTTTACATTAATTAAAATTATTTACCACAATCTTAGTAACTTTATATGCAAAAAAAAAGTAAAATTTTATTCATCTACCAGGAGATAAAAAAAAGTCAATCTTTTGTGCATGAATGAAAAGAGAATATTTAGAGAATAGAGAGTACAGAAACATATTACGTAGGATTATGCGGAAGAATGAGGGGAGAGATAAACTATATTCTTTAGTATTATAGTATAGATAGAAAAAGAGAATAGAAAATACCAAAATAAATTAGAAAGGGCATTCTTACCGTAATAGAGGGGAGGGGATAAAAAATACCAAAATAAAATTAAAATAAATTTATTTATCAAAATTGAGACAAAGTCATCAAAGCTATTGATTTTTCTATTAATAAAATTTTATGAAAATAGAGACAAAGTCATCTATCCACTATAGAATTCAATTTCTAGGTAAGACAGCAAAAGCTTCTGAACCAGTAGGAGTTTTGCCCAAAACCTAGCCATTTTCACATCTAACAAAGCGATGTTGTAGAAGATTTTGTTTTTGATCAGCTTCAACAAGCAGTGATCTCCAGCTAGATTTTTGCAAGATTTAGGCGATGACTCAGTGATCCGAGGAACCCTAGGCTTGTTGGGTTCGATGAAATTGAGAGGCAGAACAGAAGTCATTCATGTCACTGCTGACTGCTTATTTAACACTTTTACCCTTCATAATTTAAAAGAAGTTTTAAATATAAAATAGTCATTTTAGTCATTTAAAAAACTAAGGAACTAAATAGCTGGAAGTTTTCCAAATGGAACTTAATTCTCATAATCATGTGGTTGGACATTTAGAGAGAAAAAAGAAAATAAAAAATATAATATATATAATTCTAAATAAATGCATACTTTTGTTTGTTTTAATTATTTTTAATTTTTTAAATTTCATTTTTTTTTTAATTTGTCATCACAAACTAAACATAAGTAGTTTTGATCTTTATATTTTTTTTCCCTTAATAAGTCATTAATCCAAGTACAACATTAACATTAAGGATAATGAATTGCAATCCAATCTTCAATTCGCGACTTGACCAAAATTCACCTTTAATTTGCGATTTGAAGGTGAATTTGGTCAAGTTCTCGAATTTGAAATAAACTCACTCTTATCCACTATTTAAAGTTCACATATATCATTATAATGATTAAAATACAATAAATCATTCAGAATAATTTTGAAATGACTTATTGATAATAAAAATAATTATGTATAAAATGTATAAAACTACCGCATAAAATTTATCTACATTGTATCATATTTATATATAAAAAAATTATGCATAAATTTTATTATTTTTAGATAGATAGTCTACATCGCTCTTAATCTTATCTATATTATAATACCAAAAAAATATAATTTCTCTCTCCTTCTCTCCTTTACTCTCATCATACGTGACATATCTCTTTACTTTCTATTGTACATTTTTTTTACAAATTTTTGAATTATTTTTAAAATTCATTCCCTCTCTCTTCTTTTTTATATTTTCTCATTCATAAAATCTTTATTTCCTCGTTTTACATCACCAAAATATTACAATTCTACATTTTCTTTTGCCTATAAAAACACTAGAATTGTGGCACATAATTATAATAAATTTTAACAAATTCATGAATTTTGAAAAGAGACTCACTTGCTTAAATTCTGAAAAATGACTTACTTAATTATAAATTTCATATAAATGAACTGAACTTACTTATTTATAAATTCAATATAATTGTAAAATTTATATATTTCAAATATGTTAATAATTAATTTAAAATATAAATAAGAAAATAATTAAATTAAAGAGTACAAAAAAAGTTTAAATAATAATTAGGTTATGTCTCCTATAACAACTTTTAGTATTTTTAAAATTTAAAATAACCGAATATTAATTAAGCGTGAGAATAATTATTTTTCTAAATAATTTTAGAATTAAATTGATCACATTGACTATATTTGTTTTTTTTTATAAAGCATATATGATTAGTAGTAATATTTTTTATTTAAATTATTTTTATAAAAACTAATTAAAATTTTATTATCAAATCCTACGTGCACCCTATGTATTCATTATTTTATTTTCTAATTTTTACAAATTTTTGAATAAAACTAATTTTGGGATTAATTTTTCTAAATTTCAATTTTAAATTTAAATTAGTATCATATTTTTTAAATTAATAATAATATTTTTAATTCAATTCATTTTTATAAGATCAATTAAAAAATTATTACTAAATCTTGTATGACATTTTCAATATTGGTTAATTATCGTTGCAAAATTTATATATTTAAATAATTAATTAGACTTAAAAAAATTATTTAAATTTCAAAAAATCTAAATCTTTTTATAATAACAACTCTTAGTATATTTTAAATTTAAAATAAAAAAAAATTGCTACGATTAATTAGGCATGAAAGAGCCTAAATATTAATTATGATAGAGAGTAAATTTTTTTAAACTCAATTTTAAAATTAAATTAATTATGTTAACCATCGATTAAAATTTTAATTAATAATAGTTAGTATTTAAGAAGTTTGGACATATAATTAAAAAATAATATTTTTATTTTGAGTTATTTCTATAAAACCAATCAAAACTTAATTTAATAAAATTAAGATTAATAGTATTTCTAACTCAAGCTAATTTTGTAAAATGAATAAAGAATTAAAAAATAAAAATATATTTAAAATTAACAAAAAGTTCAAAATAAAAAAGAGAACAGATAAGTTTGTAATTTAATATATATTCTGAAATAAATTTTATTTTTTATGATGGGGTCAAATCAAAATTTGATAAAATATAAATTTTTAGTATTCATATAAAAAACTTGATTATAATCAAATTTATCAACTCATTAATATTATATAACTTTATTAAAATATTTTATAATATATTTAAAATTATATTTTATGTAAAAAAATTATACAATTTCGTGTATCGCTCGTGTCAATGCTCATATTTCCTAAAACGGGGTAATTTCACTGACATACCCTCAGATTTGGGGAAATGATATAGAAATCCCCACATTTCGAAAGTTAACAAAGACACTGCTAGTCGACTGTTAGATCAACTGTAATGACATAAATGCCATCTGCGTGAAAGCCATACCTGATGCCTGTCTTCCTTCCAGATCGGGAGCCACATGGAAAATAATTATTTTCATATTGAATATTTCATGGAAAATAACGGTGATAATGGTGGAATTTTAGAAACTAATCCAATGCTGTTTGGAATACTAAATTTTTCTCAAAAGGCAAAAAATAAAAAAATAAACATTTTTTTTGGTAATTAAGTAGATAAATTTTAAATTGTTGGGTATTTAATGTGTTATTTCAAAATGTGAAAAAATTAATAAAAATTAGAAAATTTTAGTAAAATTTTGAATTTTTTTAGTATAAAAAAGTTTAAAAAATCTAAAAAATTGAAAAAATTAGAAATGCTTAGTCAAATTTAACATTGTAAATGCACACTCAGTTTATAAATGTGTATAGTTAAATTAGTTGATAAGTAACAATAAAAAATATTAAAAAATACAATTAGAAAAGTAAACAGGTGGTTCAATGACGGGTAAAATTTTTATTTTCCCTTATGAATTTTTTTTTATAAATCTCATTTTAATATTTATTTATTATTATTTTTTTTACTCATAACAACATAAGATCTGGAGTTTTATTTTTGGAACTTCATCCTCTATCAATTAAGTGATATTTAATTCGTATAAAAATTAAAAGTTGAACTCCTCAAAAAATTGACACCTAAATGTTAAACGAATGAATTATTAAAGCTTATGTCATTAATTATTAAAAAATATGAAATTTTTGATATAATTATTATAAAATATAAAAATTAAGTCTTGAAGTAGAATTAGTAATAAAAATTAAGAAACAAAATAAAATTTACCTTTCAATAAATTTGACAATAGCCAAAAAAGTTATAATGTTAAGTTTGCAATTAACTTTACAATATTGAATCTTGAATTTTTACATTAAAAGAAACAAATATATATGTATATATATATATATATATACACAAAAAAAGATAAATTAATTTGTTTTATTTGTTGTGTAGTATCAAGGCTTTTAGATATCTACCCATTTTTTCAAGAATCAAACTTGTGCCATTTTTTGGAAGGTAGTATGGTTGACCGTTAGTCCAAGCTACTATTGTATTTACATTTTAAATATTAATATATATATATATATATATATATATATAAATTTTTATCACTTTTGTCAAACAATTAGTCGCTAAAAGTAATAAAATTATATTATTTTATTTAATTATTTTAAGTTTTTTATAATAATTTATTATCACTTTTGCCGACCAATTAGTAGTTAAAAGTATTACTTTTTTTAGTCAATTGATCGGAAAAAATGATAAAAAATTTACTTTTATTTAATTATTTTAATTTTTTGTAATAATTTAAAATTATAACCAATATATAGAACCATATGAATATTTAATAAATAATTTATAAATATCTACCATATTTAATTAAAAATAATCTTAAATCTTTTTCTTATTTTCCTTTAATTCTTATATATAACTTATATTTAATCATGACTTACTATTAATAATATATTTTTCTTCATTTTATATTATATTTTAAAAGTAATTAGGCCGCGTTTAGTTTTAGTTTTAGGAAATTATCATTCAAAACAAAAATTTTGAAAACTATTTTAAGAATTAATTTGTAATACAATTCTCTTTGAACTTTCGAATAATGAATTTTTAATTTTTAATAAAGTTTATCATTTGTTTTGATTCTTATTTTTTAATTTTAGTTATTATTTTTTTCTTCACTGGTTATATTTTATATTGTGATTTAAATTTGATTAGGAAAATTTAGTTTTCGCATTAATTTAAAAATATTTTTTTATTGATCTATGATTTTTATAGCATATTAAATTAATTAAAATTAATAAATAAATGTTACGATAAATATATGAAATCTATTTTAAATCATATCAAATGATAAACAAAATTTTGAGTGAAATATAAAGAAAGAAATATTAATATTATCTCTCATTCTTTTACCTTACTTTTTTTGACATGTGATTTTCTTCACTCTTTTATCTCAGATTTTTCAAGAGATAGTTTTTATTGATCTTTTATCTCATTTTTTTCTTTTAAAATGGTGCACAAAATATATGAAATACAATCATGATTTTAACAAAATTAAGATACAAAATATTAAAAGTAATTTTTATTTCAATTTTTTAATTAAATTGATATAAAAAATTTAATTTATAAATCTTTATTATGCTTTTTTTAAAATCATGATATTTATAAATTCTCTAAGTGTAACTTTATCGATTATCGTTGCAGTGAATGGAGAACCTGTGGCCAGGCCTCCAAGCGGACAACAACTAAGACAGGTTTGTTATGAATTAGGCATCCGAATTCCTTTTTTCATGTCATAAACATTTATTAGAGGATGACCTCTGTTTTGCTTTTAAAGTTTAACATTTAGGTGCTAGTCAATCAAGGGATGCGTTATTTTCAATCTTTAGAGGAGGGGCTGTTCATAAAGAAATGATATTTTTCAATAAAATATAACACATATGTATAAGGCTTTCACCAAATTGAGGGGAACCGTAGCCACCCTTGATGCTAGAGGAGAGGAGGAGAGAGGTGAAATTAGGCCTTAACATCAATCCTTGAAGTCACTTTGAAATGGTGTTATCCATTCTAAATTGTTACATTTGGATAAGAATTGGTACATTTAAAGTTTGTATCCGAATATAAACAATGCGCATTTTAATATGAATAAGATCTTTATTCACATCTGAATACATCAGTTTATATTCGTTTCAATTTAACTTATGGGATTAAAGTTAGGTCAACCCCTGTATTGTTAGAGGAGCATTGTTAGCATAATAAAGGCGCTGTTTGAAGTATTACAAAATAATACAAATACTTGCTAATTTTAAATTTTTTTATTTACTGTACAAATTGCGAGATTGCAACTTTAAAAATTTTTTATACAGCTTAAAACACCCCTACTTTATAAAAGGGGATAATTTCACTGATATACCCTCAGATTTAGGGAAATGACAGAGAAATCCCCACATTTCGAAAATAAACAGAGACACTCCCTGTCGTTAACCAATCTGTTAGTTGACTGTTAGATCAATTGAAATGACATAAATGCCATCTGACTGAAAGCCATCCCTGCTGCTTGTCTTCCTTCCAGATTGGGGGCCACGGGGAAACCTTTTTTTTTTAATAATGAATATTTCCTGGAAAATAATGATGATAATAGTGGAATTTTAGAAACCAATTCAGCGCCGGTCTAGAGTGCTAAATTTTAGAAAAAAAAAAATTAAAAAAGTAGGAAAGTTTTGGATTGTTAGGTCATCCGTGTGTTACTTGAAAAGTGTAAGAAAAGTTAGAAAAAGTTCATAAAAATTGATAAAAATTAAAAATTTTTGGCGTGAAAAAATTAAAGAAAATTGAAAATATTTGGATAAATTTGACACTCTAAACGCACATTCAATTTGTATAGTAGTTGGTAACTAACACAAAAAATATTGAATTATAATTAAAAAAACAATAAAATAGAAAAGTAATTTTTTAATATTTAATTTTTTTACTTTTTTTTTGACAAGTAATTTTTTACTTAAAAAAATATAAGATCTGGACTTTTATTTTTGTAACTTCACCTTTCTATCAATTAAGTGATATTTAATTCGTAAAAAAAATTAACAGTTGAACTCCTCAAAAAATTGATACCTAAACGTTAAACTAATGAACTATTAAGATTATGACAAATTAAAGTTTATGCCGTTAAATGTTATAAAAAACTAAAAAAATCAAGTCTAGAAGTAGAATTAGTAAGAAATAATTAAGAAGCAAAATAAAATTTACCTTTCAATAAATTTGACAATCACCCGAAAATGTTATAATACCAATTTTAGAATTAATTTTACAATAATTTATATTACAATATCGCTCACATTGATGGAACATTTGTTCCACATGGCATTGGAGAGGCGAGGGGCTAGCCCCGGGGGAGGGTTAGGTTGGGAAAGCTTATGTTTTAAATTTTGAAATTTATGTGACTTGCACCGATGGTTTGTCAAGAGTGTCCAAACTCCATCTTTTAAATCTTGATTTTTTTTTAATTTTTGAAATTTGAAAGTTAAATTTTATTATATTTTTTTATATTAAAAATACATAGAGAATTAATTTTTTCTTTGACATTTTGTCATATGTCATCAAAGTTTCGTCATTGTTAAATTAACAACAGTTAATACACGTGAAACTCAAATTAATGAACATGAAATGACAGTCCGACTATCACAACTTTTCTTTTCTACCTATATTATCTAAAAAGTCATGTGTATCTATACAACAATATAATTTATTAATTTGATATTTGTATATTTTTAACCGTTAAATTTATTCAATAACTAGAATTACTTATTTCCCTTTTCACTTGGGTTATCTTTTCAGTCATATTACATGAAAACAAAATATATATCTCACTCTTCTCGTATTTTTTTATAAATTTTAAATTAATATTTTAAAAAATTTGATAATATTTGAATAAATAATAAAATTGTACACATTTATTAAACAATGTTTGGATACTTATTAGACAAAGTCAACTAAATTTTTTATTTAAAAAATATATTTAAACTATAATTTTCATTAAAATTTTATTAAAAATAAATATTTAAAATAAAATTTTAATTTTAATGTGCTTAAAACTTAAATTCTAAATATATACACTTTTACACTATTTGTGTCGTTTATATAATAAAGATACTTAAAATTTTAAATTTGAGATTTTTTCAACTGTAGGATTTGCTCAATAGGTAGGATTACTTCTTTCTCTCTCTACTTTGGTTATCTTTTTGGTCACATATTGTTGGATTTGCTCAATGGATATAATTACTTTTTTCTCTCTCCACTTTGGTTATCATTTTGATCACGTCACATGAAAACATAATCCATCACTATTCCCATATATTTTTTTGAATACTTTTTATGTATATAAGTTTCTAAATTAATATTTTAAAAAATTTGATAATATTTGTAATAAATAATAAAATTGTACACATTTATTAAATAATGTATGAATACCTATTAGACAAAATCAATTAAATTTTTTATTTAAGAAAATATATTTAAACTTTAATTTTCTTTAAAATTATATTAAAAAATAAACATTTAAATTAAAATTTCAATCTTAATGTGTTTGAAACTTAAATTTCAAATATATAAACTTTTATACTATTTGTTTCATTTATACAGGAGTTCAAAATATTGAATTTGAGATGTTTTCAACTGTTAGATTTGCTCAATATCTATGATTATTTTTCTTTTTCTCTCCCTCTTACCAATTTTTTAAATACTTTTTATATAAAAGATTTTAAATTAATATTTTAAAAAATACGATAATATTTGTAATAAATAATAAAATTTTATACTTTTATTAAACATTGTATAGATATATTAATCTCTTTTGAATAGCGATTTTTATTTTTATCGGTTATTTTTGCACTTTTCATTTATGTTTGCTTTATAAATTTAAATTTAAGTTATTTACACACCAAATTATATTTTTGTACTTTTAGGCACAGGCAATTATTAGTAAATATATATTAAAAAATAAAAAATAATATATATACACGAAAAATATAAATTATTTTGTTTTAATTGTTGTGTAGTATCAGTATTATCGGCAATTTTTGTTTGTGCCCATTAATTGTGTGGAAAAAATGATTCGCACATTATTTTATCTGATGTCTATGATTGAGCTGAAGATAATGGTGCTTCTTTTACGTATCAGGGTGTGCTTTAATGTTTAATTAGCTCTTTTATTGCACAATGCATCATAACTGTAACTTATATTAAGCTAGTTTTCCAAAAAAAAAAAAAACACAAATTTATTCATGTGTATATTTTAGTTGAAAAATACATATATTAATAGATTGGCAAGACTGAAATTCGTTAGTATAGGGATCAATTGGCCTTGCATTCTGGTGGTAGGACTTTGTATCTGGATGTATCTTTACAGTATGAATAGAACATCATCTTCCTTCTTGCCCATTCCAAACCATTGGTTTGTTCCTTTGATAGCTTGGCAAACTCTTGCCCCTGAACAGGGTCCAGGCTGCTGGGAAGGCCTTTCCCGGAGCATGAAGGCCCCGATCCTGCCAGATGCCATTTGCGGCCTTCCATTTCTATCTCCCCAAACGAGGCAATAAACGGTCTATACCGGTAATTAACTGGGTATTTTCCTCCATGCGTTGCCCACTCTGATGCATCCCATATCGTTGCATATACTGACATGGGCTTTGATGGATACACAGAGCTGGTTGCAGCACCGTGGACAAACTCTCTTACTGGTATGTTGTCTACTAGAAACCTGCATTGATTTCTGTTACGTCATTAATTGATCTAAAAATTTAAATTATTAGAAAATTTCCCTTATGCGTAACACTAATTTCTACGTGAAGTAGAGATAGACGTACCAAATCAAATAAGTTGCACCAATACAAGTAAATAAAATGCATAATAATAAATGAGAAATAACAAGATTTGAATCCAACACTTCTTAGAAAAACTCTAATATCATGTTAAATTATCAATTATCCTGAAAGTTATTAAAAAAATGAATCAACGATGTGTAACAAGCTATTTCAACAATTTCATTGGAAATTCATATACAATCACGTGTTACAGAATTAGCTAGATTTCCACAAATACTCAGTGATACGCTTTGGGCTTGATTTTCTTACGCTATATGGTGACTGTTCCAGAGAATGCTGTACCGATGGAACTGCTGTGTTGGATCAAACCACAGGTGGAGTTTCTCTTCTCTCCCCGTGCAGACGCTTCCATTTCCATAGATGTTTGTTTGCAGCGCCCAGCTTCTTCTCTTCTCGTGACCAAGCAATTCGATGTCGATCTCATCGTGGTTGTGAGGGAAAAGATCTGCGTTAGACAGCTGCGATTTTCTGGTGCAGTTAATATTCTAATTTGGGGACATTTTTATCTTATACGTAAATGGAAGAGCTTACATAGAAGGCTACTACTACCCCTGATGCGAAGCCAGAGGGTAGCTTTATTGCCGCGCTGAAAAATCCGTAGTTGTACTTGCTCCGAGAGACCAATCCAGAACCTGCAAAAAAGGGAATTGTGAGATTAGAACACAAGAGAGAGAATTGAATTTCGCTCGTCAACTTGGAGACTTCACCAGAAGATTTGTCCAGGATGAGATTGGCGCTGGACCCTTTGTTCAAAAGATGGATATTTGCGTGTCCTAAGAATTCGGAGTACCCCTTGTCAATGGGGAGAGGCTTGAAATAATCTGTTAACCGTGGAACAGTAGGAGGTCTGTAAATAGCGCCGCGCGATGAGGCTGCAACCATCATGCAGAAGATTAAGAGGCTAAACAAGAGTAATTTCTCTTGTAGAATTGCCATACTTTTTATTATTAGGTGGTTGGAGATGGAAGTTAGTGAGGTATGTGAATATATATGCATATATATATATATATATATATATCAAGTGGTGGAAAGAATTGGTCTGGTCTTGTAAAGAGTTAAATGGGTTATGCGTAGTTGTTGCAAGCTGGCTATTGTCTCCTTCAGAATCTCATTTTCATGGGATGGTTTTTGATCATAAAGACAGTGATGAGGAATTTCATGTGGGGTGTGTTAGGGTAGGGACGTTTGGAAAATGGAAATGGAAAGGAGAACCTGTGGCCGGGAGGCCCGGGCCTTCAAGCGGATAACAGCTACATAAATGTAAAACAGGTTAGTTACGAACTAGGCATTCCAATTCCTTTTTTCATGTCATAAACATTTATTGGAGGATGACCTCTGTTTTGCTTTTAAAGTTTTACATTTTAGGTGCTAGCCAATCAAGGGATGTGGCCTTTTCAATTTTTAGAGGAGGGGCTATTCTCAAAGAAATGATCTTTCTTAATAAAATATAACAAATATGTTCAAGATTTTTACTAAATTTAGAGGGATCATAGCTACTCTTGATACTAGAGGTGAAGAGGAGGGGGATGAAGTTAGCTAGGCCTTAACTTCAACGCCTGAAATCACCTTGAAACGGTGTTGTCCCTCTTAATTTGCTACATTCATATATGAGCTGATGCGTTCAATGTAAATTTTTGAACTAAAAAGTATCCGGATATAAACAATGTGTATCTAAATACAAATAACACCCATATTCGCATTCAAATACTTTTACGATTTAATTATTCACATCTAGATACACCAGTTTATATCCATTTTAATTTAACTTGTGGGCTAAAGTTGGGAGTGCCCCGCATTGCTAGAGGAGCATTGTTAGCATGGTAAAGGCATGTTGGCTGTCTTTAGGCTTCCGATTCATTCCATTCTAAGATGTAAGGATGTGTTATGGAGACAACATTTGAGAAACCAATAAATGTTGTGACAGGAGTCGTCTGGAGGGAGAAGATGAACAAAGAAGTGGCTAGTGGATTAGTGTTAACATGCAAAACTAGAATCAAAGCGAGAGAAAGAATACGTAAAATTTTGCATCTTAAGAATAAATGTGAAGTAGAATAAGAACTCGTAACTAAATTGGCAAAGGAAAAGGTTGTTCTATGGTGAAAATTCAAATTATATTCCCTTGCTTATGCAGCCAGCCATTAACTCTTGTATTAAGCGAGTAAGATATACATGCCGTAGGAGGACTCATGCGTGTTAATTGAAGCGAGGCACAAGTATCTTAGTTACATTAGCTACTTACCTCCACCCATTTTAACTATTATGGATGAGTTTGGAATGATAAAAAAGTGAGATAAAATAAGATAAAGTGAAATAAGTTATGAATTCGTAATTCGTACAGTGAGAGGAAAAGTGAAAAATTTTTAGAGTCTTTCAATATTTTCATAATTTTTCAGAATTTTTCATCATTTCAAACGAAACCTATATATATACGTGTATGTATATATTTAAAACACATTAGTTATGTTCTTATTGTATTTGGTGGGACGTCTTTATCACTTTTTTTTTGTTTTGTGGGTGCCTCTCTAAAATAATTTTTTTTAATGATTTTATTGATCTATATATTTCACAACCTTATGAGAAGTACATGCAACATTAAACTTAGGGAAAGTTTATTTCTTAATTAGCACGGAAATTAGATTCGCTTTTTTAACTCCGTGTCCATTTAGCTCTAAATAACGAAGGTTAAGAATTAATTTTTTTTTATTACAATGTGTAAAAGTTTTTACACAAGTGGTACAATAAAATGTGTGTGAGTATTTGAACAAGTGGTAGAATAAAATTTACGCTGCAAATAATTTTCTTTTTTTTTTCTTTTAAATTAGTTTGTTTAAAAATAAAAATTCGTAAATTCGATTGTTCAAAGTAACAAAAAATTATAATTAAAATTCATTCACAGCAAAACTCCACCTATTTATTATAAATAAAGAAATTTTTATTATACTAAGAAAAAAATAAGTAATTGCAAACATAACACAGTAAATTGGCATAAAGTTTTATGCATCATTATCATTATTGTTACATTTACATACAGTGGCAGACCCGGGGGAGACCCTCTAAAATTTGTAACATCTCTATATATTTTTTTTATTATTTATATTATTATATAGTGTATTGTCTCTTCTCTCAAATTAAAAAAAGTTACCTTAAAAAATATATAAAATAATAATTATTATTAGATCCTCTCTCACTTAAATTTTTTCATCTATCCTATAATCCTAAAAATCTTAAGATAGTATAGCACTGCACGGAATATAAATATAAATATAAATATCTATATATATATATATATATATATATGTATATGTAATAATTTTATGTATGTGTAATATGCAGGCCGGACCCAGATTGAAGAATTTTATTTAAGCCCGGTGGGCAATTATAAACAGGGCTAAAGTTGCAAACATTTTGCATTGTGGGCCCACATCATAACGATGGGGCGTAAACGAAATTAATGCCACGTTGAAAGTCAATTCAACACACTTTTTTTTTTAGTCAAATAAAGAAGGAAAAAATAAATAAAAGGGTGGAATATGATAAGTTTGAGCTCACAAGAGCAAGAACCGTTGATTCGAGGGTATAAACATCTCCATCCGTTCGATCATTCCCTCATTGGTCCAGTCTGCGCGTCACGTCACGTGGAATTTTGCCATCCAGGAAAATAATATCAAGCAATAATTGCTTAACAATTTACGTAATCATTCCACAGAAGATGTCGGCGACGTCCCTTCACGTAGCCTCAGCCACGAGTCCTCCCCCCGGTATTTCTGGCTGTACGTGTCCCTCTCCCATTGGTTCCTCCTCGCGCGGGAAACTACACACGAAAGCCGCCATTCCCTATCTCCATGTCGGCGCACGTGTCCTCTGCCACCAGTTTCCACCGCATCAGCAGGTCAAAATAGCGCTGTAGCCACCGCCACCCCTGACACACACCCAGCATCATTCTATGACTTCATGACACGTGTCAGATTTTTCCTAAATAGCTCAACCGCACCTATATAGGCTCGCGCAATCGTCCACATCTGCAAACCAATCCAAACTGCAAAATCCAATCTACAACGTTCCAAAAATTCAAAAATAAGTCAACAACTGTAATCGTGTCCTTTGTTTGTTTGGTTTCTCTTTTCGATCATTGTTTGCTTGTTTGTTCCCATTTGTCAATGTTCAGTAAATCCGATGTGTCCCCTCGCCGGATTCTGACCTCTCCGGCGGTTCACCCTTGGGAAGCCGTCTCTCCGGCGACGCTTCTCGACTCTCTGATCACTCTCGCGTCGAATATATGCGACTACAGATCAAAACACTTCGTCTCCAAGAATCGGAACGCACGGGAATCAATTCGCCTGATCGGAACTCTATTGACTTTCTTCCAAGAAATCCGGGAAAGCGGATCGGATCATTCGGATTCTGTTGTTTTGAGCTTTTCGGAGCTCCATTTCATCTTCCAGAAACTTTTATTCCTGTTGGAAGACTGCTCCCGCGACGATGCACGGCTATGGATGCTGGTTAAGTGCGAGCGGGTGGCGACTCAGTTTCGGGTGCTGATGAGAGCGGTAGCGACAGCTCTCGATGTTCTTCTTCCTCTGGATTCGACTGACGTTTCAGTCGAAGCTAGAGAATCGATTCAGCTGGCAATGAAACAAGCCGTGAAGTCGCGATTTGAGGTTGACACGAATGACAGATTGGCATTAAAGGATTTACTTTTGATATTGAGCCAGTTTGAGGATAGAATTGTTCCTGAACGGAATAATCTGAGGCTAGTTCTTAACCATTTGGAGATTCTAAGCTGGAGTGAATGCAACAAAGAGATCAAGTTCTTAGACTCTGAAGTGGCTCTGGAGTACTCGGGCGCAGAGAAGAGAGAATTGGCGATTCTGAGCAGTCTAATTGGGTACTTGAGCTATTGTCGTAGTGTGTTGTTCGAAGTCGTGGACAAAGTAATCGTTCACCAATCTAAAACCACAATCCCCAGTGAGGTGACTAAACACCTAAATTCAGATGATTTTCGGTGTCCAATCTCCCTCGAGATCATGACAGATCCGGTGGTTATAGCCACTGGACACACCTATGATCGGTCCTCGATTCTAAAATGGTTTAAAACTGGTCATCGGAGCTGTCCTAAGACAGGAGAGAAGCTCACAAGCACAGATCTGGTCCCCAATTTGGCTCTGAAGAAGCTAGCTCACCAGTACTGTAATGAAAATGGGGTTCCAGTTGCTGAATCAAGGGGTAAGGATAAGGACATAACGAGGACAGCTGAAGCAGGAAGCCCAGCAGCCGAAGGAGCCATGATAATGCTAGCTGATTTTCTCGCCAGCAGGCTTGAGTCCGGGGCTGGTGATCAGAGGAATAAAGCAGCTTTCGAGGTCCGCATTCTGACCAAATCAAGCATTTTTAACAGGTCTTGCTTGGTGGAATCGGGCACAATTCCACACCTTTTGAATCTGCTGTCTTCAACAGATGCGCCAAGCCAAGAGAATTCAATAGCAGCCTTGTTGAACCTCTCAAACCATTCCAAGAGCAAGAACATTATTGTTGAGAATGGGGGTGTGGATTCAATTCTTAATGTCCTCAAAGGGGGGCTGAAGAGTGAAGCTCGACAGCACTCCGCTGGAACCCTTTTTTACCTTGCTTCAGTGGAAGAGTACCGGGTTCTGATTGGGGAAACTCCGGGATCTATTCCAGCTCTCATTGACCTGATTAATGAGGGAACCGATAGGGGCAAAAAGAATGCTCTGGTTGCGATTTTCGGGCTACTAATGTACCCAGACAACCATTGGAGAGTTCTTTCTGCTGGATTAGTCCCCTTGCTTGTTAATCTTTTGAAATCCTTCCAAAGGGAAGATCTCACTACAGATTCTTTAGCAATTTTAGCAACTCTAGCAGAGAAACACGATGGAACAACCGCGGTTCTCAGAGCTGGAGCTTTACCTGTGATCTTGGAGATTCTGAATTCCACCACTTTAAGGGCAGGAAAAGAGTACTGTGTCTCGTTGTTGCTGGCTTTGTGCGTCAATGGTGGGGCAGATGTGGTTCCTCTTTTAGCGAAGAACCCTTCTCTCATGGGTCCGTTGTATTCCGTCCTCGCTGAAGGCACCTCTCGTGCAAGCAAGAAGGCCAGTTCACTCATAAGAGTTCTCCATGAATTCCACGAAAGAAGCTCATCCAGCTCAGTCTCCCCAGCTTTTCCACAAGAACAATTTGTCCACGTCTGGTAATACCTTATATATATGTGTGTGTCTGTGTCTGTGTCTGTGTGTGTATATTTAATCTTCAGTTCTTTCCAAGCTTCTGTGTAAATACAAATTCTTGTCTGGGATGCTTGGATCTGTTCTCGGATTATGATCATGAAATTAGCTCGGTTTTTTCAAGAGCTAATTTCTTGCGCAGCTTCTGTTTTTTTTTCTCGTGAAGCTTTGTACAAGAATACAGTTAAAATACTTGTATTATGATTATTTTTTTCCTTGTACAGTTAAATACTTGTATTATGATTATTTTTTCCCTCATGTCAATAACAATAAGATTGTATTACAGTTTTTTCCTTCTGTGTTTCTAATGATGTTTAGCACCAAAAAAACAAAAAAAAAACACCCTGCGTTTCAAATGGACAAGAATTATTTTCTCAAATCAAGCATAATTTTGTGTGGAAAATGTGAAAACAGGCTGCTCTATTGTTGAAATATCTAGAGCCTTCTCTAATTTCACCACCACTTGTTCCATGGATGGTCTTTGCTGCTTAAGTCCTGTGCATGACAATGCCAAATTAAGAACTAGTTCGAAAGCTTCAACTGAGTACTCCCCGTGGAGTTTAGGATCAGCAAATTCTGTTATATTCCCACTCTTTGTGAGAAATCTTGCCTGCATAGCAAAGACATTCATGAAGGGAAAGTCAGAATCGGTGATTCAGAGAATCAGAATCAATAGCTAGATTATGTAAATATAACTAACTGAAAGTTCCTTCTTTTTACCATTTTGCCAATAGACATTGGTTTGTTCAGATCCAAATTAATCACCCTCTGCCCTGATAGAAGTTGTAGAAGTACTATTCCAAAACTGTAAACATCCCCAGAAGCATTAACTCGGTGATTCCTTTGGTACTCAGGATCCATATAACCAAATGTTCCTCTTACTTCCGAGCTCACAAATGATTGTCCCATGTTCATAACTTTAGACAAACCAAAATCAGACAGTTTCCCTTGGATGTTAGTGCAAAGGAGAATATTTGTTGGCTGCCAAAAAACGAAAGAAAATGAAAGAAATTTAACCAGTAAAAATGAGGGGGGAAAAAAAAGATCCTGAGTGTAATGAGCTTGCCTTGATATCTCGGTGTACAATGCAGCCTTCAGGATATGTGTGGAGAAACCAGAGACCTCTAGCACAATCAATTGCGATCTCAAGTCTTTGGATCCAAGATAGAATTTTTTCTCTACCTGTTGTTTACCATTTTATCAATTCACTCTTTTGGGGGGGAAAATGACTGGAAAATCATGATAGTGTCCATAAATGAAGAAAGAAGGTTACCAAATAGCCACTCTGAGAGGTTCCCATTGTGACACAACTCATAAATCAAAAAACACTCATCTTCTCCCTCACAGTACCCTAACAAAGCCACAAGGTTTGGATGTCTGACATGCGATACGCTTCTGACTTCCCGGACAAATGTCTCCATATGACCATCATTGAGTATGTGTTTAACTGCAATATGCTGACCATTTGGTAGAATGCCCTTGTACACCTTTCCTGGTAAAAAAGAACAACAACTAATCAAAATCCATGCTAGGAAAAAGTATTATGCTATTTAGCACAATGTTCATAGATAGATCAAACGTGTTTATACTTGGATACGGCTTTGGCTGTTGCTACTAAATAGATCTACAAGCACAAAAGTTTTGAGTCTTGAGCTTTTTTTATCTGGATATCTTCAGCTGATCAATCTTGAATTCTTGTTCAAAAAAGTAAAATAAAAATTAAATTAAATTGCTAGTCACCTCTACTCACCGGCTATTCCTTGCCCAATGAAGTTTGATTCACTGAGATTGTTTGTCGCAGAATAAACTTCCTTAATTTGTATCTTCTGACAGCTAGAGCCCTTCGATAGTGAACTTGATGCTGTCAAGAAAGAAAACAAGTGGAGAACAATTAACAACCGTAAAATTTTTTTTCCCCCACTGAGCATTTCGTAACTTCAGTCAATTCTGAGCATTTCTATGACATATTGTCAAGTTGTCTACCAGAAATTTTTTCTAGGAATCGTTGGCGGGAAGATTTCCTGCACAAGATCCATGATGCAACAGCCACAATGACTATAATCCCCACTAGACCTCCAATTACAATGCATAGACCTGAAATCATAAAGAAAGTTGTCCAAGACTTGGTAGAAATGATCAACACAAGAAGACTAGATTTGTAATGAAACTCATTGAAACTAGCAGAGGTATGACAACTGGTTACCTGTTTTCTCCTCCTTTTTGTGTTCATCAGCTCCTAGATCGTCTGCAGATGAAATTAGTTTGACTATAATCAATCATGATTTGTACAATGTCATTGAATGACAAAAGGAATGAATCAAGTCTTGACAAACAACAGGGAAATTGAATTCAAATATGTGAATCTTGTTTTCCTTACTGATATGAAGGCTTTGCTCTCCAAGGCATTTATGAAGTGATTTGATCCAATTCTCATCACCAATCCTACTGCTTATCAGCGACACAAGCACTGCAAACCTGCAAATATCAGCCCTAACTACAGTTGGATCTCTTCCATTGTTTGGCGATACACCCATTTCTTCCCATCTCCTCATACAGGCACTGCATGACTTAACTGTCCGATTATCTAAACCCAAAAACTTGCAATCTTCACCTAAAGACCCTAATTTTTTTCCTAGCTTATAAGCAACATCTGTAACAGTGTAATCGGAGCATCCACCAGCTCCACTGCTCAGCTTCTCAATACCACAGTTTAGAATATCTTCCTGAATACTCTTCATGGAAACCAAGCAGCCTATTTGCTCTGTGGAATTCAAGAATATTTGTCCAGTTTTGTTGGCTCGCTGCCCGAGTGCATGCAGATACACATCAAAAGCAGATCCACAACAATTGCCACTCAGAAACCCTGCCCAATTGCCTTGTGTGCAATTTGAGTCACTCCCAGATGAGGGATGTTGAATATCTAGAACACAATCACCAACTGGAGTCTGGGAAAACACTAAATCAATGGTGGCGAATAAGGCCAGAAAGGATAGTATGGAGGAGGAGGAGGAGGAGGACTTTTGATACATTGCTGCCTTAGAAATGTGAAAAGTCAACAAGCATATATCCAAGGAAGGTTGATAATGCAGAGATATTGATCAAAGGGTAATTTGAGATGTGCAGTAATGATAGCCGTGGGAGAACTCTGTTCTTCAATCAAACTTTTCTCTTTTGAGAAAAAATCAATCAGAGTTGCTTCAAAAATGGCTCTTCTCAAACTATCCAGGAATTGGTTGAAGTGTTCACAATTTGTCCTAGACACTTTGGGTTTCAAAAAAAAAAAAAAATTGGTCTTCTCAAATGGGAATGCTTCTGATTCTATAGATTCATCTGTGGGGAGAAGGGAATCAACACCAATACTTTGGCACAAGACTAGAAATATGGAGTCTTAAATGGATACTTTCGTGGTATTAGCGTAGCTGACAACAGGCATGAGTAGCACTTGTTATTAATTCAAAAATTTCAATTTACTAGCGTGTGAAAGAGAGGGAAAGCATAGTTATTGTTATTTCATGAAACTGCAGCATACAGAAGGCAAATGGCTGAAGTCCATTGTATGAGGTAGACTATATAATATTTGTCGGGTATTGTAGAGAATAAATCCAAACCAAAACTTCTTTCACCTCATCTAAAGCAGATCCTAATTTATAATTCAACCTTTTGTTATCGTCTCATTTTTAAGTAATGAAAGAACAATTGCCGAATGGGCTTAAGTCAGATGAACATGGATGCTGGGGTTTATTTTATCATTGAGGCAAAACGACAAACAGAGATGAATATATAGAAGATTAACAATGTTGTTTGTGCTTTACTGTTTGGATCATAGCATGAGTAGACCAAAGAACTAAATAAAATACAATTTGCAATAATTATATTTTTATCAAACATACGGTGCAGATATATATATATATATATGTGCGTACTTTGAAGACTTCGCATTTGATTTTGACATATGGCCGGTTCTCTCGAGTTGTGTTTGTTGACGTAGCCCGTTTAGAGTGAGAAAAAATAAAATAAATTTGGGATAAAATGTGATTTAGGGTTAATTTTGGCACTATTTTTTCTTAAAAAGTCACAATATGTGAGAATGATTTTTCAAATCCGTTCTCACGGATTCAAAAAATTTCACAAAAAATAACGATAATGATACTCGTTTGAATACAAAGAATATGATTGTATAAAAAATTTACATATTCGGTTAACCTACTTTCAATTTTTTTTTTTTAGTAAATATTAAAATTTTTTGAAATTAGTGACGACGAAAAAATTAGAGGTAAAAGGATTATTAGAGATTTATGGTCACAAAAAGGTGGATGTAACATTCACTGCAATTAGAGGGGCAACAGAAGAGGAAGAAGAATAAACCTTGACCTTTGGAACCTTATTTTGTAGCATGGAGGTGGAACTTCAATTGAGAGATTCGTATCATCAAAATTGTTAGTAATTCTGAAACGCCTTACTAAAATACGATCCACTAGAAATATCATGGTGACGGAAACAGACACTTCAAAAAAAAATGTGCTGTGTCCAGGGCAGACTGAGTATTTGTTGGGTCCGAAATCATGTCCAATAAATTAAAATCAAGCACAAAGCACCATGATTCGGCAAATCTGTTTACGGAGAAATTTGAGAATTTCACAATTTCGAACTAATGAAATTACAAGGAGCTCTTTTCACCAACTCTATTCTCAGCTCTCTGTTTCTCAAATACCATAGTTCCATATAAATCCAGCATTACATTTTTCGGGCACCGCATACCCAAGCTCTACATTTTTGCCACCGCTTAAAGAGCTCTAACTGGAGCTCCCTCTCTCTTGCCGACCCTCTTCTCAACTAAACCGTTCCTTTCTATTCACATGTAGAGATATTAATAGAAAATGGAATCTACTTAGCAGGTAGCTCAAATAGTAAAAGTTTGTACTTACTGAGAGTTATTGAATAACTTATCCGGTCAGTCGTTCACGATTAAAAATTAGTTAATTAGTCGAGTTGTGTGCAAGTTTACCTGAACTAATAAAAAAACATAGAATGACCCATAACTGGTTTTTTTAATACAAGAAAGTCTTTTAATGCAGGAAATTAACTCAAAACTGATGGCTCTTGGTTTCTCCCATTCAATTTGGGAGGAATTCTAACAGTCGAAATTGAATTAAATTTCTGTGCCTGT
Source organism: Vitellaria paradoxa (assembly GCA_019916065.1). Taxonomy (NCBI): domain Eukaryota; kingdom Viridiplantae; phylum Streptophyta; class Magnoliopsida; order Ericales; family Sapotaceae; genus Vitellaria; species Vitellaria paradoxa. Next base: position 17,184,204 of record CM034233.1, on the reverse strand, counting down.
AATATTCCAGTTTTGTCATCTCTCATTGACACTGGCCATAATCACCCATAATCACACCTTTAACAATTTCTAGGCATTCACACCCCCTACAGGTGTACTCTTCAAAACTACTCTTCATCATCGTCTTCTTATCGGACAATCTAGCGCATTCTGAGGCTACCTCTGTCGTAGGGATGTCAACGGGGCGGGTATGGGATGGGTATAACCTTTTCCGTCCCCGTCTCCGTTTAGCAATACCCTTACCCGTCCCCGTCCCCATTCCCGTTTCGGGAAAAAAAATTTTCCCCATACCCATTCTCACAAAATAATGAATTCTCCATCCCCATCCCCGTTTACCCGCCAAGTATATTAATTATTACAAATTATCTATTATATATATAAAATAAATATTTAAAATTATTATAAATATTATATATATTAAATAAAAAAATATATTACATTTATATATTAAATAAAAATTAAAAATATATATATAATATTTGACTTTGACTGATGCATTTAACCAAAGATGAAGTAGTCTTTATTTATAATCTCACAAGACCTTCACTTCTTTGTGAGAAACCGATGTGGGACTTCTAAAGGAGTCACCACGCCAACAAAATTAACAAAAAAATATTTAAACAGGTACGGGGCGAGGTGGGGACTATCGTACCCGTCCCCGTCCCCGTCCCCATACCCGTGCGGGTAACATTTCAAATCTCCATACCCGTCCCCGTCCCCGCTATTAACATCCCCATACCCTCCCCGAACGGGGCGGATGAAATGGGTTCCCATCGAGTACGGGTATATTTGACATCCCTACTCTGTTATGGACCACATAATCATTTCTCGTCCACGTCACCAAGGAACCGTACACCTACTAGAATGCCTGCACCGCACCCTGCCAAGATGCTTTATTTCGTGTGCGTTATTATAATGTCGCATTTTTTTTTTTCACTTTGAGGGAGTTTGAAGTGATAAAATTTAATAAAAATTATGGATTTATAATTTATACAGTGAGATAAAAAGTAAATATTTTTTAAAAATTTTTAACATTTTTTAACATACCAAACGAACCTTTTATCTAACGCTATAAATCACCTAACTTTTACCTAACAAAAGCTCCCCTTATTAGTACTCTCTTTCAGCATGTACAACACTAATCCATCCTTAACGACATGGACCTCGTTTGGAGAGATAAAATTTAACAAAAAATTATCAAAAATTATTTTTTTAGTATTTAGTAAAATACTAATTTTGTCACTTTTTACTCAAGTGGAATAACTTGCTCAACTTAAAAATTATTAAAAATTGTTAAAATTTGTTAAAAATTACTAAAAACTGCTAAAAATTTTATCAAACATTCAAAAGTTATAAAAAAAATTGTTAAAAACCGTTACTTGCTTCACCATTTGCACCAAATATTGCAATTAACAATTTTGAAAAAAATGCCAAAAATTACTAAAATTTAGACTTTCAAACAGTACTACAATTATTTTTTGCAATTGTGTTTACCTTGTTTTTTGTCTTGGCGACCTTATTGAAAAAATATACGAAGCGTAATATCAAACAAAACAAACAAATAAGTGCAAAAAAACTAAAAGAACACACGAATTAAAACATGGCACCCAAATCGGGAAAATCATAAACTTTTTTTACTATATAAAACGGGTTACAAAGTAACAATCACAAAGTTACACAATCCAAATCCCCTCGATCCCTTGTGTTGAGACTTTACTCATATCACAACGATAAATCCTTACTAATAAAAGACCAATCCTTAACCATGAGGATCAAAAACTAAAGTATGTAGTATTTTTGACTAAGTAATGATGTAAGAACCTCTTAATGCAACGTAGACAATGTAATTCTCGTCCTCACTATTTAGAAACCCAAGGAAAATGCTTCTTTAAATAGAGCAACTTTAGAAATATTGGAAAGCTACTAAAAGACAACTGGTTTCTAAAACAGCGTCAATCTCTCGTTGAGGTGAGCGCGCTAGCAAGTTCCCAGCGATGTTGCAACCACCTTGAAAATCCAATCTGTTTTAACCAGCAAAGTATTCTGCAAAACCAGTGAATATTCCAGCAAGATGACAACCGTCTTGACATCATTCTGGAATAACCAGCGAGTTTGCCAGCGAAACTAGTGAGTTTGCCAGCGAGAAAGTTTTGTTCCTTACGTTAACACTATTTTACCTAGCGAGTTTCCCAATGAGACATCCAACGACATGTAAAATAATCATCACATTGGAACTATGCAAAAATATACAACAACAATCTCGTTGGGGCGAGCTTCCTAATACGCTTCCAATGACTTCCCATCGAGGTAGCTGTCGAACTCTTTTTTGCTTGAAATTTCACAAGTAACATCCATAAACCCTAGCTATTTGATTTAGGTATTTTTGGCACTAAAAAAACGTTCAAACCTCTTTGACACCTTAGCCAAATGCCTACGAGTACAAGTTTAAAATCATTATTTTACTCATAATTTGTCAATTACAAAAATAAAACTAACACTTATCATTCTTTTCTACAAACTCTAGTAAAATAACTAAATTCCCAATCTCAAGCTATTTCTTTAGCAACCCTTTCATTCCTCTCTTGACTGCAATAAAACAACTAAATTTAAAATCTCCTCTGCAATCTTAAAACCTTCTATAGTTCAAAGGCTGCATATCTGTGCAAAACATTGTACTTTTCATCCTAAGACCTTAATTCATATTTGTGGTTGTAAAAAAAAGTCTCGTCTAACGTTAAGGAAAACACCATCTTTGTTTTATATGTCTAAAAGCGGAATCTCTTGATTGTGATCTTGCGGATTGACCTTGAATGCTGAAAAAAAGACGGGAAGAGTAACAATTAAAAAATTAAAATTCTTCAATGGCTGAACTACAATTTTTCATACCTAGGGGTAAATTTGAAATTTTCTAAAAACTTTGGGCCGCCTCATCAATATCTAATACTTCAAGGGTTAATTGAACTTTTTAAAAACATTGGGGTCAAACTATAATTTTCAAATCCTTGGTAAAAAAAACTGTAATTTTTGCAAAATTTTGGGAGACATGCTGTAATTTGATAAACTTTTGGTGAATATTCTAAGAATGTTCCCGTTATAAAATTCATCCAGCACGTAGATGGTAATCGACCTCCATTAGCGGGCAAAACTTCAGAGACCTCCTATGGGCACCATGTTCTCTAGCTCTGGCAACTCTGATTTGGCTCTAGTACCGCTTATTATGTCCTAAATTATGTTCAAAAAATTAAAAATAAGCATAATACACCAATGTACGTAGTTCTAAAATTCCGCTTGCATCCGCAACCAAATGGAATTTCAAAGGAGCTCTTTTTCTCAACTCTGTTCAAACATATAGAATTACAAAGAGCGACCTTTCTCAACTCTATTAAATTCAACGCAAGAAATTAAATTCAAAACTGATGGCTCCTAGTTTCTCCCTTCAATTTGAGAGAAATTTTGTAAGTATTTTCTTTAGGAGCCTAATATACGTGAAATAATATAAAAAATTTTTGAGTATTTACTAAAAAGTAAGAGACTGTGTTAGGAATGAAAATGTGACATTTGACGATTAAAACAGTGAGCAACATTGACGTTAGCGTTGATAGTAGTAAAAAAGTAATATCATTTTTTTTTAGAATATGTAAAAATTGCAAGCGAAATATGAATAATTAAGGATAATAATAGTTTTATAACAAACTTAAAATATACTATACGTATTTTAATCTTTTCACTGAAAAAATTAGAGGGAAGGGGAAGTGATTCCTTTGCCCCTACAAGAGTTTATCTTTGTATGTATCCGTATTGGATACGTATTAAACATACGTACTATTCAATATAACCATATTTCATCATTTTTATTCACTATAGCGTCAAAACAAACTTAAATTTTAGTAGCTAAAATATCTCAAATTATAAAATATTTTTATATCATATTTTGTTATATTCTATATGTTAAGTTATGCATTTAATTATTACTTTTCTTATGAATCTTATGCTCATACGTATGACTAATAAAAGAAAAATGTTTGTATACTATACGTTTGGCTTCTTATACTCCATGCTTTCACTTAGGGAAGTGAATAAGTCAAATTATTGTAAGCTACTCTTAAGTGTCCGTTAGGGGCTTGACTTGAGCTCGGATCATTTGGTAAATGAGCGGAGTTTGAACCTCCTTTCAAACACATTTATTGAATGAGCCCATCTCAAAGTTGAAAAAACTCTATGTCCACTTATATAGTTTATGATATTATTAGATAATATATATATATATATATTTTTTGTTAATATTCAATGTCTTTTTTTATTTTTGGGAATCATTTTGTTTTTTCTAAAAATATTAAAAACTCTTTATAAGTTATTGAGTATTTTCAAAGTTAAAATTTGACCTTTTATCATAAATATGTTTTTTTATAATAGATGTTATTATTTAATGAAATAACGATTTGATAATATTGGATAATTTATTTGATTTTTTAGGATATTTGATATAAAAGAGTTTTAATGAGTAGAACCAAGTTTGAATTTTCTTTTCCCTACCAATCTCTAACTCGACTCAAGCTTAAGAAATATACGACAAACTAAACTTAAATGTGACAAAACCCGATTCGGTTCGACTCATTTACACTCTCATTTACAAGAAATTATGCCATTTTACTTTTAGAGAGTGAGGAATCCAAAAATTGAATACACTTAGTATTTCTCTTAATAAAAATTATATGGATTAGCGTAACTCTATCGTATGCAATTATTCTTTAAAATAATGGTTATTGAATTGAATAATGATATTATTGTATCATTTTAGAGATAATTATATTAATTTTGAATGGAAATATGAACTTGAATATTCATTTCCTTGATATAATTTTTAGAATAGAAAGAGTAAGTCAGTATCAACTCATAAAAATAAGTCCTAATCAATGAAAAAATACCACGAAAGCTTGGAGATAAAAGTCCTTTGCAGCATTGGGATGAGTTTCAATATCATTTTAATAACCTTTTTTTTGGGGGGGGGGGGTTGGCGAAGATGGATGTATTTGAAGACACAAAGGAATGTATTTGATGACACAAATATCATTCAATATCTTTACTATGATTATAGATGGAAATTTTGAAAGACGGAAAGCAAGTTTATGAAATTTTTCAGAAAAAAAATTACTTAAAACTCTTTCAGTAGTTTAAAACTAAACTTACTTTAAATAGTTAAAGTAAAAAGAAAAGTGAAGAAACACTATAAAATAAAAATTTTATATTTATTTTATTTTTATTAAAATATAAAAATAAGAAAAAAATAAAATAAATATTTACCTGAAAAATAAACATGTAAGAGTAATTTTACTTTGTCTATCATTTTTCTTTTATTTGTAGACTCATAAATTCTGTATAACGGCATGATAATTATTAGGGATTCAAACACTCAAACCCACAAGCAAATGCGCACAATCGAAAACAAATAAGAATAAGAAATAATCAGAAATAAGAAAAGAACGAAACACAGAAATTTACGTGGTTCTAATGAAAACTAATTGTTTAATTTTACATCCATGGGGTGCTGGGATGTTTTATTATAATAAAATATAAAAAAAAAAAAGGTTACAAGGTTACAATAGAGGTAACCCAAAGCATTTTTTTATAGTTATAAGGAATCCTAACACACGTGAATAAATAAATAAATAAAATGCAAAAGTATGCTTTTTTTCTTATTTAAATTAGACTTTACACTTAACAATTTTTCACTTGAAGACTGATTCAAAACAACCCTCCAAATGCCAACAGTAATCAATCATCACCAACAATTACCAACAACCACTAGCACCCAGCCTCCTACTCAAGTTTGGAGACCCACAATAGTTAAACAACCCTTTAACTTATCCACAGTAACAATCGTCGTGAACATGACTGCCGGATTATCCCCTGTGTAAATTTTATCCAAAGTGAACTGCCCATCCTCCAACAAAGAGCGAATAAAGTGATACTTTATATCGATACGTTTGGTCCTCGAATGAAAAGCTGTGTCATTGTCCAGATGCATCGCACTCTAATAATCGCTGAACAATTTATAACTTTTTTGTTCCTTACCCAACTCTTTTATAAGGTCCTCCACCATACCATAACCTTGCACGCCTCCATTGCTGCAACATACTCCGCTTCTGTTGTGGAAATAGTCACTATTTTCTGTAGCTGCGAGATCTAACTGATTATTGCACTCTCCAAAGTAAACACATACCCGGTAATGCTATTCCCGCTGTCAATGTCCCTTACTAAATTTCAATCCACAAATCCTTGTAAACTAATATCAAACCCCTAAAACATAAAACCAAATTAGAAGTACCTTTTACATATCGCAAAATTCACTTGACTATCTCTCAATGCTCCTTACTCGGATTTGCCATGAACTTGCTGATAACTCTCATTGCATAAGTAATGTCTGGTCTCATACTAACCATAGCATACATCAAGCTACTTATCGCTGAGACATTTGGAACTTTGGCCATGTAGTTCTTCTCTTCATCAGTTACTGCTCTTTTTTCCTTCAAAAGCTTGAAATGACTTGTTAATAATGTGCTAACAGGTTTAGCACTTTCAATGTTAAACCTTTTAAGTACCTGTTCAACATATTTCTCCTGTGACAATTTCAACTTCCAGTTCACCCTATTCCTATTGATTTGTATCCCAAGAATTTTCTCCACAGAACCCAATCCTTAATTGAAAACTCCTTGGACAACTGTTCTTTGAGATTAGCTACCCCATCCATGCTTAAACCTACAATAAGCATGTTATTTACATACAATAAAAGTATTAGATATGATTTACTAAGCTTCTTAAAATGGCAACAGTGATCCCTATGACATCTACTAAACCCCATATCCATCATAAAAGTGTCAAACCTTTTATACCACTATTTAGGCAGCCCATTTCAACCCATACAAACTCCTATGAAGTTTACACAATTGATCCTCTCTTCCTTTAACAACAGAACCCTCTGGCCGATACATATAAATGTCCTCCTTCAAATCTCCATGAAGAAATGCAATTTTTACATCTAACTGCTCTAAGTGCAAGTTCTCAAAAGCCATAATATTAAGGACACATTTGATAGTAGAAATCTTCACAACAAAAGAAAAGATTTTAATGTAGTTAATACATGGTTTCTACTTAAAACCTTTCACTACCAACCTTGTCTTGTATCATTTACTCCCATCAAATTCTTCCCTATTGTATACCAATTTGTTGTGCAAAGTTTCTTTCTCTTGGGCAACTGAACCAAGTCCTAAGTCTAGTTTGATAAGAGAGAATCCACTGCATCATCTATTGTATGTTCCCACTCCTTCCCTAGTCTTCACCTGCAATGATTCCTCAAAACATTCTGAGTCACCACGATCAGTTAATAACAAATAGTGTAAAGAAGGAGAATAACATATTGGAGATTTAACGATACAAACAGACCTCCTAAGAGGAGGAGCCTGTGGATCTACCTATGGAGTAGATTGTGTATTAACATCCTAAGGTTGTAAGATATTCCTATTGGGGATCTCCTCAAACTCTACAATATTTAAATTTATATTAGCATCATCGAACTAATTCTATCTATTTTTACACAAAATAGGACTCATTAAATATCACGTCCACACTCTTGTGTATTTTTTAATTTTCAAAATCATACAACCTCTATCCATAGGTTATAGTATCATAGCCTATAAACACGCACTTTTGAGACTTAGCATCAAGTTTACCTCTATTACTCGAATTAATATGCATATAGGTCATGCAACAAAAGACTTGTAAATGGGATAAATTTACCTCTTTACTTGACCATACTTCCTCGGGCAGTCCATTATTCAAAGGAACTAAAAGCCTCCTGTTAATCAAATACGCCGCTATATTTACTGCTTCAACCCAGAATTACTTAAGTAACCCAGCATGTAACATCATACTCTTTACATACTCTAAGATTGTTCCATTCATGCGCTCAACAACTCCATTCTGTCTTGGCTTCTTTGGAATTGTTTTCAATCTCCAACTCTCGTTCGTAGCACAGTAAGCCTCAAACTCACCATCATCGTATTTGTTGCCATTATCATATTTCAAACACTTCAGTTTTTTTCCTGTTTTATTCTCAATTAATACTTTCCAATTTTTTAAAACACCAAACACATCAGATTTATACTTGAAAAAATAGACCTATAATTTTGTAGTAGCGTCATCAATGAAAATAACAAAATAACGTGAACCACCAATAGAAGATACATGAGACGAGCCCCACACATCTATATGAATCAGCTCTAGCTTCTCTAATTTTAGGGTCTTTGCCACTTTTGTAAAGCTAACTTTTTTTCTGTTTCCCAAAGACACAATCCTCACGGAAGTTTAAATTCAGTGATTTACAACCCCGCAATTTATCCCTCAACAACATTACTTTCATATATTTTTCACTTGTGTGACATAGCCTATGATGTCACATAGTACAATCAATTGCTAATGCTGTCACTATGATGCTACTATTCACTCATGTGACCTAGCCTATGATGTCATGTAGTACAATCAATTGCTGATGTTGTAATTGTGATGCTACTGTAAATGCCCAAAGATACATATAGGGTTCATTCTTTTTTACCATAAGCCATAATGAATGCCCTTTTGCTCATCTTCCAAGTATCTGATGTAAATGATGTGACCATTCTATCCTTCTGTGGATAAGGGTTTAACTATTAATATAGTAATAGAGCTTAAAGGCCTGCTAGGTCATGTGGTCTTTCATGAAGAAGTGAAAAGCTTGCCCTTTTCTGTCTGTCCTGAAAGTTGACAACTAACCTACCGAAATAAGATTCTTTATTAGACTAGGAATATGTCTAACATCTTTCAATTTCAATATTGTTCTATTTGTTTGAGTAATCTACACATCTCCTTTCCCAACTATGTTATAAGCCTAATAATCACCCAAGTAAGCATTTTTGAAATTTCATTGCACATAATTTTGTAACATATCCATGTGTGAAGTAGTATGGAATGAGACTCTTGAGTCTACAATCCAAGACTCATTGCGAGAACCCAGTGAAAAAATTAAGATTTCATTATCCGACTCATCTGTAATATTGACGGTGTTCTTAGCCCGCTGATTATTCCCGTTCTGGTATTTTTTCAATAATGTTCTACAGTCTAACTTCAAGTGCCCATCTAACCATAGTTCTAACAATCCCTATATTTCACATCTCTGCCACAAAATTTACTCTTATTCTTATTCTTGGAATTTTCTCTTTGCTTGCCCTTGTTGTCTTTTTTATTCAGAGATCTACCTCTTTCCTCCGTACTTAGTGCTGAACCTGAACTAGCATCTTCACCCGATGCTCTCCTTTTAACCTCTTCTCCTAAAATCAACCCAATAACATCCTCTAATTTAATTTTTGTAGATTCGGAGGAATTACTAACTTCCACGATAAGTCCAATCCAACTTTCTGGGGACTCGATAATAGAATAAGAGCTCTAATTTCATTATCAAAATCAATACCCATGAATTCTAACTAATTCATGACCATACTAAATTCATTCAGATGTTCAGCAACAATGGAGTTTTCAGGCATCTTTAAGTTAAACAACTTTTTTATAAGATGTACCTTTTTCACTGTAGAAGGCTTCTCGTACATCTTTTCTAAAGCTTTGAACAAATCTGCTGTAATTTTTTCTTTGATAATATTTAACACAACTGATGGCGCGAGACTTAATCGTATAGTTCCCAAAGATTTGCCATCCAAAATATGTCAATCTTCTTGTATTATGCTTTCTGCCTTTTCCCACTAATCAAAAATAAAAATCATTCTGATACAGGATATCTTCCATCTGCATCTTCTAAAAGGCAGTAGTTCGTACCATTGAACTTCTCAATCATGTATTTGTCTTCAGCCAATGTGTAAACCCTTAAGCTCCTAACGCGGAGCTCTGATACAATTTGTTGAGGATTCAAATGCTCAAACCTACAAGCAAACACACACAATCAAAAATAAACAAGAATAGAAAATAATCATAAATAAAAAGAAAATGAAACACATAAATTTACGTAGTTTCGAATTAAGCTAATTGCTTAATCATACATCAATGGGGTGCTAGAGTGTTTCACTATGATAAAGTATAAAAAAATATTATAAGGTTACAATGGAGGTAATCCTAAGCATTTTTTTATAGTTGTAAGGAAGCCTAGCACGCATAAATAAATAAAATCTAAAACACAAAAGTACAATTTTATCCTAATTTAAATTAGAGTTCACACTTAGCACATACTCCCCTATTGCCATAGGTAAGAGGGCTGAAGTCGAGTGTCGACTTCAACTACTATAGTCGAAATGAACGACTATCATTTTTGCCAAAAACCCATCAGTTTGGTGACTTTTGTTGGACAAAAAAGTTGAGTGCAGAGTAAAAATATATATAAATAAAAATAATTAATTTTTTATTTGATTAAGTTAGAAAATAAAATAAAATAATATTTTTAATATGATTAAGTAACATTTAGCAATTTTTTGGTGTTTCGTAAAACAAATATAAATTTTTAGCAACATTTGGCAATTTTTTATGTGTTTTGTAAAAGTTTTTGAAACTTATAAATTGGGTTAAAATGAAATAACCATTATACCTCTCCTCAATTCAGCAAAAAAATTGATGTGTTGGCAATCTGCCACATAATATTATTAACAAAATAAAATAAAAAATACTTTTAATATGATTAAGTAGCTTTTAGCAAATTTTAGATGCATAGTAAAACAAACTAGAAATAAATAAAAATAAATACTTAATTTTTGTAAATAATTAATTTTTAACAGTGCTTTTAAAAATATAAATATAAATATAAATAAATTTTATTTTAATTTAATTTATGAAAAATTAACGTGTTGGCAACCTGACACACAGAATTATTAATAACTTTTGTACAAAAAGTTTGTGTTTATTATTTTTATTTTTTTATCCTTGAAATAAAGTCTAAGTGAAACTACAAATTCTTATTCATATTCTTTTATATAATTTAAATAAACATGATTATCGTTCATAAATTAACCTTTACAAATTTTAATAAAAACACTTAAGTTTAGTTTGGCGCAAGAAAATATATTATAAATTAAATTAAAATAAATTTTATTTTTATTTTTAACAAGTAAATTAAAAATTAATTATTTATAAAAATTAACTATTTTGTTTTTATTTATTTCTATTTGTTTTTACTACGCACCTAAAATTTGCTAAAAGCTACTTAATCATGTTAAAAATATTTTTTATTTTATTTTGTTAATAATCTTATGTGACAGATTGCCAATATATCGATTTTTTTGCTGAATTGGGAAGATGTATAATGGTTATTTCACTTTAACCCAATTCATAAATTTCAATAATTTTTACCAAACACATAAAAAATTATTAAATGTTATTAAAAATTTATATTTGTTTTACGAAACACTAAAAAGTTGCTAAAAGTTACTTAATCGTATTAAAAATATTTTTTATTTAATTTTCTAACTTAATCAAATAAAAAGTTAATTATTTTTGTTTATAATTTTTACTCTACAATCAGCCTTTCTATCCAACAAAAGCTACCAGTTTGATGGGTTTTTTTTGGCAAAACGATGCCGTTCCTCTCGACTGTAACCACTGAAGTCAACACTTGCCTTCAACACCTTTGCCATGTTTCTGAATTTTTTTTTTCACTGATAATCTATATAATATATACGGATGTGCTACTGAAAAAAAACTATTTCAAAGAATGTGGTTAGTGAGAAAACACGGTATGAAAGTGCGGTCGTTGAAATTGAAAATGCCATATGATATGGCAATTCTTCTTTGAGTCCAGTGTGCTGTGCAATTGAACAACCGCCATCTAAGGTAGCTGTTTCACCGCTGAAGAAACGCTATATCAAAGCGCGAGTCCACTACAATAACCGCTATTTGAGAGCCCGGTTGTAGCTCGATATATCAGCGTGCCTTAACCTAGTACAGCACATTCTCTTAGTCTCACACACTCTCTCAGTCCTCAGTCTCTTTCTCACTCTCCCACTGTCTCGATCTCAGCTCTCAACACTATTCGTCATCGGCGTTCTCTCCATCCTCTGGTTCAGCGACCACCACTTCTGTAAGTTCTTTGTCGTCACTTTTATCTCTCATATTGTTCACACAAATGCTACCATTATGTAACATGGTTTTGGGATTGTTGACTTGGGTTTACAAATTGAAAATGTGGATTATAGAATATTGATTTACAGTTACAAAATTTCGCAAATCCTTTGTTGCTTGCAACCAATGATGGATAGGTAATGGTCATATTATGCATTGGTACGAGCTAATTACTAGGCATCCTATTAGGCCTTCTCATGATGTGCCACCCATTGGATCTTAGCCGGTGGCTGCCACGAAGGAGATATTGGTAAGTATATATTCTCGTTACACATACAATGTACAATCCTATTTACTTATGATTTTTTATTTTTACAATTTTAATGCTTGAATTATTTTTTACAGGTACAGACTGCAATTATGGCCACACAGATTGCGGCAGAGCTCTTCAATTGCATCGATATGGGAGAGGTGCATCAGTTAGCGACGAGATTAAGGACGGTGGGTTAGAGGAGTGTTGTAGCCCTGAATAAGAAGCACTGACTTGGAAGGGGTGCTACAAGATTTAGATCAAATAGAGCTGGGCCATCTAACTCAACTAGAGCTGGACCTAAAGTTAAAGCTAGACTTGGATTGTCTACCTTGGCCCCTCCATCTATCTTAGACGAAGATGAACCTTTCGTTTATACCGAAGTGGGCCCATCCACATCACCCAGTGCACCTACTAACCTGCCGAGCATCGATGACTACATAGTAATCACTGAAGATGCGGAGGCAGTGCCATCACACAACTTGCCGTTAGTTACGGCGACTTTATCACTGAGTAGATTAGTTCCACCATCTCCGATGCTGTATGTGAGGAAGAGAAAGATGACGAGGCCTCAGTATCAACTTGAGTGGAACTGAGTTATGTATAATTCTCTCAGCCGATAGAGCCTCCGAATCAACCACAGCTAGTGGAGAGGCGTAGGAACCCAAAGTGGACTCGGAAGATTCCTAGTTGTGGCACACATTAGTATTTTGTTATGAGATGTTGTCCAAGGTATGTTCCACTTCAAGATCTTCTTTTATAATGGGTCGATTTTGTTTTTCTTTAATGTATACAAATATAAATTATTCAATTACATATGTATTTATTGCTTTCAAAGTGCTGATGTGAGGTTATCCATCCATATTCAAGTTCGGTTCTGGAAGGTATAATCAAGTTCAAATGGAATGCATTACCTGTTAAACAGCCAAATGGAATGGAAAACTACATTTAGGCGGTCATTGTAAAGGTACAAAAATTACTGTATTTACTTTCTCATTCTTGTTTCTCTTGAATGTTTTTCCTATTCTTGTTTCTCTCGAACGTTTTTCCACAATCAATGTGACGTTGACCTATGTTCTTCTATTTGGTAATGTGATAATGATTACATATATGACCAACATCGTATTGGAGCTATGATTGTACCAAATAAGGAAGAGATTTTGGTGGCAGCAAAGAAGTTGTCGATTGTAGATGTGGATGCCACTGAACTTAGTAAGGAAAAAATGACTGGTTTATAACATGAAGAGCTGAAGCAATGGTGAGACCTCTTTATTTTCTCAAGCATTAGCCCAAATATTTTGATTGACATGATACAAGCATTGATTACATTTACATATCTAAAGAAGTTGCCTTTCCCTCATCTTTTTGGGGGGTTTTCTAATCAACATAGCCTACTCCACATTAGTTTCAAACGTAACTTCAAATATCTCATGCTAATAATGTATACAATGTTATCTATGCTAATATATGCATTCTTCATTGAGATTATCTATGACTTTATCTGATATACATTTTCCTCCTCAAATATTTATACAGGTTTGCACTGCACTCGGTGTTAGTTACATCCGAGATGGAAAGCTTAACAAATGAATCATTCAATTCAAGTTTGCTGTGAAGCTTCAACCAAGCTACGTAGCAACTTGGAACAACCTTGGAGATGCGTATGAGAAGAAGAAAGAATTCAAGTCTGCTCTCAGGACATTTGAAGAAGTTCTACTTTTTTATCCCAACAACAAGATTGCTTAATCTCGGATAGATGCGTTGAAGGAGAAAGTGCAAATCTATAAAGGAGTTCCTCTTTGATAGGGTTCTTTTTGTTTTTCGTTAATGGATATCTCCCTCGTCATTGGATTGTTCTGTGTATATAAGAAGCATTTCCATAAGAGGTAGTTTGCTTGAGGTTTGTAGATACAAACAAGAGACATTTCACAAGGTTGTCTGGCTCTTCATTTAGAAGGGGATTTAGAAAATCATTTTAGCTTGTATTAACATAAAATCAAAGATATCAAATTTTCATTTAAGAGTCAAAAAAATATGCCCGCATTCATCTATTGCAATTTCAAGGTTTGATTATTATTATTACACACTATCTCTCTTTCTCTCTCTCTATTGTACATATATATGCTTATACAGGATTTCTAGGAGTTGAATTCACATGCTGCAGTATTTTGCAGGGAGTGGTGTAGACCTAAAACCGTCATTTTATATAGCGTTTTATCAATATTTTGCTGATTCGTCTCTACCTTTTACTTGGTTGTTGTCTAGGATGATCTAAACTGCCATTGATATGGCGTTTCTTCATAAGTGAAACTGTTACATCAGATGGCGGTTATTGAATTGCACGAATTGTTCTCAAAAGAAGAATCATCATACATATAATGTTTTCAGTTGACAACGATTGCGGTTTCATACAACGTTTTTTTATTAACAGTATTATTCGAAATAGTTTTTTTTTCGATGGCACATCCGTATATAGTGGGTAGATTATCAGTGAAAAAGAAAATGAAAAAAAAAAAAAAAAGGAAGTGTCGCTGTTTCCACCCGTGGCTGAAGTGTGAAAAGTCACCGTAAGGCGTAAACCAATCATCGGAAACAATACAAAAGTATACAAACCATACCTAACCGAAAAATATCTTCTATGTAGATTCCGATTCAACGCAACCAACATTCTTCGCATGCCCGGGGAGTCCCCAGAATCAGAAATTGTAGAGAAAATCTCCGATATGGGTTTCACCGGCGGCAGAGCCAGCAACGACGGTGGAGATTCGGAGTCGTCGTCTCTGCTTCTGACCACACACAGTACCGATGGCAATCCAAACAAAATCCCCAAGGACTCCTTCCACTTTGCGTACGTCATCTACTTCACTCTTGGCGCCGGTTACCTCCTACCCTGGAACGCATTCATCACTGCTGTCGACTACTTCTCTTACCTTTACCCCGACGCCTCCGTCGACCGCGTCTTCGCCATCGTGTACATGCTCGTCGCCCTAGTTTGTCTCATCTTCGTTATCGCCTATGCCCATAGGTCCAATTCTTTCGTCCGCATCAACGTGGGTCTGGCTCTTTTCGTCGTCTCCCTCGTCGTAGTCCCCGTGTTGGACGTTGCTTACATCAAGGGTCAAGCGGGGCTGTACAGTGGTTTCTATGTCACGGTGGCCGCGGTGGTTCTTTCCGCTGTCGCCGATGGGTTGGTTCAGGGTAGCATTGTCGGGAACGCCGGAGAACTGCCAGAGAGATATATGCAGGCTGTCGTCGCCGGGACTGCGGCTTCAGGTGCTGCTCTGCCTGTAAAAGTAGCTTTTTTTCGGTTTTTGATTTTGGGTTTTGCCGTTTGTGACATGTCAATGCTCGTGTGAGTTTATATTTGCACTATCAAAATTCGGTCTATATGAATTAGGGCTTTTATTTAATACGATTTCCGTGAACTTATCTAATTCGTGTGCATCATCGGTTGACTTTTAATTAGTATTCTGAGCACAGTTATTCTCATTTTCTCAGGAATAGAGTTGATAAACAAATGTTATCGGAGAATGAAAAGAAAGGGACTTGTAAGAAAAGCCAATTATTTCTAATGCTAAATGGTTTGTGTGTATCTCTTGATTAGATTTTTAGGGTTTATATGTTAGGAGGAGCGGCATTACCATTTATCTCCTAATCCTTCACCAGGGTCTTCTTGCAAGAGATTAGAATGTAGAGACTACCAAGTAAAAGGAGCGGCATTACCATTTATCTCCTAATCCTTCACCAGGGTCTTCTTGCAAGGGATTAGAATGTAGAGACTACCAAGTAAAAGGAGCGGCATTACCATTTATCTCCTAATCCTTCACCAGGGTCTTCCTGCAAGGAATTAGAATGTAGAGACTACCAAGTAAAACAGAATTTGGTATCCCATTATTGCATGAGTCATGGCAATATATATTCTGGGTGTGTTTTGATGTTCATTTGTGATATATATCTAGCCATTTATTTTGGTGTTTGTGTGATTAGGGTAGTGATCCACGAAGTATGTACACTTCAAAATAAGTGTCTTATCTATATCTGACATGCATATTCATCAGACACTTCATAATTCATATCAGATACACCATCATATATTTGGTGATTTTTTTTTTAAATATATGGTTAAGAGCCCGTTTGGAGGCTCAAAAAAAGGCAAAAAAAATGCAACTTTTGGTGCGTTTGGTGGAACCACAATTTTTCCCACTTTTCTACTTTGCTACAGTAATTTATTCCATAAAAAGTTTTACCAAACACACAAAAATTGCCACTTTTCTGCTCCGCTGCGGTAAAAAGCTTGCCAAACACTGCCCTGTTCCAGTAAAAAGTTTACCAAAACCTAAAAGTTGCAAAAAATTGCTAAAAATTATACTTTTTTCCACCAAATACACCAAAAAATTATAACTACAAAAAAAAAAAAAAAACACAAAAAACTACCAAAAGTTCTACTTTTTTGCTTTTTTTTGAACCTCCAAACAGGCTCTAAGTCAAATCTAGTTTTGAGTGATTGAACCCTTAAAATTAAAAAAATCTTGTATATCATAGTTTGTTGTGTTGTATATTACATTATGCATTAAATTTTGAGTTAGTTTTATTGTTGATGTTATATTTTTATATACATAGTTAAATATATGGTTAAATGAATCATATGCACCGGTTCAGCCATGGCAATATATATTTTGGGTGTGTTTTGGTGTTCATTTGTGATATATATCCAGCTATTAGGGTAGTGACCTACAAAGTATGTTCACTTTAAAATGCCTTTGAATATAAAATTTTAATTCGTAGTTTTGCAGCTCAAAATGCTACATGTATAAAAAAATTTTAGGCCCAAATTTTTTTTTTTGGCCGTAGGCCCCCGAAATCATTTGATACAGTCCTGTATATTTAGTTAATAAAAATATATAAAAAAATTATAACTTCGGCGTATTTCCGCCATGTCTGTATGTTGTGACATTTGTCAATCAGAGTTGGACTTCACTTTGATACTCTGAACATATTTCTTAAGTCGCTCATTTTCAAATATCTTTAATGCTGGACCTGTACTTGGCAAGGATTAATATGCTAATGTTTATGAGAAGCAGTGTCCTACATTATAATTTTGTTGCCCTTTCAAATTTATCAACGGCATTTTGATTAGGAACCGTCTAATCTTTTATGCCATGGACTGCAGGTATCGTAACCTCATTTCCGAGAATTTTGAGTGATCGAACCCTTAAAATTAAAATATATTTTGGGTGTGTTGTGGTGTTAATTTGTGATATGTATCTAGCTATTTATTTTGGTGTTTGTGTGATTAGGGTAGTGACCTACGAAGAATGTACACTTTCAAAATAGGTGTCGTGTCTATATTTGGCATGCATATTCATCAAACACTTTAGGATACGTATCGGATACACCACCATATATTTGATGATTTTTTTTTTAATATATGATTAAGTCAAATCTAGTTTTGAGTGATCAAATCCTTAAAATTAAAAAATCTTGTATATCATAGTTTGTTATGTGTTTGATATTGCATTATATATTGAACTATTGAGTTAGCTGTGTTGTTGATGTTACATTCATATATATAGATATATATATATATATATTTAATAAAAATATATTAAAAAATAATAACCTTTGGTGTATTTACGCCATGTCTGTATGTAGTGTCATTAGTCAATCATAGTTAGACTTCACTTTGATACTCCGAACATTTTTCTTAAGTCTCACGATTTTTAATGTCTTGGATGCTCGACCTGTGCTTGGAAAGGATCAATATGGTAATGTTTACGAGAAGCAGTGTCCTACATTATTATTTTGTTGCCCTTTCAAATTTGGCCACGGCATTTTGATTAGGAACGGTCTGATCTTTTATACCATGGACTGCAGGTGTCCTAATTTCATTTCTGAGAATTTTGACCAAAGCCATGTATCCACAAGATGCCCATGGCCTCAGGCAAAGTGCAATTCTCTATTTCGTTGTCAGCATCGTTGTGATGATTGTATGCATTGTTTTCTACAACGTCGTGCATAGACTACCAGTTATTAAGTACTATAACGATCTGAAGATTCAGGCCGTCTACGCTGAGAGGGAAGGAAAAGGTTTCCTGACCGGGGCACTATGGAGATCAACTTTGTGGGACACTGTTGGTCGAGTCCAGTGGTTTGGGTATGGGGTCCTCATCATCTACGTTGTGACATTGGCTATATTTCCAGGTTATATCACGGAAGATGTCCATTCCCAGATCCTAAAGGACTGGTATTCAATCCTCCTCATCACTGTCTACAACGTGTTTGATCTAGTGGGCAAGTCTCTAACTGCACTCTGCCTCCTCGAGAATGCAAGGGTCGCAATCGGTGCGTCGTTTGCAAGGTTCTTGTTTTTCCCCCTCTTCTATGCTTGCTTGCACGGTCCTAAATTCTTCCGAACAGAGATTCCAGTAACGTTGCTGACTTGTCTCTTGGGCCTTACGAATGGCTATTTTACCAGTGTGTTGATGATTTTGGCTCCTAAAAATGTCCAGCTGCAACATGCAGAGACTGCAGG
Organism: Vitellaria paradoxa; assembly: GCA_019916065.1. Taxonomy (NCBI): domain Eukaryota; kingdom Viridiplantae; phylum Streptophyta; class Magnoliopsida; order Ericales; family Sapotaceae; genus Vitellaria; species Vitellaria paradoxa. Next base: position 17,165,278 of record CM034233.1, on the reverse strand, counting down.
GATAGTGATTGTGCTGTTCTTGGTTGTTGGTTTGGCAATTGGTTCAGTTGTGGCTTGGTTTTGGGTCATATGACTGCCTTGTGATTTGAACAGAATTTACTCTCTGGATCTCTACCTCGTCGAATCCTACATTTGGAATTACTCTTGGGTTTGATACACCGATTCTATTTTTCTTATTTTCTTATTTTTTGATGATCCTATATAAATATTGTGTCGATGAAGCAATGGGTGGTTAAAAAAAAAAAAAAAAAAGTCATTATATTTTACTGTATCTTGTGAAGCTAAAACCCATACAGAACTGTTTGTCTATTGCTGTTATGCTAAAAGATACTGTTATTTTCTCTCGTCTCTTTTGTTTGTTGACAAAAAAATGAGATCCAAGGACAAGGTTGATATGGCCGATTTGAAAGTTACCCTAGTAAAGATTTCTATGGTAAGGGATGGATCATGGTTGAACTTTTCAAATGCGGCAGCTCCTTTATTGCTAGCCCCTTGAAGACAAATAAGAAAAGCTGCTTCCATGCAATTTGGTCAGCTCGGCGTGAAGGGACTAATTCTCAGTTCTCTTTCGGCGAGTGCTTATGGAAGGTCATTGGCAAACAATGAATGCAAGTCAGTTAGAAAATAGGCAGATTAATTTTGAGTTTTGAGTGGTAAGAGTTTGGGTTTACTCCTTTCAGTCTCTTACGGGTTATGGGTGACTTACTCGATGGTTAATTTTTGGAGTTTTTAGATATTAGTTGATATAGGGACAAATTGATCTGAATTATCTAAAAAAAAAAAAATTCAATAAAATAAAAATGAAAATAAAAAATGACTTATTAAGGGATTCTTCGCCACAACAACCTTAGCATGAAATTTTGTTTGATTAATATTATATGCACTGCTTTCTCAATATTTTTTGAACAAAGGAAAATTCACAGCCTAATTTTTCAACTCAAAGTTGGAAAGTCAGGTGAGAGATAAATAGTAACACATGCATTCTAACAAATTTATTTTTTCAATATATATAGTAGTAAGTTATGAATTTGTAAAATATCAAGATTCAAACTAATACCTAAAAACTTGTTATAATTTAAAAACTGAAAAAAATTTAACTTCTTCTTCTTCTTGTTATTATTATTATTGTTGTTGTTGTGATTATTATTAGTATTTTTTTTTTTTTTTTTTTTGAAAGGTGAAGTTTTTTTTTTTTTTTTTTTTTTATAAGAGGGAGGGGGAAGACTCGAACTCGAGTCATGAGCGGGCAAGAGAGGCTCTTAACCACTGAGCTGCCGGGGTAAGATTTGAACAAAATTTTCGAGATTTCACCTGCTGGCGATGAACGTAGTTAACTCGTGGGGAAATTTTGTTAGATGTGCACATGCAGCACGTGATTGTGTTCTTTCTAGTCATACATGTTATGTTTGGTTTTTGGGGCGATTCACAAATATGTCCTTAGTAAATACCAAATTCCTAACATACCTCATAATATTTTTTTTTTGGTAATTAACATATCTCATAATATTAATTTAAGTGTCTAAATTTATTTCATTAATTCGTCCGCACGAAGGCCCGCGTGCTATCGAACCTTGTTCTTCCGAACCCTTCTATTTTGGCTTATTACCCCTTCCTTTAATTTCTCAATTCACTCCTAATTCATTTTTTTTTTTTTTAGCCTTCCAAGTAGATTTATAAATATATTCGAAAGGGGAATATATACTTTTCTATCAATTTTTTTAAAATTATAATAGAATAATGTGATAATAGTATATTTTTAATAGAAAATGTATTTTGATGTGCTTTTATTTTATTTGAGGTGATTGACCACAAAAATACTATTCTAGTCTATTTTTTGATAAAAAAAAAAAATTCTAATTGCTTAACACTATTCATCCAAAAATAATTTTGTCTTGGACCAAATATTAAATTGCATCATAGTTTTTTGTTGATTTCTATTTATTGGTATGATTCAAAACTCATCGTTAATATCAGGATCTCATAAATTAGTTGAAGTGCAATCAAGTTGACTCAAACACTTGAGTTATTCAAATATATATATATATATATATATATAACTCAAAGGTAAGGAAGTGTGGGAGAACAAAGGCAAATAAATGACATTTGTAATGCTATATATATATATATATATATATATATATATATATATATATATATAATTTTCACATCTAAGCTTATTATTAATTTGGATAAGAAAATAAACAAAGAAGGTCAATAAACGTCATTTAGTGTAACAATTTTATATTGGGAAAAAGATGCCCTGCCATAGTTTAATAACGTTGTGTAATTAAAAAAATATATTAGTAGTGTAGTAAATAATCGCATCATTTTGGTGTAAATTTTAATAATAAAATTTTAATTTTAATAAATAATTTATTGTCCAAACAGTTTTTTAGTTTGGCCATTTAAGTCTCTTTAGAAAGCAAATTATTGAAATTAATTTATAACATTAGCCACACTTGCTAACTAAAAGTCGATGGCCCGTTGAAAACTTAGGTAATACTACTGTATATTTAGATGCAAGCCGGTTTCAAAGATTTTAAAGGTGTAAAAAAATATTTTAATTTGGGAGATCAAACAAAATAAATTACTAATTTTGGTTTGATTCAATTTAATTCGATAAAATTGGTTGCATCTAGAAACCAAAAAAATAGAAAAAGTGCACATGTCAGTCACTTTTTGTTATTTAGGCTAAATTTGGAAAACAATATATATATATATATATATATCTTTTTAGTAGTTAGAATTTCTGTTTGGAAAAGGAAAAAAATTAGTTTTTTATATCTAATTTTTTTAGATTTTTGTTCATTTGACATTTTTATACTTTATGATTTAAAATAAGTTAAAAATATAAAAGAGTAAATATAATTATTTTAGAAAAAGTCAAATAAGTAATTAGAACCTAAGTAGCTAGTTATGGTTGCCAAATGCATATTTAGTTGCCACAACTCAAAAATTTTAATTAGACCCGTTCGAATATAGTCTCACTTACTTGTGTGTGTATATATATATATATATATATATATAACAAGAGTAAAATAAATTTGTAAGATGCATCTAGGGATGTAAATGGGTTGGGTCGGCCCGAGACCAGGTCCAACCCGACCCGAAATTGGCCTGACCTAGGCCCGACCCAGTATTCTGTACGAGCCTCGGCCCGACCAGCCCCTCCCCTCGGGTCAGGGCTTGGGTCACCCTTGATCCGGCCCGACTCGCGTCGCCCCGACCTTCCCCCTGCGGCCCGCGCCCTCCTGTCCCCTTTTCATTCCTCCTTTTTTTTACCGTTCTGCGAAGCGTAAAATGTTTTTTTTTTTTTTTATGTTAGCCAGCCGTTGGGATGCCACCGTGCCAGTGACCGTTCCCCCCCCAACGGTCTTTTTCTAATTACAAAAAAATCCCAAAAAATTACAAAACCCCCACCATCTTCCATTATAAATACCCCACACTCACATTCACTCACCCTCACAAAAAATTAACAAAATTTCTCTCCAAATTTCTACACTGCTAAGCTATGAACACTCAAGTGTGCTCTTCAATTGTGTTCAAGTGCATTCCATTTTGTCAAATTTGAAGTCAAGATTTCAAGATCAAGTGATTTAAGGTTTTAAATTATTTCAAGTTAGTATTTAATTATTTTTTTTAATTTACATACATACATTTTTTTAATTTGTATAATTTAATTTTTTTATTAAATTATTTTTTCTAAATGGATCCACGGGACACTCATTTTTTTGATTTGGGGGGTGGAGACTCAATATCCTTTCCCTCTCAAGAACAAATGGAACAATTTGTATTACCACAAATACCAACACCTATTAGCACAGCTGGTGATGTTAGTGTATCATCTTCTCGCCACGCCCAACAGCGTGGTACTTTAAAAATATGGAATTTTTTTATTAGAATTCCACGTAATAATGGAATGTATAAGGTTAAATGCGTTATTTGTGGGGATTTATTAGATTGTAGTTATACATCTGGAAACTAGTTATTTAAAAAGACATTTAAATAGAAGGCACCAACAGGATCTTTGCATTAATAGTTTAATTGATCAATATTTTTTACGTACAACACAAACTAAATTAGGTAATGAATGGGGTAATTTAAATATTTTTTCTTATGACCCTGCAAAAACACAAAATAATTTAGTTAAATATATTGTTAAAGATGAGCAACTCTTTACAATGAGTGAAAATTGACATTTTGAAGAATTTATTCACGAAAGTTTTACACCACAATATCGTGGTTTTTTAAGAAATACTTCAAAAAATAATGTTTTATGAGATTTTGAATCAAAAATGATGAATTAAGAACTTATTTTAATAATTTTGAAGGAAATGTTTGCTTGACTGCTGATATGTGAAAATCTTGTCAAAATATTGAATATCTTTGTATAACTGCAAATTATATTAATGAAAATTGGAAAATAAATAAACGCATTATTTCATTTAAATTAGTTGAACAACCCTTCACTGGATTCAGCGTTGGGGAATTTATTTTGCATGAACTTGCATCGTGGCAATTATGTACAAAAATGTTTTCTATTACTTTAAACAATGCTTCATATAATGATGTTTGTTTTAATTATTTAACTAATGTTTTGTCTGCAAATGGTCCATTATTTTGTGGTCGTTGTTGTGCCCATATACTTAATTTAATTGTAAATGATGAATTGGATATTTATGAATCTTCTATTGTAAAAATAAAAAGAGCTGTAGTTTGTGTCATGAGCTCTCCAAAAAGAATTAGTCTATTTGCTGGCATATGCAATCAAATTGGTTTAAAACCTAGAAAATTACCAATGGAAATTAATGTAAGATGAAATTCAACCTATATAAGTTAAAAGTTGCTATTAAATATCAAAAAAGCAATTGATTTATTTATTTTAAGTAATCAAGTTATTAAATTAGATAGTATTGAGCCAATTGATTAGGTAAGTACAATTTTTTATAAAGATTTTTTACATATTTTTGATGTTGCTACTAAAATATTTTGTGGAATTTATTATCCAACTTCTTCTACTGTTATTTATCAATTAGGGGTTATTGATGAAAATTTTAACAAATATGATGCCTAAGAATATTATACTCCTTTGGTTGTTGTAATGAAGGAAAAATTTAATAAATATTTTAACCTACTTCCCATACATTTTGGTATTGCTACTATTTTAGACCCTAGGTATAAAGAAGATCTTTTTTTTTTTTTTTAATTATTAGAGATGATATATGGGCATGAAAGTGCCCAAGAACAATTAAATCAAATTAAACAGCAAATGCAAGCTCTATTGGGTCAGTATGATAGCAATCGTACAACTGTCTAGCCAACTATGGCCACAACGTCCTCTTCTCATTGTGACTTTGGTGGCATACGTCCATTTGGAAAAGAATAACATCCCGATGGGTAGATGCATCAACAAGTGTAAGTTCAAATTCATCCGACCTCTAACGTTATCTCGGTACACCTCCAATAGAAAATGAAGATGATTTCAGTCTTTTAGACTGGTGGAAAGGATAACAATCAAAATTTCCAATTCTTTCAGCTTTAGCTTATGATATACTCGCATTTCCAGTTTCTACCGTAGCATCTGAGCAATCATTTAGTGCTAGTAGACGCGTTATCAGTCAATTCAGGAGTCTTGATGTGTTTACGAGATTGGTATCTTGCAAAAAATAGACAACAGGAAAATGCCGAAAAAAAGTAACTTGCCCTTGATTTTGATGCGATGTATTTAGATGAAAGAGAAGAACACACTAATGGATCTAGTGATGAATAATAATTATGTATAGATAGAGTAATATTTGCAAATGATAGTCACTCTTATAGATGCCAACCTAGTTGAGATGTATAAGATGTGAAGTGATGCACCTATTAATTACTCTATCATTTATTTATTTTTTTTATAATTCTACATTTATAAATTGTAATTTTAAATTTAATGTTAATTATGTAATTGGTTATTGTGTAATAATTGTTAATTTTTATCAATAATGATTTTAATGTGTTTGTTTGAGTTTTATTTTTTATTTTATTTTCTTTAAAAAATAATAAAAAATTAAAAATAAGCCGAGTCGGTTGGGGTGGGTTAGGGGCTGGGTGGCGTGACCCTTGACCCGACCCGACCCTAAGATCGGTTGGGGCGGCAGAGGCGGGTCGGCTTAGGGACGGATCGGCCCGATTTACATCCCTAAATGCATCTACAGGGTTTTTAGAGAAAAGACAAAAAAAATAAGGGAGAGTTGAATGTTTGAAGTTCTAAATAAAGGAAAAATTGAAAGAAATACGATAATTTTGAAGTATCTTCGAAATTAAGAGGGCAAAAGTGAATATATGTCAAACTAAAATGGTAAAAATGAAAAATTTTCAATAAATAAAGGGTACTTAGTTTGCTACATGAATTATTTTATTTTTTAGAAAAAGAAGTCTTTTATTAGTATTAATTATCGTAGTTATTACCATGTTCACCAAAAAAAAAAAAACAATATAGTTATTTTAATCATAATTTTACAATTAATGTCTATTAATAAATGGCTGTTTGTCACTGCTTATCTGATGGCCTAAAGGGTGCTATAAGTACAAAAGTATGACAAAAAACTTTACTTCTTTTCCCAAGTAAGATGAGCCATTTATTTATGGTTTTACTTTTTATAGGTTTAAAATATCCATGTATTCAAAAACTAAGGGGGTGCGTTTGGTGTACAAAAATTTTGTGAAAATCTATGAAATTTTCTAAAAATATCTAAAAATCTCAATTATATTTTTACACATTCTTACCTTTTCAAAATTCAAAAAAAGTTCAATACCTTTTCAAAAAAATACGATAACCAGAATTTGGTTAATCAAATAGCAAAAATTTTTTCGTTATTCTTACCATAAACTCCCAAATTACCGAATGACATCTACTTTGATTATTTTTTATTGAGTCATAGAAACCATTCCGATGAATTGTAAAAACTGTTTCGATGGATTCGCGCAGCCAACTTCCATCCAAACGGTTTTTACAGGATTATTGTATAAAGAAGTCATGACCGTCCAAAATTTTGAAACCGTCAAAACGGAAATCCAATCCATCGGAATGGAATCTTACTATTTATCTTTAAAAAATGCGATTTGAGTTGTGTGTACCAAACACAAAAAAGTTTCTCCAAATCATATTTTATTTCATTTTATCTCATTTTTTATCACTGCAAACACACCCTAAATCTCAGCCATGTGTCTTTCAATCTAAGGGTGCATTTGGTGCACAAAAATTTGGTAAAAATATCTGAAAATCTCAAAAAATCTTTATTACATATTTACATTTTCTTACCTTTTTAAAGTTCAAAAAAAAATTCAATATTTTTAAAAAAAAGTCGATAACTATAATTTAGTTAATCAAATAACAAAATTTTTTTCGCCATTCTCACCGTGGACCCCTAACCTGTCAAATGACAACCATTTTAACTATTTTTTTTTTAGAGTCGTAGAAACTGTTTTCCAACGGCTTATAAAATTCGTTCCGACGGAATCGCACAATCAACTGCCGTACAAACGGATTGTAAAAACCGTTTCAATTGATTGCAATGCAAAAAAGCCATAACTAATGCAAAATTTTGAATCCGTCCAAACGAAAATTCAACTCGTCGAAACGGAAATCTTATTATTTATCTCCAAAAAACGCGATTTGAGCTGTGTGCATCAAACAAAAAAAGTTTCCCAAACCACATTTTATCTCACTTTTTATCACTCCAAACACACTATAAAACTTGAGGTTATTAGGGAAAATATAAAGCCATATTTTAGATTTAGACAAAAAATAATTTAAAAAATATGATCGAAATATTTGTCAAGAGTTGTGTGAATAATTACGACTCTGGCCGATTTGGAGGAGCAAAATGACCCAAAAAAAAAAAAAAAAACTAACTTTTGATATTTTAATTATTTGGTAGAATATTAAAAATTTGATGTTTTGCTTAAATGACATGTTGTTAACGTACTAATTTTTGTCTACGTGACGAGTGATATAATGGTTATTTCATTTTAATTCAATTTAAAAGTTATCAAAATTTTAGTAAATACATAAAAAGTTGTCAAAAATGTTTATCAAACTTAAAAATTGTCAAAAATTACTAAAAATTTCAACTTGTCTTATCAAACATACCAAAAACTTCATTTGTCAAAGTTATTAAAAAATATCAAAATTTGTCACTTCTAGATGGTGTCTCTATCATTTTAAATTAAAAAGTTCATAAAGATTTATCTTATATATATATTTTTTCAAAATTTGAGAAAAATTGACCAAAATGTTATATAAAACCTTTGTATGATTAAATGTTTTTTATATTATGAGAAATGCTAAATGTACTCTACTTTTAATTTCTCACACTCAATCTTCACTCACAACAAATAATGCTTATTTAGAATGTGAGAAGTTAAAAATGAAATGCATTTAACATACTCCTTATATTGTGTGTGTTTGGAGTGATAAAAAGTAAGAAAAAATGAGATATATTGAGAAAAGTTATGAGTTCGTAATGCGTGCAATAAAATAAAAAAGTTGACATGATAGAAGTTTTTAGAGTTTTTTTTTTTTTTTTTTTTTTGTTTTATAGAGACGCCAAACAGTGCCATTATATGCTAAAATTTGTGAATGCATGGCGGGAATGTAACAATGAGATAAATTTTAGTTCTATTTTGTGAATTTGAAATACGATGATTTGTGTTATTTATTTAAAGACAGTCATTTAATTATAATTTTTTAATTTAGATGTTGCAGTAATTAGTTATAAAGAGCAAAATATTATATATTTATAATTTCAAAATTTTACTTCATTAAAATAAAATAATTTAACAAAAAATTCATATTTATTTTTTATAATTTTCCCATCAACAGTGTTGTGCTATGTATTTATTAATGTTTTATTAATTAAAATTTACAGGAAAATTAAATTGGAGCTTTTAAGCTTAAGGATATCATATATACATACATATATATGTGTGTGTGTATGAATATTATATGAATGAAACACTAAGGATATCATATATACATACATATATATATGTGTGTGTGTATGAATATTATATGAATGAAACACTAAAGATGCTCGTTGAATTATCAAATTTAATAAAATTTTAAGTTTAGTAAAAAAATTATATTTTTTCCTTGATATCCCCTTAACTTCTCACGACTAGTAATACCTTTTATAGAAATAAAGGGAATTTTTTAGTTACTATCACTTAATTAAATACTTTAAATTTTGTATATTTTAATATTTCTTAAGTGTGATTTTTAACCACCCACTACTTTTACATTTTTTTATTCTTTTTAAATCATTTAATTAAAAATTATTTAATTAGACAACATTTAAAATTAATCATCATTAATTTATTAGGTTTTATTCATTTATACCTTCTTACAATATATTTTTATTTGACAAAAAAATATAGCGATCATTTGAAGATAACATTTATTTTTTAATAATATATTTTTTATAAAACCACTATTTATTATCGTATAAATATATTTTTAAAAGATAATTTTTAGAAAATATTTTTTAAAAAATATAAATATATTATTTGAAAAATATTTTATGACAATTTTTTGCAAATAAAAATTATTTTTATTAACAAAGTTAAAAACAAAAAACATTCATACTAGTATGGTTTGCATATAAGATTGGAGTATCTAAAACTCAAGTGAAATTATACGATATGTCCAACCTCACTATTGTGTCGTTTTTATGTGATCGGACCACTTTGGGTAAGTCCTCAAACGGAACCTTTTCAGGAACTGAGGTGTTGGTTAGTTTTGGCCACTTATTTTTGATGGGCATGGAAAGGCTTTTTTTTTTTTATAGAGGTTTTGTTAAGCAATTTCTGCTTAGGCTTTACCCTCGTGTCTTTAACATTTATAGCCTCCTTCGCACGTGCTACCCATGCTCGGTAATCATAGTGAAGACATGATTATGGCACAAGCTGCGCTGTTTGGTCGGTGCGAGTCTAATCGAGGCCACAATTGGCAGAAGGTTTTACCATACCTTCTCTAACCCTCCTTAAATGCGATGGAAAAGATAGTCGCTTTTCCACCTACCATTTTGTCTTCCCTAAGATACACGCCATGTGTCTAGTCAGATGTGTGCCACGTGATACTACCCTCCAAAGATAAATTAAAAGAAAAAATAAAATTTTCTTCTACTTTCATATTTGATTTTTGGATTTTGAGCGAATAAAAAAATATAAATCAAAGAATCCCATTTTTTTTACTTCCCTTTAATTTTCCTTATTTATTCTTCTTAAAAAAACAAACAAATGTCCATTTGATCCGGTAATTTCTCACATATTTTATGTGTTTTTGTAAAAATAAAATAAATAAAAATATAATTAATTTAGAAATTTTTTTTAAAGATATACTTCATATAAAATGTAATTTTAAAAAAGTAAAATATATATTTCAAACTAAACAAACGTTTTCTCTTTATATGAATTTTTATATTCAACTCTACTTTTCACTCTCGCTTTGTTAAATATGATTATAAATAATTGATTGCCCTTTGAACTATTTCTTACAATTGAAATAAATTGCTTTATTCACTTTTGGTCAATTATTTATGAAGTTTTGGGATGAATTTTGCTATGGTGTTCCGAAATATCCTAAAATAGTACGAAGTATTACCGAGGTTTTAAAATTTTTTAACATGATTTGAAATTTTTTAGAATTCTTAAAATATTCTATGTTTATTTGTAACAATTTAGAAATTAAAAAAAATTTTAAGAAGTGCCTCGAATATTCTAGAATATTGTAAATATTATAAATTAAAATATTTTAAAATCTTAAAAAAGTCAATAAAAAGTGCTTTGAATATTGTAGAGAATTATAACACTCTCTACAAATATTATAAATATCTTAAATATTTTGATAGATGATTTTAGAGGCATAATTTTTATTACTGGATCAAATTAATCTCCACTTTCATTAAGAAATGAAGTAATATAAACAGGAGTAGAGTTTGTTTATTTATATGAATGACAATAATCTAAGTTACAAGAATTCAAATAAATTAATGAATAAATAATTTGCAAAAACTTAAAAAAAACAAGTTGATTGTAACTTGTAAGCGTGTTAATTATATTCATAAAAAAATAAAAATAAAAAATTTACATCAATTTGGATAAAAGCTAGAACAAATAAAAAAAATTAGCTTTTTTATTACTTTATTTAGTTACTTATTGCTTTTACTAAAATGGAGGAGAATTTTTTTAATTTTTATTTTTTACAAATACGATTAACATGCTTAAAAGTTATAGTTTTTAAAAAGAAAATTTGGTAAAAAAACCATATAAGACAAAAAAAAAATACCAGAAAATTTTTCAACTTTTTGGATTCTAAACTTAGGCCCCGTTTGAGGTACCAAAATATACTAAAATTTATTAATTTTAACTAATTTTTTGTACTTTCTTCCAATTAAATTTTTTCATATATCATTTTTATATTACATATTTTTACTTTTATTGTACTTTTTGATTAACTTTTTGTCAATCAAACATGTCCTACGCAAGTCAAAAGAATTTTTTAGCAACTATCAGTTAATTAAGTAAATTTAATTTTATATTTTTAATATTACTTAAATGCTTTTTTTTAACCACCAACTATCTTTATATTTTATTTTTAAAATTTTACTTAATTAAAAATAATTTACTTAAATGTCATTTAAAACTATTTAATATTTTACAAGTGTTTAAATATTTTTTGTTTTTAATTTATTTAATAATTTATTTAAAATTAAAATATATATATTTACTTAAAAAAATTACACACCTAGTTTGTACGCCCACATTTAGGGTATAATAATTTAAAATTTAATTGGTATATGGTCCATTTACATATGTATTACATGCAAAATTTTGGTAAGTGGGCAGAATGTAATAAAAGAGACAAATTCAACTTCATTGTTGTCAATTTCAAGCAAGTAAAAAATTAGAATGTTAGAAAAATTTTTTCCATAACTTGATTAAATGATAAATAAAATTAAATATCTTATTATTCAGAAATCAATTTTGTTTTAAGGAGGTAACAATTGGAAACCAGTTGTTAAACCATGCACGAAATTAAAGGGTGATTTGGCAAACACATGGAAACCATGGGCCCCGCCCAATCTTTTTCCTCTTTTTTATTTTATTTTATTTTCTGGAAAATCCAACTAAAAGCCTTAACCGACGAGGGGCAGTCTCGTAATTTAAGCAGAAACGGAAGAAAAATGCCTTTCGCGATTCTCGAGAACCCGAACCAGGTCTCGGCCATCGCTTCGGTACAAAAGAGTTTGTTTCAATTTGGTCCTATCTGGTCACTCCTCTGGACAGTTCTCTCTCTTCCCTTCTTGTCTCTCTCCCCCTCTCCCGCATACGTTACGTTTTGCCCCCTAGTGCTCACTCGAAACTAGTCGGTGTTGGCAGACCTATTCTGCGGACTCTTCTCTTCTTTTTCTTCAATCGCAAATCTTCGATCGCCAATCTCTTTCTCTTGTTACATTTTCGGCTTCAAAAGATCGAAGCTTTTTGGTGTGTATTTGTGTATGTATGTAGAATGCGTTCTGTTGTTCTGAGAATTGAATCGAATTCGAGTTCGAAACGTCTTGTTTAGCAATGGAGTTCGGGAAATTACCCGGACCCGACTGCAATGTGCGACCCGGTACCCGTTTGTTGCCATTTGAAATCGATCTCAACGAGACTCCCTTGCCCTCTCCTCGCGAAACCCTCGCCGTCGACGAGGACGTCCCGGTGGCGGCGAGAGATGGGGTTTTGTCTGGAGGGGTTCGGGGGAGCTCGAGTGGTTCATCTGGAAAAGCTGCTGTAGAGGAGGGGGTCACGGTGTTGTGCTGTAGCTGCGGAACGGAGTTCAGAATGAAGTTTTTGCCAAGCGATGATCAGAGGGTTCGAGAATTGGAATGCTTCAAGTGTTTGTTGAACAATGGGAGTGGGAGGTCGCAAAGCAGAGTCGGGCTTTTGGACATCAATGCATCTCCCCCGCGAGAGGTGGATGGAGAGGGATTTCCTGGGCAGGTGCAGAACTCTGGGGATGGATTCCCAGCGAGAGAAGCACAGCAAAATGGTGACAAGTATGAATTTTCATATTTCTATGTTTTCATTTTTCCGCACTGAAGTTCTTAATTGGATAACTGTGGTGTTGAATGGTATTAAATTTGCCGTATTTTATCCTTTCACTTGTTTGCTAATTAGCTTATGTGCTACTTTACTGGGTTGAAATTGCAGGTTTTATTTTGAAAGGGTGGGTTCAATTTTTTACTTTTTTATGTTTGCTTTAAATACATAATTAATTAGTATCATCGAAGCTGTTGTTGCTGGAAGTTGTTTTTCTGGTTGAGTTGAAAACCTGTTGTATGTACCTTTCTATTGCAGAAACTCATTAGCTACTATATATTTGTAGTATTCGTAAAGAAAGCCCACTGTATGCTTGCATGGAAGCCTTTCTGTTGGTTGGTTGTTCTGCTGGCAATAAAATTATTTCCACTTTACAAGCAATGCTGCAACAATAAATTTTTTAGAAAATTTTAATGAAATCTCCAAGTATACGACAAAGATCAAGAAATTGAGGAAAGAAAAGAGTAGAGAGGAGCAAATACAACAAATTAGAATAAACAATAAAGGACAGAAATGCTTCCTTTTTTTTCTTCACTAAAGCATGTGCTGCACACTTTCAGACATTATTTTCTGTTAATGTGGCTTTTGAATGGAGGAAATTTCATTTGGGAGATGGGCCTAAATTTGTAAATCATGCTGATATTTTTATTGAGCCTCGGCATAATCAACTCAATTAACAATTTAGTAGTTACTTTGTAACCCCCAGGGGGTAGTTATGGTGGAGCTTGATACAAGTGCTAATAGAAAGAGTAAATGCACAATAAGTCTGACTTTCAAGCCACACCAATTCTGTATATTTGTGCTAAACTTGTCTGTGAGTTTTGTGGGCTAGTTCACAGGCCAATATGGTCCTGAGTAGTTGGCCAATACTAGGGCTATAACCGAGTTTGGTTGATTTGAGTGGTAGGTTGTTTGAGCTTGGTTTGAAAACTTTATCGAGTTTTAAAATATGTTCAATCTTGGTTTGTTTAGTTTAATCTAATCTTAAACAAGATTTAATCAAGTTGGGTTTGAGTAATTTGTTTATATATATATATATACATATAAATTTATCGTGCTGAGTTTGAGTCGAGTTAAAAAATGAATGATTTTAATCTTTATCTTTATTTACTAAGACACCAATCCAGAACAAGATTTTTATGAGTTGAATGAATTGAGCTCTAGTAGTTTTGCAGCCCTATACCTTGCATTTATGTGGTTCAAATCATCAAAAAGAAATAAGATTTCTACTTCCTTTGTGTTGAGTGTTCACCCTTCCTGTTTGGTTGGCCTTTGCGTTCAATAAATATAGGAATCCATCGTTTTTGGGAAATGGGCTAATGCTTATAACTTAGATGCTTATATTTTCATTGAGCCAAGACACCACCAAACCAATTAACAAGTGTCTAGGTTCTCCTTTATTGTTAAGTGTTCATTCTTCGCCTTTCCTTAGCTTCTATTGGACCCTTTTAGAACAATACAAGCTCAGCTCAACCTCAGTGACATTACTTAAATGAGTTAAAGAGAAGCTGAAGTGCTAAACACAATGCGGATAGTTGCCACCCTTTATAATGTTATTGGATCCTGTATGGAGAGGAGGTTTCAATTGATATGTTAACTGCAATTTTTTTTTCTCATGAATTGACGTCCTCCCCCTTTTTTGGTAGGTTTTTATTTATTTTTTTATTAGAAAAAGTATCGATTCAAAGAAAGTGCCACAAGGGAGCTCAATTTATGTCCCCTTTTTATGGTAAATTTTTATTAGAAATGTTATTGATTCAAAGAAAGTGCCGCAAGGGAGCTCAACTTTACTTATGACATACACAAGGCTATACACCCTTTCTCCTGTAAATCTATTGGGGCATTTGACTTTTAAGAAAATCTACAAAATAATGTAAAGAGAAGGGAAAAATCTCCCTTGACTAAAAAATTATAAGGATACCAATGTTGTTTCAAACTAAAGGTTGTTTACTCCACCATAAAATATGTATTTTTTGACCCTACTACAAGGTTATGACTCATGATTCACTCTACAACAAAATTGAAAGTAATATGCTTCAAAGTTCTCATGTGATTGGACAATGTAGCTAAAGATGATTGTGTGTGCAATACCAATTTATCATGTTTTTGCATCACCTTCTAAAACTATCTTTCATTATCACAAGCTGTGTCCTGGGATAACATGGCTACTTTGAGACACATCTCTTGATCCATTTGGATTTTGGACTTTTTCCTAACACCTTATCTTTGCCATGTTTCCAATCTCCACTAAAACACGCCAAAAAATGTTGCAAATAACTTCACTTCCCAGCAAACCTTCTTCTGATGCTGCGTCTATGCACACCAACTAGTGTCATATGCTAAAAATTTGCAAAACTGTTCTATATTCTGAGCTATATAGTAATGATTTAGGAAGTTCTCCCTCAGTGGCATGTGCCCACATTAGGAACATTGACAAGTAAGAATCTTTTGCACCAATTTTGCACTTTGAAGAAGAATAACTTTTGACTAGTTGTCTATGACTCTCACTATGCTCCTCCAAATATATGTTGTCCTTTCTAATCAAATGGCTCTTGTTTGGAGTTCTTAGTGGAACAAATATCTTGTTAACCTGTCTGACTTTTTATTGTTTAGTTGTAGACTTCTTATGTTTTATTGTAATTTTTAATGTCCTCGTACAATTGAAGATAATTATATTAAGCAATGTTGGTGATAATTCCATTTAGGGGCCGTTTGGAGCTCTTTAAATTTGTTTAAAATGTGGTTTGGGTAACTTTTCGGCATTTGGAGCGCAACTAATCCAAAAAAAAAAAAAATGTAGAGATAAATGGTGAAAATTTGTTTTAACGGATTTGGCAGATATTTTTTGACTTTTCGTGTCAGAACTTTTTGAAATTTGCAGAGATTTATTGGGATTTGTGGAGATGTAGAGATTTAAATAGATTTACATAGTTCAAAGTGGAAAAAGTTCTGTGGAGATTTGAAGATTTATTTTTTTATTTTTTTGCACTCCAAACGGTGCCTTAGTAGGATTTCATTTCGTACCTTTGACTAGTATGTTATCCATGTGCAAAGAACATCTAAAGAAATGGATTACAGCCATCTACTTTTGTGGCGTTTGGATTTAGCTTCCTAAAATGTGGGAGGTTTATTGGGTGAGTTGGTGATGTGTTGAGAAAGGCATCTCAAGCCAAATCTCCAGTTGGCTTGATTACCTTAAGCAAAGGGTACCTTTTAGTTCAGAATGAACCCAATAAAGACAAGTTTCAATACGAAAAATTAGGATGTATTATCTCCAAGAGCAAGTCGTTAATTACAAGACCGGATTAATTAAGGTGTGCGTAAGTTGGCTTGAACACCGTGAGTTATCAATATACACACACACACACATTTCTAAGAGCAAGGTTATAGGGCTTGTAAGGTAATAAGGGTTGTCTCTTTTAGGAAGGAACAGGAAGACCTTTGCACTGGGGGGAAGTTCTGGTCTTCTTGTGGGTGGAGTCTTCTTCTTAAAGGATGCTGTGATTTGCGATTGTGTCATTACTAGATGTATTTATTTTTGTTTAACCCTATTTTCTTAATTGTTCTCAAACATCTAATATTTTTTGTGATATCGCGTTTACTAGATGACTTGGATGATTGACATGTTAAAAGTGAATACTGTCAGGTTGATAAGCAATCTAAGTTTGGAAATTTTTATCCTGTGATCTCTTTCAAGATTTTTATCTATAATGATGGATGGAATTAAGTTATTTCTCACTCATTGTTAATGATGTGATGTCTCGGGAGATTTTGTTGTTTCTTTTTGAACCGTGATTACTATAATTTGCCGAGTGGTTCATCTCCTTGTGATCTTTTCCTTTTGTCTACTGCCGACAAAAAGAAGACTTCACATGGAAGAGAGAAAGGAGTGCACCCAACCAATTTTCTTATTAGGTTGGAAGCTATGCTGCATCATATAAGCTAAAAATACGCTAATTGTTCAAGTCCATTAAATCTAAAGGGGAAAAAATTTCTCCAAGCTTCTTCTTTGAACTATATTGGCAGCTTTTGTTGCAGACGAGAGTGCAGGCTTGGAGTAAGTGCTTGAATCCAAACTCACCTACATGTTTTTGGAATGCAACATATTATTGAGGAGATGACAGGTGAAAGTTGGAGAGGGGAGAAACCACAGCCTTCAAGATATGCATACGAGAATCTATGTTTGAAATTGAGGTGGATATATGAAACCAGAGAGTGAATTTGGAGAAATTTCAAAATCATCTTAATCATTTGGGAGTGAGAAATCAGTTGATTAGATGTTGACATCTAAAAGAGGAGAAACCAAGGTGGTCAAGATGGCAGTCCAAGAATCTAGGTTCAAAACTAAGAAGTGGATGTATAAATGAGTTTTTTTTATATTAAACAAAGAGGCAATTTTCATGGTATCTAGTTATTGTTGTAATGCCCAATGTTGGAGTTCTATGATTGGCCAATAGAAGAGGAAAAGGTGGAGAAATAGAATGATTTGCCTAATGATGTGCACAAAACCTATACTATTATTCTCTGTCAGTGACAAATACTATGAATTAGGAGTGTGATTCTTACTCACGGTCCTTTTGCCCTTGTTTGAGAAATTACATTTTTACACTTTCAGTTGAAGCAAAAATACCAGGAATAGCAGCCATTTAACTTATATGAAAAGACAGCAGCTTACCTTTGATAATAATAATTAAAAAAAAAAAAAAATTCTAACTACTCACATGAGGAGAAGATAAAAATCTCATTTTTTATTTAAGTTTCATTTAATTTCAAGTGCATTTCTAAATAATAAACATATCTTGTATCAATCTACCGTACAAGATATAATATATTTAAAAATTTATATCCTGACCACTTATTTGTACCCTATTTTTTGATATATATCCCAATATTTTAAATTTAAAAATTTCAGAGGTCTAACATATTGACACTTAGATACATACACACACGAGTCCATGTAATATAGGTCTTGGATATTTTTCAATTATTTCCGATGCATATTCCCCTCAATAAACCATAAATAAATAAATAAAACTAGATACGCAAGCATGCTAGACAACAATAAATGAAAATGGAAAGTTATCTACATTAACTCTATCTGTACAGGGTTTAGATTACAAACCTAAACATTGATGGGACTTGAACTGCAAGGAGCTGATCCAAATGGTATGATATTGTTGGGTTTGGACCTTGATCTGCATATCTTTAAAACGCGAAATACTAAGAAGATCCATACTTCCACATGTATGGCACATTGCCTCACCTTCCCTAGGCAGTGTAGGATAGAGCACATGGATTGCGTCACACACAACTGAATCACACAGATCCCACATGAATATTGTGAAATTGTTACATTATTTTTTTAAATTGAAATTGTTACATTATTTTTTAAATTTTCTACTATTTTTTTTTGCACTTAATGATTCCTACTTTAGAAGCTAAAACGTTGGAGACTTAAACTCCAATTCTTATGGGAAGACTAGGTAAGGATTTTAAATGCCATGTGAATTAGGAGTTAGTTTATAGTCCAATTAGAAATAAAGGTTACATATTGGTCAGATCAAGTAAGTTAATGTAACTGAGGTATTAGATGGTTATGGCCTATGTTAGTTGCAAGTATACATATTATTAGATGGTTATGGCCTATGTTAGTTGCAAGTATACATATTATTAGATGGTTATGGCCTATGTTAGTTGCAAGTATACATCTCAGTGTTGGATATGTATGGAGACTAGGCAACATATTCAAATTTTTAATATGATTCATTTATTTTCTTCGATAATATAGTGTTTGCAACGTTCCATACATCTTTTCATGCAAAGTCATGTGGTAAATTGAAGTCATCAAACATGATTGTTGAGTGAACATCCAACTACACATTCGCTCCTCTCAATGGTTGCATGTTTGATCCCGTTTGTGGTAGTAGTTGCATGAACTAGATGCTCTTGAGAAGTGTTTTGTTTGGCTTGCACTAAGGTAAGGTTGTGGTGATTGGCTTAACCTTCCCGATTAGTAGCTAAGCCTCAAATTGAACATTTCATAGTTGGTGGGAATCCCTGTGGTCACACCAAGGGGGGTTCTTATGTTGGCTGCTCTGTCCTGCCCTATAGACTGAGGGGGGAAAAAAGAAAGAAAAACAATAATGTCCAACTACACATATTGGATATATATTCCATACCCTTGCCTATATGTAGAGAGTTCAATACGACTATTTCATATACTTACAAGAATCCATATAATGTGGTTTATGCCAATATTCATTGGAGGTTGGTGCCTTTTGGAGAAAGGTGGTGGAAAACAATTTTGGTCTTGGAAGAGGGGGGTGGACCACTAGGGCCATTAAAGGTTCTTATGGTGGTGTTACATTGTATATTGTGTTGTTAAAAGTGGAAACAGGTGCTCACCTAGCGACTCAAGCTAGGTCGAAGTGCCTTGCATGCCTCCAGGAGAGGTGCAGTTGTTAAGGTGATGCCCATGCGAGGGGTGATTGAGACATAGCCTCTTTCATGTTATGCAATATTTGACTTATCTAGGCCTAAATGGAAGACCCATTCATTTTTTGGACCAAGAGGGTTAATAATATATTACTAGATGTTTTTTTTTTTTTTTAAAAGCACAAAAGATAGTTTTGGGGAAAAAAGTGCAAGCTCTTCAAGCTCATGTTAATATTGAAAAGGAGACTTCCTTAATTCAAAGGAATAGCAAGAGGAAATTTACGGCTACAAATATAGCGATGGATGTGATGAAAGCATAGACAATGGTGTGATGGATTCAGATGAAGATTAGAACATCCTAGAACTTTTTTTCCTTGTTAGTGTAAGTAGATAATATTATGTTATTTGTTTTAAAGTTGCATCTCTTGTAAATAATATTTATTGTTGCATGATCATCATTGACACTAGTAATCATGGAGGGTTTTCTCTTAAAAAAAAAATAGTAATGCATCTGTGTTTGATGGTTTTTAGAATGGTAGGAGCCTAATTTGTTTCATTTTCTCCTTTTTTTATTTTATTTTTTCTAAGTAGTGTCTTGCCTCGTTTAGGCGAGCACATTGTGCCTCGGGCAACAAGTGATCTTGGTGCTTTTAACAACACTATTTGGATAAAGATTCTTAGGGCAATTTTTTGTCTTAGAAGAAGAGGGTGGGCCATTTATTGCTTCATTATGAAGTTTGTTACTTGGGTGAGGTTCGCTTCTACATTGGAATTTTATGCGACATGCATGTGGTAATAGGAAAGAGCATGGAGCATTTGGGTGATGCCATGTCTTCTTCAAGCAATCTATTTGGAGGGATCGGAATTAGGCTTCCCTTAAGGTCGCAAAGATGCCTACACATACAACAAAACTATCTTCACTTTATTATCTTCATTGTTTTACTCGGATTGAAGTTTTGAATTTTTCTTCCTTTAGTCGATTTGATAAAAGGAATTTAACATGTGTGGAGTTTTAGTTACCATTTGTAAGTCCCAAACACATTTTTCCCCCTTTTTTGTGAAGACATATGAACACTTTTTAGAACGGTTGTGTGTCTATTTCTGGCAAGGGTGAGACATCAACACTTGTGGGTCACTCTGTTGATACATTATGGGCAACTACCCAAACATGTTTCATTATTTTTTAATTTGTTTTGAGAACCAAACACTCTTTCGACACTTGCAAGGACACGTGTTTGTCACTCATACATAGATAAAATAGATTGCAAGTTTGAAGAAGGAAAACTTAAAATCAAATAATAAAGATTAAATTAAGTTTGTGCCCTTGATTTTTTTTTTAAAGAAATCACACTTAGCTTTAATTGTAACAATTTTTTTCCTTAATAATTAAGTGGAGCCAATTTTAATTATAACACTCATGGACTAAAGATTTTTATTTGTTACATTGTTAATCTTACGTTAGCCTATGCCATTTAATGGGAGATTTTCTTAGGGAGGATTGACATTGCAACAAATTAAGATATTAGGCTCTTAATTGTTACAATTAAAGAATCATGCCTTAAAGTGGGATTTAGTCAAAATTTTTGGGATGCAAATTGCAATTTACTAAATAATAAAATAAAAATAATACAAATTTGTAATTGTTAAACCTTTAAAATTTTTTATTTAGAGGTCCTAAATCTTGAAAATTATATATATTTTGTTTATAAAGGTCTTTGAGATAGATATTATAACTTTTTGTTCACATCTCCTTGCCAATACCAATATATATGATGGAAAAATAGTTTTTTACTATTATAATATTAATGTATTTACGTTACAAAAATAAATAATTATCATTTTCACGTGTACATATAAAATATATAATTATTTGTTGATGTGTACATGCCTTGGGGTGTCTATGTTGCACATCTACGTCTATACTTTTGAGCTTTTTGTTGTTGGATGGTGGCACCTTCTTGGTGTCTTATCCATGAATTTTTGATAATTAAAATATTAGAAGACTTTAATATGGTAGTTAAATATTCCTTTAAGTTTTGGTATAGCATTGAGCACTAATTCTCAATATAGCTATTTGCTTTAAGCTTATTTCTATTGGAACGGAAAACATGATACCTTTTTTGTACTCCCTGTTGAATTGAGATGGTAAAAATACAGCCTTTTGGGGTCATCTACTCACCTAGAATAGGAATCAATTAGATACCTGTTGAGCATGCATAAGGTGATGCTCCCTCTTACAGACATTGCATTCATCATTCATGTTGCTTCCCATAGCCTGTGGTGATGCTCCTCTTACAAACGTTGTATTCATGATTCATGTTGCTTCCCATGCAATTATTTTTTAATCTTTTTGTTGGCTTATAATGTGTTTTAATTCCTTCATTTATGCAATTGGAAGTTTCAATTTGTTAATGAATATGTAGACTTCGGTGGCGGATTACCTTTCTGGGAATGGTGGTGTGACACTTAGACTATTTTTCTCTGAAGGAATTTTTTTAATTGGAAGTTGGATTGCTTTTGAAGGCCATTCACTATGCTTATTCTATAAAAGTGGGTGAATGGGATGATGGTATTCGTTGTAGTATGTCTAAAAAGTGAATATTCGAGGTTAAATCATTTTATGCATTGCTTGTAGGAAGGATGTAGGACGAATTCCTTTGGATTAAATGTGGAAGAGTGGAGCAGTTCCAACTGTGACCTTTTGTTTGGTGCATCATTTGTTAAAGAATTTTTACTAGTGGCAGCTTGAATTTTTTTTTTTGGGGGGGGGGGGGGAATATGGCTATTTTGTGTTGTTTAAGGAATTGTGTGATTTATTTCTTCTTCCAGTATGCACTGGTTGTTTCCAACGACCGCATAACTAGTTTTAGTTGAATGATGGGGTTCCCAAGCTCACTAGAAATGGAGGAAAGCATTGAGTTTAGTTCCTTACTGTTTAGTGTGGTTGATTTGGAGAGGAATAGAATTATCTACCATGACATTAATTTTCCTTTAATTAGATTGAAAAGTTTAAAAATGGTGGCCTTTGATCAGCAATAAGGTGTTCCATTGCGTCAAGGGCGTCACAGGTTCGGATCCTGGAAACACCTTCTTTGCTTGCAAAGGAACTGATGTGTATGTTTAACTTTCTTGAGACCTTGCAATATGGGAGTTTTGTGCATTAGGATTCTTTTTATTCTTTTTTTTTTTTTTTTGGATTGAAGAGTTTTTTATCTTTTGTTGAGGATATGACTTGTTTAGATTTTTGAGTAGGTATGAGGCCTTATTATGTGTATGGTGGGATCCCCTTGTTGCCTTAAAAGGCTAAAAGAGAGAAATTGGTAGTGTCAATATTTATTCCCACAAATAAGAAAAATAAATAAATTAATTAATTGATTGAAAATGCCTTTTATTTTATTTTATTTTATTATTATCCAACTAAATAAGAACGTGTTTTTTTTTTTCTAATCCAACTAACTATGAATGTGCATTTTTTCTTCCACAACAAATAAGAAATTAGTGTTTGATTTAAACTAATAGCCGCATGTCAGAGAAATACTTGTAACGATTAAGGATTAGAATTTCGTTTTAGTGGGGTGTTTTAGCATAAAAATAAGAAAATTTAAAAAACGGCGCAAGCATTTAAAAATATGTAAAAACATTTACTAGCAAAAGTTGAAATATATCTTAATGCAGGAAAGCCTGATAATGAGTTATTTAGTCAGTATTCTATATTTTTTTTATATGATCTTTTATTTGGTATGCTGTAATGAGTTTCAATGTAAACATCAAAATTATTATTCCACTAGTATTGCGTATCGGATTTTTAGGAAATGGAAAATTTTTGACCATTTTTGTCAACCTTTTTTCTTTTCTTGCTTAACACAATATTTTCACGAATTGGTTCCTATGAAAAAGTGAATAGCCAAAATTGGGGTTTATTTTGGTGATATTTACTTTCTCTAGATAAAATTTACCATTTTGGTGAAGTGTTGGATAAAATAATGTGTTTGCTTTTCTTTTAATTATAAAGAACTGAATCAAAACGAGAGCCAACTAAGACAAATTAAAATATTAATGGATATGATGTAGGATGAATTGTCGTTTTCCTATTTTATTTTGGATTAGTTTCATTTCTATTTTATCCAGGATTTTGTCTAGATTTATTTAATTAATTGATTTTTATATTTTGAGCCAAAGGTGATTTGTAATCCTTATGAGATTTAGATTATGTATCTTTTTATAGATTGGATGGAAAAACTCTTAGAAAACTTATCTTAATTAGGATTACTTTTCCCTGTAAATACCCTTTGTAAATGTTTTTATTCATTCAAGTTATTAATCAAGTTGAGATTCTTTTTAGAACTTTGTGTTCGTATTTGGTTCTTGTGGATTCAAGAGCAATCCATCGTACTTGAGAATGATATTCTGCTAAACGTCCCACACTGTTTCAGGGTATCTTCTTAGTATGTTATTAATTGATGCAATTGCTTTTGGGGAGAAAGGTGTACAAACTAAATATTCTTCTTGTTTTGGTAGGTGGAAAAGCTAGATATGCAGTAGAATATTTTTAGGACATTATGGTCATTCTTTGAACATGCAAGGAAGATAGATCAGTATGGAAAGCAAAAAACAAAAGGAAACAATAGCTGAAGTTAGAAATTGAACCTTTATTTATTATCCATTATGGAATATCTTCATGGCTTAGGTTGTGCTGTGTTGCGGTAAAGAGACTATTGCCTATAAAAATAAATAAGTGAATGAACATTTTATTTATTGAGTTCAGCTTTTGGCAACTAAACTTTAAGTTTTTGTTGAAGTTTTAGTTCTTGAAGGTTAAGGTGCAGGACGTGGTAGCGAAGAAAGAGGTATAGAAATAAGAAGAAATGAGTGGAAGAATAAGACAAGAGGATGGAACATAGAAGAGTTGTAGAGAAGAACGGAGAGTAGGAAAGAGATAGATGATGAAAAGATATAGTGAAAGAACCTTAGAGGAGAGATAGAAGAGGGGATAGGAAGATCACAGGAGAGGAGGGAAAAGAACAGATAAAGAGAAGGGGAGGGGCAGAGAGAGAAAATAGGGGGACACTGAATTTTATTCAAATCATCTTCTAAGCTACCAAACCATTTCAATTTTTAGCCATTATATAGGTTAACTCTAAAATGAGTTAAGTAAAATAAAATCTAATTCTTAAAGTAACCTTCAGTCAAAATTCCAAAAGATCAAATCCTTTCCCTACTTGAAATAAAACTAAATAAAATCCCTGAAAGCACAAGAAAATCTTCCTAAAATAAATGCCAAAAAATAAATCCTAAACTAAGAATCTTCCTCCCCCCCCCCCCCAAAAAAAAAAAAAAACTTGCTTCTGGTCCACATCATTTCCTTGGCTTCATTCTCCTCGACTGATAAAAACTTGACTCCTAGTGACCGACCCACACATTCTTGTCATACATCATCTGGAAGCATGTGGTCTTGTGCGCCTTTTTCTTACGCTCGTCCATGTGCAAAATTGGCGGTTTGAACTTGATTTCCTTGGTGATTTCACTTAACTATGATGCACCTGACTCGACTTCAGCCCCTAAGGAGTCTCCCTTAAGTAAAGGGTAGAAGTAGCTAAAATTTTGTTAGAATTGTTGTTTAGCCTCTGCTGCAGTGTGTCAGTGTGTGTGTGTTTTCCCCCCTTCTGTCTTGTAGTGACAGTAAGTAAAAAGAAAAAAATCTACTTTTTCGGCGATAGGGAGCTTTGCTGATGGTGGTCAGTGGCTGGCGACAATCTAAGGGATCTCATTCTTGCATGCACTAGAAGAAATACTCGTGTGTAGATCTAACGCTCTTGCTCTGGGGTTGCGAGTAGCAACACGTGAGGCTTCTGGCAGCTGTTGGGTTTAAGTCCTTGGTGAGGTGGGTTGCTGACCATGGCGATTGGAAGTGAATATATTGACCCTCACAGTAGCAAAGGCGATTGTTTTGGCTGGGTGAGGACAACGAGCACTGTACCGTCTTCTGCAGGTGTTGGCAAGTCTCTTTGGTAAAAGTTGCTGGAGTGGATAGCTGAGGTTGTCGGTGCTATAAGTGGTGTTTGAAGCCTGAACATCACTAACTTCTGGTCGTATCGAAGTGTGGGGTCTGGCTTTTTTACGGTGAAAGTGTGAATCCTGGGCAACATACAAGGTCTTTGGAATGAGGGTTGGGGACTATGCTGGCTGTAATTGGTGACTTAAATCAAGATTTCACTGGTGGCTGTGAGTTGGGTGAAGGAATAGTGACCAAGATTTAAGCAAATGTTGTAATTTGGAATCTGAACAGGATTTTGGCTCTGATTCTAATTGACGTAGGATGTGGTGGGAGAAAATGAGCTGAGAGGGAGGAAAGAGTCTGAGAGAGGAAGAAGAGAATAGGGATTGAGTGAAGAATGAGACGAGGAGAAAGAATATAGAAGATGCAAAGATAACAATAGAGAGTAGAGGAGGGATGGATGATAAAGAGATAGGGAAAGAAGCTTAGAGAAAAATAGAAGAGGGGAAAAGTTGATTAGAGGAGAGAAAAGAAAAGATACAGAGGGACCGCGGGGGGGGGGGGACTTAATTTTATTCAGATCATCTTCAAAGCTGCCAAACCATTTCATCCTTTAGTCTTTATATAGGCCAACTCTAAAACGACTAAACTAAAACCAAATCTAATCCTTACTTAAAGTAACCATCAATCACACTCCCTAACAATCATATCCAATTCCTCAAAATAAAATTAAATAAAATCTCTAAAATCTCAATAAACTCTACCTAGTAATAAATACCAAAAATAAGTACTAATCTAGTAGATTCTTCCCAAATAAACTTGTTTCCAATATCCATCAGTCAGGAGTTTTGAGTCTCTTCATATATTTTTTCTTCCTTTGTTGCGTGTTGGTGTTTTGCTTGTTTGTTTGTCTCTTTACATGCTACGAGGTGTCATGCTACATCTACATAGTGAGATGTTGACACTACATCCTGTTCAGTTCTTTATATTTTTCAAGGCAATTGGTTCTCTAACAAAGACACGTAGAGTGTTGCTTGTCAGAATAGCAAGCTTAATTGCTATTGGTTGTCGGCGAGGGCAATTGATGGAAGGTAATTGGAGGAAGCAGAGTGGGTTTACCACTTTTTGTCTCATTAACTATTGGGATGTGTTGTTGTAATTAGCTGGATAGGATTACACCATATGTCCTGGGCCATGGCTAAACAAAAGATGAAAGCTTAACATGTGAGTGACGTGTTTGTATCCATCTGTATGCAAAGATCTCTGATACAAAACTCTGTATCTATTCTCTCATAGAAGATGAACTACACCTTTACTATCACCTGTCACTTCTAGCCCATTACTTAAACTTCAGCATCATTTTGATCTTTAAGGTCCTTCAAGATTGCAATTTCTTGGTGATATTGATGTATATGTATGTACTCAAGTTGCCTGGTTAGATATACCTGAGCCTTGAGAATATCATATAACATCTGACTTTTATATGGTGTCATTGTTGCACTGTTATTATTCATATTAGATCCTCACTTTGAAATCGACAGTTTATTGTTTGTAACATTTGACTTCATATTAGTAGGATTCTGCATGAGCTGCAATATCCTTGCAAATTCACTCTAATTGCTTTAGATTTTCCTGTAGTGAGTTTTTGCCATGTTCTCGCTGGCTTGCAATTGAGCAAGTGTAAGCTTTTTCTAGTGTTAGTTAGCATACAGAGATTTAATTCTTGAAATTTACTCATAACATTGAATTTTGAGTAGTTTGGTCCAATTGCTTTGGATTATTATAATTAGTTCATGCATCATCTCTCATCAAAATATGTTTTCATTAACTAATCTTGCAGCATTTAACGGTATATATATTTGTTTGTAGAGTGCATGCCGTGCATGATATTTCATTCACTGGCTACTCACTCAATGCCCCAGTGACAACTTCAAACGTATTTTATCCGGGGAGTAGATTTGATCTCTTGAAGGCTTCTCGCAGTGTGACACAAATTCCTAAATCAGTTTTTGAGGATATAATGCAGCATAGACTGAATAGAACTTCAAAGGAAGCAGGTTTCAGTTCCACACTTAAAGAAGTCAAAGAAGGCCTTCGGTCTAGTCACTCTACCCCTCTGAATTTTCTTCCAGAGATTCAAAGTGATGTGTATCTTCAAGCTCTTAGAGAATATCTACATGAAAAACAAGGTTTATTAGGTGATGGCTGGCGTATGGAATTTCCATATTGTATGAACAGATGTAAAACCATTCCAATTTACTGTGCTCCTGATGGAAGTAGATTTGAGTCAATGTCTGATGTTGCTGGGTATCTTGGTTTGCTGACAAAGCGTCATTCTCTAGAGACTGAGGAGAGAAGCGGCAGATTTGCTTCACCGCAAAAAGGATTACATTCAAACCAAAGACAAAATGATGTTTTGACATTTTCAAGATGCAATAACTATAGAGAAACTCAGAATATTCCAAGGAGCAGTTCTGTTGTGAGAATTGCATCAGGCAATGGCATCCTGGATCAGAAGAGCGGCGAATTTGAGAGCAGCAGCAGCATGGACTCTGACTACACAGAACATGGTTGCTATGGGTTTGGTGAATCTGAGGTAAATGCATGCATGATTGGATTTGTCTTTTGCTTCTTCTTGCACCTTCAATCTTTCTTCTTTTTCCCTGCACCTTCCCCTCCCCTTCCGCCTTCCTTGCCTAAAAAATATATATGCACGTGTGTGTGTGTGTTTGCTACCCATGATTTTGAAGCAGTTGATGTTGGAGTGATGAATTAGTTGAATTTTCTTTTTCTCTAATTTTTCTGTCATTTCAGGATGTACTTCCGTTGCAGTTTGAAGATCTTTTTGTCCTTTCTTTGGGCAATGTTGATCCACGACCCTCATACCATGAAAGCAGCCAAATCTGGCCTGTAGGTTACAAGTCTTGCTGGCATGATAGGATTACTGGGTCCATTTTTGTTTCTGAGGTTGTAGATGGTGGTGCTGCTGGTCCTGGTTTTAAAGTTCGAAGGTATCCATGCTCCACACATCCCATTCCAATTGGTTCAACAGTCCTCTTGAGGCACAAATCTGACTCGTATAGTGAGCTAGAGAAAGTTGCAAATGATGACTCAACTGCTTCTGGAATTTATGATGATGAGAATCCCAGTATTCAGATGATGCTAACAGAAGATAGTCCACCACATCTGGAAGATATTGATTTTCAAAAAGCAAGTAGTTTGACAACAGAATCCAGTTGTGTACCACAAAGATTTGTAAATGACATGCCTGATGATATAGGACCGAGTGACTGTATTGGTGAATTTTTAGTGGAAGGGAGATCATCATCATTGGTATGGGAAAAGGCATCTGAAACTCTACTTCTTGCTTGCCACAAGGTATATAAGCAGAGAGGTGTAGTTCAGTTTTGCTGCAAACATAATGTGAATGGAGTGAATGCTAAATCTGCAGACGATATTGGTTCGTTATCCAAATTTTGTTATATGTATGGTCCTAATGACTTTCCACAATTGATTCAGAGCAGCAATGAGTTTGACACTTACAGTGAAATGCTGATGGAATGGTTACGGCAGGACAGATTTGGATTAGACATGGAATTTGTACAGGAAATCTTGGAGCAGCTTCCTGGGGTACACGCCTGTTCAGATTATAATTTTCTGAATCAGAGAAGTCAGAATTCAGGTTCACAGACAGTTAGAAGTGCGTTCCTTTTGGCTAAAAGGAAGAATGATTTACAAGGTGGGAAAGGAGCAGATGGTATTTTCTTAAATTGTAGAAGACCACAGGAGCATTTAACTGAACAGACTATGGAGAAATGCTTTCCTATAGGCAAGTCACTAAGTGCAAAGCTTCCTTCCTATTTGATAGGTGACGTCCTTCAGGTATCTTGACGTTCTCTTGTTGGGTGATCATTTGAGATATTCTTTTCTCTTGGTTGCATATTCTCATCGTCTTGTTTGTGTTTAGGCTTGGGAGTTTCTATGGCGCTTCTCAGACGTGCTAGGCCTAAAGGAACCTATTTCATTCCAGGAACTTGAAAATGAGCTGATGAATCCTTGGTCAGACAACTTAAATCCACTTGAAGGGGCTGAAAATGAAACCCAAAATTGTGGAGATGTCACCTTATGTACAGGTGCGGCATTGAGAAAGGCCCATAGCTCACTTCTGAAAGTGGTAGTCGGTGAACTCCTCTCAAAAGTTGCCGGATATGTGGACCCTAATTCCGATGCTGGAGAATGTAAATCAAGACGAGGAAGAAGGAAAGACACAGACAACACATTTACTTCAAAGAGAATGAAGTTTGATATGCTTCAGATCAATGAGCTTACTTGGCCTGAATTGGCTCGGAGATACATCCTCGTTGTCTTGTCCATGGAAGGTAACCTTGATTCTGCAGAGATTACTTGCCGTGAGAGTGGTAAAATCTTTCATTGTTTACAAGGCGATGGTGGAACACTTTGCGGTTCTCTTATAGGAGTTGCTGGAATGGAGGCTGATGCTCTGGTGAGATTGCGTTACATTTATTTTAGTTATTTATTTCTTGTAGACTGGAGAGGATTAACTGAAGGGCTTGACACACCCAAATGGGTTGTTATTACTTGATATTTATGCACACTCAATATATACATACAAAAAATACTGTATAAGGAATGTAGAGTAGGTACATATACCCTAAATATATAAATACTAGATACACTAGGTACATGAATGAACATACATTAATATTCCCCCTCAAGTTGGAGCATATGCGTCATATGTTCCAAGCTTGTTACAGATAAACCTTACTCTAGATCTCCCAAGAGTTTTGGTAAATAAATCAGTAAGTTGATCTTCAGACTTCACATAACTAGTTTTGAGCACATTCTTGGAATCTTTTCTTTGACAAAATGACAGTTAACCTCAATATGTTTAGTCTTCTCATGGAATACGAGATTAGAGAAAATATGAATTGCAGCCTGATTATACCATAGTAACTTCATTGGCTGTGAGTGACAAACTCGCAATTCTTTTAACATGTTTTGAATCCAAATCAACTCACAAGATATGTGTGCCATGATTCCATACTTTGACTCAGCATTTGACCGTGCTACTACGGTCTACTTTTTACTCTTTCAGGATATTAGATTTCCTCCAACAAAGATATAATACCCAGTGATAGATCATCTATCTGATGGTGACCCAGCCTAGTCTGCATCGATGTACCCATGAACTAAAGTATGTCCATTATCTTTGTACAATAAGCCTTTACCTGGTATACCTTTTAGGTTTTTCGAAATCCGAACAACAGCATCCCAATGATTACTACAAGGTGATTCTAGGAACTGACTGATCGCACTCATAGCAAAAGATATATCAGGTTTGGTGACTGTCAAGTAGTTTAGCTTCTTAACCAATCTTCGATATTGACTAGGATCATGCAATAACTCTCCTTGATCAACAACTAACTTAGTATTTGGGTCCATTAGAGTATCCACAGGTTTAGAACCTAACATACCAGTCTTGGTCAACAAATCAAGAACATACTTTCTTTGAGAGAGAGAAATGCCCATACGTGACTGGGCAACCACAATTCCCAAGAAGTATTTCAATGGTTCCAAGTTCTTAGTGTTAAATTTACTTTGAAGGTTTCAAATTAGCAATACCTTGTGAATCATCACTTGTAATAACAATATCATTTACATACACAAGGAGTCAAATCCATCCTTTAGAAGAATGATGATAAAAGACTGAATGATTAACTCTACACCAAAATAGGCCAAATTTAGTCATAACAATGTTGAATTGGCCAAACCATGCCCGAAGAGACTGTTTTAGGCTATATAATGATTTTTTCAGTTTACAAACTAACCTAGACTCCCCCTAAGCAACAAACCCATGAGGTTGCTCTAGATATACTTTTTCAACAAGATCACCATACAAAAATATATTTTTTACATCAAGTTGATGTGGAGACCAATGATAGACTGCAGCTAAAGATATAATAAAATGAATAGAGGTAATCTTAGCAACAAGAGAAAAGGTCTCATAAAAATCTAAACCATAAACTTGAGTATACCCTTTTACGACCAAGCGCGCCTTTAACCTGTCCACATTACCATCAAGATGAACCTTAATAGTATATACCTAACGACAACCAACTATAGACTTATCAGGAGAGAGAGAAACAAGTTCCCAAGTATCATTAGCTCCAAAAATAGATATCTCATCTTTCATAGCAGAATGCCACCTAGGGTGAGAAAGTCTTTCAGAAACAGTTTTAGGAATAGAAACAAAATTTAAAGATGTAACAAATGAATGATAAGAGTGTGATAATGCATCATAAGACACAAAATGAGAAATAGGATGAGAAGTGCAAGAACGTGCACATTTCTGAAGAGCAATAGAAACATCTAAATTATTTACAGGAGCTGGTGACAGGGGAAAAGTAGATGGCGGAGCACTAGAAGCAGGTTATGGAGCACTCACTTCTTGACACCGAGTGTAGACCTGTAAGTCAGGACGTGACTAATGACTAGATGGACTCAAAGGAGTATTGTGACTGGCTGAACTAGACTCAACTAGAATAATAGGGAAAGTAACATCTGCATAAACAAAGAATCGGTTAAGAGAAAGACTATAACAACCGTACTCCTTTTGTAACCTAGAATATCCTAAAAAGATGCACTTATGAGTACAGGCATCCAATTTATCAATTCTAGGTGCAAGCTAGGATAAATGAAACGCACTCAAAAATTTGAGGTGGAAGAAAAAATAAAGGTTTGTTAGTGAACAATACAGAATGGGGGGTTTAATCCTTTGAGAATAGAAGAGAGCATGCTATTTGATTAAATAACATATAGTTAAAACGGCATCACTTCAAAAGATTTTGGGAATATTCATTTGAAAAAGTTCATTTGAAAAAGTAGATGTCAAGCTGTTTCAATAAGATGCAAATTCTTCGTTTAGCAACCCCATTTTGTTGTGGTTTACGGGAATAACAAGACTGATGGAGCATACCAAAAGAGGTTATGAAATCAACAAAAGGTTTAGAAAAATATTCTTTTGCATTATCACTACGAAGAATTCTCACAAGTACATCAAACTGGGTTTTAATTTCAGTACAAAAAGCTTGGAAAATGGAAAATAGTTCAGAATGATTTTTTATCAAATAAATCGATTTAATTCTTGAGAAATTGTCCATCAAAATGACAAAATACCGAAACCCCAATTTTGAAGTAACCCGATTAGGACCCCAAACATCTGAATGAACGAACGAAAAATGACTCAATGACTTTTTATTGACTCGGAAAGTAAAAGGCACACAATAATGTTTTCCCAACTGACAGGGTTCACAATTTAAAGACTGTAAATGATGTCAACTAGGAACCATGCATTTTAGCTTATCCAAAGATGAATGATCAAGATGACAATGAATTTCTAAAGGGAAAGCTATTGTAGGATAAGCTTGGTATGTAGGACAAGCTTTGGATACCTCGGCATCCAGATAATACATTTCTCTAGCTTCATGCTCTCTACCAATCTTCTCATTTATCGTCATATCCTGAATAAAAACAGAATTAGGAAGGATGATCACTGAAAAATTGTGGTGTTTGGTAAGTTGACTAACAGACGTAAGATTAAAAGGAAAAGAAGGAACATAGAATACTAAAGCTAGAAAAAGAGAAGGGTAAGGAATGATTGTACCAACACCATTGACTAAGGTGGTTGATCATTAGCTAAAGTAACTGCTAGAAAAGAGGTAGAATATTGAATATCAGAAAATAATGAAGATGTTCCACACATATGATTGGAAGCACCAGAGTCTATAATTCAAGAGGGAGGAGAATGAGTGGAGAGACATGCAATGGAATTACCTTGTCGAACCAAGAGGAAGGAAGAGAGGATTGATGGGCTGTCTAATAATGCCGGAGTCTTGAATACTCTTCTTCGAAAAGAGTTACAGTATTTGAATGCTTGCTAGTAGAAGAATCTGAAGAGGCTATATGTGCCATTGTGGGGGTTTCCCAATTAACTCCAACAATGAACTTACTCTTGAAAATTTGAAGAAACTGGTGATACTAATAGACTTATAAGAGTGGCTCCTCAAAGACACAGATTGACTTCTTCTTAACTAGGAAAAGAGATCGTGTAGCTTGTAAAGATTGTAAAGTTATACCGGGGGAGAGCTTGACTGCCCAACATAGGTTGTTGGTCATAGATGTGCAGCTTCAAAGGTGGGCTAGAAAAAAGAAGTCGTATAGATGCTCAAAGACTAAATGGTGGAACTTAAAAGATGATAAGCAAGCAGCATTCAGGGAAAGAGTATTAGAGGAAAACATTTGGACGGTAAATGAGAGTGCAAATATTATGTGGGATAAGGTAACAAAGTGTATTAGGAGGGTAGGGAAAGAAGTCTTAGGAGAATCTAAAGGGAGTGCTCCGGCACAGAAAGAGGCATGGTGGTGGAATGAGGCCGTCCAAGACAAGATAAGAGTTAAAAGAGAGAGTTTTAAATCTTGGCAAAACGACCGAAATGAAGCGAACTTGGAGAGGTATAGAGAAGCTAGAAGAGAAACCAAAAAGGCAGTTAGTGAGGCTAAGGCAAAGACATTTGAGGATTTATATAGGCGACTTGACACTAAGGAGGGCGAAAGAGAGATATTCAAGCTTGCTAAATCTAGAGATAGACGGACCAAGGATTTAAACCAAGTTAAATGCATTAAGGATGAGGATGAAAAGGTATTAGTAAAGGAAGAGGAGATAAATGAGCGTTGGAAGAGCTACTTCTACAAGTTATTTAACGAAAGCAGTAGTAGTGACATACATTTGGGGCAGTTTACCACTTTTAGGGAAGAATTAAATTTTATGTTCTATAGGAGAATCAGTAGGGAAGAAGTAAAAGAAGTATTAAAAAGGATGAAGAATGGGAAAGCGGTTGGGCCAGATGGTATCCCTATTGAGGTTTGGAGGTGCTTAGAAGAGGATGGCATAAGTTGGTTGACAAAACTTTTTAATGTAGTGCTAAAGAGCAAGAAGATGCCTGATGCATGGAGGAAAAGTATCCTTATACCCATATACAAGAACAAAGGAGATATTCAGAACTGTGCGAACTATCGCGAGATTAAATTGATGAGCCATACGATGAAATTATGGGAGAGAATTATTGAGAGAAGACTAAGAAGGACAACAAACGTTTCAGAGAACCAATTTGGTTTCATGCCTGGAAGATCAACCATGGAGGCTATCTTTCTCTTGAGGAGGTTAATGAAACAGTATAGAGAAGATCAAAAAGATTTACATATGGTGTTCATCGATTTAGAGAAGGCATATGATCGGGTTCCTAGGGAGATTCTATGGAGAGTATTGGAAAAGAAAGGAGCGTGTGTCGCATATATTGAGGCGATAAAGGACATGTATGATAGAGCCATGACATCTATACGGACGACTGGTGGAGAGACTAATGAGTTCGCTATCACGATTGGTTTACATCAAGGCTCAGCGTTAAGCCCGTACTTGTTTGCTTTAGTTATGGATGAGATTACAAGACATATTCAGAATGAGGTGCCGTGGTGTATGCTATTTGCAGATGATATTGTTTTAGTAGATGAGACGAGAGAAGGAGTGAATGCTAAGTTAGAATTATGGCGGGATACGTTAGAGACAAAAGGGTTTAGGCTAAGCCGATGCAAGACGGAATATATGGAATGTAAGTTTAGTTAAAGTAGGATAACGAGTAGTATAGAAGTAAGTTTAGGCACACAAAAGATTGTAGAGAAAGATAAATTTAGGTACCTTGGATCTATGGTGCAACAAGATGGAGGGATTGATACTGATGTAAGTCACAGGATTCAAGCTGGATGGACCAAATGGAGGAGTGCTTCGGGGGTTTTGTGCGATCGAAAAATCCCCCTCAAGGTGAGAGGAAAGTATTATAAGGTAGCGGTTAGACCAGCGCTGCTATATGGATCAGAGTGTTGGGCAGTAAAGCATAATCATGGTCAGAAGATGGCAGTTGCGGAGATGAGGATGCTAAGGTGGATGTGCGGGATTACAAGGAAAGATAGGATTAGGAACGAGGAGATTAGGGGCAAAGTAGGAGTAGCACCGATTGAAAATAAAATGAGAGAAAACCGATTAAGATGGTTTGGCCATGTTAAAAGGCGTCCAGCAGAGGCACCTGTTAGAAGGTGTGAAAGTATGGAGATTGTCAGGAATAGGAGAGGTAGAGGAAGACTCAAGAGAAGCTGGAAAGAAACCATTAAACATGACCTAACTTACCTAGATTTATCGGAGGACATGCCCCTAAACAGATCAAATTGACGTCGACAAATCCATATAGCCGACCCTACCTAGTGGGAAAAGGCTTGGTTTGGTTTGGTGATACTAATAGTCTGTAAACTTCCAAGCCCAAAACAGTATACAGAGACTTGGACAGGTGAAAAACAACTTGTAGTCTATTGGAAATGTGTCCAAACCAGAAGATGAACACCGCCACGAGACTTGCTAGAAGAGAATGACCACGCTGGAGAAACAAGAGAAAAAATAGATAGGACACGTGCTCTCATGTGTTGGTGAGAGTGCTGTAAGTGTGGTTCACACGCCGGTGACTGGATGGCAGCTCATGGCTGACTTTTCGGCGAGGGGGCTCTGATGGTTGGGCTCGTTAGCAGCAAACGACCTTATTGGTATACACCTTGTGACCAACGAATCAACGGAATAGCATGGGTTCTTGACTGGAGTCAAACACTGAGACTCGACTGGCAATCATCAAACGAGGCTTCGATTAGAGTCGACTGAATTTCAACTAGGCTTCAACTCCAAGGGATGACACAGCCAGCGACTGAGGACAACGATGCCAACAATGATAGCTGACGATCGTGAAATTACTGATGAACGATTGAACTTTTGACTGGATTGGTGATAACTCTGGTGGCGACTGAGGATGACGCCAACGTCGATGCCGACAGCTCTTAGATTTTTTTTTTAATTCTAGGATCGTTATTGCTCTGATACCATATAATCTAGAGAGGATTTACTGAAAGGCTTAACACACCCAAATAGGTTGTTATTACTTGATATTTATACACACTCAATATACACATACAATAAATACTGTACAAGGAATCAAGGCTAAGTGTATATCCCTTAGATACACATATACTAGATATACTAGGTACATGAATGAACATACATCAACATTTCTTAATGAATTACATTTCTTTGATACCCTTTTTAATTGCTTTGTCGTTGAATATTTAGGGAAGAATATTTCATTGTGTTTACTAACTGTAGTAGTATTACTTACCATTGCATTGGTCATACATAGTACAAAAAATATGTTGCTGTTTTTTGGCATCATGTGAGTAAATTTATTCTTGATCGCCACAAATAACTATTGACATGTGGCATTATATTTCTAGCCATATAAGTAGGCATATGGTCTGTACCACAAATAATCATATTCACCAGCCAATGGTAAGGTTCACTATTCAAATAATCTAATGACCCATAATTTCTAAAATTAAATTAAATTAATACCAATTAATTAAGGTTGATTAATTGTATGATAAATGAAGAAATTAATGAAAGAAGTCTGAAAAATTCATCCATTTAGAAATAATGTATTTACATCCCTAATATATATCCTAGGATGGCTGGAATTCCAGTCCACAAAAAAAAGGAAATAGAATTCCTTCTAATTAGGAATCCTACTGAGAAAAGGAAAACAACAAAATTAGGAATCCTACCGAGAAAAGGAAAACAACAAAAAAATTACAATATCTAACAAAATCTATTCTAAATAATGAAAAATAATTAACTTCCTAATTAAACGCACAAGGGTAGATTTCCTTTCTACACTCTCCCTCAAGCTGGGTTGTATATATTATACAAACCAAGCTTGGAGTTCAATTCATCAAAGTTGACCCTTGGTAATGCTTTAGTGAGAATATCAGCAATCTGGAGCTTTGTTGGAACATAGCTCAGCTGAACAATCCCGATGTTGACCTTCTTTGAGATGAAGCGTTGATCAATCTCGATGTGTTTGGTTCTGTCGTGGTGCACAGGATTTTTGACTATGCTAATGGCTGCTTGACTGTCACTAAACATCATGACCGAGTCCTTTGTCTTAACCTTAAGTTCCCTTAATAGCCTTTGAAGCCACATTTCCTAACATATTCCTAGTGCAAGAGCACGATACTCTGATTCTGCACTACTTCGTGAGACAACAGCTTGCTTTTTGCTTTTCCAAGTGATGAGATTGCCCCAGACATATGAATAGTAACCAGTGGTCGACCTCCTATTAGTTAACTCTCCTGCCTAGCTAGCATCAGTGTAGATCTCCACCTCACGATTTTCAGATTTTTTGAACCGCAAACTATGCCCTGGAGTCATCTTCAGATATCTCAAAATTCTGTTCACTACTTCTAAATGATCCTCACTCGGATTGTTCATGTACTGACTCACTATGCTGACTAAGTATGCAATATCTGGTCTTGTGTGTGATAGGTAGATAAGTTTGCCAACAAGTCTTTGATATCTCCTCTTGTCAACGGGAATGCTTTCTTCACTTCTATTTGGCCTTTTATTGGGATCCATGGGTGTGTCAGCAGGTTTGCACCCAAGCAAGCCAGTTTCACTTAACAGATCCAAGATGTACTTTCTTTGGGGTATGACAATTCCCTTCTTAGACCGAGCCACCTCCATTCCTAAAAAATATCTAAGAGTCCCGAGATCTTTAATCTCAAATTCTGTTGCCAGCATCTTTTTGAGATTGATAATTTCCTTTGAATCATCACCTGTCAAGATGATATCATCTACATACACTATGAGAATAGCGATCTTGCCTTCTGGATTGGTTTTAACAGACAGTGTATGATCAGCTTGACACTGATGGTATCCACTTGATATCACAGTTTTAGCAAACCTGTCAAACCGTGCACGAGGAGACTGCTTCAAGCCATATAAGGACTTTTTTAACTTGCAAACTAACTTGTTGTTCGAACTTGTTTTCCAATCCTGGAGGTATAGTCATATAGACTTCTTTTTCAAGGTCCCCATTCAGGAAGGCATTTTTAACATCAAGTTGGTATAGAGGCCAATCTTGATTCACTGCAAGAGAGAGTAGAACTCGAATAGTATTGAGTTTGGCAACTGGTGCAAAAGTCTCCTGGTAGTCAATCCCATATGACTGTGTGAAACTCTTTGCTACAAGCCTGGCTTTGTATCTCTTGACACTTCCATCTGCTTTATATTTGACAGTGAATATCTACTTGCAGCCCACCAAATGTTTTTTTATGAGGTAATTCTGTAAGTGTCCATGTATCATTACTTTCCAGAGCCCAAATTTCTTCCTCAACTGCTTGTTTCCATGCTGGGATCTTTAGAGCCTCTTGGATAGAGTTAGGAACCTGCACACTATCAAGATTTGACACAAAAGCCCTGTAAGAAGGTAGCAACTTCCCATATGCTACATATCTTTCGATTGGATGACCAGTGCACCCTCGGACACCTTTCCTATGTGCAATTGGCTGATTAGAGTCATCAACCATCGGCACAAGGGAGTCATGAGATGAGAAATCCATACCATTATGATTGTCGGATGCAAGAGGATTTGATTCCAATTCTTGACAGTCCTGGGTCTGCATGGTGTCCTCTATATGCTCGGTTGGTCTTTTCCTTCTATAGACACAAAGTTCATGATTATTAGTGTCAATTTGAGGTTGGTTTGAGACAATCGGGACTATTTCAGTGGTAGGAACAGGGGCTGTTTCAGTGACAGATGGAGTTGATTCAAATGTAGTTGGTTGGGTAAAAGTGGCCTGCGTGTCCTGAAGGAGATCCCAAATCTGATATTCCTTCGAAGTCTCCCCCTGAATGTCAGATTTGGGAAAGTAAGATTGGTTTTCAAAGAAGGTGACATCCATGGAGTGATATACTTTCCGAGTGATTGGAGAGTAACACTTGTATCCTTTTTGACTAGAGGAGTACTCGAGGAAGATGCATTTGAGGGACTTGGGATCAAGTTTGGTGCGGTGCTGTTGGTGGATGTGAATAAAGGAAGAACACCCAAAAACCTTTAATGGTAGGTCGGAAGAAAAAAAATGGATATGTGGATAGGCTTTCATGAGAACATGACGAGGAGTTTGGAATTCTAGGACTCGACTAGGCATCCTATTGATGAGATATGTGGCTGTGAGTATGGCTTTCCTCCAAAAGTGTTTAGGCACATGATTAGAGAACATAGTGGCACGGCCACCTCAAGTAAGTGTCTGTTTTTTCTTTCAGCAATTCCATTTTGTTGAGGAGTGTCAACACACGAACTTATATGGATGATACCATGTTTGGAAAGGTAGGGACCAAGGATGGAATTAAAATACTCCTTGGCATTATCTGTTTTAAGCACTTGAATGTTGCTTTGAAATTGGGTGGAAATCATGGAATGAAAGGAATGAAATATGGTGGCTGTTTTAGATTTTTCCTTCATAAGGAAGGTCCAAGTTATTCTTGTATGATCATCTATGAATGTCACAAACCACCGAGCCCCATTTATATTTTTTACTCGTGAGGGTCCCCAAATATCACTGTGAATCACAGAAAATGAATGTAAAGGTTTGTATTGCAGACCAGAATATACATGTCTAGTATGTTTTGCAAGCTGGCAAATTTCATACTGATAAAGATTGGATTTTTTATTGATAAACAAATGGGGAAACAACCTTTCAATGTATGTAAAGTTTGGATGACCAAGGCGATAATGCCATAACATAACTTGACTCTCGACTGAAATAGACTTTGAATCTGACACAGAATTGGAAACACACTTGACTGAATTTGAACTAGACTCAGAAACACAACTTGATGGGTGAACTTGTCTACTGAGGAGATCATTTTCTTTGAGCAAATATAGGCCACCACGCATCTCAGCATTGCCAATCACCTTCCCCGAATCCACTGCCTAAAAATCACAAAGATTGGAATAGAATTTAGTCGCACATTTCAAGTCACGAGTAATTTGACTGATTGAGAGTAGATTGCAGTTCAATTTTGGAACATAAAGGACAGAGTAAATATGAAGATCCTTTGTCAATTGGACTGATCCAGTTCCTGCCACTGATGAGAATGAGCCATCAGCTATTCGGACTGCAGAGTGACTGGTGCATGGACGATAATTTTTGAGGATGTTGATGTCTCCAGTCATGTGATCTGAGGCTCCTGAGTCAACTAGCCAAGGTTTTGAAGTGCTATTTTAAACAATATGGGTGTAGGATAAGATACCTTGGTGTGTCAAAAGGTTGGTATGTTTCTTGGCAGATGATT
Source organism: Vitellaria paradoxa (assembly GCA_019916065.1). Taxonomy (NCBI): domain Eukaryota; kingdom Viridiplantae; phylum Streptophyta; class Magnoliopsida; order Ericales; family Sapotaceae; genus Vitellaria; species Vitellaria paradoxa. Next base: position 17,124,422 of record CM034233.1, on the reverse strand, counting down.
GAGATGTTTGTTCGGAGCTGGAGATGTGACCAAGCATTTTCTGGAGTGCCTCAATTTGTTCCTTGGTGAAAGGACTGACTTCTGCATTTTTATCTGTTGTGACAGCAGCATGTGCACGATTTTCTTTGTCATATCGACCATTAGAAGGCTTCCAATCTGCAGGTTTTCCATATAATTTCTAGCATGTCTCCTTCACATGGCTAGGTTTCTTACAATGGTCGCACCATGGTCGTCCTTTCCTGGGTTTATTGTTCTGAGAGGAATTGTGAGTGTACAAGGCTGACCTCTCAACAGCAATTGTGGTGTGATTATCTGTCATCATCAATTTCTTTCTGCTCTCTTCTCTCCGCACCTCTGCAAAGGCTTCCCGAATGGTAGGAAGAGGTTTGATTCCCATGATTCTCCCCTTGACTTTGTCTAGGTCTTTATTGAGAGCAAGAAGAAATCTGATTGTCCTTTTCTGCTCAACAATCTTCTTATACAAGGTAGAGTCTTTAGGACACTTTCAGGAATAAATCTCGTACATGTCCAATTGCAGCCAACAGTGTGTGAGAGTATTGAAATATTGAGTAACACTCAAGTCTCCTTGTCAAAGGTCATATAATTTGGTCTCGATCTCAAATAATTCTGAGGAATTCTCTGTGCTGGAGTAAGTTTCTCGTGCAGCTTCTCATATCTCCTTGGCTGTCTTATAGAGCAGGAAGTTTTCTCCGACCTCTGTGTTCATTGAATTCATTAGCCATGACATAACCAGGTGATCATCAATTTTCCAGGCACGATATTTAGGATCTGTTGTTTCTGGAGCAGAGATCTCGCCAGTGAGATGTCCATCCTTTCCTCTACCGCAAATATACATGAAAACAGATTGTGACCATTGAAGAAAATTATGGCCATGAAGTTTATGATTTGTGACAAGATGAGAAGAGGCATCGGGAATGATGGTGACTTCCGAGGAGGAAGAAGATTGTGAGGCCATGCTGTATTTGGTCATGGTGAGAGAACGACAAGGAAAAACTTTTGAGAATGATTAGGGTTCAGAGACGGGCTCTGATACCATGAAGAAATTAATCAAAGAAGTTTGAAAAACTCATCCATTTAGAAATAATGTATTTACATCCCTAATATATATCCCAGGATGGCTGGAATTCCAGTCCACAAAAAAAAGGAAACAGAATTCCTTCTAATTAGGAATCCTACCGAGGAAAGGAAAACAGCAAAATTAGGAATCCTACCGAGAAAAGGAAAACAGCAAAAAAATTACAATATCTAACAAAATCTATTCTAAATAAAGAAAATAATTATCTTCCTAATTAAACGCACAAAGGTCGATTTCCTTTCTACAATAAACTCCCAGCACATACAACTATTAAATAATTCTTTAAAATAATAATAATGACCTAGGGTAAAAGGTTTAAACTGGGAACATTCTTTAACAGACTGACAAATTAGCAAGCTTGAGCCATTGATTTGTGTTTTGCTTGTTTAACTGCCTCGATGGAACTTTGCAAGCACCACCTATTTCTGCATCTAAATTGTGCAGTATATAGATGGAACATATTTTTGCTGAAGTAGGGAGAAAAGGGAAAGCCATTTGGGCCCTCTTTAGAGGGTCAGTGAGTTCCCTCGCTAGACCACTGTGAAGGATCTCTTTTACAGGTGTTTGGCTATTGATTAATTTAGTCTTAGAGTAACATGCTTGCTTTTGTACTTCCTCGTTTTTTTAGTTTTATCATGATATTTGCTTTTTCAGAATTGACGTCTTTTGTATTTTGTTCTTTGTTTTTTGAAAAAAAAATAATCCCTTATTTTTATATTCTTTTGTATTTGATCTAGCTGAATGGTATCGTCCATGTTTCTACTAAAGTTTTGTTTCATTTTGCCTCATAATTAGCAGCATTTTGCTCATGTAGAGCTTTGTGTGATTCATAGCAAAATTAGTTTTGATAATTAGTTGCCATTTGCCTTATTAAGTGTTGGACAAAATCCTTGATGGATAAATGTGCACTAATTTATGTGATTCTCAGCTTCTTGCAGAGGCTTCAAAGCAAGTGTTTGGTCCAGTGAAGAAAAATGAATTTGCAACCACAGATCAAGACAATCCTGATGCAATCAGTGCTCCCAAAATGATTAAATTGAATGGCAGTGAAGTCCCTGAGTGGGCACAGGCACTAGAACCTGTAAGAAAGCTGCCCACAAATGTTGGAGCTAGAATTAGGAAGTGTGTGTATGATGCTTTACATTTAAATCCTCCAGAATGGGCGAAGAAGATATTGGAACATTCGATTAGCAAGGAGGTTTACAAGGGGAATGCATCAGGGCCTACAAAGGTGATTTTCCTTTATTAAATTTGTCAAAAGGTTATCTAATGCATCAAGTTGGTCAAGATAAGATTTTTTGCAAAGCACATTTATTTTTGCGTGTTTGGGGTAGGCAACCAGTGAATTGAAGGGGTAGATAAATTTGTGTGGATAGTGTTAAGCAGGATTGAACAAAGCTACAGTTTGTTTCGCTTGCATGGCTGGATGTACACAGGTATTTATGCTTCCACCGGGGAAAAAAAAATGTGTGCATAGACATGCAGAGGAAAAGAAACAGGTCCACACACACTTGTGTAGTTTTTAGGAAGCCAGTCATTTCCATCCTTCCCCCGAATCCAATTACATGCAGATCAAGTGTTTCTTATATTAAAAGCCACATTCTTTGTATGTTGTTCATGTTAATTCATTCCGAAAAACATACATGCATGGACACACAGAGGAAAGAAACAGGTGCGCACACACATATATGTAGTTTTTAGGAACCCGGTTGTTTCCATCTTTTCCCAGAATCCAATTACATGCATTCTTATGTTAAAAAGCGCATCCTTTATATGCTGTTCATGTTGGAAGGTTTTAGTTTTGGATCTTCTGTTTCTTTGGCCATGACTTGAAGTTGTGCAGAGAATAAATGGGCCAAAGTTGCAGCGTTGGTGATGCAGACATGACAAATATTTGTTTTTAATCATGCTAACTTATGGCAATGATAATTTTTCATATGCTTAACTGGTGATCCTCAATCTTTGTTAATGATGAGGAAACTAGTCATGATACTATAAGATTAGTCATGTTGTTCATGTGTTTTATAAGATCTCTTTTACATGTGTTTGAAATGCCTAATTCATAGCTTTTACTTTCATTTCCATTATGAGAAAACTAGTCATTATATACACACACATACATATATATTGATGGTGTTTATAAATGGTTGATAATATAAGTTTTTTTATTTGTTATTTTGGTGTTTTTATTGTCTTGAATTTGTGATAGTTTTGGAAGTTCAACCTGAATCTCAATCAAAAACTACTTCAAATTTGACTCTCTGGAATTGGGTGTGTTTGAATTCATCTGAATTCATAATAATATAATTTATTTGGTCTCAATTCAACGGAACTGTGAATCATGTAATTGCATCCTTTTTTTCTCAATTCAGAGTCCAAATTAGTATTTTTGTTAATATTTTTAACTCTGAATTTTTAGTCCAGACTCGGTTACAATTTGAATCCGTGTATGCCCCAATTTTGAGAAATATTTGCTAAATTTGATGCTAATTTTTGTAAATAGGTAAAGCTCTAAAATTTTAAATGAGTTTTATTCTTTTCGCAAAAGAGTCCTCGTAGTGCTTTTGATATTACTGTTGACTGGGTCCAGATCAGTAGTTTTGTTAATATTCTTGATTCCGAATTTTTTGTCCAGACTTGGTTACAATTTGAATCCATGTATACCCCAATTTTGAGAAATATTTGCTAAATTTTGATGCTAACTTTTGTAAATAGGTAAAGCTCTATAATTTTAAATGAGTTTTATTCTCTTCGCAAAAGAGCCCTCGTAGTGATTTTGATATTACTGTTGACTGGGTATACAGAGAGCAATTGTGTCGTTACTCGCGGATGTGAGCTGTAAAAATATGCCTCCCAAACCTGATAAGACAGAGAAAGTGAAGACCGTCACCACTGTATCTGATTTGATAACAAAACAGTGTCGCATTGTGCTGCGTCGTGCAGCTGCTGAAGATGAAGAAAAAGTCTTCTGCAATCTGTTGGGCCGAACGCTTCTAAATCCAAATGATAATGACGATGAGGGACTTCTTGGATATCCTGCGATGGTATCTCGTCCTTTAGACTTCAGGACTATTGATATCAGATTGGCTGCCGGGGCCTATGGCGGATCCCACGAAGCTTTCCTTGAGGACATTCAGGAGGTATCTTTTACCATACGTATAAAATGATTATTACCTGGCCTATCTAAAGGAAGTTTTTATTTATTTATTATTTCTTTTTTTTTTTGGGGGGGGGGGGAAGGTGTTCAAGCAATTCTGTCCGTTGTTTGTCCAAATATTATTGGTGTTTGTTTCAGCATCCTAATAATTTTCTCATTAGGAGTTAGGACATATTGATTTAGATGTATTCAGTGTGCTAAAGTAAATTGATGCAAACGAAAAAAGAATTGATAACTAACGAGGAATTTAGGTGTTGGATGCTGCAAACTGCAAAGTTCATATTTTACGTCTTTAGGCCTTTCCGTTATCGTAGACTGGTGAACTATATCTCATCATTATTAAAGACCAAATGCAATGGGGCTAAATCACATTTACATTTACATGCAAAATATGATCATTGGTAGACTGGTGAACCATCTGTCATCTGGGCATTGGTGTAGATTACCTTGACCAAGGTCTCATCATACTGAGGATAGATGAGTCTTTTTTTTCTGTGCATTAATGGCACATTTTAAACTGCAGTCCCTATCCTTAACCAGGTTGCGAGCAGCAGAAGCTTGCCTGGAGGGATTCTGTCGGAACTGGTTCTCTAACTGGGCCTGTAGACACTTTGTTGCATTAGAATTCTTTCAGTGTTGAAATTCCATATTAGTATTTTCAATAGAAAATGAAACAGCAACCCCCCCCCCCCCAAAATATATATATATATATATATATAATATAAACAAAACCAATTTCTTTAAAGTAACTTGCACTGTTGCAATCTTGCTTAACAATATATTGTAATTAAACTGACTACGACCTAACTTCTTGGTCTACTAGACAAATTTTACCTCATCACCGACAACAATTGCATTTAAATTCGGTATGATCCTTTAAACTTTATGAACAAAAATAATCAAGTTTTCATTCTTTCATGTCCTATGCGCATGTGTGCGGGGGTATTACTTAAGTGAAGCTTTTGTTCTAGTAAAATTTAAAAATGGTTATACTCTGAGAATGTCAATGCAGTCATGTATTTGTCGGGATATTGCTGGTGTAAATTGTTCAGATTTATTAGAGAGTTGACTTCTAATTCTATGGTTTCTTTTCATCCATTGTTATTACTTTGGGAATGTCTTGTTGTCAACATACTAGCATGTTATGCATGAATGACGAGGATGGTGCTAATGTTTTTATATTACAACTATATTGTATGTTATTGAACGGTAGGCGATATGCAAATTATCAGCTTGAACCCCTTTTTTTTAATTTTGGCTGATTAAATTGAATTATAAATTCGCTTTTTAAGCATTTCATGTTGTTTAGAGCATTTTGAGTTCATGATTACTAACATTTATGTTCTTTGGTAGGTTTGGAACAATATACGTACAATATATGCAGATCAATCGGATTTGGTTGATTTGGCTGAAAATTTGTACCAAAAGTTTGAAGATCTGTATGAAAAAGAGGTTGGTTGCTACCTTTCCATTTTATGTAGCCTTGGTCTATTTTAGCTGTCACTTTGATCCATCCAGTTGTCTAATTTTCCCACAGTTTCCAGTGTCTCAAAATGTACACAGATGCATATTAAGACCGTTAAATTGGATTTTGAGTGAGGAAAATTGATTTGTGTGGTATCAGATATGAGTGTTAATACTTGCAATCTTTTCCACCTAATTTAATGTTACAATGGACTGTTGAAGTCAAGTGGATAGTACCTCCTTGGAAGTAATGGTAAGCATTAAGGCAGTGAAAAACTGTTCGAGTTTATATATATATATATATATATTTTTTTTTGTGTGTGTGTGTTTTTTTTTTTTTTTTGGGGGGGGGGGGGAGTGGAGGCTTTATTGGAGGTTAATTTGCATCTCAATATTCTTGCATGGCAATGGAAGCCTATATGTGGGTAGGTTGGGCTTTGGAAGTCAGCTTACTCATGAATAGGATCATGTGCTCAGATTGAGGTTGAGGGATTGATGACTTACAATCATTGGGCCAATAGCGTAATCTTTTTGCATGGAGTCGGGTATGAGTATCAGGTGCAAATATGTGTAGTGTCAAGCCTCTTCAACTAAACCTTAGTCTTGGGACATTGGGATATGTATTTAGGTGGTCCTGCATTTTTGTTGAACATTATTTTCTTGGACTGAATTTTTTCAGTTTCCAAGTATACAGCCATCGTTAGCATGGTTTTATTGCTTAGAAGGCAACACATTTCCAATGTATAACATATGTTTCCAGTTGATTATTTTTATCAACAGTTTAGTTCTTTAGTGGCTATGTTAACAAGGCTAAGCCTTCTATTTTGATTAATTATCCCAATGTCCTAAGATTTGGCAAATTTGGTTTGCACCAGTAAGTGGTTCGCTCATTGATTTATGCTTGTCATGTGAATATCTTCAGCTAACTATCAAATTACATCAGGTTTGGATACATAACTGCATTGATAATCGGTCACCTACGTTTTTTGTTTCGGAAGATAATTTTCTTGGGAGGTCCTGGTGAAGACATCTATTTCAACGTCTTACAGTTTAGTTGAGACTATGACTGTTGTTAGTATTTACGGGATGCCACTCTATATGCATGCAGTTTGCGTGTTTGTCTGAGGTTTAACATACTTCCATGCTTCAGGTCCTTGTGCTGGTCCAGAAGTTTGGGGAGAATTCCAATTCTTCATCCTTAAGTGATGAAGCAAAAAAAGAGATGGATGATTTGCTCATACACGTAACTGAGAGCTCACTTCCCAAAGCTCCATGGGATGAGGGTGTCTGCAAAGTATGTGGAGTAGACAAAGATGATGACAACGTTCTGTTGTGCGATACTTGTGATTCTGAGTATCATACATATTGCTTGACTCCTCCACTTGCAAGAATTCCAGAAGGGAATTGGTATTGTCCTTCTTGTATGGTTGGTCAGTTCAAGTCTCAAGGCACATCACGTGGTACTCGGGTCAATTGTGGTCGAAAAAAGAGATATCTGGGAGAATTCACTCAAAATGTTATGGAGGCACTGTCTCGATTAGCACGAACCATGGGCTCAAAAGAGTACTGGGAGTTCAGTGTAGAGGAGGTTAGTCTTTATACTCCTTATTTGCATTCAATTGCCATTTGGTCCATTTCTAATGTTGGCTGATCTGGTGCATCTAAGTTATGAGCATTGATAAGTTCAATTTTTATTTTATTTTTCTCTGGATTCTCATTTTCTAGGAGGTTGTGCCTTGTGACTCTACATCAGATACCATTCCTTGTATGGTTTTCCTTGAACATATCGAGCACTATGTTTCCCCTTGTATTTTTTTTTTCTTTTTGGTACGTGTGTGTGTCTCTGTATTTTTTTTCTTTTTTTTTTTTTGGCATTGGGGTTTTTTTTTTGGGGGGGGGGGGGGGGGAGGGATGGTTGCATATCTAATCATGCATGACCATGCCTGTCTCCACTTCCACAAATGGTGGCTATGGAAATGGGGTTTATGATCTTTTATTATGACCGCTGTCCTGCTTGTTTCCTGTATATATTCAGTAAAATTACAGGCAGTGCGTATGAGTTGTACTTGTATGCCATTTTTTTTTTCGCCTTTCCTTCTCTCCTTTTCCCCCTCATTATTTTTATTCCTAACTTTCGTTTTCTTCTTGATGCAGAGAGTACTACTTATAAAATTTTTGTGTGATGAGGCACTTAACTCTAGCATTCTTCGCGAACACCTAGAACATTGTGCCAATGTGTCTGCTGATTTGCAGCAGAAACTCCGATTCCTTTCTTCAGAATGGAAGAATCTAAAATTTAGAGAAGAAATTCTAGGATCTTATATGGTAAAGGCAAATGCTGGGCAAAATAGAGTTGGAGAATTGACTTCAGATGGATTGGCTTGTTTGTTTTCTAAAGATAGTAAATTAACAGGGCAGCTTCCTAACAGAAGCAACAATGTTTCCTCCTGCTCTGGTAGTTTTCAACAGCCAGAGGAAGGTCATCAGTGGAATGGGCCAAATGATTACAATGAACGACCTTACTGGTCTTTTTCAAAAACTTCTTCAGAGCAACCTAGTAATGGTAATAGAAATCAATTTTTTAAGGGATCTGATGCTGTTGGTCAGGTACAACATCCACTGCCAGATAAGGGTCAAAATTCAGTGCCTGAAAATCATTTGTCCTGTATGCATTCTGGTGCAAAAGGAACCAACAGGCAAGATGAGCTGCCCCAGTCCATTCCTCAGCAATTAAAGAATGATATGAGGTTAGAAAATTCGTGCAGTCCTCTTACTGCACAACAAGGTTTGAAAGCCAGTAGTAGTGGTGGTTCATTGCTTACCTCTTGTCAAGTTCAACAAGGCATTAGGACCCATATGAACTCTGAACTAACAGTTGATGACAACAATTCATCTTTTCAATCCGATGCCAGTGCATTACAGGCCAACCACCTGGAGATGAGCTCCCTGAAGCATGAAATTTCTATGCTGCAAGATTCAATTACCCGTCTAGAATCTGAACTTCAGAAGGTGTCTGTTCGGAAGGAATTGTTGGGACGGGACTCTGCTGGTCGATTGTACTGGGTTTTTGGCAGGCCAGATGCTTGCTCACTGATGGTTGTTAACGGGGGTATGGAGGTATGGCAGAATCAAGTGACAAATCAGGGAGGTCCAACCGGGAACAATTCAAAGTTGAGATCTTCTCAATATGGAACAGAGAATCCTCCAAGTTCAAGAAGACATAACATTTCCAGTGTGTATGAATACGCACAGAATGATGGTAATGCCAAACCAGTGTGGGTTTCTTACCAGTCTGATGCTGAAATTGGAGAACTTGTTGGGTGGTTGAGCAATGGTGATGCAAGAGATAGAGAACTGAAGGAATCCATTTTGAATTGGCAAAGATACACACCAAAAGGCTCAAACAGTGCTGCAAATCAAGTTCAAAATGAGAGACAACAAAGTTGTTTGAAGCTCTCTAATGGTGCAAAAGCTGCAGGCGACAATTTTCTCACGGCCAAGGCCGTAAGTGCTTTGGAGAAGAAGTATGGTCCTTGCTTGGGATCAGAAGCTATTGACATCCCAAAGAAGCGGGTTCAGAAAGGTAAAGTAAATTGTGAGGGGATACTTTATCGATGCGAGTGCCTAGAACTTATGTGGTCTTCTCGACACCATTGCCTCTCATGCCACCAGACATTTTCCACTAGTGAGGAACTAGAGAGACATAGTGATGGAAAGTGTAGTGCAGGTTCACCTATCCAAAAGAATAACAGGGTAAATGAAGATCCTCTGAAGGGTAAGAGGATGACAACGGAAAGCTCAGCTAAGAAGCATCCTGATGACAATGGAATTGGTAGGGCATCAAAAGGTGGAAAGATTGAGGTTAGCTTTAATGCGAGTAAACTACCGCAGCCAGAATGTCCATATGACTTCGAGGAGATCTGCAGAAACTTTGTCACCCAAAACTCTCTCAAGGAATTGGTAAGGGATGTAGGACTTATTGGATCTGGTGGGAGTCCATCACTTGTGAGGAGTGTATCTCCTTATCTCGAGGACCCTGCCTTAAGGTTTGTCCTTGCAAGGAAAAATGGGGTCAGTATCAGAAATGAATCAATGAATTTGGAGAAACAGGTGAAACAATCAACAAGAGAGGTCAGCATCACTGAGGATGTGAACTGTGACCATGACTCCAATTTTCCTAGATGTTTTGGAAACGACAGAGATGAGGAGGTATCACAAGTTGAGAGATTGATCTCCAATGTGACAAATGTGAGGAACAAATTTTCATCAGCAAAGAATAGAAGTCCAGCAGGGGTGGGTAACTGCTGCATGATTCCCAAATCCTCACTGAGACGATTAGTGGGCAAGGTTTTTCAAGTTCTTAGGCAGCTAAAGATCAACTTGCTTGACATGGATGCTGCACTTCCTGAGGAAGCTCTGAGACCTTCTATGGCTTGTGTGGAAAAAAGATCTGCTTGGCGTGCATTTGTAAAATCTGCAGGGTCAATCTATGAGGTTAGCTTTTTATTTATATATATATATATATATATATATAATTCTCCATTCTTATTCCTTTAAACTGATTATAGATTAGTAAGAATTTCAGTAACTGTTTGACATCGTGTTCTATTACAGTGGAATCCATTGGAAAATTCTTTTTGAAAAGTGAAGGATATCATCACTTTTAAGGCATCAAAGGCATGCAATTGTATGCAAATTGGGTATGGCAATGGGTTACCCTCTTACCATTACACTTAAGCCAGTTATAATATATCTACCCATACCCTATCCTTACTCGCTTGGGTACAAAAGAGAATACCTATACCCTCACCATCGTGCAATAGGAGTACCCACAGTGATACCCTTATCCACGAATTTCTATCATGTGCGGTTCCCCATGCCCATTGGGAAAATCCATTACCAGTAGATGCGCCAATTAGGAGAAGTGATAAACATCTAAATCATGGTTGATGTGAGGAGGCAGGGTAGACCAAAATTAACGTGTATGGAAATTATAATTAAAGACATGGCTAAATGTGTCTTAATGGTAAAAAGGCTCTTGACTGAGTAAAATGGGAGAAATTTTCCATCTAGCTGGACCCTATTTGGTTAAGAAAATGCTAACTTAGAGTTAATCAATTAACTTAAATCTCTCAACCAATTAACTTGCTCAATATAAATAGGTGAAAAAATGTTTAAAAATCAAGTGGATTAATGGGTAAATGAGGTCTATAACCCATACCACTAGGATATTTTTGTTGAGTACTCATATCCTCACCCACTAGCTTAGCAGGTGGGATGTACCATATATTATACCCATACTGGGTCGGATTTGTAGGTACCCAACTCAGTGAAATTTCCATCCCTTACAAATGAAATAGCATAACTGTGGAACAAGCAAAATATATACATAAAGTGGAATCTATTGGAAAAACATGCTATCAATATCATTCTACTGCCATAATATATTATGGAGTCTAATCTATTTTTCATAAATAATGTCAAACTTAAAAGAGTTCGATGGTGGATTGAGGAGATGCAGGTCTTGGGATTACAAGTCTCTTGACTTGTATATGTGCCTTTCAGATATATTAAGTTGTACTTCCTTCTCAATTTAACGAGCCTCTACTTTGCTCTATCATGACTTGGATATACTATATCGAGGATGCTATATCGTTGGAAATTCTTTTACGGGCCTACGATCCCTACTTGTGTACTTTGTTGAAGTATTAGCCACCATTTCACCTAAAAGCTTAAGCTTTTAGGGAGGGGCAACTTTATTATGTATATCGACTTACTCTCTTTCAACATGCCTCCTCACAACTGGCTGAATTGACTTTGAAAGGTGAACGCATGGGGTTCTTGATTCATTTGGGTGGTAGTGAGGTTTGAACTCAGTACCTTTGTCTGTCCTAATTCTATGTTAAAGTGTTAATGACCATCTCACCTAAAACTTAAGTTAGTAGGGAAGGGGGCAACTTTTTTACTAATATTGACTTATTTTCTCAACATGCTTGATTAGATCAATTGGTGTCATTTTTACTGTTTATGTTTGCCCCAAATTGGGTAGCCAAATTGAATGCTCAATTGTCTTTCAGATGGTCCAAGCGACAATTGTACTTGAGAATATGATAAAAGCAGACTACCTGAGAAAGGAGTGGTGGTACTGGTCATCTCTTTCAGCTGCCGTGGACATTTCTACTCTTTCCGCCCTAGCGCTTCGCATACACACATTGGACGCTGCCATCATCTTTGAGAAGCCCTCACCCGCTTCTGATTCAACTGAAATTCAGAGTCCTAGTTGCAACGCAGAGGCAGGCACTCCTCCCAACTTGGAGACAAGAAGCAACACAAAGGCAATCAACCCACTAATCCAGAAGAGCCCACCTGATGCAACTGATCATCCAAAACCAAAAACCAGACTGAATAAGAGAAGGAAAGACTCTGGGGGTTGAACATTTTTTTAACATTCTTATTCAAGTCGAAAAGTTTACACCCGGTTAAATCCATTATTATGGTTTGTGAAGCAGCAGGCACATCCCTTCTAATGCTGAGTTAATTGAAAACACAGAGGCTTTGTTCTGGTCAATGGGGTCATATCCCTGAAGTTGGAAGGACAGGAGAACATCTGCTGCGATCGTCCTCATCTGTATATATGTGGAGTCAAGGCTGATATACTGACTTATGTTTGCCTTACAATTAAGAACAGAACTGACAGATACGGAAGCCTCTCAAAATGGGAGATGGTGCAGCCGCCAACCTTCCATGGATCAGCATCCTCATCAATTGCAAGACCAAACTAGTTGTATAAAGGCAAAAGGTGAACGTGAGCATTTGTAGTTTTAGTAACATAGTTCATTTCATTCATTGATGCAAAATCTCCTTTTGGTATTTTTGTTGCATTCCCTGTGGACAAACCCTTCCCCGCCCAACTGCAGTGAGCTTGAAGGGGATTACTGAGAATCAAAATGAGAAAGAAATACACAGAAGCATATTGGCTCCCCGAGTTTTTGTTCTTGATGGCATTGCTGCACAGAAGTGCAGCAGCAAAATGCATGCCCCTCTTCAATCCTCATCTAGTTCCCCCATGGAGGCCAGTTTGATGGTTTACGGTACTGAATATATTGGGTTACTGATTGAGAATCGAATGTATGAAATTTAAGGAATGGCTCACTTTTAATAGAGGTTGTGGCCAGGGTTGATATAGAGCTGCCTCACTTGTTTATTAAATTGTTTTTGAAGTTTTAGAGTTGTGGAAAGTACATTGAGCTCAACTCTGAAAGATCTTCAGAACCCATAGAAAAACGCAGGAGAGAACCAAGGCAAGTGCGGCAAGTTAGCACTTGCCTTGGTAGTGGTGGGAATATGACATATTCATCCAGGGGGTGGGGGAAAAAAATGAAAACAAAACAAAAAAACCACCTCTATATATACAGGTGGTAAGTCATATTGATCAAGGGGTTGAGGAAAAAACCGATACGTACGTATGGACAGGCTGTAATAGTCGGGGAAAGTTCGACCTAAAAATGATGTACTCAACTTTTTCCCTGTAGTTTATGTAGTAATGATGGTTATGTTAAGCTTCCTATATAGCAGTGGCGGACGCAATATGGGGCAAGGGGGTCAGCTGTCCCACTGGAAGCAAAATTTTTGTAGAAAATAGCCCAAGTTTTGGAATATTTTTATAATTTTATCTCATAAAATATTTTTGTTCTAATACCTTAAATAATTTGCATGTTTTGCCCGTACTTTTATGTTACACACATTATCCATTATCTTTCAGTACATTGTGTGCAAGTGCAAATTTATGAAAATAGTGTAATTTTTAAGGTGTTTTTATAATTTTGCCTCATAAAATATTTTTTCCAAAATAAATCACTCCAGTATTTCAATTAATTTACAAATTTTGCTTTTATTTTTATGTCAGGTATGTTTTCTATTATCTTTCAGTACATTGTGTGCAAATGTAAATTTATACTTGGCGGCTTGATTCAGTGGGTCTAAATCCTGAATCTGCCACTAGTATATAGGGTTATAGATATTGAACATTTCCTGTATTTGACACTAAATTTATTTTACGAAAAATTTGGAGGACCATTGAAATTTTGAAGGCATCAACTAGATCTGTGATAATGCTTTGGGTTGTGTTTACGCAAAGTGGTTTTTTTAATTAGCTAGATTAGAAGTAGTGCCATGCAATATTTGATAGTGACTTCTTTCGAGAAGCCCATTATAGAAGTTGGAAGCAGGCGGCAGTTGAATTTGCAAACGTATGTGGTATTTATTTTAATGTAAAACATTTTTATTTAGATCCAGGCTAGAGTTGAATTCACAAACGCATGTAGTATTTATTTTAATGTAAAGTATTTTTAAAAATTATATTTATTTATTAAATATATTTTTTAAAATTATATTTATTTATTAAATATTTTTTTTAAATACGAATAAAAATAATTTTTGAAAAACATTATGCATCGTTTGGATAGTACGTCATGCAATTTACTTTTTGCTACCTGGAAAATATGTTCAATAAAAAGCTTTGGAGTTTCGGTAGCTGGGATCAAATAGCACGGCACATTGCCACATGAAGTTGGGGCTCGACCAACTGGTCATAGTGCTCAGTAGCGTCTCCCAAATTACATTTGGTCGAGTTTAAATTCCTCCTCCAAAAAAAAAAAAAAAAAAAAAATCAACGCAGGTGCCATCTGCTGAATAAACAGGCATACATAATTTTACTTGCTGAAAAAGAATAAACAAATATACAAAATTTCAGCAGGATTCGATGCGTTTGCACCTTGGGAGCCTCGACCCCAACCTCATTAATAAATGGAGTAAACAAACAAAAAAATACAAACTTACAAAGATTTTCCTAGCAATGGCGAGAGATTTGCTTGGAACTTTCAAGAGCGGAAAAATGAAAGAAGTAATACATAACAAGTTAAATTCATTTTAATTTTTTTATTTAATTGGAAACATTAAAGAAAAGAAAATAAATATATACTTATCAAGAGATTAATTTTTTACTTGACTAAATATAAAAGATGAATATTTTAAGTAACATACCTTCCCTTCCATATTTTCCCTCACAAAATATCCTTAATCAAAACGTAGCCCCAAAAAAATTAATAATTAGTCAAAAATCAACACGGTTTAAAAAAAAAAAAGGGAAATAAAACAGGGTAAAAAATCTGAAGTGTTAAAAGTCTCAGTTCTATAAAAGCACATGCTAAGCTCGGTATCTGGGGTACATATCAAACTCAAAAACAGGCCTCTTAAATTTGAAGAAATCATCCTAAATGACCGCTACACAGCTTTCATGATTCTAACATTCACATAGTTTAAACCACAGTGAAAATCATTTTGTAATGTGTGTCACATAGAACAATTTTCCCTGTCAATCATAGGTTATCACAGATCATTGGACGCAGAAGTCGGCAACATTAGTACCATATTGGGCACCTGTAGGACTATATCTAAACCAGATGTCAAATAACGCTTGCCAGGAGAAGCAACATCGTCCAATTGAGAATAGGCACAACAAGTGACTTAAACCTCTAAAATAAAATGGACTTGAGCATTACAAGCTGAAGAAAACAAGTATGCCATTAGAAAAATTCTGATTTTCTTCTACGATACAAGGAATTGAGATAGAAAATAAATATCAAGAAAACATAAAAGGTAAAATCAATTCTGGAGCCGCAAGGAAGCTGGCTCAGCTACCTTGAGTTCCATCAGGATTTAGACCTCAAAGCAAGTCCAGTCTCTATTTTCTTAATTTCAAAGATAAGCATCCTCCACATCTTCAGCACAAACATTTCAGCTTCATCATCCAAGATAGACTGAAGCCTGTCTAGCATTTCCGTTGCCTTCACATGTTCCCGTGTGCTGGACACAATATAATCTACTAGAGTCGTCTCTTCCTCCCCCAAAAACTCTGTTATCTTCTTGGAGATCCACGGTCTCATTCTATCATGCAGCTCATTCTGTCAAAGTTCAAAAAGGAGACGAATGTATAGAATACATCCAGTATGACTAATCCATGCCACAATTGAAACTACAGCAAGTATTAGATCTCATTTCCAACATTTCCAGAAGCTGACTCCAAGTATCAAAAAGTAATTCCAGTTTCAACGACTGCCTAGGGCTTCAATTAGAAATTAAGTAGACTTTTCTTCATTTCCTTTTTTCTTTTCCCCCTAGGGATTGGTTCTGAAGAAGTAAAAGACGAGAACAAATATTGAAAAACTAGGGTGCCAAGTTTCAACTCCCAAAATCCTAAATTTATCTGCAATTTCCCTTTGCACTTGGCAAGAAAAACTTATATGCACTTGGCTCAAGCCGCTCAACATCAACTAGATACCCATTTCTTTCGTAATAAAGGGCAAAAAAGATCGATGTGAAAACCTAGTTTATTCTCATTTGGTTTTGCCTTACCCTATAGTATCCACTACCTAATATATTTTCTGTGCGAGATCTGTAGATTATCTCAGTGAAATAGAATAAAATTAAGGCAGACTATCAAGTTGTAAGCAACAAGGTCTAAAGGATTACTTACCAAAAAAACTTGTAAAAGATAGCACAGTTTGAAGGATTTTAAAACAAATATGAACTTGCATGCCCCCGCATATTTCCACTGATTAATTTTTAAGATTTACAAAGAATGGGGGAAAAGACAGTGCAACGATTGGTCCAACTACCAGGAGGTTAAAAACAAAACCAAGTCCTACATTCCAGATTATATATATATATATATATATATTAACTAGTCCAGACCCCGGATAAGTGTGTAGATACGCTCTCAGAACAACTACCTCTATCCACCATTTGCACCTAAAATTAAAGAACACAAAATTATAACTAGTACTGCTTTTGCCCAATGCAGTCATATGCATGCCCAGTCAATGAGACAAATAAACAAAAATTGAAATATGCCTAGATTAAAACCTAAAATCTTTAGTTCTCGGCTTCTTGCTTATCTTTGGGGAAAATGTCCTTGAAATTTCAAGCACAGCATTGGGAATTTAAAATGCATCGTATGAGTAGAGATGCTAACCTTATCATAGACGGCCCAATTAATTTCATATGAAAATAACTCGTCTTTGGTCTTTGGTATCATATCAATCAATTGTTTTGCATCCAAGAGCTTCTGATTATCTTGTGTCTTCACTTTATCTAGACCCTGTTCGCGATCCCTATCCCGTTCAAAAGTCTCCTTTTTACTCTCATCTCTAGTGCGATTAGTCTCATCATCATTCCGGGCCCGATCCCGCTGGCTTAACCTATCATGAGAACGCCTGCTTCTTTCTTTTTCTGTGTCAGGCCTGTCCTCTTTGGGAGTGCCACCAGAGATGCGTTTCGCAAATTCTGCTGCTGCAGCCAAATTTGGAGATGGCACACTAGAAGTGGTAGAGTGGACAGCCTGCAGTTCCTCAGTTGAGTAGTCAATGGGAACCAAAGGCCTCATCTTTTTCTCTTTCTGTGCATCCTCGTCTTCCTCTTCATTAAAAACAGAGGGGACAGCAGTTCGTTTTCCTGATCCCACAAGACCAAATCCCAACTTTTTAGCTGGAACATTGCTGTTCTGCCGCAAGTCTGAGGCAGCAATTGATCCCATGACAGCTTCATCTCCATTTCCATTTTGTAGTACCCCACCACCTGTCAAATGGAAAACCGAACCATTTTTTCACCCCAAGAAGAAGAAAAGAAAAATAGGTTACATAAAAGAGAGGGTAATGGCTACAGAAGGGGAAAAGAAAAGGCCAAAAACAAGAAGTGAACTAGGAAAACTAACCAATATGGTTTCCATGCGCAGAATCACCAACGTAAGTCTCTTCAACAGCCTTATCTTTGCTCTCCACATCAGTTTCATCAGGCAACATAGCTTTATCACTTCCATTAGTAACATTACCAGATACAAGCTCTACTGCCTCTTTTTCTCGTTGTTTCTGCTTCTGGAGTTCCTCATCGGCCCTCCTCTTTGCCTCCACAGCTTCTTCTTCTTCTTTAAGTCTGTCAGCCAAGTCGTCCTCCTTTTCCCGCAACCTTCTCCTCCTCTCCTCTGATCCACTACTTTTGTGTTTCCTCCTTTTGTAATCACCATCATCATTTTCATGCTCCTGATCCATAATTTCCCGCTTCCGCTTATATTCCTTTTCTTTATCCTTCTCTTTCTCCAGCTTCCGCAAATACTCTTTCTCTCTCTCTCTAGACTCCCACTCCTTAACACGTGCCTTGTACCTACGCTCATCTTCCTTGATCTTATACTCTCTCTCCCTCTCTCTCCTAGCTCGGTCCTGCTCCCTTTCTCTTTCATATCTTTCAAGTTCCCTTTCCCTTTCCCGTTTCAAATCTCGCTCCTTGTCTCTGCTCCTCCTATCATTCCTTCTACTCCTATCAGGCGAGCTTGTCTCCGGTTTATCATGTTCACTTGTAGGTTTTCTTTCACTTGTCATCTCATCATCATTTTTATCTTCTGCTGCATCTGCAAAAATGGGGAGTGAAGGAAGTGAAGTGGAAGGCAACACATCAAGGAACTACCACTCTTGAAGAAACTACCTTGATAACTACTTTTGGGACAGTTACCAATTTGCATTGGCAATAGTAACAACTTATTGCATATATATATATATATATATATATCTGTTCATCCTCTTAACTTTCAAAATTTCAACTAAGTTTAGTTCCCCATATATATCACGAAAGACTCACCATTTCTCATTATATCCACATCCGAATCCACATCTTTTGATCTAGCTGGCTGATCTGAGTTCGAGTTACCAGAACCATCAACAACGGTTTGTGGGGGTGGTGGTGGTGGTGGCAGAGGCCTGTTCTTTAACCTCTCTTCTATCATGCTCGTAAGCTTCTCCAAAGCCTCTCGATCTGCTTCCTTGTCTTCATCAGCCACAATACCAAAGCTTGCAGTGTCATTTTTTTCTTCATTCATGGAATCACTGTCATCTTTCTTTGAGTCCTCAGTAGAAGGCTTTGGTGGTTCACTTTTCTCAGCACTTGGTGCACTTTCTTCCTCTTTCTCCGCCCCTTCACTTTCAGTATCTTTAAGTTTTTTTGAGTTCTCAGCTTTCTTTTTGACATAACGCTCTAGATATTCTTTTGTTGCTTGGTCAACATTTATCTGCAGATGAATATGCATCAATTTACACAACAATGTTAGTTAAAGATCAAAAATCTACACTGAAAAGAACCTAAAAAGTTCAACAGAATAAAAAATGTATAACACAAAATATGCTCGTCATGAAAACTCCTCAAGTTTTTCACAATTCACACGCTAGCCCATTCTCTTTTTTCTATTTGAGAGAAGAAATTTAACTAGGCATATATTAAATCCCCAGGACACTAACATATTTAGTTAGCATAAATTGCTTTTGTGCATAACAACATTCCCTTAGAATATCACTGCAAATTCTAAAAGCAATGGTAACATATTAGGTAATTGAAAATGATAGAGCGATTTAGATGAATATATATATATATATATATATTTTTTGGATTTACTATGTTTACCCTTTTTTAAGGACATACGAGTTTTTTGACCACTGGATGTCCAAGCATCAGAATTAGTTGTCTATACATGAATTTCAATGAACAAACTTTGAAAAGACCCTAGTACTTTCAGGAGCAAAATTACTCAAACTAGAGATGTGCTCCCCAGCAGAATATTATTAGCATATTTAAATGCTGTGTATTTTAAAAATAAAGGAATAATACTAGGCTGATAGACCATTACGTGGTGCATTCCTATGCACTACATTATCAAATAAAATCAGATCATAAAAAGTTTATGAAGGAATTTCCTATATGCTTCCACTACTGTATTTAGTTCTGGAGTTCCACTTGAACCCATTTGTCCAATACATTTGTAGCTTTATTTTCATGTTCCCTGCCAAAATAAATAGACTAGTCTATGAAAAATGTTCGTAATTCACGAGAGAGAGAGAGAGAGAGAGAGAGAAAGAGAGATCATTAGTTTCAAGGAAGGAATACTATCCACGATTTCAATTAACAAGCAAAACATGCGTCAAAATTTTGGAGAAGTGCTTCCACAAATGAAACCATGGCACTGCTAACCAAAACCTCATCTAATGAAGTTAGACTATTGCTTTTACATTAATATACATACACATACACATTTTGCAATGCGCCAGTGTCAAAAACATCAATGAAGGAAAAAATAATAAGCTCCACGAGAACAACTATTTAGAGATTTTCTTAATAGTAGGAACAGTGGTAGCTATAAAATATATTATGTATGGAACCAAAAGAAAGTATAAACAGAAATCAAATCGTACCAATAGCTCTTGCCCATCAACATTTAATTTATTCAGCAGCCTTAGTGCACGGAGAACCCCCTCTGAAGACTCAAATTCACAAAATCCAAAACCTTTTGGAGTTCCATTTGTACCATGAACACGTTTCCAACTCTTGACAGGTCCACAGAGCTTCAAGAAACAAGAGATCAGAAAAGGAATATCCAGCTCCAAACTAATTAAAAACCAAAAAAAGGAAGTGACCTACTTGAAGGAGAGAGAGGATGAAATCACTTTCTACTGTTGATGCTATCTTCCCAACATACACTGTAGTTAGTGGCTTCTCTGTCGGTGTAACACTGGGAATGGCAGCTGGCCTAACAACTGGGGCAATGGGACCACGAATTCCAAGAACTGCGGGCCGTGAAAGAGGTGGGACAACACCGATTACACCTGGAGGGCGTGGAGGAAATGCTGTCCGGACCATTGGTGTGTATGGAGAGGGATAACGAGGAAGGCCTGCATGAACAAGAAAAAAAAATCTACGCAAATTATCAGAGAATGTCTAGAGACTAGTTATCATAACAAATTGTCTCCCTCATCAATAAGACTTATGTTCATAAAATAATTTCACAAGAATAACTAAATGCTTTTACCACATATTACATGCATAACAGAGATGGCAGCAAAGGCATGGCAACAATCACCAGCTGAACAGATAACCTGAAGGAACATGAACACAATAACATCGAATTCATAAATCATGGATGTGTCAGGTGCACTTACCTTATGCATCCACTTGAAATAGTAGCCATCTCAAGCTACCCCATAGACCAATTATCAGTGGAATAGGACACAAACAACTCTTAGTATGCTACTACCTTTACATGTCTCAACTATTACTCGGTGAACAAATAACCCACAAAGAAAGAACCAAAGAGAAAGAAATTGTAATTGAAAAGATTGTGATACCTTGGAATACAAAGGCAATGAGCACTCAGTTGCTAACATGATCTGCTGCCGCAATTCAAGTATCAAGAGCCCATTAAAGGGAAAGTACCTTTATAACTACCAGATAATGGCTGACACAGCCAGACAACATTTAGCATGATAACTAGAAGTGTGCTGTTTAATTGAATTTGTAACCTCTGAGGCCAGTTTTGAGCATAAACACAATAAATTTTTCATCAAATAATAATGTCAATTTTAA
The DNA here is from genome assembly GCA_019916065.1 of Vitellaria paradoxa. NCBI lineage: Eukaryota > Viridiplantae > Streptophyta > Magnoliopsida > Ericales > Sapotaceae > Vitellaria > Vitellaria paradoxa. The sequence goes on along the minus strand of CM034233.1, from coordinate 17,103,249 downwards.
AAAGCAATCATGAAACTAAACAAATGCGCATACCAAAAAGGAGTTGTAGAGTGGATAGTCTCTAAGGAACTGCAATATGAAGCCTCTGAACCTTTCTGACCGTAATCAATCAGTACACTGTAGGAGAAAACATCCCGTCATCGATACCCCTTATCCAACCAACACGAATTGCTCCCCACTCCTCTCATCCAAACTTTTCCCTCTAAGTAAGACCATGAACTCCAATATAACTATGCTATCCGTGAACTGTAAAAAACTCTTCGAACTTCGACAACAAAAGATTGGACAATAACTGAACGGTTAAAAAAAAAAAAAAATCTTCACAATGTTGTGTACTTACAAAATTTTAAAGATGTGCATAAAACTTCATGTGTCAGACCAAGCCAATACCACAATCAGGAAGTCGTTGCAGCCAAAACAACCCCTAAATAACAATTATAACTATAAAAACATGTACATAAATTTTAAATTTTCATTACAAAATAAGACCCAACAGCTGCAATTTTAAAATATATTCAATGAGACTCTAATGGAGAATCGGCTTTGGATATTAATGTTGGAAAGAGAGAGAGCTTATGGAAGGTAATTTCGGCCAATTTTGGGACTGAAACGGGTGATTGGAGCTCCATTAATTGCTATAATTCATATGGGATGAGTTTACGGAAAGGAATAAGGAAGAAGTGGCCATGTTTCAAAGACAATCTGTTATAGCATGTAGGAAGAGGGGACTGGACTAATTTTGGAAGGAGGAAGGTAGACTCATCAATTTATTTCAGACATCTAGAAGCTGGCAATGGATAATGTTGCGTCAACAGAAGCTTGTAGGGTAACACATGGCCAAAATGGGAGTTGAAATGTGACTCTAAGAAAAAACTTACTTGAATGGGAATTGGATACATTTACAGAGTTCTTGGTTTGCTGCACGACACAAAGGTCGAGGGTGGTTAAGATTTAGTGATATGGGGCACTTCTAGAAAAGAGAAATTCGAAATAAGTTATTACCACAAAGAGTTAACAAGGAAAGTGGAATTTCCTTGGGTCAAAATTTGGAAATCATAGAGAACTTCTAAAGTGACTTTCTTCATGTGGTGTGCAGTTAAGAGGAAGATTTCTCACAACTGATAACCTTTGACTAAGAGGGCATGTTTTGGCAACTTGATGCTGTTTGTGCAAAAATCAAGAGGACTCAACAGAGCACATTCTCGTATACTGCCTCTGGACAAAGGAGTTGCGGGACTTGCTTCTCTCTAACTTTGGGATGCACTGGAGCTTCCCAAGTGATGTAAACAACTTTTTTCTTATCTTGGTGGGGTTGCAAGATGAGTTCAACCAAAAAGAAGGCTTGAAAGTTAGCAATTTTCTGTCTTTTGGCTAGTATGGAAAGAAAGAAATAGAAGAGAGTTTCAAGGCATTGATATGCCTTCTCCTACAATAAGAGTTTGCCATTATCTTATTTGTACAGTTAGGGGTATAGAACCAGACTTGTACCCTTTTTTTTTTTTTTTATTTTGTTGAACGTATGACCATATAGTGGCAGCAGTCTCTTTTTGTATTCATGTGCAGCATTCCCTTAATGCCCTTTAATGAAATTTATTTATCCATAAAAAGGGAAAAAAACAACTGCTACTTAAACAGCAACAATGGTTACCAATAAACTAAAAGCAAAGGTATATGAACATTTACATATATACACATGTATAGAAGAGGAGAGAGGAGAAAAAACCCACCCGGGGGAGGAATAGTCCCTTGAGGTACATGTCCAGGCATTGTTGGGTAACCATTCGGCATCGGCACATAAGGTCTGATAGCTGGATTAGGAGGCTGACCGGGGGGAGCGTAGTGGGCCATCATTGGCGGCGCCGGCGCCGACCCCGCCCCGGCAACCGAACCAGGAACCATGCCCGGGACAGCGCTCACACCCGGCGGCGGAACGCTGGGATTTTGAACGCCAGAAGTCTGAAAATTCGGGTTCTGCAAATTAGGAACGGGGATGGGTGAGAACTGCGGCACGGAGGGAACTGGAACAGGTGGTGTCGCTGGTCGGAAAGACGGCGCCGCTGGTGGCAAGGTGGACACCTGAGGCGGTGCGTAGGGTTGGATCGAAAGAGGCTGCGGAAGGGGTAAGATTGCCGGTGGCGGTGGGGTTGGGGTTGGATTAGGGTTTACATGAACAGAGGTAGACGTAGTTGAAGATGATGACGGCGGCAATTGATCGGGTTGATTCGATTGTGGGGCCAGGTTTTCCGGTTCGGATTGTTGGGAAATGGGTTCTGCTGTGGCCGGAGATGTAATAGGGTCCGCCATTGAAAGAGAGAACTCGCAGAGGAGAGCGGTGGTTGTCCGACTGTGCGATAGTGTTTTGGGTTCGACTCTCCGTGCCCTAAAAAACGAGCCTTTTTCTTTGATGGATGGGTTTCGGAAGATATCGTGTGTGTTGGCGGTACACAGTTTTCTTTAAATTTTGTGACACGGCAAATAACTATTCGTCCAATTATTCTTTGACATTGTGGTCTATCATCTGTATGGCTTCGAGAGACATTACAACGGGATGTCATGCCATCGTTATGGTACAGCGTAATAAACCAATAGAATACAGACATACGTATACGTATACGTATAGATATGCAAATAATTAAATTTCGTATAATAGCCCTCACTTCCCTCATTGAATTATAAAAATGAAAAATTACAAAAAAATAAATAAATGTTTGATAAAATAATTCCATTTTCATTAGAATTTTTTGATAAAATAATTCTATTTTCATGAACACAATTTTGAAACTCAAAAATGTGAACTTTAAAATTTTAAATTTCAAATCCATTAATTTTTTAATTTTCAACTAAAAAAAATAAAAAACTTCAAAAAGTCCTGTCAACTTTTGTAATCTCAATTTTTTTATCTTTTTCTCTTCTCACAAACACTAATTATTTATACATGTGTGTGTGTCTATATATAATGGACGGAGAAGAAAAAAATGAAATAAGTGAAAAAGAGGGTGGAGACTGACCTGGCCAAAGAAAAAAGGACTGCTTAAGAAAGTAGGAAGGAGAGGAGGAGGGAGATGAAGAAGTGGTAGATTTTTTAAGATATTTCAGGGACTTAAGGACAGTAATTGAAGTCGATTTTGTCATATTCATATTTGAAACTCAATTCTTGTGTTTGATATTTGCACCTGGTGTATAATTGAGTTACACTTAGCATAAAATCAATTGCACTCAAATAAAAAAAAAAAAAAAACTCAATAAATAAATAGAACTTCCATTCTAGCATTAGCACTTGATGCTGACATAAGTTGCATCAAATGCAGAATCAGTTGTACCTAATGCATAAATAACTATACCCAAACCATGACCTAGTTAATGTAACCTATATAATCCAATCTATCTTTCAATAATTTTTATTTGAATATAATCTTACTTGTCTTTTAACAAATTTTTAATTATTAATGACCCCATATTAATCTAATAAGGATTTGTGTACGTGGCAAAAATCAATTGATTGCAGTCTTCAATAATATATATGCGTGTTTACATATATACATAAATATATATAAACAATTAGATTTTTTGGTAATTAAATATGATAAAAGAGATATTACATGATACTTATGAGCTTTTGAGGGTTTTTCTTAGTTGAAATTTTTAAATTCAAATGTTAGTAATTTAATTTTTTTAAATTTACCTATTTTAAGTTTCAAAAATCGTGCTTATGAAATGGAATTATTCTATCAAAAGTCATCTTTTTTATTTTTTCTTAAAAAGTATGTTTCTATTTTATTGGTTCGTTATACTATATTATTACAATGACATGGCATTTTCGTTGCAATCAATATTTGGCATACTAAGGTCTTCAGGTCTAAAGGTATCCACATCATTCATCATAACAAGTGAGACTCGCACAATACACTCTTGTAACCGCCAAAAAGTCAACCAAGGATAAAGTAGCCATAAACTAACAAATATGAACATGTGAATAGACTAAAAAAAGGTCTAAAATAAAAGCCATTGACAATTTGATCATGAATAATTAGATGTCTCCTCGTTAAAGTCACGTCAAGAGATCCTTTCAATATCGTGTAAATACTAGGATACTTTGGAGATGATCCGGATTCCAAACATATCAAATAATTCCATTATCCATTAATGCTTGTGTTTGCTTAATTACCTCACTCTCAAATGTAAATAAAGATGCAAATTCAGATTTCAAAGGTGTTAAGTAAGGAAAATCAAGACAAACTCCCCCAAGTGCAAGGTTTCATTGTAACACAATTAATTGGTAAGAACCAGGTCATATCCACAGGGATCTAGGGAGCAAAATCATGTTTGAATCAAATGGAATAAAGAGGTAAAACATGGCTCACATGAATGGTAAACAGAATTAAAAATCTGGTTTGGAATCTTTGATGGTTTTGAAATGGGTTTTGAAATGAAAACTAAACTTAACTAAAACTTGATATTAAAAAGATGGGCAAGACAATTCCAATGCCTATCCAAATCAATCTCAAAATACCAAGAGTGAATAGATCATCAATTCTAGTTGCTATAATGTTTGGAGAAAATTAATTTCAAATGATACAAGCCATGGATCAAACAAGTGATGTGCATAATCTATCATAAAGACTATAGAAGATCTAATTCTAGCAATTCCCATACATATTTGCAATAAGAGTTCTGAATTCAGCAACTTCTATGAACTCATTGATAAAATATGTAAACAAGTGTTAATCGGACATTGAACCATTGATTTTGAGAGTAATTAGATACAAGTAAGATTGATAACCAAAGAACTCAAAATTAATCCATGAAGAATGGCATCTTGGAAATCATTGGACAGGACATTGTCCTTGCCTTGGCCCAAGAAAAACTAGCCAATCATCTTGAGAAAATGAATAACAGAAATGAAGAACAGAGACATGACCTTCAAAGCTGGAAATGGAAATTACTCTTTAATTCAAAATGAAATCTAATTACATGAATGGAATTGTAAAGTGCTGAAGAACTAAAATCTAATTACAGTAAACTGAAAATTAAAATCAGAATTGAAATCAAAATCTGCAAAATCAAAAACCAGAGAAAATGAAGAAGAAGAAGAAAGAAAACTGAAAAACTTGAACCCCAAAAAAAACTCTCTCTCCCTCTCTAAAACAAAACTCTATCTCTCTCCCTTTAAAACAAATTCTCTGTCGCCCCCCAGTATCTCTGTATGAGTGGGTGTGGATCATGTGATGCCACCTCTCCACACTCTCTTTCCTCCAGATTGCATCCCTTAAAATCTGTAAAATCACGTGAAATCTGTTTTCTGCCAATAGTCCCAGTATTCGAATACTGCTTGGCTGTATTCGAATATGCATTTCCTCCTTTGCTCAAGATATTCAAATAGGATTATGTGTTGTATCCTGAATCTTCTATGCTTCCATTCTTCATTCCTTCTTCTTTACACTTTAATGAGCTCAAATCCTCCTTTTAATTGTGATGAAATTGTAACGCATTCCTTATATTGAGGAATGAAGATGAAATCTGCACAAAACAAGAGTTTTATCTCATTTATATGCTATGTAAAAGTGTAATTAAGTGAATAAAAGTGTAGCAAATTAAGTCCAATCAATTAATAAGCCTCAATTTAAGATTTAAGCATTCAAATGCTCGATCAAGTTAAATCTCAGTGTACATCTCGAAGATCGGTAATCCAAAGGTCTAAATAGCTTATGATCGTGAGAAGAATCCAGATCCAAACCTTAATCATCAATTAGGTACAAGTAGGCACCAATCACAAAAAATTGGCCAAATTAGGTCAAAAGTTGTTTGGCTTTGGATTAATCACAATGGATTCAATTTGTTAATAATGACCATCATGTACAATAATGATGATTACCACCCAAGAATAGTTTAAGCCTCATATCAAGCAATCATAACATCACTGGGCACTTTTTTCTCAAAGCGTGTAGCAAAATATTTAGGAATTTAGACAATTCAAGTCTACCAATGAGTCAAGATCCGATAATACCATGGCATCAAGATAAGACATTAAACCAATGATCAATGACTGAGATGTGTCCCAAGTAAATAAAATCAAACATGCTTCTTCAGGAAGTCGCCATGTGATAATGGCTTTTGTAAAGGCGTTAATGCTTAGAATAACCTTGAAGGGATGTCACATGGCATGAGCCCTCATAAGGGCGCCACAATGCAATTTTTTTTTTTTTTTAATCTTGAGGCCATAATTTCTATCTCATATTGCCTTTGTAAAAGAGGCCGCATTTTATTTATAGTATTTCAACAACTTTGAGATCTTCAAATAGTTCTGAAACTATCCTTGATGGTTAACCCTTGCTTGGCATTAGTCTTTACCATAAAGACGACTAGGGGTGTACATATGCCTAGGAATGGCCATCTCGGCCGACCCGTTCGTACCCTACCCGATCCCCGCCCCAAACGGATAGGGGATTCGAGGATTTTTTGGGGATCTGATAGGGTACGAGGACATTTTTTAAAAAAAATTTGGGGATCGGGTAGGGTACAGGTATGAGTCTGTCCCTGCCCCGTACCCTACCTGTTCCCTGACCCTACTAATATTCTCCTATATATATATATATATATATATTTAATTTTTTAGTGTGTTTGTTATGACAGATTTCTCAATAAGATAGTGAATTAAGATTTTGAGTTTATTTATCTATCACATTTCTATTAAATTACTTTATTTTCCAGTTTACAAAGAAACTATAAATTGAGATAGATCAACTGTGAATGTTTCTTTGTTTACTTTTCCTATTTTGAATCGTAGAATCTATTAATATGGTAAGAAAATAGAAACTTATTAATATAGTAGGAAAATAGAAACCTTATAAATGCTTTTTAAATATATATATATATATGGTATTTTTTAATTTTTTAAATATATATTAGGATTCTACTCTATTTTCTTATAAGTCATATTTTAAAATTTTTGTATTTTTATATTTTTTTCAATTCAAGTACCCGTTTCTCTATGGGGATCCTCGTTCCCCGTTTAGGTCAGGGATGTGTGGTAAAAATAAATCCCCAGTGGAGATCGGGTAGGGTATGGGGATTGATTTTAGTTTAGAGATCGAGTATGGGGATATGCGTACCCGTCCCCTACTTGCCCCATGCCCATCCCTACGTATGACCCAGTGACCCAAAAATGGCCCGGCATCTTAACTCTGCCCTTAATGGTCATGTCTAAAGGCCCTTACTTCAGATAATGACTTGACCCAACTCGAAAAATAAATTAGTAACCCAATTTTTGATTTCAAGAAATAAGTTATCTGGTTACCCAATAGCTGAATTATTCATTCTTTAATATTTTTTAATATTTTTTATTCTCTCAAAATCTTAACAGTATTGTAATGACCTGTACTTTCACATATATTATTTTATTCATAGTACATGAGTTACGAATTAATATGTTAATTGATGAGATTGATTCGACGCATAAGTTGACTTAATTGCCCAAGTTTTTAGTTTGGGTTTGGTCATGTTAGGGCCCGTTTGACAACGTTATCGTTTTTTTGTTGTTATTTTTCTGTTGCCGTTTTCTGTTTTTTATTTTCTGTTGTCATTAATTTTTTCTGAAATAAAAACTGAAACTGGATTTGCAAATGCAAGTTTGTTTATAATTATTAATTTTTTATTTTAGAAAATATTTAATTTTATTAGTTTTAAAAAATTAATAGAACTTAATAAAATATATTTTATATTAATTTAATTTAATTAATATAATTAATTAAATTAATATAGTAAATTATTTATTAAAATCATTTAATTCAATAAATATAAAATATATCAAATTATATTATTTATTAAAAATAATTTAATAAAATATATTTCATATTAAATAAATAATTAAATTAGATTAATTATTAAATTAAATTATTTATTTTAAATTAATTTAATTATTTATTAAAATAATTTAATAAAATATATTTTATATAAATTAAATTAATTAAATCATAGATAATTTAATTTAATTATGATATTTATTTAAAACAATTTAATAAATATTATTATATTAAATTAAATTAAAAATTAATGTAATTTAATTATTTATTATTAATTATTTTATATAAATTAATTTAATTATTAAATAAAATAAATTAATTATGATATTTATTTCAGATAATTTAGCAATAATTAATTATAATATTAAATTAATTAATTTAGTTTTATTATTTATTAAAAATAATTTATATTAATTTATATAATTAGTTTAATTTATTGAATTTAATTATATTATTTATTAAAATAACTTATTTTAATAAAATATTTGAATAAAATAATTTATTTTTATGTAATGTAAACAAAATAAACAAAGTTTTAAAATTAACAAATATTGGTAACAGAAAAGAAAATCAGAGTGAAAATAACTTTTTTCTATTTACGTTTTTCTGTTTATGTTTTTATTTTTTTTAGAAACAAAAAAACGTAAACAGGTTTATCAAATATATTTCTGTTGTAAGTTTACAAAATTTTGAAAACATAAACAGAAAAATAGAAAATGGAAACGTTGCCAAACGGGGCCTTAGTGTTTGAACTTGATATTTGAGTTTTGAGTTTTCTGTGCACACTAGCATAATCCTCCCATGCACACACTCCACCTTTTTCGTGCATATAAAATGTTACAAGTTGGCAGTGCAACTTATATTTTCTTTTTCTAATTTTTTGACCAACCTTTTTAATTCATTTATTGTTGTCGCCCACCCTCCTTAACCTACCCCATATAATTCAATTATTTTCCAAAAGTTTTCGTATGAATAACATCTATGATAAAACTAATTTGTCAATAAATATATTCATCACAACATTGAACTTGTCAGTTCTATTGACACGTGACTATTTCAACCTCATAGCATTGAACTTGTCTGTTCTATTGACACCTGACCATGTCAATCTCACAGCATTGAACTTGTTTGTTCCATTGACACATGACCATGACAAAAAAAAAAAAAAAAAAACTTGCTTGTTTTATTGACATGTGACAATTTCAACCTTATAACATTAAACTTCTCGATTCTGTTGCCACGTGACCATTTCAAATGATTCACCAATTCATTAACAAATAAAAAAGTTTTACTAAATTTATATATTAAGTAGTTTTAGTTAGTGGACCAGGCCGTTTCTTGAACATATTTGTTAGGTTAGTCTAAGTTTCTAAAGTATGATTTAAATGATACATTTGGATGGGTAAAAATAAAGGTGGAATAAGCATTCCATTCTCTTGTTTGATTACACTTTTAAAGAGTAGAATGCGATGCCCATTTTACTCCAACAAACTATTATGTCCAAAAAACATGGGAATGACTTATTCTTCCACAAAGATAATGAAACTTTTATAAAATATTTTACAAAATTACTCCCTATAAAATGTAATATTCACTATTATTAAATAATTTTAAGTATCAAACAGAACACCTTATCAATTTTTATTGTATCATATTAAAATAATTTATTTAAAATTAAAATTAATTTTTAGTAAATAATATATTAAAATTAATTTTTATTAAAATTATTTACAATTAAAACAATAATTGATGATTAAAATGAACTATTTTATTAAACTAAAATTATTTTTAATAATAATTACATATTAAAATGCTTTACTTTATTGATATATTTTATTAAATATTTTTTAATAAATAACAATTTTGTTATTAAATTATGTTATTTATTAATATAATTTAAAAATAAAATTATTTATTAAATTAAATATATGTTTACTTTTATTCATGAAGATATTATGTATATTTAATCATAATTTTCTTAAGGAAGTATTCCACTTGAGAAATTGTTTGCAGTTTTATAAATTTTCTAAAGACTAATTCATTATGGTGCTTCTTAAGTAGACTCGCATTAAAACTTATTCTTCATGTATGCTAAATATGATTATTCTTAGAGTCCATTTCTTATGGAGTAGTAGTCGAAAGTTCAATTTTTGACTACTTACTTTTTATTTTTTTTAAATATCAAAAAAACCCTCTTAAATTTTATTTTATTTTTTAATCATGAAGGATAAATGGGTTAAATGAAAAAAAAAAGTCAAAAAAAATTGTTACTAAAAAGTTAACTTTTTATCTTCCTAAGTACCAAAAAAAAAAAAAAAAGAAAAAAATAACTTAAAAATTAACCTTTCCTAAATTAAGCTTTACTCTTATTTATAGGTTACATTTGATTGGGTTGACTGAATGATGAAGGATAAATAATACTATGGATTAATGTTTGAGATTTGATATAACATTAAATTAAAATTTTTTATATGGAATTATTTTATTAGTGTTTGATTAATGGAATATACAGTGTGATAAAAAATGTGATTTGACACAAGATAAGATAAAAAATAATTTCAACGTTTGTATTCTAGTGAAAAGCAAATCTGAGAGTAGGAAAAATGTCATCTCACCTATTTTATGATATTTTTTAATCCCTTTTAATTTTTTGGTTATCAAATATGGGATTTATGAGACATACGAATGACAAATTCAGTCCCAAGTCCCACATCTCCAAAGAAACGCAACATTATGGTATGTTTTATTGGACGGATTGGATGATTAGGGTTGGTAAGGGCGATCCTAGGGAATGAGTGGGGGCCTTAAAAATTTTTGGGGTTTTTTGAAACCGGTCACTATTTATGGACTTATAATGATTTAAGTCATACCAAAAAAAATTGCTTGTGAATAAGTCACACTTGCAACAAAAAGACAAAAAAAGATATCACGCGTTTTTCACTACATTTCAAAACTGTCAGTTTTATTCGAAAATAGTTCACATTTTACTCATAACTTTCGTGACTTTCCATCTCCTTTATAAAGCAAGCTAAATCGATTTTTGGAAACAAAATCAAAACTGTTTGAGAAAAACATAATTCCGCGACTTGCCATCTTCTTTACAAAGCAAGCAAAACCGATTTTTAGAAACAAAATCAAAACTGTTTAGGAAAACAGTACCACATAATAAAACAATACCGCATAAAAAATAGTACCACATAATAAAATAAAGTCGCATAAAAATAGTACCGCATAAAAAACAGTACCGCATAATAAAACAGTACCACATAAGAAACAGTACCGCATAATAAAACAGTACCTCATTAAAACAACACCATTCTTTGCATGATAGAGTCATTCGGTACTGTTTTTGAACAAGCATGCATACTAAAAAAAACAGTACCGCAGACATCTAGTACTGTCACACATGCGGTACTGTCGGTCATTCGTTTGATATGTGAACTATTTTTGTGTTTAAATGTAATGTTTGCATGATAGAGTCATGCGGTACTGTTTTTGAACGAGCATGCATCCTAAAAAAACAGTACCGCAAACATCTAGTACTGTCACACATGCGGTACTGTCGGTCATTCGTTTGATATGTGAACTATTTTTGTGTTTAAATGTGATGTTTGCATGACAGAGTCATGCGATACTGTTTTTGAACGAGCATACATCCTAAAAAAAATAGTACCGCAAACATGTGGTACTGTCACATATGCGGTACTGTCAATCATTCGTTTAATATGTGAACTATTTTTGTGTTTAAATGTGATGTTTGTATGATAGAGTCATGCGGTACTGTTTTTGAACGAGCATGCATCCTAAAAAAAATAGTACCGCAGACATGCGGTACTGTCGATCATTCGTTTGATATGTAAACTATTTTTGTGTTTACATGTGATGTTTACATGATAGAATCATGCGGTACTATTTTTGAACAAGTATGCATCCTAAAAAAAACAGTACCGCAAACATGTGGTACTGTCACACATGCGGTACTGTCGGTCATTCGTTTGATATGTGAACTATTTTTGTGTTTAAATGTGATGTTTGCATGATAGAGTCATGCGGTACTGTTTTTGAACGAGCATGCATCCTAAAAAAATAGTACCGCAAACATGTGGTACTGTCGATCATTCGTTTAATATGTTAACTATTTTTGTGTTTAAATGTGATGTTTGCATGATAGAGTCATGCAGTACTATTTTTGAATGAGCATGCACCCTAAAAAAAAACAGTACCGCAGACATGTGGTATTGTCACACATGCGGTATTATCGGTCATTCGTTTGATATGTGAACTATTTTTGTGTTTACATGTGATCTTTGCATGATAGAGTCATGCGGTACTGTTTTTGAACAAGCATGCATCCTAAAAAAAACAGTACCGCAGACATGTGTTTAAATGCATAATCTAGATCCGTATGTATGCCTTCGACTGACGTTAATCTCACAGCACAAATTCGCATAATCTGTGTGTATTCCTTCGTATATAATCCTTTAATAGATTTTTATCTTACTATATCTTCACGCAATTTATAAGGAATGAAACAAAAACGGAAAACGTGATTCCCGGTTCCATAATTTTCGGCAATTTCATCTCAGTTAATTATAGAAAAAAAGGCATTTAAGTCATATTATAAATTATATTTAAAACAAACTCGTGGGACCCACTCAAAAGTGTGATTTAAATACAAAACTTTCCACATTAATGTAACTTAAAAGCAATACTTTTTTTTGGTATGACTAATAGTCTTAAAAGATTATAAAGTATGACTTGGATATAATTTTCCCAAAATCTTTTAATACTCCTGTAGATTTTAGTATTTTTTTTATATAATATATGTTTGCTCACCTAAACTTTGAAAATCATTTAATACCCTCAAATTTTAAGACTTTTTCATTGATAGGCCCTCAAAATTTATAAAATTTTATTTTACTTTCCACTTAATACAAATTTTGTTTACATTAGCCTCTCATCCAAAATCTTAGGCCTGCTCATGGGGATGGAATAATATGTGAAATTGAATATAATATAGGATTAATTTTTTATATGAAATTAATTTCTTTAGTGTTTAATTAGTGAGATATAAAAGCCCTGTTTTAAGTGATAAAAAATTTTGAGAAACAATGAAAAATACTTAAAAACTCTAAAAATTATTCACTTTTTATCTCACTGCACGAATTATGAACTCACAACTTATCTTACTTTATCTCATTTTATCTTACTTTTGTGTCACCCCAAATACACCCAAAGTGAAATAAAATATGTATTTAACATGAGATACGACAAGAAATAATTTTAAACTTTTAGAGCTCATTTGGTTTATTTTTCTATTTTTTGTTTTCTGTTTCTATTTTTGTTTTCTATTTTCTATTTTGAACTCATTTTTTATTTTATTCTTTTGAAAACAAGGAAAAAGCTTAAAACGCATTTGGTCACTTGTTTTTCAAAATTTGTTTTAAAAAATAGAAAATGAGCTGACACATAAAATGAAAAATGACAAAAAGTCATTTTGAACGTTTATTTATTCAAAATAAGAAAAATTTCAAACTAATGAAAATAGTATATTTTCTGTTTCTTTATTTAGAGATTTTTAAAACATAAAACGAAAACAGAAAACAGAAAATAAAAAAATAAGCCAAATGCCACCTTAATTTTATAAAATCCAGTTCGAATATAAGATATCACAAATAAAATACAAAATTAAAATCAAACTAATAAAGGGTGTGATTGGAGTGATAAAAAGTGAGATAAAATGTAGTTTGGAGAAACTTTTTACATTAAGTGCACATAGCTTAAATTACGTTTTTAGAGATTAATAGTAAAATTCCGTTCTGACGGACTAGATTTCTGTTTGAACGGATTCAAAATTTTGGACAGTCATGACCTCTTTACATTACAATTCGTCCAAACGGATAGAATCCATTGGAACGATTTCTGTAATCCGTTAGAACGGTTTCTACGACCCTGCAAAAAATAGTTAAATTTGGTGTCATTCGGTAGTTTGTGAGTTTAAGTGGCGAAAAAATTTTTGTTATTGGATTAACTGAATTCCAGTTATCGAATTTTTTTTTTAAACGTAAGAATGTGTAAAAGTATAATAGAAATTTTTAGAAATTTTCACCAAATTTTTGTGCTCCAAAGACACCCAAAAACAAAATAGTGAAATGCATCTTTAATTTCCTTATTTATATCCGGTAAACAAACACACTCTTAATCAGGGGCGGAGCCAGAATTTTTGCCCAGGGGGGCGCCGGGCGCCAAGGGGCATTAGGCGCCAAGGGGGGCACTGAACACCGAAGAAAAAATAACAATCGACTTATTTTTCAATTAAGAGTAGGAGAAAAACGATATTATTTTTAGAGAGAAAATAAATTATTCTTGAGTATTAACTAGTGAATATATTTCTCACAGTTAATGGTTCAAGCACCTGAAGTTTATTAGAGATATCCCTTACTACAAAAAATATAATTATTATTAAATTTTATTATTTATAGAATTTATTATGTTATATGCTAAATTTACTGATGGTATAAACAAAAATATGTAATAATGTATTAAAAGATATACTTTATTTCACAAAAAAATACTAAGTTTGATTCTTTTAAACTTCTTATATGTTAAAAAAATTTGAGTTAACTTCAAATTTTTAATAAAATTAAAATATTTTAATTTTTAATTAATTTAATTTTTAAATAAAATTAAAATAATAAAAAAGACATTTTAATAATTTTATCTAAAAATTTGAGAGGCCACTTGCCCCCCTTGCCCCAACATGGCTCCGCCCGTGCCCTTAATCCATTCACAAACCCTCATAGTTGCAACGCCTTCGCAGCATTTCTACTCACAACCAAATCTAACCATGTAACGTAGTTGCATTGCAACGACCGTCGATTGAGTTTATTGTTGACCTTGGAAGCAACCCAATTTGCTCTGTCGATAGCCTTTCGGTCTTGCCCCTTTTTGTTGAGAAGTTTGCTTTCTCCCTCCTCAGTCAGGGGGAGAAAGAGAGAGTTCGGAGCACAGAGCATCTGATCAAATCGGAGAATCAGTGTTCCTGCATATATAGAAGGGCATGCATGCATGTATGGAAGAAGTGGGAAAGAAGAAAGGAGCAGTGGACCTTGACTGGGAAGTGCTATTGCCCCGCCAAGATGACGAGCCTCCGCCTGTTCTCGTGGTTACCAACACCACCGCCGCCGCTACCGTAAGGAAACAATCGCCACAGGCTATGGACAGCGATGAACAAGAACAATTGCTTAGGGAAGAACTCGTGCGGAAGTCGGATAGAGAACTGGAGGAGGCTATTAAAAGGCAAAGACGCTCAGTCGATAGCATTGGACCCCGATTGCCCGACAAGGGTTTGAAGCTGAGGGCAAGCCTCAAGCGCTTCGAAGACGAGTTAGAGCGTCGGAAGCTCTGCCGGGATGAAAAGGTTCACTCCTTTCAGCTTCCATTTCAATGCAATTGGGAATTGGATGAATATAAATGTTTTTTTCTTTACATATAATTACCTCTATCTATTCGATTTCGTGTTTGCTTATGGTGGCGCCATTGTGTTTTATTAATGGGAACTTTGTTTGGCCTTCCTTTGGAATCGACAGTCTTATTGCAAATTGTATGCCATTTTAGCTATCTTGTTGGGAGAAATTTAGGATTTTGCTTAGGAACTTGTCATGTTGGGTTTAATGGGCTCAGAATCTTTGGAAGTAATGATCTAGGAGAGGGGAGTGGTAAAAATAAACCATGTAACTGACGGCTGATTGGGGTATAGCTTGAGGAATATATTGTGAAAGATATCCTCAGCAGTAGAAGATCCTGATAATTTGTGTAGATGAGGCCAAAATATATTAGATAATTTTAAAAGGGGCAAGGGAATATTAATTAGATTTTTTTTTGGGACCAATACATTTTTATTTTAGTATTATACACCCTTAAAATTTATAGGGTGTAATACCATTTAATTAGCTTTGGGATTGCCACCCCCGCTAGCCATCCCTTCTGTTCAACAGTGATCACGTTTGATTGGTAGTGGAATGAGGCAAGCGTGAGGTGAGCTTGAGGGTGTGAATCGAGTGAGTAGGAGGGTGTGAAAAATCATGTTTGGTATGCATGGAAAATGAGTTTGGGGGTGAGAGTTGTATATTCTTGGTAGGGTAGAATAAACGGTAGAATGGAATGAGAATATGGGTAAATACTGACGTTATCCTTATATAGAAAAGCAAGCAATAAAAATGAGGGTAATTTTGTAAATATTCTACCAAGACACATTTTTTCCATTGGAGAATAAGCCATTGCTATGGTTTTTGGGGAGAATGACTTTTTCTCCCATGAAGGGAATGAAAGGTAGAATGAGTATGGCATTCTACCATTCAAAATTGCAACCAAATTAGAGAATGAAATACTTTTGTTTATTCTGCCCTTATTCTACCCAACCAAATGTAACCTTAGTGTTGAGAAAAGTACTCTAGTTATGGGTGAGGTGAGGTCGGAATGAGATTCATGACTTTGAGGGTGAAATTAGGAATAGTTGAAGGAAGATGTTAGTCAAACAGTTTGTCTCTTTAGAAGATATTGCCTTTGATGGGTGAGTAAAAGCCTTGAAACGTCTAGCACTATCTTGACTAAGAAGAGGAATGAGTTGCTTGTGGGCAAGCTTGACAGGACCTCTACCAATTAAAGAAGAGGTTGACAGTTCGAACCCTCTTGGGATTACCTGAGCATGGCTATAGTGACGTGGGTTAGGAGCTCTAAGGGATTAGTCCCAAAATGAAAAAGAGAGATTCACTTATAAACATTTTGTCAATTTTTGTTGCATTATATTAAAATGAATTATTTTATTTAAATATTTTACTAAAATAAAATTATTTTTAATAAATAATATATTATAATGATTTATTTTATTTTAATATATTATTATAATGATTTATTTTATTGGACTAAAATTATTTTCTAATAGATAATAATTACATATTAAAAATAATTTATTTTATTAAAATTACTGTTTAAATAATAATTTAGTTTATTAAATTAAAATTTTCTATTAAGTAATAATTACGTCTTAAAATGATTTATTTTATTAAAATATTTTATTAGATAAAATCATTTATTAATTATAACATTAAATTAATTAATTTAAATATGTATTTCTCAAGTTGGTTTTGGTGGCTTCTCATCCCCCCCCCCCAACAAAAAAAAAAAAAAAAAGGCATCTCATTTCATTCCTATTTGTTTCAATTTGTGAGTTTCATTTACATTGTAAATTATACGTGGAAACCTTAGACTATAAATGTATACATTTAATATTAGCACATAAAAGATATATTTGTTGATTTAATGATGTGCTTTTTGTGATTTTCGTTTGACAGGTTGATGATGGGTGTGAGAAGCTCACTCAATCAAAGAGCCCACCTATTACTGGTGAGAATCTGATTGTTTTTCCGCTGGTTTGTTGAATGAAACTGCATCCCACTTTCTTTTCCCTGCATTTTAATTGTTGTGCAGCCGTTGTAACCATTAGAAATTGGCTCCTTGAATTTGTGAGGGTTTCTATATATAAATTTCAGGTGAATGATATATTGAGTCTGATCTTCTCTCAAGCTTGAATTTGCGAGTCCATGCTTAGATTTGAAAAGTACATATCTAAATCTAAAAAGTGGATATTGGTAAATTAATGCACATGGAGATAATTTGCAAAATCTACCTCAATCTGTCCAGCTAAATGGAAAAAAATGAAAAAAGAAAATCAACTTGATATTTGTATTTTACCCGAAAAACAAGAAATCCCACTAGTATTTCCTTCTGAACTATTTTCGTGTTAGTTTAATTTGTGAAATGTGTTTGCGACTATAAATTCATTTATCTCTCTCTCTTCCCCTGTTCCCGTGTTCTAGCCTTTTGTCATGTGCTGCATGTCTGTATTGTGTGGTTCACAACATGAAGTAAGATAAGAAAATTGGAAAGAAAAAAAAGGTAGGGAAGGAATGGAGTGATCCACATAATTCAAATAACTGTTGTGCTTGCTTGATACCACCACACTTTTGAGGTAGCATTCTGATAATTTTTTGGGTCTAAGGATTTCTCATTTATTTTTCACCAGGTCTTACCTTTTCCTTTTCCTTTTTTCCCCCCTTCTTTTATATTTGGAATTGATTTGAAAACTCTCTCTTTTTTCCTCATTCCAAATGATATGCTTATTATTGACAGAGAGATCCTAATGATATTATAATTTTAGATGAAGTTATGAGATGGATGTGCTAACGAGTTTCCAAGGCATACCAATTTTCTTTCAGAAAAATCTATGATTTACACATGGTTTTTGAGTAACTTTCATGACACCATATGCAATGCTTTGTATTTGTATTAAAAATGTTAATCCATCTAGAAATTGAGGGCTGACTTTTTTGTATGGTTTAGGATCTGAATTAACACCTTTGGCGTGAATCATTCAAATCTTTTCCGTGGTTCAGAGGCCATGTCTAATTAGGAAGCTTTTTGTTGACAATGGATGTTAGACTAAAGATAACTGGTGAAGCTTAAATGATGTGTTGGATATAATGTTTCTTGGGCAGCATTCTTATTTGCATTGTCTGCCATGAAGTGCTCAATTTAGGATGGAAATATGTTTTGTAGGTGCATCAGATGGCCCTATGCAAGAGGCTCCATCAACTCTTCCAGCTTCACAGTCTGAGTTCACCTCACTTTTTTGCAAAAAGTTGGAAGAAAATGTATGTTGGAATACTGAACATTAATATTTCTACTTTCCTGTTTTGCTGCAACCCTTATGACTGAGCGATATAATTGTATTCTTGCTTGTGTAGCAGACAGATGGTAGGACAGTAAATGCATTTGAAGGAGAACTAGCGTGTTTGGGGTCGTTGTGATCGCCGGAAAATGAGACATAATGGGCAGTTTTCACCAAGGGAACGACACAAGAGTGCATTATCTTCAAGGCAATCTCCTTTTCAATGCCCTACAAATCTGTCTGTTGATGTTAATAAACACATACCCTCAAATGTTGATCAAAATAGTGGGCTGTGTTCTACTCATTCCCCTCATCATTTTGAGGAAAAATTGTCTGGCTCTCTGTCTAGGTAGTATGGATTATTTGCCTCTCCTGATTTTGTCTTTGTTTTTGTTTTTGTTTTTTGTTTTTTTTTTTTTTTTTGAATTTTTTGTTTTGAATTTCATGTACAAGATTTTAATCCTCCTCCTCCTCCCCCCCTTTTATGGGTCACATTGCTAGACCTTAAGGATTTTTTACAAATGTGTTGCCTCACTTTGCTTCAAATTTGGACAAAAAGGGTTCACAGATGCATTATTTTTATGTGGCTGAAAGGAATATTTATCATTCTGATATGGGCATGTGTCATTTGTGTTTATTTTTTTGTAGATTGAAATGAATAATGGCCTAGCCCCAACCAAAAAAAAAAGAGAGAGAGAGAGAAAGAGATTTGAGATGTGTAATAATGCATGTTTCCATGAGATAGCTTGCTTTAGTCATTGAAGGTGTGTTCAGTGTTCAAATTTTGAGGTTTCACGGTTGCGTAATTTTAGCCTTGTCGGATATCGTTTGGTAGATGGCTGAGTTGTTTTAATATTTATTTATTATTTTTAGCTGAATTTGGATAGGAAATTTGATTTCTTTTTTCTTGCACGAATTCTCAATTTGAATATTGAAAATATAGCTAGGATAATATTTTTTGTTAAGCTGAAAATTTTGCAATACAACCGAAATATTGATTTGAATATGCAGAACTCATTTGGTTGTAATATATCGGCCAAGTTGTTTGCTACTTGCTATTGGGACTTCTATCTTATGGCTGGTGGCTTAGAAGCCAATTCTTGCAGAAGGGCTTTGGTAAGAAGTATGCAATTCTTCGAGGTGATCGGGAAAGATAAAAAATGAGAGGAATCACGTGCTCCTTTTATTTGTTTTTCCTTCCTCACTTTCTATGCTGAAAACTTAATTCTTTATTTGTTATTCTCTGAATTTTTATTTGAAATTTTCTTGTGGAAGACTCTCTACTCTCTAGTAACAGTACTTGACCTGAATGAATGCCTGCCATATAAATTTGATACACACATATATATTTTTTCTTTCTTGCTAGGAGAAAGGCTTCTCAAATCCCGCCTTCAAATGGTTCGAGGCCTAGAAATGTAAGCTCTCCGTATTTTCATTTTTTATATATACTTTCTTCTTCTTTACTTTGTTTTCTCTTCCATTGATTTGACCCAGGTGAAACAAAGAATGTGCACATTACATGCTACTATTAATTTCTTTTAAATGCCCAATAATAGAGATTTTGAAGCAGGTTTTTATGGTCATGCCTGTTTTAAGTGTTTATGTACTCAACAATTTTTTTTGGGAATGATCCTGTATGAAAACTACTGTGTTTGCTCATCAAAATCAGCTAAAAGGAGATTGGAAACATTGCCGAATCTTGAAATTTTAAGTTGGTGAAAGGCCCTACCCCAATTTGTTAATTGCAGGACCTGAAATGTTACAGAAATTCTACTTCATATTGATTTTGAAAATTTTAATCTCGATAATAGATTACATAGAGCTTGTGGACAATGTTGTGTCCTAATTATCAATGTTAAATTCCTGTTGAGTAACATTAACAGTTTGTTTGGATGGAGTGAAATGGGAAGAAAAGAAGAGAAAAGAAGAGATTTTAGAATCGGTCACTTGTTTGTGAGTTTTTCTAGGAAAGAAAATAAAAGAAATGGAAAGAAAAGCGAGAGTCAAAATTTTAAAAATTTCATCCTCCCAAAAGTCGGCGGAACTGAAGAGAAGAGAAAAGTGAATTAATAGAACTTTCAAAATGACATATTTGCCTATAAAATAAAGAATAAGAAAAAAAGAAATTACAAACATATCCTAAGGCTAAATAAGTTGACAATTCTCCAACTTCTCAAAGGGTTTAATGGCAAAATAATATACACTTTCTTTTCCTTCTATTTCTTTTCAACTCCCAAACAAAGAGAAATAAAGTTATTATCCTTTCTTTCCTAAACTTACAAACAATTATGAAGAAAATATTATCATTTCTCTTCTTTTCTCTTCTATCCTAACCGATGCTTTTTTTATTTTTATTTTTTTTAATCTCTCTCTCTCCCCTTCACTCCCTCCTAAACTCACAAACGGACCATAAGGATGTAGAAAGAAATAGTAAGAGGAGTGCTTGAGAATGCAATATGCAACTGAGGAAGATGTAATCCAGTCTCTGTAGCTGAAATTTGTCATTCAATTATTTGACCTGAAGATCTCTTGTTTTATGTAATTCCTTATTAGGTACTGTACCATTGTCTGCACACTGTTAATCACTAGTAATTTGATCATAATTTGAGAATTCAGTCTGAAATGGAATTTGTTTAGTGTTTTCTGTCCTCCAATTCAATTGGATTTTGGTACATCATCAGCATGCACGCTGAAGAACGCGTTGTCTGTACCCTTGCAAGATGCCCTTTAAAGTTAATATAGAAGGAAATTATCCTAGCTCAAGGGATCCTCTGAAGATGCTGTATGGCTGTTAGAATTATAAAGCCATGTCAAATCTGGGTTTACTGAAAGTTGCTGAGATTGCTTGATTATTTTT
The DNA here is from genome assembly GCA_019916065.1 of Vitellaria paradoxa. Classification (NCBI taxonomy): domain Eukaryota; kingdom Viridiplantae; phylum Streptophyta; class Magnoliopsida; order Ericales; family Sapotaceae; genus Vitellaria; species Vitellaria paradoxa. The sequence continues at coordinate 17,081,864 of CM034233.1, read as the reverse complement.
AACCAAACAATCATCTTAGGGGGTACCATTAGTGCTGGAAGAAATTTCATTCGTTTTTTCAGTGTCGCACTTATAAGTTGAAGAAATTAAATTGTTTTCTTGGCCAGTGGAAGCTTTCTTTGAGATAGAATTTTCCTGGATGTTGATGCCTGAGATGCGTAATTGGTTGTGTAATTTCACTTACTTAGTCGTGGGGCTTCTGTTCTTGGATGGCTTGGGCTCATGGCTTTATGAATAATCTTAGAGGTGTGATGTTTATGACAGAGTTGTGTTGCAGTTCCCAATATTATGGCGCATTGTTATCATCAGTGAATCAAGTCTATTTGATGTTGGGCTGTTATTTTGTACTTTTCCACATTCATTATTGTGGTTATATATATAAGAAGAGAGACTTTTGTATTTATCCAGATCTATTATTATGATTATATATAAGGAGAGGAGGTAGTCTAAGGGACTTCTTATCAGTGTCTTTTCTTTTCGCTCATTCTTTTCTCTGTCATCTTCTCTTTTCCTTAAACCCTAATTAATCAACGGGGTGTCAGAGCCAGATTTGTAAAGATTTTTCTTCAGTTCTTGAATCATACTGTTCTCTTTACTTATTTTCTTTCTAAGAAATCCTAATTTTCTTTTGTGATGAGAAGATTTGCATGGTCCTTAATTAATTCTCTATCTTCTTTAATATTATTCCCAGATTGAATTATGTTTATCCAGATTGTAATAGCTGCACCATATTACTTTCTTGATTGGGAGAGCCTAAATGGCTTAAAAAAACGATGCTTTTTTCATTATGGTTAATTTTTATCTTTACTTGTTTTCTAGAATTTGATTCTATCAGACTTTAAATGGGCACACGTTTGTGTTGCTTTGGTTATTCAGAAACGGTAGTTTGTGTTATTTAGTTGTGGAAAAGTCGTAATTGTTGGTCCTATACTGCTCTAATATTCTGTATTCAGAAAACAAAAATGCTCTTATCATTCATCTTGCATGATTTATTTATCCCCAAAAAAAAAAAAAAAAATAAATACATATATAAATAATAAAATAAAAACATTCACCTCGCATGATTTTTTGAGCTCACTACAGTTCACCATGATTCTTTTTTATTTGACCTTGCAGTTGCACAATACTTCAGTTTCAGCTCGTTACAGTTAAATTGTATGTTTCATTTTTACATTTGGAGCTGGATTGATTTTATGCTTCCTAAGTTGCTACTATTCCTTGAATTTGAGTATTGTGTTCCATTGGAAGATTCCTAATTGATTGAACTCTTTTTCCTTTATTCAACATGTTTTCTTTTGTTTTCCTGAAAAGCCACTTAATTGCATATATCTGTCTATATATTTCCTTTCGGGGGCCTATTTGTATGACTTTTCTTTTGTTTCTTTGTAGTATATTGGATTTACATTTTGTGGATCTAAGTCATCTTGTATGTGCTATATGATTATTTAAACAGGGAGAAACTACAGTTGTTGTTGTGGATGAGGAGCCTGAGCTCATAGAATCGATGCAGCAAGCAGATAAATTAGATGAATGGTAAATATAACCTTCATTTTTCATTTCTTTTTTAATTTCTTTTTTCTTTTACATGTCTGTTAGTTGATGTATGGTTGGGAGATTGGCCGACATCTGATTCTGGTTTCTATCTCTCCCCCTTCTCAGCATGAAAGAGAGTAGGATCAACTATCCTTCAAGGTACAATAAATTCTTAAACAGAATGTGGTATATGTGTATTTGAGGAACTTTCTAAGATGTATAATGTATATTCTTTTCATTTTTACTATTATCTTAGGCGGGAGCCCTGTGCATTTGGCCACCCTTTTTATTTTATTTTTAAAATCTGTGGATGCAGGGATGATCCAGAATCAGTAGAAATTCATTACTCAGACTTGGAATGCCTTGCTCCTGAAGCCTATTTATCATCAACCATTATGAATTTTTACATCCGGTAAGTTTACATGGCTATTTCAAGATAATTTCATGAAGTGACAGAGATATGTACGAGGACTTGGAGCACTTCCAAACAATAAGAAGGAAAGTGAAAAAAAATGGAAAAGAAAAAATTATTGAAAAAAGCATGTGCTTTTAATCCTCAACAGAATGAAATAAATAAAATGAATTTGTTGGTCCCTTTATATGGTTACAATTAACTATTAAAAATTTGTTTAACAATGAAATGTTAATTTTTCTCCAATTAACAGGCAAAATTTTCTCTGCTGCTTGAAGTGATCAGTTTTGTGGAATGTTACTGAATCAGTACTTATTGTTTTAATGGCTACTGCTACTATTGCTTGAGTTAACACTCAGTCAGATATAACACAGAATTTCCTAGAAATTGATCAGGGCAGCATCTACTATAGCTAATGGATGACAAACTAACTCAGGCAAAGGCCTTGAACCAAAGGAGATAACCGAAGTTGAAACTTATTCCATGAAATAATAATCTTATTTTCTATCCTTTCTTGCTTGGTTCTTGAACTCTGTTGTAGCGCTTCAGGTCCATGTAAACTCAACTGGCTACAAAGTTGTGCAATGAATGACCTTCAATTGATCATTATATGGGATCACTGAGTAGGTGAAATCTGGCACATCTTATGTTGAGGTGATTTGTCATTGTTGTCTAGGAGTGTTTATTCGGGTAGAACAGGAACCGAAAACCAAATTACCTAAATTTTTTTAGTTCTTTAAAAAAAAAATAACTGAAACCGAATTAACCGAAATAATTTGGTTTGGTTTCGGTTAAGCCTGAATTAACCAAAATTCTATTTATATATATAAATATCAATTTTTAATTTTATTTTTTTTATAAATTTATTGTTATTATATTGTATAAAATCATATTATATATTTAGAAATTATCTTTATACAAAATTATTATATGCATTTCTAATTCGGTTTGTCATGTTCAAGAACTGGAACCGGAACCGGAACCGAACTAAATTTTAATTTGGGTCTTAGAAAATGACTGAAACCAAACCAAAAACTGAATAACCAAACCAAGTTAACTGAAAACTGAAATTTTTGGTTCGGTTTTGTACACCCCTATTGTTGTCTCTTAAATTCTTCTGATGGCAGACAGATGTGAAGCTTTGAATTGCCAAAATTCACCAATTGAATGACTAAAAATCATGCACTCTAATAAACTTGTTCTTGCTCTTGATTTACACTGCAAGACTCCGAAAAGCAAGTCCTGATTCCTTCAAATACTGGATGGCAGTGGTCCAGTTTTCACTTGCCTGACTTTGTTGGGGTTCACAGGAGAGGAGCAAAATTGACCACCTTATGGTAAAGTGTAATGATCAAAATGGGTCAATTTTAGATTTTGTTTGCTATGCTCATTATTACGTTAGATATTTTGATTATAATTCTTTGATCATTTAGCTTTAGCAATGGGAACTTTACATGTTGATATTGGGCCTGAGATACAGTAATATTCAATCATCTTTGTTAGATTCTTATGGAAGTGCCCTCTCAATTTCCATGTTACTTATCAGGTTTTAATGATATTCTAGTTGCCTAAGTGGAGGAGACTTATAACATAACTTTTTTATTGTAATTTTCTGTCATTGCTGCTTTATTTTGGTTAGATATCTGCAGCAGCCAATTTCAACAACTGATACGGCACGTTGTAATTATCACTGTTTCAACACATACTTCTACAATAAGCTCAAAGAAGCAGTATCCAACAAGGTATCTCTTTCATTTTCCAAGTTAAAATCTTGATTCATTGGAATTTTTTTTCCGGATATATTTTTTTTTCCCTCGGAAATGAGTAAAAGTAGGTAACAGAATTGTAAATTTGGTTTACAATGTCATTGCCATTGTTTCCTGATAGCAAAAGAAACAATAGCATGTGAAGGCACAAGCAATGCTTGAAGCTTTTCCTTTTTATGAAGTCTCTGGTAGTCCCTTTTTGTCCAGTCTGATGGTGTAAAATTTTTCCAAGGACACAACCTTCCTGGGAATACAATTAATAAGGTGCAAGGAGATTTTCTTTTTCTTCAGTTTTTCCCCCACCCAGAGGCTAATTAGAAAATCATAACAATTTCAACCTTCATGGTAAAACATTGATCAAAATAAAATGGAACTTTAACATTTCCCCCCTTCTGACAATGTTTCAACAAAATTAATCTATTGATACTATAATACTTCAATTTTAGTGCTGTTGTATCTTCCATCCTGTGTTGTAACTCATCTTTCCGGATGATGTGGCAGAACGACAAGGAAAGTTTATTTGTCAAGTTCAGAAGGTGGTGGAAAGGTGTCAATATATTTCAAAAAGCCTATATACTTCTTCCAATACATGAGAAGTAAGTTGTTTGAGTTAATGTTATAGTTCTTATGAATGTGATGTTGGTACTTTTAGAGTTACACTTCCAGGTGTAAATGGCTGTGCATATGAAAGGCAACCAATGGAAAAAAAAAAGGATTTCTTATGAATGTTTCAATTGGTTGCTAGTGCCTACTCTGTGTCAAAATTGCCTTGAGTGCCTTCTCATGCTATTGTATACATTTTTCATTTAGGTATTGTAAACTTACTTTTGTGCATTATTTCAATTTCTTTTCTCGTATCACTTTAGTTACTGTAAATTTCTTCACTTCTTTCTGGTGCTTCCCCCGCCCCCCCCTCTTTCCTCTTCTAATGCAGTCTTCATTGGAGCTTGGTTATTATTTGCATCCCAGACAAGGAAGATGGATCAGGACCCATCATTCTTCATTTGGACTCACTTGGCCTTCACTTTAGTAAACCCATTTTCAATGACATTAGAAGGTGAGATATAGGAAGCCTTTTAAAAGTAACAATCCTGATATCCGTGTTAAGAAAAATGTTTTCTGTTTCAACATGCAAGCTTTCTGTCAATGGTAAAAGAATTTCGGCTGTTTGGACTCTTAAAAGTTGACCATTCTTGTGTTGTGGAAAGTAAACTAAGTTACTGAGATGAGAGATTATTTGGAGGTGCCCATCTTCTTTTTCTTTTGTATTTTTACAAAGTATCGTACTGGGAGGATTTTATGGGCAATTATGATATAAATGCAAAAATTTGACCTTGAGGAGGAGGAAAACTTATTCCTTCTTTTATTGTCTTGCTTCAGTGCTATTCTTGATCACTTTTAAGATCTATTTGGCAATTCTAATATGTTAATTTTTTTTTTTTTTGGTAGTAAGCTATAAGCCTGTAACAAAGTTGTTTGATAACGTAACAACTAATAATCATTGCTGAGAATAAAATCATGATAACTCATGTACTGCAGAGTGAATAGAAATTTTCATTTAATGCTTCTTAAGATTCAAGTGAACTGTTCTTTGCAGCTTTTTGGGAGAAGAGTGGAAGTATCTGAATCAAGGAGAGGCCCTTTATGATCTTCCTATTGCAGACAGAATATGGAAACTTCTCCCTCGTAGGATTGAGGAAAAAACAATTGCGGTAAATCCCTTGCTTGGGTGCCTCAAATTTGGTGTTAGTTTACCCGCATGTTTTCCCCTTCCTTTTCTTCTTTAAAATTCCCTTCTCTATACAAAATGACTGTGATCAGAATATCTTAGAAGCAGTTTTAACTGGTGTTTAGAGATTTCTTTGCCTAGTAGTAAAATTGGGGCTACCATGGTGGATGCCATGGTTCAACCCCATCACATCACAGAAGTTGCTTTGGAAGAATTTGCTAGAAGTTGTGGTTGATATATACACATGTATGTTTACTTAATTGCACCATGTTCTCTCTTTTTTTTGATAGTAAATAAATAATTATATTAAAAAGGCATCAAGGGAATGGCACCCTCCTAACAAGACAACTCTATAAATACAAAAGGACTGGCAAGTATATATATTTTCTATAAAGTGTAAAAAAGCATGAGGGTCCAGCTCTAATCTACCGGATAGCCAGCTGAACAAAATACTCATAAAGGCTACAAGGACCTTTTAAAATCACGAAAACATCTTCATCTTATTTCTTCCAAAGTGATCCATGTTAAGCAAGATGGAATGAGGCGCCATACCTTTCTTCTACTCTCGCAAACCTTGGCTCCCACCCATTCCTGAAAAACATTCTTCATCCCTGGGAGAACAATCATTGAATGCCAAAACGCGACAAAATCAAACTCAAAGCTCCCCAGCGCAAAGATGGTGCACATAGTGATGATCTGTAGTCTCATCTCCACTCTTATATAATTGTACTAGTTTAGGGTGCGTTTGGAAGTGAAAAAAGAAAAGAGAAATTTTTAGCAATTTTTGTTTTTTTAGCTTTGACAACACCTCAGAAGTTGCAAAAATTCCTGAAAATTTCTCCAACTTTTTTACCAAACAACCAAAATTTCCTAACAATTCTTGAAAATTTCTCCAACTTTTTACCAAACAATCAAAAGTTACTGTAAGTTCCTGAAAGTTATTAAAATTTTTACCAAAAACCCCAAAGTTGCTAAAAGTTCTAAAAATTTGTATTTGTTTTACCAAACAGATAAAAAGTTGCACCTAGCAACTTTTGCCAAAAATGGCCAAAAATTCTTAAAAATTTCGCTTCCAAACGCGCTCTTAGTGGTTAACTTGGGGCATGGTGCTTGATTTTTTTCCCTCCCCAGGTGATTCATCTATCAGGTATGAGATACGAGCTTTGAATGAGAGGGATGCCAAATTGTGCAAATGATATGCTTGAGGTTAGGCTTATGCTGAGTCTATCCTCTAGCACCCTGAATTAGTGCGAATGGTACATTTTTTTTTTTTGTTGGGGGGGGGGGGTTGCAAAAGGAACACGGTAGTTGCTTCCCCCAACATTGTCAGTATTAATAGGCCAAAGGCGGTTTCTAGTAAACTTAACTTCCTGGCTTTTGTTGTGATGATTTTTCATTTTTGGCCATGTGGTTGCAAGAGAATTTGTCACATATGACTTTCACCAAATATCAAATAGCAATTATTTGGAGTTTCTTTTTGTATGTATTATATGGATGATCTGATTTGAAAGGACCATGATCGGGAATTGTTTGATCGTCTTTATCTGAGGAATAAGCTAAATATAATCAACTTGAATTTGGGACTACTATTCGAAATTTTGGTGAAACACTAGATTTGTTATCTTATGTTTGCTTTTTGTGAAAAATTTTCAATTGAAGTGGAGGGTTTCTTCAAACCACAAGGGGCTGGGTCAACTATTCAATCAAATTTGTGGATTTTAATTTTGTAGATTGTATTGATGAAGAGTGGTGAAAGGCATAAAATTCATAAGCCAAAATTGAGAAACAGACAAGCAGGGGAATGCAAGTGCATCTGTCTGAAAACTATGGTCTATTTATAGAATAAGTAAATCTGTATCAGCCGTTAGTTTTAGAATACCTTTTTGTGAGTTTCAGATTCTTAACTTCTACCTTTTCTGTTGTACGAATATTCTCCAACTAGGTTCCACAGCAGAAAAATGATTACGACTGTGGCCTATTTGTTCTTTTCTTTATGGAACGCTTTATTGATGAGGCTCCTCCAAGGCTGAAAAGGAAAGATTTGGGAATGGTGGGATTTTTTCATTCCTTTTTCTACCAAAATTTTTTTGTTGACTTCTCAAGTGTTTCAGCTTCATTCTCATGTCAATATTTACCTTTGGTTAATACATGATCATTCTCAGTTTGGTAAGAAGTGGTTCAGACCTGAAGAAGCCTCTAATTTGAGACGGAAAATCCGCAAATTACTGGTGGAAGAATTCCGAAACGCAATGAAGGATAACCACGCGCCTCCATCATCAGTGGCTCCTCGAGGGGAAAAGACCAAACGATAGATTGTTGAAGTTGGTTGGTCCAGATGGTTTCCATTGTCTGTAGAGCTCTTACAATTGCTGTGAATGCCTATATGACTTTCACTGATTCGAGGAATCAATTGTGAATTAAATGAGCATGAAATGTTGGAACTATTTGTAGATAGGGATGGGAACCAGAGTCCAAGTGCCACTCTACAAGTTGGGAAATTGGATGTGCCAATTTGTGTGGTATATTGTAGAAGTTCTCTCTCTCTCTCTCTCTCATATTTTCAGATGAGAGTTTTAGGAGTTCAGATAATGCTTCATCAGTTGTACAGGAGGAAAAAACAAAATTGTTGCTGATAGTCTTTACCTCAGTTTATTCTTTCTGTAAGTAAATGACGAGGACATGAAAGAAATAATGTTTAAGCACATTGTGCTTTAAGAGACAACTCAGATTTATGATTCTGTGGCAGATGATGAGTTCACTTTGTTGTCAAATCTGTTTAGGCTACCAGCAAGTGAATTAAAACTGTTCATTTCTCTTGACAGCTGAAAGAATCTTGGGCTGAAAATTGGATGAATAATGGATACAAAATTTGGGTTTGTTGTAAGCTCAGATTCTGAGAAGATGACAACGGGTGCTGCCTTCGGTTCTCCAGAATCATTTTCTTTGAACTCGACAGTTCTTCTAACATTCTGATAGAAGACAATTTGGTCATGAATTTGAAATCAAGGATTTAGTATTAATTATTTAAGGAGAATTGTTTAGATATAAATTTATTCGTTTAGCTATGAATTTTATTATGATTTTTTGAATAGTTTAACATCATGAATTATGATGATTTGAAATTATAACCCAAAAAAAAAAAAAAAAAAGTAATTATTTAAAATGTTTCAAAATAGGGGCTTATACTATCTTTGAAAATAATGGCTTCACTAATTTAATAAAAGTTATTACAGAACTTTTTATGTATTATCATATAAATTAATTCTTTATTTTATACTTTTGCATAATTTAATATCAAATTTATCGATTTTAAATCTCCAATTATTCAAACGAAATCTTAATGTTTGTGCGGGCATTATAATGGAAGGTTTTACAAAAGAATTATTTTAGATATATTTTTGATGGGAGAAAACATTACTCCAATTTGAGGACTTACAACTTACAATTGCTCTAGAAAATTTTATAAATTTCTATTTCTCAATCTGTTAGTTGTTATGAACTCGTAAATGTGTAAATCAAATTATAAATATATTAAAAGAATGTCAAAAAAATATGCTTAAAACTCACACAAAAAGAAAACGGGAAAATAAAAAAAGTTTGAGTCCAAATTTACCAATTTGATATAAGTTGTATTTAACTCGTCGAATAATAACTTATTATTAAATGAATATAATTGAGTTAAATGAGTATAATTGAGTTTAACTCATTTAATTATAACCCGTTGTGACCTGAACCAAATTCACTAAACTAAACTCACCCATTTATTGACTCTAGAATATTCACAACTCAAAACATCCACCACAACCAACAACTAAAAACAGAACTGTATGAAATGCATTATGGAAGTTTAGGATGGGTATACTTGTATTAAACCCAACAAAGTTGACAAAACAGGGTTAAATAAACGAAATATGTAAGCATAAAACCTACAACTAAATACCATATTGGCCTTTGTGGACCAAACACCACACCAAAATGCCACATTCCCA